>QXEO01000502.1:0-713183 GCA_007115705.1 Dactylis glomerata
ATGAGATCTAAACATGAAGCACATGGTGGAGAAGATAACCATCTAGCTACTGCTATGGACCCATAGTCCAAGGTAGACTACTCACTCATCGCTCCGGAGGCAAGCATGGCAATGAAGAAGACCTCCGGTGGTGATTCCCCTCTCCGGCAGGGTGCCGGGAAGAGCTTTTGGACCCTCCCGATCTTTGGGTCGACGACGGCGGCAGATCGCGATGTGTTCTGGAAAACTGATCGGGTACTTAGGTTTTTCTCGTCGGGGGGGTCTTTATAGGCGAAGCAGCGATGTCAGAGGGGGAGCCAGGCTCCCTCACATGGGCCCCACGCGGCCAAGGGGCTGGCCGCGCCGCCCCTGCGTGTGGGGCCCTGGTGGCCCCCCTCCTACTCCTCTTCGGATCTCTGGAAGCTTTCGGGTAAAATAAGACTTCAGGATGTGGTTTCATCTAATTCTGAGAATATTTCCTATGTATCACTCTGAAACACAAAAACAGCAAAAAACAGGGAACTGCCACTGTGGCACTTCGTTAATAGGTTAGTTCCAGAAAATGCATAAAAGTGCCACTAAGTGTAACAAAACAATAGGCAAATGGTGTAAAAACAAGCATGGAGCATCAAAAATTATAGATATATTGGAGACGTATCAAGCATCCCAAGCTTAACTCCTGCTCGTCCTCGAGTAGGTAAGTGATAACAAAGAATATTTTTTGAGGTGACATGCACCTACACAATCTTGATCATATATGTAAGCATTGGTGAGCTGGGATCATAAGAACTTAAAACATGGGCATGAAGATATAATCATGACAATAAGAACTTAGCAACCATGTTGTAAACATGCAAATGAACACAAACAAACGATCATAGAAATGAAACAATGAAAGTCAAACGTGTGTTCAAATCATAAGGAAAAACATACAAATGGTTTTCAGCTTGTCCTTCAAAGAGAGCAAAACATAAATGCATAGGACACCTTCAAGTTTAAGAGGGCGACTAGATACAAATAATTTAAGAACAAGTGAAACCAACAATATGAATCAATCAATAAACTTTGGGACAATGCATATCACACTAAGAATGACAACTATGCTCTCTTAATGGTGCATAAAGAAAGAAGGTGGTGACTCAACATAAAAGTAAAAGAAAGACCCTTCGCAGAGGGAAGCAGTGATTGCAAGTTTTATAACCTTCAAAAATTATGGTACTTACCGGCTTTGAGCTCTCATTGCCCCCATCATAAGCATCTTGAATGGTTAAAGTTAATGCAAGAACAATTATGATGCATATTCTTGACAAATCATAAGTTAAAAACCTCGTGCCCCATGAATACGAGTACCCAAACCTCATGCTACTTTACTTAGAGTCCCAAGCAAGGCTCTTGTCATTGTAAGTATATGCATATCATTGAGAACCGCCAATGGGGTACCTCCGTGCCCGATGATATGGAACAAGCCCACACCAAAATAATAGGACAAGCAGACAATGAACACCTCGACATCTCTTTTATTTGCCTTTTGTTTAGCTTTTTATTGTGAGATGCGTCGTCGAATGTTCACCATGGGTATGCTGCAAATTTCCACCATGAATTATGCATGGCTTAGATTGGCGGCCCGGCGTTTCCCTAACACATATACAAACTCCATGATCCCTACAAGATTCCCAATTCATTTCACACCACGGGCATCCATAGACAAAAGATCACGATATCAACTCAAATAAGAAGTGCAATGTTGAAAGCTTGCCCATGACAGCATGGCTGGGCTAGAATCCAACTTACAACTTGCAAGCATAACAACTCAACATAAGAGACCACCATGTCAAATTTTTAAGAACAGGAAAAAGTAAAGTGTGCCTTCCGGTTCGTGAGAGCTTTACTAACCGAATTTCGCATAACACTGGTAAAAGTTTAATTTGAAGAGAAAATAAAAGCAAGTCAAATTTACTTGGAATAGCAAATTGCTAGTAGGTATGTATGGTGGACACTTTGGAAAACTTTGGCTTTTAGGAGTTGGATGCACGAGTAGAGCTCATACTCAGTACAAGGCGAGGGCTAGCAAAAGACTGGGACCGACCAACTAAGAGAGCAATAATGGCCATAATCATGCAAAGCGACAAAGCGACATTAAAAGAAGCATAAGATGGCATCAAAAGTCAAAAACTAAATGATCATGAAGGCTATTGGCAACTTTGTAAGAGTCTAACATGTGTGAGCATGTGCCAAGTCAACCCAAATAAAGCATCAAGGAGAAAACCAAAATAATGCTTCCATACAATAAAAACAACGCATGATTTTTTCAAAGGCTCATTAAGCAATCTCAGTTATTTGAGACAAGTCATGCTATAGCAAAACCACTAAGCATACTATCAAAAAGACATCAAGCATGACATGAAAAAGCCTAAGCCGCAGTCTACATAAGCTCCTTCTTGTACCACTATTTTGCACAAAGCTTTTTCTCTTTTCCAACACCATTTGAAATTTTTAAAGACACCTCTTTTGATGAAAACCAATAAAGATCAGAGGAAAAAATACACCTTGATGAAAAGATATGACAAGGTCTGAATGCAAATCAAGGCGAAAATGAAAACCAAAAGCAGTAGCAGAAAAAGAAGAACACTCGATAAACGATAAGAGTGAAAAACTGAGTGTTCTTTGCAAATGAAAACGAATACATCTCCTCCAAAAGAAAATTTGTTGGGGTCCAACCATTTATTGCAGCAAACAAACAAACTAAAACAACTAAGAAAACTAAAACAACTAACGCTCCAAGAAAAACACATAGTGCATGAAGCAATAAAAATATAGTGTTTTGAAAGGTGACTTGATTTTTGCCGATGAAGAAGGGGTGCCTCGGGGGCATCCCCAAGCTTTGACGCTTGTACTTCCTGGATATTTCTTGGGGTGATGCATGGGCATCCCCAAGCTTGAGCTTTTGTCCATTCTTCAACTCATCTCATCATTCTCCAATTCCCTACACTTGAAAACTTCCTTCATACAAAACTAAACACAATTCTATTAGCAACATTAGTGCAAGCATAACATATAATCAATCCTCTATTTGCTTTAGGTTTCAACTCAAAACTACCACATATATAGTAGTACTACTGTATCAACCTCCCCAAAAGTTCCATGATCAAAAGAACTCAAAAGAAAGCGATAAAGTGGCAAACACAAATATTGGCAGAAATCTGTCAAAACTGAACAGCTGACAAAGGTCGAATTTTTGAGGGATTTTATGTTCCTCAAATCAAAAAGTGTTCAACTAACAAAAGTTTGGATATAACCTGGGGCATATGCACAAGAAATCGCAGGTCAAAAAGATAAACAGAGAATTTTCACAAATTTTTACGGTGCAGCACAGAAAACAGTTTCAGGACAGCAACATCCCCAAATCTTTACCTCACTCAAATTAGAGGCTTCTCTTGGCACAAAAATGAAATAAACAAGATAAGGAGAGGTCATTACAGTAGTAATGACTTCCAAGACTCAAATAAAAGAAAAAGTACTAAAAAGAAAACATTGGGTTATCTCCCAAGAGTGCTTTTCTTTAACGCCTTTGAGCTAGGCGCAGAAAATTGCGAATCAAGTAATATCAAGTGATGAAGCATCAAGCTCATAATTTGCTCTAAGAATAGAGTCAAAAAGTAATTTCTTTCTTTTCCTAGGGAAGTGTTCCATACCTTTCTTTAGTGGGAATTGATATTTGATAGTGCCTTCTCTCATATCAATGATGGCACCTACAGTTCGAAGAAAGTGTCTTACCAAAATAATAGGACATGAAGCATGGCATTCAACGTCCATAACAAGAAAATCAACGGGAACGAGGTTATTGTTAACCACAATAAGAACATCATTAATCCTTCCCAAAGGTTTCTTCTTAGCAACATCAGCAATAGGAACATTAAAATAACATTTTTCAAGCGGTGGTAAATCAAGCATGTCATAAATCTTTCTAGGCATGATAGAAATACTAGCACCTAGATCACATAAAGCATGGCAATCATAACCATTAACATGCATATCAATGATGGGTTCCCAACCATCTTCTAACTTCTTGGGAACAGAGGCTTTTTGCTTCAACTTTTCATCCCTAATTTTTATAAGAGCATTGGTAATATGCTTATTAAAAGCAATATTTAAAGAACTAGCATTGGGAGTCCAAGCAAGCTTTTGCAAGAACAAAATAACTTCAGATATATTGCAGCCATCAACATCAAAATCATTAAAAGAAATAGAGCTATCATCTCCCACACTCCGAAAAATTTCAGCACTCTTTTGAGAAAAAGTTTTGGCAGTTTTAGGCTTTTTAACACAAGGAGTGGGAATTTTCTCTACACCAATCAAATTAAGAGGATTGCTAGCATTAGGAGCAACATCATTAGAGGTAGTAATGGTACATACCTTCATCTCTCTAGCCATCTCATCTTCTCTTTCCCACCTGGCATGCAATTCCACTAACAATCTAATATTTTCATCAATTCCAACTTGAATAGCATTAGCGGTAGCAAAAACATTGTTCTCTTTCACATCATTAGGAAACACTTTTAATTTCAGAAGTTCAACATCATGAGCAAGGCTATCAACTTTAGAAGCAAGAATATAAATTTTGCCTAACTTTTCCTCAACAGACTTGTTAAAAGCAGTTTGCTTACCGATGAAGTCCTTGAGCATTACCTCAAGCTCGGAGGACACGGCCCTAGTGTTGTTGTAGGAATTACCATAAGAGTTACCATAACCATTACCATTAGTAGAAGGATACGGCCTATAATTGTTACTAGCAAAATTGTTCCTATAAGCATTGTTGTTAAAATTATTGTTTCTAATGAAATTCACATCAACATGCTCTTCTTGAGCAACCAGAGAGGCCAAAGGAACATTATTAGGATCAACATGAGTCCTATCATTAGCAAGCATAGCCATAATGGTATCAATCTTATCATTCAAGGAAGAGGTTTCCTCAACAGAATTTACCTTCTTACCTTGTGGAGCTCTCTCGGTGTGCCATTCAGAATAATTTACCATCATGTTGTCGAGTAGCTTTGATGCGACGCCCAAGGTAAGGGACATAAAAGTGCCTCCAGTAGCTGAATCAAGTAGGTTTCTTGAAGAAAAATTCAGTCCTGCATAAAAAGTTTGGATAATCATCCAAGTAGTCAGTCCATGAGTGGGGCAATTCTTTATCATAGATTTCATTCTTTCCCAAGCTTGAGCAACATGTTCATTATCAAACTGAGTAAACTTCATAATATTGCTACGCAGAGATATAATCTTAGCAGGAGGATAGTATCTACCAATAAAAGCATCCTTACACTTAGCCCATGAATCAATACTATTCTTAGTCAAAGACAGTAACCAATCTTTAGCTTTTCCTCTCAAAGAAAAAGGAAACAACTTGAGCTTAATAATATCACTATCAACATCCTTATATTTCTGCATCTCATAGCTCAATAAAATTGTTGAGATGAGCTGCAGCATCTTCAGTACTAGCACCAGAGAATTGCTCTTTCATAACAAGGTTCAATAAAGCAGGCTTAATCTCATAAAAGTTTGCAGCAGGAATAGGTGGTGCAATAGGAGTGCAGATAAAATCACTATTGTTTGTGCTAGTAAAGTCACACAACTTGGTGTTTTTAGGATTGGCCATTTCAGCAAAATGAAAGTAAACAAGTAAAAACAACTACCAAGGATTCTAATTTTTTTGGGTTTTTGATAAAAAGCAATGCAGGTAAAATAAATAAAGTAAAGCAAAACAATAACAAAGTAATGGATGTGTGTGCGAAAAACTCCCCTCGCAGAAGTCTTCTCTTCCTCCCCGGCAACGGCGCCAGAAAATTAGTTGATCCCTTGTTGATGGCACCCTGAAAATTAGCTGTTGGTGCCAAGTTGATGTGGAACAGACTGTCCTTGTGCGTGGTGAATAACCAGCCCGTTGGGAACCCCAAGAGGAATGTATGATGAGTATAGCAGCTAGTTTTCCCTCAGTTAAGAAACCAAGGTTTAATATCGGTCAGGAGAGGAGAGACAATGACGACTGAAGGTGATGCGGAACCTGCACACATATAAACAAATACTTTGTTCCCAACTTGCGATGAGGTTGTCAATCTCACCGGTTTGCTTGAAACAAAGGTTATGAGCGTATCGAGTGGAAAACAATAAAGTATGCGAGTAAAGTAAACAGTGTGAGTAAAGTAAACAGGTGATAGCAATATGATGGAAATAGGACCGGGGTCCACAGTTCACTAGTGGTGTCTCTCCATAGATAAAATAACACATGCTGGGTAAACAAATTACAGTTGGGCAATTGATAGAATAAAGATAACGTGATATGTCAAGAAGATCACTATGAGATTTACCCTGGGTATTACAACAAAATACATAGACCGCCATCCAACTGCATCTATGACTAATAATCCACTTGTGGTGAATCAATCCGAGAACTCCACAAGTATTAAGTTGTGAACAACAGATAATTGCATTAAGCAAAGTGTGTAATGTAAACAAAGCATATGCCCTTGAGCATATGAATGTTATTTTCTCCCTAGTAGCAACAGCACATCTACCACCTTAGAGGTTTCTATCACTCCCCCAGGTGAAATAGAGGCATGAACCCACTATCGAGCATAAATACCCCCTCTTGGAGTCACTAGCAACTACTCGGCCAAGATAGCTGCTAACAATGGAGAGCATGCAAGATCATAAACATCATAGAGATAGCAAAAGATATAATTCAGTACAGCAACTTAATCATAAACACCAATATTCATCGGATCCCAACAAACCAAATATGTAGAATTACATAACGGTGATCTCAATCATGTAAGGTAGCTCATGAGATCTAAACATGAAGCACATGGTGGAGAAGACAACCATCTAGCTACTGCTATGGACCCATAGTCCAAGGTAGACTACTCACTTATCGCTCCAGAGGCAAGCATGGCGATGAAGAAGACCTCCGGTGGCGATTCCCCTCTCTGGCAGGGTGCTGGGAAGAGCTTCTGGACCCTCCCGATCTTCGGGTCGACGGTGGTGGCGGGTCGCGATGTGTTCTAGAAAACTGATCGGGTACTTAGGTTTTTCTCGTCGGGGGGTCTTTATAGGCGAAGTGGCGATGTCAGAGGAGGAGCCATGCTCCCTCACACAGGCCCCGCGCGGCCAGGGGCTGGCCGCACCGCCCCTACGTGTGGGGCCCTGGTGGCCCCCTCCTACTCCTCTTCGGATCTCTGGAAGCTTCCGGGTAAAATAAGACTTCAGGATGTGGTTTCATCCAATTTCGAGAATATTTCCTGTGTATCACTCTGAAACACAAAAATAGCAGAAAACAGGGAACTGGCACTGTGGCACTTCGTTAATAGGTTAGTTCTGGAAAATGCATAAAAGTGCCACTAACTGTAACAAAGTAATAGGCAAATGGTGTAAAAATAAGCATGGAACATCAAAAATTATAGATACGTTGGAGACGTATCACCCCTTCGCCTATAAAGACCCCCAACGGGAAAAACCTAAACACCCAATCACTTTTCTAGAAACATATCGTGATCCGCCGCCATCGTCGACCCGAGATTGAGAGGGTCCAGAAGCTCTTCCCGGCACCCTGCCGGAGAGGGGAATCGCCACCTGAGGTCTTCTTCATCGCCATGCTTGCCTCCGACGCAATGAGTGAGTAGTCTACCTTGGACTATGGGTCCATAGCAGTAGCTAGATGGTTGTCTTCTCCACCATGTGCTTCATGTTTAGATCTCGTGAGCTGCCTTACATGATCGAGATCACCGTTATGTAATTCTACATGTTGTGTTTGTTGGGATCCGATAAATATTGCTGTTATGATTGAGTTGATGTGCTGAATATTATCTTATGTTATCTCTATGTTGTTTATGATCTTGCATGCTCTCCGTTGTTAGTAGCTATCTTGGCCGAGTAGTTGCTAGTGACTCCAATAGGGGGTATTTATGCTCGATAGTGGGTTCATGCCTCTATTTAATCTGGGGGAGTAACAGAAACCTCTAAGGTTGTAGATGTGCTGTTGCCACTAGGGGGAAAACAACATTCATATGCTCAAGGGCATATGCTTTGTTTACATTACACACTTTGCTTAATGCAGTTATCTGTTGTTCGCAACTTAATACTTATGGAGTTCTCGGATTGATTTGCCACAAGTGGATTATTAGTCATAGATGCAGTTGGATGGCAGTCTATGTATTTTGTTATAATGCCCAGAGTGAATCTCATAGTGATCCTCTCGACATATGCACGTTGTCTTTATCTATCAATTGCCCAATTGTAATTTGTTTACCGAGCATGTGTTATTTTATCTTATGGAGAGACACCACTAGTGAACTGTGGACCCCGGTCCTATTTCCATTATATTGCTATCACCTATTTATTTTACTCGCACTGTTTACTTTACTCGCATATTACTATTGCTTTCCACTCGATACGCTCATACCCTTTGTTTCAAGCAAATCGGTGAGATTGATAACCTCATCGTAAGTTGGAAACAAAGTATTTGGTTGTGTTGTATGCAGGTTCCATGTTGCTACTAGTTGAAGACCCGCTAACAAGATATCATTAACGGCGCCCTTGTTGGAGTGTCACTAGGCTAGCAAATATCACCTTCTAGAGTATTGGGTTTTTCCTACTGGATTGATAACCTTGGTTTCATAACTGAGGGAAAACTTGCCGCTATATTCATCAAACCTTCTCTTGGGGTTTCCAACTGGCCGGTCATTTACTTCATCAACAAACACAATCATGTTCTCTAGCACCTTCAATACCGTGCCATCAACAAGTTTTTTGGCGCCGTTGCCGGGGACTAAAGAAGAAGAAGCTCCCACATCAAATACAAGCTCCCCCCATCAACTTGGCACCATCAAACAGCAAACAAGTTTTCTGGCGCCGTTGCTGGGGAAAAAGAAGACTTCTGCAAGGGGAGTTTCACATGCACATCCTTTACTTTGTTTTAAGTTTTTCTTTACTTTATTTTTACTTGTTTTGCTTTATCAAAAATACAAAAAAATTAGTTTCTTTATAGTTGTTACTTTATTACTTTTAGTTCATTATGTTGTTCCCTAAGTACGTTTTGGAGGACCTCTCAGTAGGTAGTGGTTCAATTATTGGGAAAAGGTGATATTAAGGAGTTCTTTAATCATATTAGTATGCATAAAGATGTTGAGGAAAAGTCTTTGGCTGAGCTTGCTCCTAGTTATGAAGTTGTTTCTGCTTATTTAGTTCACATGTTGGAAGCTAGGATTGCTAGCCTTGATCCTTTTATGTGATACGTCCATTTTGCATCACTATTTTGTATCATAATTTACTGTTATTCATTGATATATTTCATATTTAGAGATGATACTTATGTTATTTTCTTTGTTTTTACATGTTTGATGATCATTGGAGGAATTGCTGCCGGAGTCAGGATTCTGCTGGAAAAGGACCGTCAAGACACCATATTTCAGAAGAGCAGGAAAATTCCAAAAAAATACCAGAAAATTATATTTTCCCAGAAGACTGAGGAAGCCAGAAGGAGAAGGCGAGAGGAGCCAGGGGGCAGGCTCACACATAGGGGGCGCAGCCTGACCCCTGGCCCGCCGGCCTAGTGTGAGGCCTCCCTGGCCCACTTCAGGTCTCGCCCCTTCGCGTACTTCATCGTCCCTGAAAACCTAAGTCAGGGGGCTCAGAGATAGACACCGCCGCCTCTGCGGGGTGGAAAACACCAGAGAGAGAAAAGCTCTCCAACAGGTAGAAATCTGCCGAGGAAATTCCTTCCCAGAGAGGGGAGATCGTCGCCATCATCATCACCATCGCACCGGACTTCATCGGGATCATCATCATCATCATCTCCATCACCAGCACCTTCATCTCCCCCATCACCATGCCATCCCGCTATAACATCTTGAGTTGGATCTTGTTAAATTCTTAGGGGAAACTTTCCCGGTGTTGATTACTCTTGTAGTTGATGCTATTGAGTGGAACCGTTGAATTAAGGTTTATGTTCAGATTGTTATTTACCATTATTTCACCTCTGATCATGATCCATATGATGTCTTGTAAGTAGTTCGTTTAGTTCTTAAGGACATGGGAGAAGTCAAGATGTTAGTAGTGAATTATTGTTGAGTAATATTTACTGGTTTGATATTTATTTGTCGTGGTGCTATTTCACTAGTGGTGTCATGTGAACGTCGACTACATGATACTTCACCATTTATGGGCCTAGTGAGATGCATTGTGTATTTGGCTACCAATTGTGGGGTTGCTGGAGTGACAGAAACCTAAACCTCTGTTGGGAAACCATTGCACCAGGGAGCGTAGGATCTTAGAGTTTAAGGCTGTGGTTAGATTTATCTCAATTACTTTCTTATATTTGCGGATGCTTGTAGGGGTATAATCACAAGTGTGTAATTATCCTAGTAAGGGTAGTGTGCTAGCACAGGTTCACCCCCATAACACTTATCAAACCAATAAAGATTATTTAGCGGTATGAAGCGAAAGCTCTTGACAGAAACTCTCATGTGTCCTCGAGAACGTTTGGTCATCATAAGTTACACAATCGGCTTGTCCTGTGCTAAAGAAAGGATTGGGCCACTTGCTGCAATTATAACTACTGTCTTTTATTTGCTCGCACTTTATTTATTTGCATTATCAAATACCCCTGAAAACCTGTTTGCTAGTATTTACAGTGAAACCTTGATCAAAACCACTAGTCAACACCTTCTGCTCCTCGTTGGGTTTGACACTCTTATTTATCGAAAGTACTATGATACACCCCTATACTTGTGGGTCATCAAGACTATTTTCTGGCGCCGTTGCCGGGGAGTGTAGCGCTATTGAAGAGTGGATTTGGTAAAGGTAACCATCGCTGTGAGTATTGTTTTTATTTTTATTTTATTTTGCTATGGAGAATTCTCTATTTTGGTTTCCTATTTGGGAACACTTCTACTACTGCTGCACATGTGGATGAACCACCAACACCACCACCTGCTAAAGTTGACCCTTTTAAAATACCTATGAAAATTGTTGGGCATGTTATGGATAACTGCTATTCAGGAGATGGAACTGTCCATCCGGGTGATCATTTACTATTTATAAATGAATTATGTGAGTTGTTCAGGTGTGCAGGTATTTCACCAAGCCAGGTCAAGAAGAAGCTATTCTCTTTATCATTGAAAGGCAGAGCTGAGGAGTGGTATCGACAGCTCCAAGATGGTCCATCTATTACATGGGAGGACATTGTACCTCTCTTTTATTCCAAGTTTTATCCTCCAAGTGAAATTCATAAAGACCGTAATCGGATATATAATTTTTGGTCTCATGATGGAGAAAGTATTGCCCAAGAGTGGGGGAAATTGAAGTTACTAATGCTCAAATGCCCCATTCATGAGCTCCCCAATAATATTGTTATTGATAATTTTTATGCATGGCTTACTCTTCCTGATAAGGATTATTTGGATGCTTCTTGCTTTGGATCATTTACTCATATGAAAGAAGATGCTAAGTGGAAACTTCTTGACCGTATCCAAGAGAATGCTAAAGGATGGGAAAACGACAAAGGTAGGAAGTCAGGTATAAACTATGATAATGAATGCATTAAAACTTTTATGGGAACCGATGACTTTCATAGCGTTAGCATTGCTTATGGTCTTGATTCTCAAATACTTGCTACTTGTCTTAAGGCCTTTGCATCTTATCTTGATGTTCCAAAGAAAGATTGGAATAAATATCATGCACCTTATAAAGATTCCATTAGTCATATTCCTGCTGCAGCTACTAAAGTTTGTACTGTTGATAGCATTGTGCCTGAACCTTATTTTGAGAAGACACCTTTCCCTGCTAAGATAAAAAAGTATTCTACTTTGGTAAGTGTGTCTAATAAAAGTACTAAGAAAGCTGTAGAGCCTGATGAGCAAATTACTATTAAGTCTCCTGTAGCTATATTGAAGGATCTTGTTACTAAAGATGTAGGGGATGAATATGTTCTCTTTTGTGAAGATGCTTCTAACATTCTCTCACATCCTAAAAGGCATAGGAAAATAAGTGTTCCTGTTATTTCTGTCAGGATTGGAGATCATTGTTATTATGGTTTATGTGATATTGGTGTTAGTGTAAGTGCTATTCCTTTAGAGCTTTACAAAGAAATTATGCACGAGATTGGCGCTTGTGAACTTGAAGATATTGATGTGGTTGTTCAGCTTGCTAACAGAGAGACTGTTTGGCCACTTGGTATTGTTCGAGATGTGGAAGTTCTTTGCGGTAAGACTAAATACCCCACTAATTTTCTAGTACTTGGTAAGGAGGCTAGTAAAACTTGTCCCATTATTTTTGGTAGACCCTTTTTGAATACTTGTGGTGCTGTGATAGACTGTAAGAAGGAGAAAATTTTCACTAAGTTTAATGGAGATTCTTATGAGTTTAATTTTTCTAAGTTTGCTAAGACTTCTTATGTAAATGAAACGCCTAATAAACAATTTCATGTTGAGCAGCTTGCTTCTATTGCTCTTGCTCCTAATAATGCTTTGCAGCAATTCATGGAAGATCACGAAAGTGATGTTTTCAGTAAGGAAAGAGAAGAGATTGACGATATTTTCCTTCGTCAACAACCACTGATTAAGCACAATTTACCTGTGGAGGATCTTGGTACCACTTTGCCACCTAAGGAAGATCCTATTTTTGAATTAAAACCCTTGCCTGATAATCTTAAGTATACTTATATTGATGATAAGAAAATATATCCTATTATTATTAGTTCTAAACTTTCAGGAAAGGAAGAAGAAAGATTATTGGAGATATTAAGGAAACACCGAGGAGCTATGGGATATACTCTTGATTATTTAAAAGGAATTTACCCCACTTTATGTCAGCATGCTATTAATATGGAGAAAGACGCGAAGCTAGTTGTGGATCATCAACGTCGCTTAATTCCCAAGATGAAGGATGTGGTAAGAAATGAGGTATTAAAGCTCCTTGATGTGGGTATTATTTATCCTATTGCTGATAGTAGATGGGTTAGTCCTGTTCATTGTGTTCCTAAGAAAGGAGGTATGACTGTTGTACCTAATAAGAATAACGAGCTTATTCCTCAAAGGGTAGTAGTTGGTTATAGGATGTGCATTGATTATAGGAAGGTAAACAAAGTTACTAAGAAGGATCATTATCCTTTACCATTTATAGATCAGATGTTAGAAAGGTTATCTAAGAAGACTCATTTTTGTTTCCTTGATGGTTATTCTAGTTTTTCTTAAATTGCTGTTAGAAAGGAAGATCAAGAGAAAACCACTTTTACTTGTCCTTATGGAACTTATGCTTATAGACGTATGCCATTTGGTTTATGCAATGCTCCTGCTACTTTTCAAAGATGCATGTCTGCTATTTTTCATGGTTTTTATGAGGAAATTGTGGAGGTCTTCATGGACAATTTTTCCATCTATGGAACTTTTTTTGATAATTGTTTGCACAATCTTGATAAAGTTTTGCAGAGATGTGAAGAAACTAACCTTATTCTTAATTGGGAGAAATGCCACTTTATGGTAAATGAAGGAATTGTCCTTGGACATAAAATTTCTGAAAGAGGTATTGAAGTTGACAGAGCAAAAATGGAGGCAATTGAGAAAATGCCCTGTCCCAGAGATGTTAAAGGTATTTGTAGTGTTCTTGGTCATGCTAGTTTCTATAGGAGGTTTATTAAAGATTTCTCTAAGATTTCAAAGCCTCTTACTAATCTTCTTCAAAAAGATGTACCATTTGTCTTTGATGATGATTGTAAGGAAGCTTTTGAAACTCTTAAGAAGGCTTTAACTACTGCTCCTATTGTTCAACCACCTGATTGGAATCTACCTTTTGAAATTATGTGTGATGCTAGTGATTTTGCTATTGGTGCTATTCTTGGACAGCGCATAGATAATAAGTTGAATGTTATTCATTATGCTAGTAAGACTCTTGATGCTGCTTAGAAAAATTATGCTACTACTGAGAAAGAGTTTCTTGCTGTTATTTTTGCATGTGATAAGTTTAGATCTTACATTGTTAATTCTAAAGTTACTATTCATATTGATCATGCTGCTATTAGATATCTTATGACTAAGAAGGATGCTAAGCCTAGGCTTATTAGATGGGTGTTGCTTTTACAAGAGTTTGATTTGCATATCGTAGATAGGAAAGGTGCTGAAAATCTTGTGGCTGACAACTTGTCTAGATTAGAAAACATTTCTTTTGATCCTATTCCTGTTAATGATAGTTTTCCAAATGAACAGTTAGCTGCTGTAAATGTAACTTCGTGAGACCTTCCTTGGTATGCTGATTATGCTAATTTTATTGTTTCTAAGTATTTGCCTCCAACTTTTACAGCTCAGCAAAGAAGAAAATTCTTCTATGATTTGAGGCATTACTTTTGGGATGACCCACACTTATATAAACAAGGAGTTGATGGTATTATGCGAAGATGTGTACCAGAATATGAGCAACAGGAAATATTGAGAAAATGCCATGGCAGTGCTTATGGAGGGCATCATGCGGGAGATAGGACCGCACAGAAGGTTCTACAATCAGGTTTTTATTGGCCAACCCTCTTTAAAGATGCTAGAAGGTATGTTTTATCTTGTGATGAATGTCAAAGAGTCGGTAATATTTCTAGACGCAATGAAATACCTATGAATTACACTCTTGTTATTGAACCGTTTGATTGTTGGGGATTTGACTTGATGGGTCCTTTTCCTCCTTTAAAAGGCTATACCCACATACTTGTTGCTGTTGATTATGTTACTAAATGGGTAGAGGCCATACCTACAAAGAGTGCCGATGGTGAGACCTCGTTAAAAATGCTTAAAGATATTATTTTTCCTAGGTTTGGTATGCCTAGATATCTTATGACTGATGGAGGTTCTCATTTTATTTATGGCAGTTTTAGAAAAACTCTTGCTAAATATGATGTTAATCATAGAATTTCTTCTGCTTATCATCCCCAAACTAGTGGGCAGGTAGAGCTTTCAAATAGAGAGATCAAGTCTATTTTGCAGAAGAATGTTAATAGATCTAGAAAAAACTGGGCTAGTAAGTTAAACGATGCTTTATGGGCTTATGGAACTGCTTATAAGAACCCCATGGGAATGTCTCCTTATAAGATGGTTTACAAAAAAGCGTGTCACTTGCCTTTAGAATTAGAACACAAAGCTTTTTGGGCAGTGAAAGAGCTTAATAGAGATTTTAAACTAGCTGGTAAGAAAAGGTTGTTAGATTTAAGTTCTCTAGATGAGTGGAGAAACGAAGCGTATGAGAATGCCAGACTTTTCAAAGAGAAAGTCAAGCAATGGCATGATAAGAGAATTCTTAAGAGAGAGTTTCATGTTGGTGAGAAAGTTCTATTGTATAGGTCTCGTCTCAGATTTTTTGCTGGGAAATTGCTCTCAAAATGGGAAGGACCATATGTTATTGTTGAAGTGTACCACTCAGGTGCGATAAAGATTGCTTCATTGAAAGATGACACTACACAAGTGGTGAATGGGCAAAGACTCAAACATTATATTGCTGGAGATTCTTATAATGAAGATGTTGATGTAATTGAAATAGTTTCTCCAGAAGAATTCATCCAAGACAAATTGTAGGTACCTGCAGAGTTTGTTTTCGAATAGGTAACAGTTCTAGTCAGAGAAGTTTCACGTTGAACTCTTCCTTTAATATTTTTGCTGTTTTTACTAAATATAAAAAATCACGAGACGAAAATGGGCAGAAAAAGGAGTCCGGGTGCTCCTCACACACAGGGGGCGTGGGTCCACCCCTGGCCACGCCGCCCTGGTGTGAGAACACCTCAGAACTCATTTCTGTCCCGGTTTCCTCCTGTGATTTCCCCTCGATGTATTAATTTTCGCCTATATAACCCCCCAGAGTACCCGAGGTCTGTATATCGTTTTCTTGTCATGTTTTGTTTCGAGCTGTTTCTATCAGGGGATTGTTCTCAGCTTTGAGTTGCAATGTCTTCGTCCGGTCCATCCGAGGAGAACCCTCATCCGGATACCATTAATCTGTATATGAGGGAGCTGAAGATGCATCCGAAGGAGTTGTTGCTCAAAGATGGGGAGTTGCAGATCAAAGATGTCCAAGTTCCTAAGGGAGAAGGGAGCCTCAAAGCCAGGATGGAAGCACTAGAACAAGAAGTTTTTAAATATAAGAAGATGGCGGAACGTGAGGTGGACATCATCCATAGGATCAATCAAGAGCTTGTCACCAAGTACAAGAGGGAGACTACAGAACTTTGGAAGGATATCTTTTCACTCCATGATACCACCAACCAATTACAAGCACAACTCTACGACTTGTAGAACCAAAACTGTGAGTATGAAGCTAGATTTCAACAAATGAGTGCTGCTGCAAGTTTCAGGATACTGGAGACCAAGACATCCTTCCTTGACGGAGGACCTCTACCTTGGAAGTACGATGATGATAAGGACTCACCACCACTGCCAAAGGAGTAACTCGTCATCGGTATAGGCATCCCCTTGGCTTGTTCCAAGCTTGGGGGAGTGCCGCGGTATCACATCATTACCTTTTGCTCATTTACTTTTCAAGTAGAGTCATATCATGAATAAAGAAGTTATTTTATAGAATAGTTTGCAGTTTGGAAGTATCCTCCTTAGTTGGTTGTCTATGTATCCCTTGGTGTGAGTTACGGTAATAAAATATTAATAAGAAGTTCTATCGTTTACTTTCCGCACACTTTATTTTAGTTTGCAATCTCTCTTATATGACTAGTCTTGTTGATTAGTATTGGTATCACTTTGGGAGCATGAGTAAATTTAGTTGGTTTTGGCAAACCTAGCTTGGTCAGTAGGAACATTACCTTGAGGTTTGAGTAGAAAAGAATAAAGAAGTGTTTGTAGTTACATCACTTCAGTTTACCCTTCATGTTTGGCTTATAAGCAATATTATTCTCAAAGTTAAAATTGTTGTACCTTCAAGGAAGTTTGCATGATTGTTCCTATTATATGTATGTTTGTTTGTTTTATGCAACTCTTATGCTTGCTACCCAGCCTTGCTAGCCAAAAACCTGTACTAAGAGGGAATACTTCTCGTGCATCCAAATCCCAAAAGCCAAGTCACTTCCAAAGAGTCCACTATAAATTCCTATGCATGGTATTTCAAGCCATTCCAAGTAAATTTTCATGTGCTACCTTTCAAAAAACCTTCAAACACTTCTTATTTTGTGCCATTGTTTTTATCTCATGAGGACGTAGTGGAGGGTTTGTTATCTTCCATACTAAATTAAGTACCCCCTCGACTAGGCAGCTTCATCTGCTCGTCATTAATTTTGCAAGGGAGCTGGTCAGACCATTATAATCTAAAAAAAAGAAAAAAAAGAGCACTCCTCCATGGTATGTGAAAGTTGGCTGGCACCCGATGGAATCGGTTAGCCATGGTTTGAGAAAGGAAAAGGTGGGGAGGAGTGCCAAGCTATAAAAGAGCACCAATGTGCCAATTAATCAAACATCTTGGAACTGCTCTCACTTGTTTAGTATGGAAGATATCAAGAACTCTGTTGCTAGTCGTTGACAAAAGTAATCACTTCTCAAAATAACTTTTTACCTCTGTTTTACAAATGAAAAGCTCTAGCACATGTTTAATCCCTGCTTCCCTCTGCGAAGGGCCTGTCTTTTACTTTTATGTTGAGTCAACCTATTCCCCTCTATCTCAAGCAAGCATTTGAGTTATTATGTTTCACTCATTCATATGTTGATCCGTTTAATCATGTTTACTATCTTCCTTATTTTGTACAATGCTTTTGTCTGAAGGAATATATCTTTGAAAGCTTTCTATAAATGCAAAAAGTTTGTTTTATTGAGCATATGGTCTTTGCTATATTAGATCTATTTTAAAAGGCTCCGTTCAAAAGAAAGAGTAGCTTATTTATCATTCTTTGACCAAGAACTAAGGTTTGCCATCATCAATTATAGTTTACTTTGTGCATCCTTATATGTGATTTCCTTTTACTTATTGCAAGTCTATATCTTATAAAGGGAAGTTGTTGTCTATTATAATTTGTGCTTTGGTGAATGTGATGCTTCTTATCCGTATTTGGATTATTGACACTTCACTCCATAAACCTGTGGTCATGTTTACCGAGTTTAGTTTTTGCTTGGGGACAAGCGAGGTCTAAGCTTGGGGGGTTGATACGTCCATTTTGCATCACTATTTTGTATCATAATTTACTGTTATTCATTTATATATTTCATATTTAGAGATGATACTTATGTTATTTCCTCTATTTTTACATGTTTGATGATCATTGGAGGAATTGCTGCCAGAGTCAGGATTCTGCTGGAAAAGGACCGTCAAGACACCATATTTCAGAAGATCAGGAAAATTCCAGAAAAATACCAGAAAATTATATTTTCCCAGAAGACTCAGGAAGCCAGAAGGAGGAGAGAGGAGCCAAGGGGCAGGCTCACACATAGGGGGCGCGGCCTGACCCCTGGCCACGTCGACCTAGTGTGAGGCCTCCGTGGCCCACTTCAGGTCTCGCCCCTTCGCGTACTTCATCGTCCCCAAAAACCTAAGTCGGGGGGGGGGGGCTCAGAGATAGACACCGCCGCCTCTGCGGGGCGGAAAACACCAGAGAGAGAAAAGCTCTTTGACAGGCAGAAATCTGTCGGGAAAATTCCTTCCTGGAGAGGGGAGATCGTTGCCATCGTCATCACCATCGCACCGGACTTCATCGGGATCATCATCGTCATCATCTCCATCACCAGCACCTTCATCTCCCCCATCACCACGCCATCCCGCTGTAACATCTTGAGTTGGATCTTGTTTAATTCTTAGGGGAAACTTTCTCGGTGTTGATTACTCTTGTAGTTAATGCTATTGAGTGGAACTGTTGAATTAAGGTTTATGTTCAGATTGTTATTTACCATTATTTCACCTCTGATCATGATCCATATGATGTCTTGTGAGTAGTTCATTTAGTTCTTGAGGACATGGGAGAAGTCAAGATGTTAGTAGTGAATTATTGTTGAGTAATATTTACTGGTTTGATATTTATTTATTGTGGTGCTATTTCACTAGTGGTGTCATGTGAACGTTGACTACATGATACTTCACCATTTATGGGCCTAGTGAGATGCATTGTGTATTTGGCTACCAATTATGGGGTTGCTGGAGTGACAGAAACCTAAACCTCCGTTGGGAAACCATTGCACCAGGGAGTGTAGGATCTTAGAGTTTAAGGCTGTGGTTAGATTTATCTTAATTACTTTCTTGTATTTGCGGATGCTTGCAGGGGGTATAATCACAAGTGTGTAATTATCCTAGTAAGGGTAGTGCGCTAGCACAGGTTCACCCCCATAACACTTATCAAACCAATAAAGATTATTTAGTGGTATGAAGCGAAAGCTCTTGACAGAAACTCCCGTGTGTCCCCGAGAACGTTTGGTCATCATAAGTTATACAACTGGCTTGTCCTTTGCTAAAGAAAGGATTGGGCCACTTGCTGCAATTGTTACTACTGTCTTTTATTTGCTCGCACTTTATTTATTTGTATTATCAAACACCCCTGAAAACCCGTTTGCTAGTATTTACAGTGAAACCTTGATCAAAACCACTAGTCAACACCTTCTGCTCCTTGTTGGGTTCGACACTCTTATTTATTGAAAGTACTACGATACATCCCTATACTTGTGGGTCATCATTATGCAATACATGTTTCTTAAGCTTCATGATATTGAGGATCCTAAAAAGAAAGCTTTTATCTTAGAAACTTTGCGCATATAATTTAGAGATGTTGTCATTGAAGCTAGGAAAGTTTTTAAGAGATTTAATAAGCTTGGTTTGCCTGTAGAGATTGTTGGTACACCCAGTGAAGATTCTAGAATGCCCATACCTTGTAAGCTTGTAGGAATTCATGATGCTTTGGAAAATAATTTTAGTTGGATTTATCCTGAAAATCTTTTTGATGAAAGTAGTGTACCAAGGTGTGATTACAAAGGATACTCAAAAACTCATTTGGACAAAATTTATTTCTTTGTTGAAAAGACTCCTACAGTTGATCTTATTGCCTCCTTCGATATTACTTGATTCACACTTTCTGCGCCTAGCTCAAAGGCGTTAAAGAAAAGCACTCTTGGGAGATAACCCAATATTTTTACTTTCAGTTCTTTTTATTTTATTCGAGTCTTGGAAGTTATTACTACTGTAATAACCTCTCCTTATTATTTTTATTTTGTTTTTGTGCCAAGAGAAGCCTCTAATTTGAGTGAGGTAAGATTTGGGGATGTTGCTGTCCTGAAACAGTTTTGTGCTGCACCATAAAAATTCGTGAAAATTCTCTGTGTATCTTTTGGACCTGCGATTTCTTGTGCATATGCCCCATGTTATATCCAAACTTTCATTAGTTGAAAACTTTTTGGTTTGAGCAAAAGAAAACCCTCTAAAAATTCAACCTTTGGCAGCTGTTCTGTTTTGACAGATTTCTGCCATTATTTGTGTTTGCCGCTCGATCGCTTTCTTTTTGAGTTTTTTTTATCACGGAACTTTTGGAGAAGT
Source organism: Dactylis glomerata (assembly GCA_007115705.1). Lineage (NCBI taxonomy): Eukaryota > Viridiplantae > Streptophyta > Magnoliopsida > Poales > Poaceae > Dactylis > Dactylis glomerata. Next base: position 20,506 of record QXEO01000502.1, read on the forward strand.
TGCTACAGTAGTATATGCTTTATATGTGATGGTTTTGAGTTAAAACCTGAAGCAAAAAGGGTTAATTCATTATTATGCTTACACTAATGTTGCTAATAGATTTTTGTTTAGTTTTGTATGAAGGAAGTTTTCAAGTGTAGGGATTGGAGAATAATGAGATGAGTTGAAGAATGGACAAAAGCTCAAGCTTGGGGATGCCCACGCACCCCAAGAAATATCCAAGAGATACAAGCATCAAAGCTTGGGGATGCCCTCTAGGCACCCCTTCTTCATCGGCAAAAATCAGGTCACCTTTCAACATACTATATTTTTATTGCTTCATGCATTATACGTTTTTCTTGGAGCATCGGTTGTTTTAGTTTTCAGTTTTGTTTATTTTTTTTGCTACAATAAATGGTTGGACCCCAACAAATTTATTTTGGAGAAGTTGCCTTGCTTTTTATTTGCCAAGAACACTCTGTTTTTCACTCTTATCGTTTCAACGAGTGTTCTTTTTTTCTAGAACTGCGTTTAGCTTTCAATTTTCACCTTGATTTGTGTTCAGATCTTGTTATATCTTTGCATCAAGGTTTATTTTAACCTATGGTCCATATTGGTTTTAATCAAAAGAGTTGTTTCAAAAAAGGTTTGAATGGTGTTGGAAAAGAGAAAAAGCTTTATGCAAAAAAGTGGTACAAGAAGGAGCTTGTGTAGACTGCGGCCTAGGCTTTTGCATGTCATGCTTGATGTCTTTTTGATAGTATGCTTAGTGGTTTTGCTGTAGCATGACTTGTCTCAAATAACTGAAATTGCTTAATGAGCCTTTGAAAAAATCATATATTGTTTTAATTATTTGGAAGCATTATTTTGGTTTTCTTCTTGATGCTTTATTTGGGTTGACTTGGCGCATGCTCACATATGTTAGACTCATAAAAAGTCGCCATTGCCTCTATGATCATTTAGTTTTTGACTTTTGATGCCATCTTATGCTTATTTTAATGTTGCTTTGTTACTTTGCATGATTATGGCCGTTATTGCTCTCTTAGTTGGTCGCTCTCAGTCTTTTGCTAGCCATCATTTTGTACTGAATATGAGTTCTACTCGTGCATCCAACTCCTAAAAACCAAGTTTGCCATTGTGTCCACTATAAATTTCTATGCATGGTATTTGTAAGGCATTCCAAGTAAATTTTCATGTGCTACCTTTGAAAAAACCTTCAAAATACTTCTCGTTTTGTGACACTGTTTTTAGCTCATGGGGACGTAGTGGTCGGATTTGCTATCTTTCATATTGCTTATTCCAAAAAAAAGGCACTCCTCCATGGTATGTGAATGTTGGTGGGCACCCGATGGAATCGGTTAGCCATGGTTTGAGAAAGGAAAAAAGGTGGGGAGGAGTGCCAAGCTTTATAAAAGAGCACAAAAGTGCCAATCTCTCTCAAAAACTTGCTTCATTTTTGTATGGAAGATAGTAAGAACCCCATTGCCAGTCGTTGACATGAAACAACCACCTCTCAAAACCCAATTTTTATCTCTATTTTACAAATGAAAAGCTCTAGCACATGTTTAATCACAGCTGCCCTCCGCGAAGGGCCTTTCTTTTAGTTTTATGTTGAGTCACCACCTTCTACCTTTATGCACCGTCTAAGAGTGCATAGTTGTTATTCTGAGTATAATGTGCATTGTCCCAAAGTTTTCATTGATTGATTCATGATTTTGGTTTCACTTGTTCTTAAATTATATGTATCTAGTCGCCCTCTTAAACTTGAAGGTGTCCTATGCATTTATGTTTTGCTCTCTCATGAAGGACAAGCTGAAAACCATTTGTATGTTTTTCCATATGATTTGAACACACGTTTGACTTTCATTGTTTCATTTTCATGATCTTTCATTTGTGTTTTTTTTCATGTTATAACATGGTTGCTAAGTTTCTTCTATCAAGATTATATCTTTCATGCCCATGTTTTAAGTTCTTTTGATCCCAACGCACAACGCTTACATAGATGATCAAGATTGTGTAGGTGTGATGTGGGACGGTGGTGATATCTTTTCACCGTCTAGTTGGGAACCACAAGAGGAAGGTATGATGAGTATAACAACAAGGTTTTTCCCTCAGTTAAGAAACCAAGGTATGTCGATCAGGAGAGGAGCAGACAAACGACTGAAGGTGATGCTTGATAGCCTAGTGACACTCCAACAAGGGCGCTGTTTCACGATAAAACGAGTTAGCGCATCTTCAGCTAGTAGCAACGTGGAACCTGCACACAACACAACCAAGTACTTTGTTCCCAACTTACGATGAGGTTGTCAATCTCACCGGTTTGCTTAAAACAAAGGGTATGAGCGTATCGAGTGGAAAGTGATAATAGTATGCGAGTAAAGTAAACAGGTGATAGCAATATAAAGGAAATAGGACCGGGGTCCATAGTTCACTAGCGGTGTCTCTCCATAAGATAAAATAATACATGTTGGGTAAACAAATTACAGTTGGGCAATTGATAGAATAAAGACAACGTGCATATGTCGAGAGGATCACTATGAGATTTACTCTGGGCATTATAACAAAATACATAGACCGCCATCCAACTGCATCTATGACTAATAATCCACTCACGGGGATATTATCCGAACACCCCATGAGTATTAAGTTGCAAACAATAGTAATTGCATTAAGCAAAGTGTGTAATGTAAACAAAGCATATACCCTCGAGCATATGAATGTTGTTTTCTCCCTAGTAGCAACAGCACATCTACAACCTTAGAGGTTTCTGTCACTCCCCCAGATTAAATAGAGGCATGAACCCACTATCGAGCATAAATACCCCCTTTTGGAGTCACTAGCAACTACTCGGCCAAGATAGCTACTAACAACGGAGAGCATGCAAGATTATAAACAATATAGAGATAACAAAAGATAAATTTCAGTACTTCAACTCAAGCATAACACCAATATTCATCGGATCCCAACAAACCAAACATGTAGAATTACATAATGGTGATCTCAATCATGTAGGGCAGCTCATGAGATCTAAACATGAAGCACATGGTGGAGAAGACACCCATCTAGCTACTGCTATGGACCCATAGTCCAAGGTAGACTACTCACTCATCGCTCTGGAGGCAAGCATGGTGATGAAGAAGACCTCCGGTGGTGATTCCCCTCTCCGGCAGGGTGCCGAGAAGAGCTTCTGGACCCTCCCGATCTTCGGGTCGACGACGGTGGTGGATCACGATGTGTTCTGGAAAACTGATCGGGTACTTAGGTTTTTCCCATCGGGGGGTCTTTATAGGCGAAGGGGCATCGTCAGAAGTGGACCGAGGTGGTCTCACACATAGGGGGCGTGGCCAGGCCCTGGGCCATGCCGCCCTAGTGTGTGGCCCCCTCGTGGCCCCACTCCAACTCCTCTTCGGTTCTCTGAAAGCTTCGGTAAAATTATGGGTGACTGGCTTTGGTTTTGTCCAATTCCGAGAATATTTCCTGTGTAACTTTTCTGAAACATAAAAACAGCAGAAAATAGGGAACTGGCACTGTGGCGACTTGTTAATAGGTTAGTTCCAAAAAATGCATAAAAGTGCCACGAAGTGTAACGAAACACTAAGCAAATTGTGTAAAAACAAGGATGGAGCATCAAAAATTATGGATACATTTGAGACGTATCAAGGTGCATGTCACCTCAAAAATTATTTCTTTTGTTATCACTTACCTACTCGAGGACGAGCAGGAGTTAAGCTTGGGGATGCTGATACGTCTCAAACGTATCCATAATTTTTGATGCTCCATGCTTGTTTTTATACCATTTTCTTAGTGTTTCATTACACTTTGTGGCATTTTATGCATTTTCCGGAACTAACCTATTAACGAGATGCCACAGTGCCAGTTCCCTATTTTCTGCTGTTTTTTTGTTTCAGAAAAGTTACACAGGAAATCTTCTCGAAATTGGACGAAACAAAAGCCAAACATCCATAAATTCACCGAAGCTTCCAGAGAACTGAAGAGGAGATGGAGTGGGGCCACGAGGGGCCCACACAATAGGGCAGCGCGGCCCAGGGCTAGGCCGCACCCCCTATGTGTCTGGCCGCCTCGGTCCACTTCTGACGATGCCCCTTCGCCTATAAAGACCCCCCGACAGGAAAAACCTAAACACCTGATCACTTTTCTAGAAACATATCGTGATCCGCCGCCGTCATTGACCCGAGATCGGAAGGGTCCAGAAGCTCTTCCCGGCACCCTGCCGAAGAGGGGAATCGCCACCGAAGGTCTTCTTCATCGCCATGCTTGCCTCCGGTGCGATGAGTGAGTAGTCTACCTTGGACTATGGGTCCATAGCAGTAGCTAGATGGTTGTCTTCTCCACCATGTGCTTCATGTTTAGATCTCGTGAACTGCCTTACATGATCGAGATCACCGTTATGTAATTCTACATATTGTGTTTGTTGGGATCTAATGAATATTGGTATTATGATTGAGTTGATGTGCTGAATATTAACTTATGTTATCTCTATGTTGTTTATGATCTTGCATGCTCTCTGTTGTTAGTAGCTATCTTGGTCGAGTAGTTGTTAGTGACTCCAAGAGGGGGTATTTATGCTCGATAGTGGGTTCATGCCTCTATTTAATTTGGGGGAGTGACAGAAACCTTTAAGGTTGTATATGTGATGTTGCCACTAGGGGGATAACAACATTCATATGCTCAAGGGCATATGCTTTGTTCACATTACACACTTTGCTTAATACAGTTATCTGTTGTTCGCAACTTAATACTTGTGGAGTTCTCGGATTGATTCGCCACAAGTGGATTATTAGTCATAGATGCAGTTGGATGGCGGTCTATGTATTTTGTTGTAATGCCCAGAGTAAATCTCATAGTGATCCTCTCGACATATGCACGTTGTCTTTATTCTATCAATTGCCCAACTGTAATTTGTTTACCCAGCATGTATTATTTTATCTTATGGAGAGACGCCACTAGTGAACTGTGGACCCCGATCCTATTTCTATTATATTGCTATCACCTATTTACTTTACTCGCACTATTTACTTTACTTGCATATTACTATTGCTTTCCACACGATACGCTCATACCCTTTGTTTCAAGCAAACCGGTGAGATTGACAACCTCATCGTAAGTTGGGAACAAAGTATTTGGTTGTGTTGTGTGCAGGTTTCACGTTGCTACTAGTTGAAGACCCGCTAACAAGATATCGTTAACGGCGCCCTTGTTGGAGTGTCACTAGGCTAGCAAGCATCACCTTCTGGAGTATTGGATTTTTCCTACTGGATTGATAACCTTGGTTTCATAACTGAGGGAAAACTTGCTACTATATTCATCAAACCTTCTCTTGGGGTTTCCAACTGGCCGGTCATTTACTTCATCAACAAACGCAATCAAGTTCTCTAACACCTTCAATACTGCGCCATCAACAAGTTTTCTGGCGCCGTTGCCGGGGACTGAAGAAGAAGAAGCTCCCACATCAAATACAAGCTCCCCCGTCAACTTGGCACCATCAAACAGCAAACAATAAACCGCTATGAGCAAGTCTGTTTCCAAGTGCAGCTGAATTGACAACTCATTTGTTAAGGCTTATAAATATCCTTTGGCTCCCCTTGTGTCAAATCAATAAATTTGGGCTTTACTTCCCTCGAAGACTGTTGCGATCCCCTATACTTGTGGGTCATCAAGACTATTTTCTGGCGCCGTTCCCGGGGAGCATAGCTTTATTTGTAAGTTCACTTGGAATTCATATTGTTCGTTGCAATCCATTCATCATGGGTAAACCTCGTGATGGAAAAGTTCCTATATTGCCATCCACTACAAGAAGAGGTACGACTCTGAATACCTCTGTTGCCCTTGATTCACCATCTGTTATGAGTAAGTTGCTTACACCACCACACGCACACACTACTGCTACTTCTTCTGCTGAGTTTGAAAATGCCACTGATAATATAGACGATGCTTCTACTGTGCTTGATGAAAGTGGTTCGCTAGGTTCCTTTTTAGATGCTACATTTGCTAGAACTAAGCAATTGGGAAACACCACTGTTACACTTGTTAGTTCACCTGAGTCTAGGGAATGCCCTAGTGATGATCTTGATGACACTTATATTGAGCTTGACGATGATCTTATTGCTGAAGTTCATGCCACTCGTGATGCTAATGTTGTTAAGGAACTTCTAGAAAGATGTGCTGTTAGATATAAATTATCTCCTGATGCTAAGTTTGCTGCTTCTCCCATAAATATTAGAGATAAGGATTATGATTTCTCTTTAGATTTATCTTACATATCTATTGTTAAGAAAGACCCTTTTTGTGGTACTGAAAATGAAAGTGTTATGGGACATATGAATGAGCTTTCTACTTTGAGTAATTTGTTTTCTGATGATATTAAGATTTGCACTTACTTTGTTGCTAAAATTTTCCCTTTTTCATTGAAAGGTGCAGCTAAAACTTGGTTTAATAATTTGTCTCCTGGATCTATTGATAGTCCTATTGCTTTGGTTAATGCTTTCTTTCAGAAATATTTTCCTGCTAGTGCCCAACATGCTGTTGTGCAAAGAATCTTTGACTTTGAACAGGGAAAAGGAGAGATATTGTCTGAATCTTGGGCAAGGTTTTGCTCTTTAATTAGAGCATTGCCTAAGGAGCCATTGCCTAAAAATGAACTCCTTGATATATTTTATAATGGACTAACTGATGAATCTAAGACATATCTGGATAGTTGTGCTGGTTGTGTTTTCAGGGAAAGAACTCCAGCCAAAGCTGAAGAACTAATGGATAAAATAAGCCAGAATCATGATGATTGGACTATGGTTGAGTCAACACCAGCACCAACACCAACACCAGTGCCAGCTACAGAGCCAACACCAAAGAAGAGAGGAATGATTGAATTAAATGATGAATTTATGAGGGAAGCCAAGAAATCTCTTAAGGAGAAAGGGATTAAATCCAAAGACATGCATAATTTATCTCCTATAGAAGAATTATGTAAGCCAATCCCTCACTCATCTACTATTGAGGTACACTCTCTCCAACGCTTTGATGATAGAGATATTCCTTACTCTAAACCTCCTGATCAATGCTTAGATGAGTTCAATAATTTTATTGTTAAGCAAGATAATTTTAATAGAAGAGTGCAGAATCATTTGTTGGAAAATTCTAGAGCTATTAACAAGTTGTAGGATATTGTGGAGAGAACCTCCAATGATGTGAACATACTTGTTAAACATTTTCAAATGGTTCAAACTCAAATTGATCAGCTTACCAAGGTGCAAAAAGACTTGCTAGTTAATGCCGCAAGAGAAAAACAAGCGTGTGAAATACGCACAAGAGGAGGTGCTACCACTCAAGACCCCTTATATCCTGAAGGACATCCTAAGAGGATCGAACAAGATTCTCAATGCACTTCAAGAGATGATATTCCTTCCAAGAAGAAGAAGAAGCATAAAACAGTTGCAAAATCTTCTGAAGCAGGTAAAGATCCTAATAGTGTTTCTATTTATGATGCTGAAACTGAACCAGGTGATGCTTCTGATAAAGAAGAAGTTGAAGAGGAACCAAAAAAGCTTGCCAAGAATGCAAAGTACACTAAGGAAGACTTCATTGCCAACAAGCATGGTAATGAGAGAGAACCTTGGGTGCAGAAACCAATGCCTTTTCCTGGTAAGAAACACAAATCTAAGGAAGAAGAACACTGCAATAGGTTTTGTGAATGGATGAGACCTTTATTTTTGCAAATTCCTTTGACTGATGCTATTAGGATGCCTCCTTATTCAAAGTATATGAAAGATATTGTTACTAACAAAAGGAAGATTCCTAATGAGGAAATTTCCACTTTACTTGCTAATTATTCTTTTGATGGTCAAGTTCCAGAGAAGCTTGGAGATCCAGGTATACCAACTATTCCTTGCTCCATTAAAAATAACTATGTTAGAACTGCTTTATGTGATCTGGGAGCCAGAGTTAGTGTCATGCCTTTTTCTCTTTATAAGAGACTTGATCTAGAAAATTTGGTATCAACTGATATATCTTTGCAAATGGCCGATAAGTCTACTACTATTCCTATTGGTATATGTGAAAATGTTCCCGTTCAAGTTGCTAACAGTTGTTTGATATTAACTGACTTTGTTGTGTTGGAAATGCCTGAAGATGATAATATGTCTATTATTCTTGGGAGACCTTTTCTAAACACTGCAGGTGCAGTTATTAATTACAATCAAGGAAAAGTAACTTTTAATGTCAATAACAAAGAGTACATGGTATATTTTCCCAAGAAGATTGATAGAAAGAATGCTCTAAATTCAATCAAGAATGTTGAGACCATCAGAGTTGGTCAGATTATTTGTTCAAAGCAAAAGCCCAAGGAAGAATATAAAATTGTCATGATTGGGACTATGCCTATCAAGGTCGAGGTAACATAATCATATAGTAAAATGCAAAGTTTTGCTTCATAAGAAAAGTGGTTTGGTAACAAGACCTGATCAACCTTGTTAACAAAGCAGTTTTCAAATGAACAAAACTATGTTTTTACCGCATTTACTTTTATTTCTACCTTGTTTATTTTTGTTTCTGTTGTTTGGTTTCATATTATAATGTCTTAGAGCTGCTATAAGGTTGAGTTGGATTTGCTTTCTATCACTCCACCGTCATTTTCCCAAGTTTTATTCTCTCATTGTTTTTCTGAAAAGTCCTCCAAAATAAAGTTTCTCAATTTTTTTTAGAAAAATATTTTAAAAATTTTATGTCAAAAATGGGGCAGAGAGGCACATGGGAGACCTTAGGGGGACCCACCATGCCACCTCACCACCAGGGGGCATGGCCCAAGCCTGACCGCGCCCACCTATGGTGAGGGGGCCCCCCTGGCCACTTACTTATCTCTTCATCCCCACTTCTTTCTCTCTCCCAAAAAATCTGAACACCCCAGCTCAAACCCGTGTTCTTGCTGCTCTCCATCGCGATTTTCAATCTCCTTGCTCAACCCATCTTTGTTGCTGAGATTTGGAGCATTTATTCTCCGGTATGTGACTCCTCCGATTGTCCAAGTAGAATTTTATTTACTGGAGTATTGATGCGTGGTGAATGACCAGCCCGTTGGGAACCCCAAGAGGAAGGTATGATGAGTGTAGCGGCTAGTTTTCCCTCAGTTAAGAAACCAAGGTTTATCGAACAGGAGAAGAGAGACGGTGACGACTGAAGGTGTTTGTGGAACCTGCACACACACAAACAAATACTTTGTCCCCAACTTGCGATGAGGTGTCAATCTCACCGGTTTGCTTGAAACAAAGGTTATGAGTGTATCGAGTGGAAAACAATAGTAATATGCTAGTAAAGTAAACAGTGCGGGAAAAGTAAACAGGTGATTGCAATATGATTAAAATAGGACCGGGGTCCACAGTTCACTAGTGGTGTCTCTCCATAGATAAATAACATGCTGGGTAAACAAATTACAGTTGGGCAATTGATAGAATAAAGATAACGTGATATGTCAAGAAGATCACTATGAGATTTACTCTGGGCATTACAACAAAATACATAGACCGCCATCCAACTGCATCTATGACTAATAATCCACCCCCGGGGATATCATCCGAACACCCCAAAAGTATTAAGTTGCGAACAACAGATAATTGCATTAAGCAAAGTGTGTAATGTAAACAAAGCATATGCCCTTGAGCATATGAATGTTGTTTTCTCCCTAGTAGCAACAGCACATCTATCACCTTAGAGGTTTCTGTCACTCCCCCAGGTGAAATAGAGACATGAACCCACTATCGAGCATAAATACCCCCTCTTGGAGTCACTAGCAACTACTCGGCCAAGATAGCTACTAACAACGGAGAGCATGCAAGATCATAAACAACATAGAGATAACAAAAGATATAATTCAGTACAGCAACTTAATCATAAACACCAATATTCATCGGATCCCAACAAACCAACATCATAGAATTACATAACGGTGATCTCAATCATGTAGGGCAGCTCATGAGATCTAAACATGAAGCACATGGTGGAGAAGACAACCATCTAGCTACTGCTATGGACCCATAGTCCAAGGTAGACTACTCACTCATCGCTCCGGAGGCAAGCATGGTGATGAAGAAGACCTCCGGTGGCGATTCCCCTCTCCGGCAGGGTGTCGGGAAGAGCTTCTGGACCCTCCCGATCTTCGGGTCGACGGCGGCGGTGGATCGCGATGTATTCTGGAAAACTGATCGGGCCCTTAGGTTTTTCTCGTCAGGGGGTATATGTAGGCGAAAGGAGGCTGTCAGAGGTGGAGCCACGCGGCCTCACACGGGGCTGGCGCGGCCAGGGGCCAGGCCGCGCCGCCCCTGTGTGTGGGGGCCACGTGGCCCCCCTCCATCAGGTCTTCGGATGTTTGGGAGCTCCCCGGTGAAATATGACTTCAGGAACTTGTTTCGTCCAATTCCGAGAATATTTCCTGTGTATCACTTCTGAAACACAAAAACAGCAGAAAACAGGAAACTGGCACTGTGGCACTTCGTTAATAGGTTAGTTCCGGAAAATGTATAAAAGTGCCACTAAGTGTAACGAAACAATAGGCAAATGGTGTAAAACAAAGCATGGAGCATCAAAAATTATAGATACGTTTGAGACGTATCAAGCATCCCCAAGCTTAACTCCTGCTCGTCCTCGAGTAGGTAAGTGATAACAAAAGAATAATTTTTGAGGTGACATGCACCTACACAATCTTGATCATATATGTAAGCATTGGTGAGCTGGGATCAATAGAACTTAAAACATGGGCATGAAAGATATAATCATGACAATAAGAACTTAGCAACCATGTTGTAAACATGCAAATGAACACAAACAAAAGATCATGATAATGAAACAATGAAAGTCAAACGTGTGTTCAAATCATAAGGAAAAACATACAAATGGTTTTCAGCTTGTCCTTCAAAGAGAGCAAAACATAAATGCATAGGACACCTCAAAGTTTAAGAGGGCGACTAGATACAAATAATTTAAGAACAAGTGAAACCAACAATATGAGTCAATCAATGAACCTTGGGACAATGCATATCACACTAAGAATGACAACTATGCTCTCTTAATGGTGCATAAAGAAAGAAGGTGAAGACTCAACATAAAAGTAAAAGAAAGGCCCTTCGCAGAGGGAAGCAGTGATTTAAACATGTGCTAGAGCTTTTCATTTGTAAAACAGAGATAAAACTTGATTTTGAGAGGTGGTTGTCTTTGTCAACGACTGGCAATGGGGTTCTTACTATCTTCCATACAAAAATAAAGCAAGTTTTTGAGAGAGAGATTGGCACTTCGTGCTCTTTTTATAAAACTTGGCACTCCTCCCCACCTTTTCCTTTCACATACCATGGCTAACCGATTCATCGGGTGCCCACCAACATTCACATTCTTTGGAGGAGTGCCTTTTTTCCTTTTTTTTCTCTTTTTTTTCTTTTTGGAATAAACAATATGAAAGATAGCAAATCCAACCACTACGTCCCCATGAGCTGAAAACAGTGTCACAAAACGAGAAGTATTTTGAAGGTTTTTGAAAGGTAGCACACGAAAATTTTACTTTGGAATGGCTTACAAATACCATGTATAGGAATTTATAGTGGACACAATGGAAAACTTTGGCTTTTAGGAGTTGGATGCACGAGTAGAGCTCATACTCAGTACAAGGTGAGGGCTAGCAAAAGACTGGGAGCGACCAACTAAGAGAGCAATAATGGCCATAATCATGCAAAGCGACAAAGCGACATTAAAAGAAGCATACGATGGCATCAAAAGTCAAAAACTAAATGATCATGAAGGCTAATGGCGACTTTGGAAGAGTCTAACATGTGTGAGCATGCGCCAAGTCAACCCAAATAAAGCATCAAGGAGAAAACCAAAATAATGCTTCCATACAGTAAAAACAACGCATGATTTTTCAAAGGCTCATTAAGCAATCTCAGTTATTTGAGACAAGTCATGCTACAGCAAAACCACTAAGCATACTATCAAAAAGACATCAAGCATGACATGAAAAAGCCTAAGCCGCAGTCTACACAAGCTCCTTCTTGTACCACTATTTTGCACAAAGCTTTTTCTCTTTTCCAACACCATTTGAAATTTTTAAAGATACCTCTTTTGATGAAAACCAATAAATTTCAGAGGCAAAAATGCACCTTGATGAAAAGATATGACAAGATCTGAATGCATATCAAGGCGAAAACGAAAACCAAAAGCAGTAGCAGACAAAGATGAACGCTCGATTAATAAGAGTGAAAACTAGAGCGTTCTTTGCAAATGAAAACGAGTACATCTCCTCCAAAGGAAATTTGTTGGGGTCCAACCATTTATTGCAGCAAACAAACAAACTAAACCAACTAAGAAAACTAAAACAACTGACGCTCCAAGAAAAACACATAGTGCATGAAGCAATAAAAATATAGTGTTTTGAAAGGTGACCTGATTTTTGCCGATGAAGAAGGGGTGCCTCGGGGGCATCCCCAAGCTTTGACGCTTGTACTTCTTGGATATTTCTTGGGGTGATGCATGGGCATCCCCAAGCTTGAGCTTTTGTCCATTCTTCAACTCATCTCATCATTCTCCAATCCCTACACTTGAAAATTTCCTTCATACAAAACTAAACACAATTCTATTAGCAATATTAGTGCAAGCATAAAATATATTCATCCTCTTTTAGCTTCAGGTTTCAACCCAAAACCACCACATATAAAGTATATACTACTGTAGCAACTTCCACAAGAGTTCCATGATCAAAAAGAACTCAAAAGAAAGCGATAAAGTGGCAAAAACAAATATTGGCAGAAATCTGTCAAAACTGGACAGCTGATAATGGACGAATTTTTGAGAGATTTTCCGTTGCTCAAATCAAAAAGTGTTCAACTAAGAAAAGTTTGGATATAACCTGGGGCATATGCACAAGAAATTTCAGGTCCAAAAGATAAACAGAGAATTTTCACGAATTTTTACGGTGCAGCACCGAAAACAGTTTCAGGACAGCAGTAACCCCAAATCTTTACCTCACTCAAATTAGAGGCTTCTCTTGGCACAAAAATGAAATAAACAAGATAAGGAGCGGTCATTACAGTAGTAATGACTTCCAAGACTCAAATAAAAGAAAAAGTACTGAAAAGTAAACAATGGGTTATCTCCCAAGAGTGCTTTTCTTTAACGCCTTTGAGCTAGGCGCAGAAAATTGCGAATCAAGTACCTTCAGAAGAAGCATTAAGATCAACAGAAGAGGTCTTGTCAATAAGGCATTGTATTTCATCCACATAAGTTTTTGAAGACCCTTGGTGATCATGCTTTGGTAGACTACCCTCATCAAAAAGATTTTCAGGACAAATCCAGGCAAAATTGTTTTCGAAAGCATCATTCAATCCCAAAAGCTTGCAAGGTATAGGTATCTCGGCCTCCCCATCATGTGTATCAATAACCGTTATAGGTGAACCGAGTTTATTAAAACGTTTAAGAACCTTCCTAGCTTCAATAACGACATCCTTAAATTCTAAACGCAAAGTTTCCAAGATAAAAGCTTTCTTTTCGGGGTCCTCAATTTCATGAAGCTTAAGGAACATGTATTGCATAAAAGGATTAAGACTAGCAAACCTAGTTTCCAATATGTGAACTAAATGAGCAGAAGCAACTTCATAACTAGGAGCTAACTCAACCAAAGACTTTTCCTCAACTTCCTTATGCATACTAATGTGATTAAAGAACTCCTCAATGTTACTTTTGCCAATAATCGAACCACTACCTACTGAGAGGTCCTCCAGAACGAACTCAGGGAACAACATGATAAACTAAAGTAAAGAAATAACAACTACCAAGGATTCTAATTTTTTTGGGTTTTTGATATAAAAGCAATGCAGGTAAAATAAAATAAAGTAAAGCAAAACAAATAACAAAGTAAAGAATGTGTGTGCGAAGAACTCCCCTCGCAGAAGTCTTCTCTCTTCCCCAGCAACGACGCCAGAAAATTAGCTTGATGCGTGGTGAATGACCAGCCCGTTGGGAACCCCAAGAGGAAGGTATGATGAGTGTAGCGGCTAGTTTTCCCTCAGTTAAGAAACCAAGGTTTATCGAACAGGAGAAGAGAGACGGTGACGACTGAAGGTGTTTGTGGAACCTGCACACACACAAACAAATACTTTGTCCCCAACTTGCGATGAGGTTGTCAATCTCACCGGTTTGCTTGAAACAAAGGTTATGAGTGTATCGAGTGGAAAACAATAGTAATATGCTAGTAAAGTAAACAGTGCGGGAAAAGTAAACAGGTGATTGCAATATGATTAAAATAGGACCGGGGTCCACAGTTCACTAGTGGTGTCTCTCCATAGATAAATAACATGCTGGGTAAACAAATTACAGTTGGGCAATTGATAGAATAAAGATAACGTGATATGTCAAGAAGATCACTATGAGATTTACTCTGGGCATTACAACAAAATACATAGACCGCCATCCAACTGCATCTATGACTAATAATCCACCCCCGGGGATATCATCCGAACACCCCAAAAGTATTAAGTTGCGAACAACAGATAATTGCATTAAGCAAAGTGTGTAATGTAAACAAAGCATATGCCCTTGAGCATATGAATGTTGTTTTCTCTCTAGTAGCAATAGCACATCTACCACCTTAGAGGTTTCTGTCACTCCCCCAGGTGAAATAGAGACATGAACCCACTATCGAGCATAAATACCCCCTCTTGGAGTCACTAGCAACTACTCGGCCAAGATAGCTACTAACAACGGAGAGCATGCAAGATCATAAACAACATAGAGATAACAAAAGATATAATTCAGTACAGCAACTTAATCATAAACACCAATATTCATCGGATCCCAACAAACCAACATCATAGAATTACATAACGGTGATCTCAATCATGTAGGGCAGCTCATGAGATCTAAACATGAAGCACATGGTGGAGAAGACAACCATCTAGCTACTGCTATGGACCCATAGTCCAAGGTAGACTACTCACTCATCGCTCCGGAGGCAAGCATGGCGATGAAGAAGACCTCCGGTGGCGATTCCCCTCTCCGGCAGGGTGCCGGGAAGAGCTTCTGGACCCTCCCGATCTTCGGGTCGACGGCGGCGGCGGATCGTGATGTATTCTGGAAAAATGATCGGGCCCTTAGGTTTTTCTCGTCAGGGGGTATATGTAGGCGAAAGGAGGCTGTCAGAGGTGGAGCCACGCGGCCTCACACGGGGCTGGCGCGGCCAGGGGCCAGGCCACGCCGCCCCTGTGTGTGGGGGCCATGTGGCCCCCCTCCGTCAGGTCTTCGGATGTTTGGGAGCTCCCCGGTGAAATATGACTTCAGGAACTTGTTTCGTCCAATTCCGAGAATATTTCCTATGTATCACTTCTGTAACACAAAAATAGCAGAAAATAGGAAACTGGCACTGTGGCACTTCGTTAATAGGTTAGTTCCGGAAAATGTATAAAAGTGCCACTAAGTGTAACGAAACAATAGGCAAATGGTGTAAAACAAAGCATGGAGCATCAAAAATTATAGATACGTTTGAGACGTATCAAGTATTTCTTGAGTATTTTAGCTCTATAGGCTGTAGGTGAAATGAGTTTGCTTGCTTGTTCTATTGCTTAGAAATGTTATTTTGATGCATGTTAGCCCTCTAGTAACTCCCTATAGTAGTTTCCTACAATTGTTTGTCTCAAAATCATTTTTTATGAGGTTTGTCAAAAAAATAGAAAAGGGAAATGGACAACTACACCTATGGAGAAGTCTTTGAAAGAGAAGCACCAAGGTCATCGAGGCCTTCAAGATCTACTGCTCAATATAGGATATCCTACAATGAAGATCTTATATCACCGAACATTGAGGGGGACGATGGAGATGCGCATCCTTCCACCTTCCCTTGTGCTAACTTTTTGAGTGATGCAGGGATTCTTGAGGATTTCTTACTCCTTGTTGACAGGGTTGGATTGACTACATACATGACAGATGAGAGTAATCAATATGCTATGCTTACAAAGATTTTTGTTGAAAGCTTTAAATTTACTAACTCTCATTTTAAATCTTCTATTGCATTTAAGATTTATGATAAGTCTATCACCATCTCTTTGGAGAAGTTTTGTGATATTTTAGGTATTCCCATGTTTGGGACAGCAAAGAACATGCTACAACAGCCCGCTGATTTGTTGGAGCTCTACCGAGGAGTAACTAATGATGACGACCGCACAACACAGCGTGGCAAGATAAGAAACATTTAACTCCCAGCTATTAGATATTTTACTTATTATCTTGCCACTAGCATTCTTGGTAGGGGGAACACTAGCAATATCTCTAAATATCATTTAGCTTTTCTAGCTACCGCTCTTGATGTTAGCAAGAAGTATAACCTCAGTGCTCTTATTGCTCGTCGCCTAGCTGCTAGGGGACCTATTTACGGAGGCATTATTGCTGCACGCATTATTACTGCTCTAGGTCTTTCTATTGCTCCTAATGATATATTGTTGGCTCCATAGAGGCTTGATCTTGCTGCCATGAAGCTCCATCACTTTTTTACTGCTAACTCATGTGCAGGGAAATTAGTTTATAGAATGTTATTCACTGATGGAGAGGAAAGGGAGATTCCCTTGCCGCAGTCCAGCTTGTTCACTATTCATAGGAGACCACGGTCGCGCTCGAAGGAGGAGTTGGACGAGCAGCTTAGGTTGCTCGGCTTCTACGTTCAGCACGGCGCAGTGAACCAGGAGGAAGAGGAGGCATCGGCCAATCACTATGTTGCATACCACACCGAGGCACCCTCGAGCTCATATTAGGATGAAGGTGCTTCTTCGTCATATTTTGGGGACGCCACTTCATGGCCGAGCTGGGATTGATCTCCACTTAGGCCAAAAGCCTAAGCTTGGGGGGAGGTATGCCAACGATTCACTCATCTACATATCATATTTTGTCGGTACTTTGTATATCCATGTTTCGCTTTCTTTTCTTTATTGTTCTCGTTCTTATTTCTACTTTCCAAAACACAAAAAGACCAAAAATATTTCTATTATTTCTCTTTGTTTGCCTTTGTAGTTTCTAGCTTTGGTTTGCTTTACTTGCTATTTTCGGTTTGATATTTGAAAAATCCAAAAATATTTTGCTTTGTTTGCTATTTCCTTCTGTTCTTGTTTCAAAAATCGAAAACCCAAAATTATTTGTTGTTCTTTTTTGGTTTTGTAAAGTTTGTTGTAGAGTTCAGTCACCTGTAACTCTATTGGAGCTTGTGAACGGATCGTATGGGCACCTAGAGGGGGGGGGGGTGAATAGGTGCTACTCAAATTTTAGCTCTTTTTCAATTTAGGCTTGACACAAAGGTAAATTCTCTAGATATGCAACTAAGGTGAATTTACCTATATGTCAACTAGCAAGCTAAACAAGATACAATATATAAAGGCAATAAAGGATAGAGGTAACCGAGAGTGGAGCACACGGAGACGAGGATGTGATTCCCGTAGTTCCTTCCTTTTTAGGGGAAGTACGTCTACGTTGGAGGGGTGTGGTTGCCACAAAGGCCTAACCAACGCCACAAAGGCTCACCCTATTCTCCGGTGCAAGCTTCCGCCACAAAGGCCTAGCTCACTTTCCACTAAGGGATTCCTCAAGGCGGAATCGGCCTTTACAATCTTGGGGCACGCATCCACAACCGAATCGGAGGCTCCCAAGCACAACACAATGCTGTGAAACAACAAGTAGCAATATATCAAATACACAAACAAGGTCTTGGGACATAAGGGAACCCAAGACACAAGGGCCCTCTAGCAAATGAGAGGGGAAATCAAATCGCTTCGGTGAGGATGTAGAGGATGGTCTTCTCCTTCGATTATCCAAAGATCAAGAGCTTTGGTGGGGTGAGGGAGGAGATCTAGTAGCTTTGGTGAGCTCAACAATGGTGGTCTTCTTCTTTTTATGCTGGCTACCCGTTGGAGAAGAAGAGGGGGGTATATATACCCCCCCAAAATATCTGACCGTTGGCAGCCAGAAAGTCCGGCTATAGCCGGAGTTAAGTCTGGCTAAAGCCGGACACACCGGCTAAAGCCGGTCTCACACCGGCTATAGCCGGCCTGAAAAATCCGGCCTAGCCGGAAATAGCCGGACAAAAAGCCGGTTGAGTCCAGAGGCGCAGGACCCCTCTTGAAAACATGCAGTCCGGCTATAGCCTGTCTGGGGACCGGCTAAAGCCGGCCTAACTGGCCCAACTTTATCTGAATCTTCTCCAGGAGCTTATTTCCACCATTTCCTCAATAAATTCCTTTGGATAATGATACTTATCAAATATAACATATAAAACCCAATATCTTGTGCAAGAATATTATAAAATCCTGCAAAGCATAATCACACATTAATAGATAATGTATTGTTAACAAACGCCAAAATCAATTAGGCGGGAAATGCTCTTTCAATCTCCCCCTTTTTGGTGTTTGATGACAATACACAATTTTGCATGTTTCAAACGATATAAAATATAGACGGAGCTCCCCCTTGCTATGTGCCTTATTTTAAATTTGTATTTGAATACAAAGACACATCAACAATAAGAACTCCCCCTAGATTTTATAATGTGATCCATATGTGCACAAGATATATATCATAATTCAATAGCACATAAACAACATAATATGACAAGATATAGCAAGTAGTAGATAACGAAGTTCAACCATGGGACACAAGCAAGCAAGATATAAAAGCTTGTGACCCAACCAAATCCAAATGGAAATCCACAAATCCAAATGGAACACATGCAAATGAGACTTTCTCCCCCTTTGGCATCAAGACGCCAAAAAGGGAGACCACAACAAGATCACTCATCAACATCGTCAAAGTCCTCATCATCTTCATCATCTTCTTGGTCATCGTCTTCTTCCTCTTCATCATCATCTACCTCTTCTTCCTCATCTTCATCATCAACGGCTTCCTTGCCCTTGGAGGTGACTTTGGCTAGCTCCTTCCAATCAAAGGTTGATCCTTCATTCCACTTGCCAAAGGAAAAGGTGTCCTCGGAAACATCTTGCTCTTGAGACTCCTCTTCATGGCTAGCTCCCTTGCCCTTCTCCACAGCCCTCAAACGAGCGTCCAACTCTCTTTGCTTCTTGGAGATGTGCTTGCGGTCCACATAGTCCTTGTACTGAGTGTGACGCACATCATTGTTCATGCAAAAGAGAGCCCTTTGCCACCACTTAAGCTTCTTCATCTCTTGAGCCATTCCACCACTTGGTGGATCCGCATTCTTCCTCCTAGAGCCGGTAGCATAGATGTTGCCACCCAACACATCACTCGAAGAGGGATAAGCACTTGAGGTGCTAGACACCAAATGAGCGGTCTTCTTGTAGAGCTTGTTTGGCTTGTGCACTTCCAAGACTTCATCAAGCAAATCTTCTTCTATCTCAAAATCTCCCTCAATGCCACGGTCAATGATGAGCCTCATGATGAAAGGAGCATAAGGAGGAATCTTCCTATCAAGCATAGCAATCTTCATCTCCATGAAGATGAAGTACATCACATCAAGCTCCATCCCTTCACAATCTCTTCCGTCCTCAAAGACAAGCCGGGCATGGTGGAGCAAATGCACAAGACCACCTCTGATAGAATCATTGTTGCCCCCACTTGGAGCAATGTTGGCACGGAACATCCGGAGCAAAATATCATAGAGGGGAAGGAGATTTGCAGTCTCTCCTGCTTTGCCCCCTGGACCATACAGGCACTGGATCTTCCCCTTGTTGTACTCAGTGGTATCAAGATGCAGGCGGGAACCTCTAGGTCGATGAATGCCATCGAACCTATAGCCCAAAAGCTTCCCGAACCGAGACATGGTCGAGTACTTCCTCACTTCACCTGTCATCCAAGTGAAGCCAACCTCATCATGAGTATCAAACTCCAAAGTTGCAAAGAACTGCTGAATCAGATAAGGGTTGTAGTCTTGCTTGAAGACCATCAGCTTGTGCAACCCTAGCTTCTCGGTGACCCAAAGAGCATCTTCAAAGTACTCATCCCTGGACAAAGCTGCAATGTTGGTGACCTTCATGGGGCACACCTTTGTGCTCATGGAAGCATAAATCTGCTCAAATATCCGCTGATGCTCAGACCGGTAGAAGGACGCACTGTCAATGTCCCTAGGCATTGAGTAGAACTTCTGCTCACGGAACTCCCTGTACTCTTGCTTGGACAGCTTCTTGAGATCACTGACATTGGCAAAGAGAGATTTCTTCTTGCGTTCTTCCAATCTCTTCCTCTTCAGAGCAGCTGCCACACGAGCATTTTGATTCTCTTGACGGCGGGCAAGCGAGGGATCAACATACCGAGACCTCTTGGGTCGAGAACCACCTGCATACAGCACATATGAAGCGAGCATATAGGATAAGCATGCATGCCAGAGGATCAAAGAACAATAGCATAAAAGGAAAAGACAGGACTGTAATTGGTGATCTACACCGGCTATTTCCGGCCTTAGGCCGGCTTTAGCCGGTCAGGCCGGCTATAGCCGGTCTGACACCGGCAAAAGCCGGACCAGATGAACAAGCTGCGAAATCATAGGAGTAGGCCACCAAAACAAGTCTAGTACTTTCAATGTATGCAATGTAGGAAGGAAATCATGACCAAACAATCTCAGATGCACAAGGTTCCCCAAAGAAAATCACTAACCCTAACCCTAGGAAGAACTAGGGAGAGAGAGAGAGAGGTGAAGGAGGGAGGGTACCCTGATCCATTGAGAGGGCGCCGGAGAGGAGGTCCGGCCGAAGAGGAAGGGCTCCGGTGGCCGGAGGAGGTGAGAGACGGCGGCGGCGGCGGCGGGTCCAAGGAGGGGCTCGAGCGAGTGATAGGTGTGGGGGTTGGAATGAGAGAAAACCCTCACCCCCACAGCCTAATGAGTGGGGCTCGAAACCCCCAGGCCGGCTATAGCCAGGGTGCCCGGCTAAAGCCGGACACCGGCTATTTCCGGTACCAGACCGGCTAAAGCCGGTCTAGATGACCCAAAACTGGAGATTATGATTTCTGGAATTTCTGGGCATGCACAAGAGGATGATTTGGCTTTAGATAAGTGGGCTTAGGACAGAAAACACGCATGGAGTGGTTCTCGGCACTTGGCATTGCAAAACACAAGAAAACTTTGAAAAACCAATGCTAGTGCCTTCCCATTTCACGGATAGAGACAATGACAAGAAAACTCAATGAAAGCTCAAATAAGATTTGCAAGGAATTAACTCTTCGAAAAGAAGAGGTCGGTGGCCGAGGCCACCATGTATGAGTGTCATGGCATTGGACCGCGAAGATATATCTTGGGTCCATAACCAATACTCGTCATTGAAGCTCATATATCACAAAAATGATAGAAAGAGAACAATTTTATCACTATTGGCATTATGGGGGGAGGGATAGCCCAATTAGTTAGGACCGCACTCCCCCTATCTCCATGCCCACACCTAAACCAAACAAGCATTGAAAATAGGTGTATTTGCAAGATGCTCAAGCCACACTCCTTGAATCAATGATATTTAGCTCATTCCTCAAATATCCAAATCTTGCTTCATCAAGGGGCTTCATGAATATGTCGGCAAGTTGATCCTTGGTGCTTACATATGCAAGCTCAATATCACCACGGGCAACATGATCTCTAATAAAATGATTCCGGATCTCAATATGCTTGGTTCTTGAATGTTGCACCGGATTATAGGCTATCTTGATAGCACTCTCATTGTCACATAAAAGAGGCACTTTGTCACAATTGACACCATATTCCTTCAAAGTTTGCCTCATCCATAACAATTGAGTGCATCCACTTGCGGCGGCAATATATTCGGCTTCGGCGGTGGAGAGAGATATACAATTTTGCTTCTTAGAAGACCAACACACCAAAGACCTACCAAGAAATTGGCAAGCTCCGGAGGTTGATTTCCTATCATCCTTGTCACCGGCCCAATCCGAATCCGTGAAGCCACAAAGAGAGAAATCCGAGCCTTTGGGATACCAAAGCCCATAAGTTGGGGTATGAACCAAATATCGAAAGATTCTCTTAACCGCCATAAGGTGGCTTTCTTTAGGAGCGGCTTGATACCTTGCACACACACCTACACTCAACACAATATCGGGTCTAGATGCGCAAAGGTAAAGCAAAGAACCGATCATAGAACGGTATACCTTTTGATCCACATCTTTACCATTGGGATCAAGCTCAAGATGACATTTTGTGGCCATTGGTGTGGCGGCCCCATTTAGTTCCTTCATCTTGAACCTCTTGAGCATGTCTTGGACATATTTGGCTTGATAAATAAAAGTCCCTTCTTTCAATTGCTTGATTTCAAAACCAAGAAAGAACTTCATTTCGCCCATCATAGACATCTCGAACCTATCGGTCATAAGCTTTGAAAATTCATCATTAAAAGCTTTGTTAGTAGAGCCAAAGATAATATCATCAACATATAGTTGGCATACGAAAAGCTCCCCATTGACCCTCTTAGTAAAAAGAGTAGGATCGATTTGCCCAACTTCAAACCCACGGTCTACCAACAACTCCCTAAGGTGCTCATACCACGCACGTGGGGCTTGTTTAAGGCCATAGAGTGCCTTATGGAGTTTGTAGACATGGTTAGGGAAGTTGAGATCCTCAAACCCCGGGGGTTGCTTAACATACACTTCCTCTTTCAATGGACCATTAAGAAATGCACTCTTGACATCCATTTGTTGCAACTTAAAATTATGATGAGTGGCATATGCAAGAAGGATACGGATGGACTCAAGACGAGCCACGGGAGCATAAGTTTCTCCAAAGTCAATGCCTTCAACTTGAGAGAAACCTTGAGCAACCAATCTTGCCTTGTTCCTCACAACAATTCCATGCTCATCTTGCTTGTTCTTGAATATCCACTTTGTGCCAATCACATTGCGGCACTCCTTTGGCTTCTCTACTAACACCCATACATTATTGCTCTTGAAGTTGTTGAGTTCTTCATGCATAGCATCCAACCAATCCGGATCTTCAAGTGCTTCAAATACTTTCTTGGGTTCAACCATGGAGATATAAGCATGATGAGAGCTAAATTGTGCCAATTGACGCCGAGTTGACACTTTGCTTCTTAAATCTCCAATAACCCTCTCAAGGGTATGACCTTTAAGTTCCAAGTCTCTTTCAACTCTTTTCTTGCGACGGGCTTCGATCTCCTCATTAGACCTTGGAGGAGTTACTTGATCATCTTGATCATTTTGGTCCCCGTCTTGACCATTAAATTGACCTTTATCATCAATATCTTCATGAGTAGGTTGATCTTGGTATTGTGAAGAATTGGGGGCGGTTGAAATAACCGGAGAGGATGGTGGTGCCCCTTCTTCTTCATGAAGGTCCTTGTCTTGTTCTTCGGTTGGTGCATTAGTTGCTTCCTTGGGAGAGGCTTGTTGAGCTTGTGAAGATGAAGGCTCCACTTGAGTAGAGCATAGTCCTTCCCGGTCGGCCACAAGGTGTCCCTCAATGGGGCGGAAAAATCCCACGCCCATTCTTCCTATGGCTTCTCGAGGTATTTCATCATCTACATCACAAGAAACAACATCTCGCCCCCCTTGGGAGCCGTCATTCTCTTCGAATACCACACTACAAGATTCTTCAACACGTCCGGTGGACTTGTTGAAGACTCTATAAGTGTGGGATTCGGCACCATAACCAACAAAAATACCTTCTATTGCTTTCAGATCAAATTTACCTAAACGAACTCCTTTCCTTTGAAAGAAACACTTACACCCGAAAACCCGGTAGTAGGAGATGTTGGGCTTGCTTCCGGTGAGTATTTCATATGGAGTCTTGTTTAGGCCTTTGCGGAGGAAGAGCCGGTTTGATGAATGACAAGCCGTAGAGATAGCTTCGGCCCAAAAGTTGTATGGAGACTTAAACTCCGCCAACATGGACCTAGCCATATCCATAAGAGTCCGGTTCTTCCTTTTGGCTACACCATTTTGTTGAGGGGTATATGCAGCGGAATATTGATGACAAATCCCCTCATCACTAAGAAATCCATTTAAGGTGTAGTTCTTGAATTCCGAGCCATTGTCACTTCTAATTGCCAAAATAGTTTGCCCATGTTGACGTTCAACTTCCTTGGCAAAGTCGATGACGGTTTGTTGAGTCTCACTCTTATGCTTGAAGAAGTAAACCCAAGTATATCTTGAATAGTCATCAACAATCACCAAACAATATTTCTTCCCACCAAGACTTGCATGAGAGGGAGGACCAAAAAGATCCACATGAAGGAGCTCCAAGATCCTCTTGGAAGAAATGATAGTCTTGCTTGGGTGGGGAGAATCATGCATTTTTCCTAGAATGCAAGCCCTGCAAACACGATCTTTGGCAAAAGAAACATTCTCTTTTAGTCCGAGTATGTGGCCACCCTTGTGAAGGCTTTGCAAAGTTCTCATATTGACATGGGATAAACGGCGATGCCAAAGCCAACCCACACCGGCCTTTCCAAATAAACACATTGCACTTGTAGTGGTTTTCCCCGAAAAGTCCACCACATACAAGTTATTTTCAATGTGTCCAACGAAAGCGACCTTTAGAGACTTGCTCCACAAGAGTACCACAATTTCATTATCAATGAAGACGGCAAAGCCCATCTTACCAAGTGCACGAACTGAAAGTAAATTATAACCAAGGGTCTCAACAAGCATGACGTCCACAAGGGAAATATCCGGTGCGACCACCACCTTGCCAAGACCCAATACCTCGGATTGTGACATGTCTCCATAAGTGACGGTTATATGATTGTCATTTGGTCTCATCTCCGTCATAATCTTCTTGCTTCCGGTCATATGACTTGTGCATCCACTATCAAGCACCCATTTTGATCCACCGGAAGCATAGTCCTACAAGAGATCATTGCTTGGTTTTAGGTCCCCATTTTTCAATGGGTCCTCTTTTGTTAGCAACAAGGGTCTTTGGAACCCAAATAGACCAAGCAACATAACCATCATTTGGACCAACATATTTTGCATAAACATCACCATAATAATCACGAATTAAAACATAGTGAGGGTTAGCAATTCCCGCATGATCATCATGAGTGGCTTTGCCACCCACAATAGGATCCTTCTTTGCTTGAGCGGGCTTGGCCTTCTTTTTCTTGTTGTTCTTCTTCTTCTTCTTTGAGACATAGCCAATCCCCGTTTTATCACCAAATGCCTTTTGCTTACTCAAAAGGTCATTTAAGTTTTTCTCACCTATGGGAATGGAGGACTTGGCAAGCTCATCTTTCAACCTAGCATTTTCTTCAATGACATTTGCATGATCACAAGTAGAAGTAGAAGAACTAGGCACATTAATCTTAGTCAATTGAATTTGAAGTTGTTCATGTGACTTGGTAAGGATAGAGTGTTCACTTTTCAAGGCCTTGTGAGCCTTGTCAAGATCTTCCAAATCCTTAACAAGTATATCATGACCAATACCAAATTCAACCTTTTCCTTTTTAAGCATTTTTACTTTAGCACGAGCATGGTCACGCTCTTTAGTGAGTTTGGAAACCACTTTATTATTAGCTTCCTCAATGGAATCAAGCTTCTCTTCAAGAGTTGCTCGTTCCTCTTGCTCTTCTTCAAGAGACTCGGTTAGTGAGGCAATATCTTGAGCATATTCTCTTTCAAGCCTCATTTGTTCATCTAGTTTTTCAAGAGTTTTACCATATTGGCTCAATAGACGTTCAAAGTGAATCTTATGAACGCCATCTACACTAGACACATAGTCATCAAAAGCAATAATTTCTTCCTTTACTCTAAGACTAGCAAGATCATTCAAGGAAGCATCATTTGTCTTAGAGGAAGAGAAAGATGTGGGTGATACCTCGGAAGACTTGGCCATAAGGCATTTGACGTTCTTGAGAAGAGAGTCCTCATTGGGGGATTCAAAGAGTGATGTGGAGGAAGTGGAGGTGGTTGCCATTGCGGCCATCTCACTAGTTGTGGTTTCTTCTTCATCACTCTCACTTGCGGAGTACTCTTCTTGAGTCAAGAACACAAACTTTGGTTGCTTCCTCTTTGGTCCACCCTTCTTCACAAAAGGCTTCTTGGATGGTGACTTGGTCTTGTTCTTGAAGATGAGCTTTCCACCATGGTCTTCTCTCTTCTCATAAGGGCACTCGGCAACGAAGTGAAATCTATCATTGCAATTGTAGCAAGTCCTCACCCTTTGACCATTGTTGTCATTCCTTTGATAGCCACTTGACTTGCTTCTTCTTTGATTGTCTTCCTTGGCCTTGTGTGGATCAACCCAAAAGGTTTTTCCATAGAAGGCCATGTGCTCATTTTACTCATGTCTTATGTCCTCGGGACACATCTCTAGCCTTGCTTCGATGCTTGCTTGAAGAGGAACTTCTTTCTCAACCACATTAGCCTTCAAAGCAAGATTGGAGCTTCTTTGCATTCCGATGGCACGGGCACGAGCATCTTCCGCATTTTGTGCGGAAACCTTGTAGGCTTGAATCTCTTGCATCACTTGATTGGAGGTCATCTCATTGAAGTTGTGCTTGCCTTGAACACTCTTTATATCCGCGGGCTCATAAGGAGTGAGAGCAAGAATGTACTTCATCTTGATCCACTCATCATCAATATGGTGAGCACCGAGGTTCTTGAAGGTGGTAGCAATGGTCTTGAGTCTTCTATACATTTCTTGATGATCCTCACCATCCATCATGAAGAAACCCTCCGCTTGATTTGAGAAGGCAATATATCTTGTTTTCTTCATGCTCTCATTGCCAACAAAGACATCGGAGAGAGCTTGCCAAGCTTCTTTGGCGGTGAAGAAGTGTTGGATGTGAGGCAAGTCCTTGGATCCCACGACGACTTGAATCATGTGAAGAGCGGTAGCATTGAGTTGGCTATCGACCGTCTCTCTTCTTGTCATGTTGTGGGGATCCACGGCCTTGAATCCTTCCTCAACGATCCTCCAAAGCTCGATGCAAGAACTGCGCATATGAGAGATCATTTGATATTGCCATTGACCAAAATTTAATGCATCAAGCTTAGGTGGATCTCCTCTATGGTTAATATGAGGATGAGGAACCGGCGGGTCGGGTGAATACCAATGAGGGAATTCACCTTTCCCGTCGCCCTTAGAGGAAGACTTAGCATCGCCATTTTTATCGGCACCCTCCTCTTCTATCCCCACATTCTCCACTTGTGGAGTAGCGGGTTTTTCCGGAGGTGGAGGAGCATTAGCATTTTTAGCTTGCAAGAGTTGCGCTATCATTTCACGCAACTCATTTACTTGAGTTGTCATGGAGGCCATGGATGATTCCAAGGATTTGAACTCACCCATGGAAACTTGACCCGAGCTCTCACTCGGAGAGGTGTCCATACTCTTAGGCGGTTAAGCCCGAATAAAGAACCGAGGCTCTGATACCAATTGAACAGATCGTATGGGCACCTAGAGGGGGGGGGTGAATAGGTGCTACTCAAATTTTAGCTCTTTTTCAATTTAGGCTTGACACAAAGGTAAATTCTCTAGATATGCAACTAAGGTGAATTTACCTATATGTCAACTAGCAAGCTAAACAAGATACAATATATAAAGGCAATAAAGGATAGAGGTAACCGAGAGTGGAGCACACGGAGACGAGGATGTGATTCCCATAGTTCCTTCCTTTTTAGGGGAAGTACGTCTACGTTGGAGGGGTGTGGTTGCCACAAAGGCCTAACCAACGCCACAAAGGCTCACCCTATTCTCCGGTGCAAGCTTCCGCCACAAAGGCCTAGCTCACTTTCCACTAAGGGATTCCTCAAGGCGGAATTGGCCTTTACAATCTTGGGGCACGCATCCACAACCGAATCGGAGGCTCCCAAGCACAACACAATGCTGTGAAACAACAAGTAGCAATATATCAAATACACAAACAAGGTCTTGGGACACAAGGGAACCCAAGACACAAGGGCCCTCTAGCAAATGAGAGGGGAAATCAAATCGCTTCGGTGAGGATGTAGAGGATGGTCTTCTCCTTCGATTCTCCAAAGATCAAGAGCTTTGGTGGGGTGAGGGAGGAGATCTAGTAGCTTTGGTGAGCTCAACAATGGTGGTCTTCTTCTTTTTATGCTGGCTACCCGTTGGAGAAGAAGAGGGGGGTATATATACCCCCCCAAAATATCTGACCGTTGGCAGCCAGAAAGTCCGGCTATAGCCGGAGTTAAGTCCGGCTAAAGCCGGACACACCGGCTAAAGCCGGTCTCACACCGGCTATAGCCGGCCTGAAAAATCCGGCCTAGCCGGAAATAGCCGGACAAAAAGCCGGTTGAGTCCAGAGGCGCAGGACCCCTCTCGAAAATATGCAGTCCGGCTATAGCCGGTCTGGGGACCGGCTAAAGCCGGCCTAACTGGCCCAACTTTATCTGAATCTTCTCCAGGAGCTTATTTCCACCATTTCCTCAATAAATTCCTTTGGATAATGATACTTATCAAATATAACATATAAAACCCAATATCTTGTGCAAGAATATTATAAAATCCTGCAAAGCATAATCACACATTAATAGATAATGTATTGTTAACAAACGCCAAAATCAATTAGGCGGGAAATGCTCTTTCAGCTTGGTATTCACTTCATATTATTTAAGCCACACAAGTGAAAAGCAATAATAACGACGTATGACAACTTGAGATGTGGTAAGAGGCTGGTATGAACTCTATTTGTTTTTATTTTTGTACATATACTCATTTATGTGGACATGCTTAGCCAGTTCATGTGAGGTATATGTTATCTAATGGATGCTTTGTAGTTCTTGCTCTCATATGACTAGTTTCAATTTATTAATAGTTTGTAGCATGTCATGTAGATGCTTGTTTGCATTGTTTTATTCATAATATGGTATGTTATTGTGGTATCCTCCTCTGAAAGTTTCATTTGAATCGACTTGGCACATGCTCACGCATGCACATGACTGAACAAAAATTCAATTAAGCCTCTATGATTTACTTTGCCTCAAAGTTCTTATATCATTTTTATGCCTATATTAATTTTATTTTGTCACAAGCATAATTATGACAGCTATTGCTCTCTCGATTGTCGCTTCCCAGTCTTTTTGCTAGCCATCACTTGTACTTAGAGGGAATACTTCTCGTGCATCCAAAAATCCTGAAAACCAAGTAACCCCAAAGAGTTCACTATAAATTCCTATGCATGGTATTTGCAAGCCATTCTAAGTAAATTTTCATGTGCTACCTTTCAAAACTTTTAAATGCTTCTTATTTTGTGCCACTGTTTTTAGCTCATGAGGACGTAGTGGTCGGAATTGCTATCTTCCATATTAAATTGAGTACCCCTCAACTAGGCAGCTTCATTTGCTCGTCATTAATTTTGCAAGGGAGCTGGTTAGACCATTATAATCTAATCTAAAAAAAGAAAAGAAAAAAGAGCACTCCTCTATGGTATGTGAAAGTTGGTGGGCACCCGATGGAATCGGTTAGCCATGATTTGAGAAAGGAAAAAAGGTGGGGAGGAGTGCCAAAGCTTTATAAAAGAGCACCAATATGCCAAATTTTCAAAGAACTCAGAACCGCTCTCACTTGTTTAGTATAGAAGATAGCAAGTCCCCATTGCCAGTCGTTGACATGAAACAACCACCTCTCAAAATAAATTTATATCTCTATTTTACAAATGAAAAGCTCTAGCACATATTAAATCACTGCTTCCCTCTGCGAAGGGCATTTCTTTTACTTTTATATTGAGTCTTCATCTTCTAACTTTAAGCACCTTCTTGAGAGCTTAGCTGTTATTCTTAGTGTAATGTGCTTGTCCCAGAACATGGTTAATTGTGGTATAACTTTGATGCTTGTATCTTTGATATTTCTACTTCTAGTCTTCTCTTGGATTTCAGAGGTGCCTCAACATTTATGTTTTGCTCCACAAATAAAGTCAAGCAGGATACCACTCTTTCATATCTTATTATGAGCATTACAATCTTGCAACTTCTTCTGTTTTATGTTACTTGTTATTAGTATATTGGCACTCTTTCATAGCTTGCATGACTATGAGATAGCATTATCTGCATATTTCTTACGATGAATTGTTTAAGTATTCGATCATATAGTGAGAATATTTACATATTATGAGGCAAATGTGTTCATGAAAGTTTCTTTTATTGCACTCACTTGTTAACTGAATTGCTTGAGGACAAGCAATAAGCTAACCTTGGGGGGGAGTTGATACGTCCAAAATGTATCTACTTTCCTGAACACTTTTGCTATTGTTTCTCCTCTAATTTGTGTATTTTGAATGCAACTAACACAGACTAACACTATTTTTAGCAGAATTGCTCTGGTGTCTCGTTTTTGTGCAGAAATCCAACTTTCAATAAAAATCTGGGAAAATATTGCAAAAATCCTATTTCACCAGAAGACCCACGGAGCCAGAAGACGAGACGGAGAGGGGCTGGGAGGCCGCCACACCACCAAGTGGCGCGGCCCAGGCCTGGCCGCGCCCACCTATGGTGAGGCCGCCTCGGCCATCGCCTCGACCCCTCCTTCCGCCTACATATACCCTCTGACCTGAAAGGAGCGGGGGTTCGGCGTTTTTCCCAGATAGAGTTCCGCTGCGCCGCCACCATCAGAAACCGCGATTCAGAACCAGAAACTCCGCTCTAGCACCCTGCTGAGACAGGCATTTGGAGGAGATCTTCATCACCATCATCACCGACGTCCCTCCATCAACCATCCATGATTCCCCCATCCATGTGTGAGTAATTCCCGCTGTAGGTGAAGGGGGTGGTAGGGATTGGATGAGATTGTTAATGTAATTTGTTATGAGATTGTTAGGGCATAGTGCCTAGTATCTACTATTAGTGCTTATGACATTGTTGCAACTTGTTGTGCTTAATGCTTATCACTTTGGGCCCGAGTGCCATGATCTCAGATCTAAACTTGTTATTGTTTTATGATGATACTTGTTGTTTATGGTCTTACCTGCAAGTTGTATACACAATCATTGTTCGGAACCTGAGGCCCCAAAGTGACAGAAATTGGGATAACCGGAGGGGATGGCTATGATGTGAGGATCACATGTGTTCACCGAGTGTTAATGCTTTGCTCTGGTTCTTTATTAAAAGGAGTACCTTAATTACTAGTAGTTTCCCTTGAGGCCCTGCTTTAAACAGGCTGGTAGGACAGAAGATGTCGTACAAGTTTCTCATTGCGAGCATGCACGACTATATATGGAACACATTCCTATGATTGTTTAGTACTAGGATGCTTTATTATTATTTATCTACAATTGCCCATGTCTCACTGATTTCATGAATTATCTTATCCATGCAACGCCCATACATCCATCCCTATGCCTATAGTATTTTATCCTACTGCTTACTATTGCTACTATTACCGCTTTTATTTTACTATTGTTATTACTGTTTCACTACTATCACCACTATAAAACTGTTGCTACTAATAAACCGCTGCGAGCAAGTCTGTTTCTAGGTGCAGCTGAATTGACAACTCATCTGTTAAGGCTTATAAATATCCTTTGGCTCCCCTTGTGTTGAATCAATAAATTTGGGCTTTACTTCCCTCAAAGACTGTTGCGATCCCCTATACTTGTGGGTCATCAGGATGCGGGTGCTCGAAGGCCCACAATCCGCTTGTTGAACTGCACCGAGGTAGAAGATGTCTGTTTGGTTTGTGCTTGGTCACAAGTGGGGTTGGATGCGGTCACCAGCACAGATCAAACCGATAACATTATTGGTAATGCATTGAGGACAGGTATTGCAAGATGAAACCCAAGACTAGCACACCGATATCTCATTCTTACTGACCGCTTTAAGGCCGGTGGGAGTTGATGAAACCGGCTTGTGCTCGTTGGAGTGCAGCTATGGACCAAGTGAGGTCGCAACCACACAGTGGCTGTGTTGAGAGTGATTATGTGAGTACATTTAACATCTCATTTTTTATCATGCTTAGTTGTTGATTATGCTATGGTTGTGATTATGATATGCTTGCGATTATGCTATGTTAGGAGACATATGTCGACATGTGGTACAAAGACATGGCCAGTTCCAAGGGTAAATCCTTCCCATTTAAGCATTGATGGGCATTGCTTCAAAATCTTGACAAGTGGAAACTGAGGGATCAAGAAACTGCACCAAAGAAATCAGATATGCTTAAAATGGATGATAGTGATGAAGAAGGAAGGAACCATGCCAAGCCTAAGGGAAACAAGAAGGTAGAGGAAAGGATGAAGATGGAAGCCAAGGCAACAAGCTTGAGGGAGAAGGTTGAACAAATGATCAAGGCAAAGGAGACATTGACAATGAAGACATTGGAGACAAAGCTCATTATCACCGAGAAGAAGAAAGAGGTGAAGCTTGCACAGTTGGAAGCTCGGTGAGAAGATGCTAAGTGCAAGGCCAACTTGGAGGAGTGGATGATCAAGATCAAAGAAGCCAAAGCATGGAAGGATCTCATGGCCGAGGATAAGGAGCACATGATGATGTCAAGAAAGGACATGGATGAAGACCAATTGACGTGGTGGAATGAGATCAAGGCAGACATCATGGAGAGGAAGCAGCTACTACGTGGTGGTGGTGCATCCTCTACTCTCTGAGGCGAGTCTCCGATGAGTGGTGGTGGCGATGGAGGTGTGGAAAACTCCACCGGTGCTTCATGTTCTCATGCGTTCTTGGTGGTGGTGGTGCAGAGGTTCAACTTTTTGGTGGTGGTGCTGAGGAGAAGGAGCAGATGATGATTATGTGATGTAAAAATACAAACCATGCATAATTTATATTCATTTGCAAGTTTGTTTCACAGTTTATGGTGTTTTGCTAGTGATTCTCATTGTGTGTTGTTGTCATTTTGAGGGCAGAAAACAACGGGCGCAGATTAGTGCCCTCAAACCCAACCCATATTCTGTTATACGGGTTGGGTTTGAGGGCACTGATCTGCGCCCGCTATTTTTGGCCCTCAAAATGCATTTTTTCTCGACCTGTAAACAAGTTTTAAGGGTTCAGGTTTTAAGGGTATGGCTAGTGATGCTCTTACGAAAAAATATATGAAAAATCAGGCACTAAAAAGTGCTCTATAGATTTCAACAACTCCAAATAAGTATTGCAACCTTAAAACATCCAAGATGGGTACACTTTATTCTATGCTACATTAGACACACTAAAACAAACTTTCTTGCTAACTCAAAGACACAAAAAGAAAACACAAAAAATACTCTCTTTCAAGAGCAACAAAAATGAAACCGAAAAAGAAAAAACTACCGGATTGCCTCCCGTAAAGCGCTTTCTTTATAGCCATAGAGCTAGGATTTATACCTTTTTCTTTCAAGATGGGCAAGTGTCATGAGGGCACTTGTACTTCTGAACATTTATCTTCTTCCTTGGAAAGTGCTCCATACACTTCTTGTGTGGGAATTAAAATTTCACATTCCCTTGTTTGGAGTCAATAATTGCACCCGTTGTTCTCAAAAAGGGTCTACCAAGGATTATAGGACTAGAGGTATTGCTCCTCATGTCCATAACAATAAAGTCAATAGGTACAAAAGTCATATGGAGTTCAATCATAACATTATCAACTCTACCTAAGGCATGCTTGGTAGAATCATCAACAAGTAAAAGATCAATGTCACACTTTTCCATTTTTTATCGAGATCAAGCAAGTCATATAATTCTTTAGAGATGATATTAGCACTTCATCCCAAGTCTAATATAGCATGGTGTGGCTCTTTTCTTATAGAAATAAGTATTATTGGGATCCACACATCCCCAAGCTTAGGTGGTATCATAGCCTCATTATTGTATCTTTGTATCTTTTCCTTTATGACATGATTGGCTATGTAGGATACAAAACCAGTTTGATGAACATTGAAAGAAGGATCATTAGCAAAACTTTGCTATATATTAATAAGTTCATTCAAACTACATTTATCAAGATCAAGTAGAGGTTCATTAATTTTATTGCTAAGCATTTTTTACTTCTTCTACTTGTTTCTCTTTCACAACCATAATGGATTCTCTTTGTTCTTCCTAATCCATCTTTTTAATGCTTCCCAAGATCTATGTATTATGTATGCACATATTTAATAGTTTCTTCATGCTTTTGGGCTTGCATATGGTTTTTAATGGTAACTATTTTGCTAGTTAAATGATCTACCTTTTCATTCAAAGCATCAAATCTCTCAAATTTACCAATAAATTATTTGCTAAGCTCTTTTTGAGTAGATATAAAGGCTCCATAGATGCGAATTTGGTTAGGGAAGTGGATGTACAACCTAGCCACCCAGGCTCAAGTCTCCATAGATGCGAATTTGGGTTCTTATTTTTTTTTAAAAAAATCACCATAGGGGCTTCCCCTACCGCATTTCCTTTCAAAAAAAATATATAAAGGCTCTAATGGTATTTTCTAAATCATTAGAAACATTATTACCACTTGTATACTTGTTACGAACATATGGGAGCTTAGCATAAGCGTTGTTGTAATTTTTGTTGTACCTATTATTTCCAAAGTTTCTAATATAGTTGATGTCTATATTTTTAGTATTATTCTCAACAAAATCTTGTAATGGAACATTATCAATATTTTCTTTAGATATGTAAGAGTATATAGCATCAAGTTTAGCAATCAAGGAATCTACTTCCTCAACGGAGTTGACCTTTCTATTAGAGGGTGGCGCCCTCTCAGTGTGCCATTGGATAAAATTTTATAACATGTTTTCAAGAATTGCTTTAGCCTCAGTAACAGTTTTAGTCATAAAAGCTCCTCCAGCAGCAGAATCTAGCATACTCCTAGACATGTAGTTTAAACCATTATAGAAAGAGTGCAAAATAGTCCATTTATTTACTCCATGTAGGGGGCAAGTTCTTAGCATAATTTTGAGCCTTTCCCAAGCTATAGCTACATGTTCATTATCATTTTGCCTAAAAGAAAGTATGCTATTTCTATTTTGCAAAATTTTAATAGGAGGATAGTATTTCTTAATAAAAGCTTTTCTAAGATTATCCCAAGAGTTGATACTACCATTAGGTAATGAAAGTAACCAACCTTTAGCTTTTCCTCTTAGAGTGATTGGGAACAATTTTAGCTTAACAATATTATTTTCCACATTATTAAACTTTTGCATATCACATATCTCACAGAAGTCATGTAAATACATGGATGCATCTTAACTAGTACTACTGCCAATTTGATATTTAGCAATGATATTAATTAGCCTAGGACTAACTTCAAATGAATCAACTTTTATTTTAGGAGATGTGATAGGATTGGAAATGAATTGCACATTAGGAACATTGGTGAAGTCACATAACTCAATTGTTTGATCACCCATGTTGCCTTAACAAAAGAGCTACACTATTTTTTTTATTTTTGTTGTATAAACACAAGAACAAAAATAACTAAATAGACAAAAACAAGAGAAAGAGAAATGCATTGAAAATATAAAAGAACGAGAAAAATCATAGTGGTGCAACCTCCCCAAGCTTAGGAAGTTGCATGGCGACAGAGAATGATCCCATCGTCAAGAAAACTCTTCACTCGTGGAAGCATGCAGTTGTGGATGCTTTCCTTTGTTCCCCAGCAACGACGCCAGAAAATAGTCTTAATAACACTAAGCAATGTTCCACTTCGTTGGGACTCCAAGTGCAGTGTGTTGTAGCAAGAGTAATTTTCCCCACAAGGATGACTTGGGGTTAATATTGAACTCTCGGGGAACAGTCAAAAATGCTCTCTTCATTCTCGTCAGGCAACCTGCAAAACAATCTCCTTGTCTCGCGTACCCAACTCCACCTAGTGGTTGTCAAGCACAAGATTTCGGAATAAGTACAACAAATAAAATAAAAGAACAAAAAGTAAATAACAGAAAGTAAACTAATGATGTAAATAATGATGTTTTTGGGGTTTTCATGTAATTGCAAAAGGTAAAATATATTTTGGTATTTTAAGATT
Organism: Dactylis glomerata; assembly: GCA_007115705.1. NCBI lineage: Eukaryota > Viridiplantae > Streptophyta > Magnoliopsida > Poales > Poaceae > Dactylis > Dactylis glomerata. Next base: position 56,381 of record QXEO01000502.1, read on the forward strand.
TAATTATGACTAAAAATAAAAGAACACATGGAAGCGTTGGAATGGTGTTTCTTATGGTTAAAATTGGACCGGGGTTTACGGGTTCACTTGTCTACTCTCTCATAAAGGTGTGGTGGCATTAAGTGCAAGATAGATGACCAAAATAATAACATGAGTTTATAATGTTACTTGATAATATTCATATGAGCATCACGTCCTAACATAAAGATGAAACTACACATGTTACTTATACTCCACTAGAAAGAAATTACCTTCAAGCAATCTAGTATTAAGAATTAACAGAGTATAGCCTTAGGTACTTTGATATGATGGTGAACAACAAATATGCTACCTCCTGGACATATTACGATGGAACAAAATCCATGAATGTCAACTTAGGATTCTCGGCTGTCACTAAGAATTACAGCACATGCCTTGTTTTATCCCTATAGTGAGGCAACTACGGAATTGGCAAACACCATAGCAGGTCCTAAAATTGTTGTCACGATCCACTACTACTACCAAGTTACTCCATCTAATACACACCATCCCCCTCATGCTCTCGCATACTAGTTGGATCAGAACAAGTAAAAAGAATGAGGTAACAATATGCATCTACTCATACATCAAGAACATAATAAAATATCACATCTCATAGATTATTTATTAAAATAAGGATCCACCACATAGGAATTACATAATATGGCCATAATCATGTTGGATAGATCATATGGCATCTAAACATCATAACACAAGAGAGAAATAGAATAAGCTGCCACAAACCCATAGTCTAGAGGTGGACTAATCCCTCTTCATCACGGTGGCAGTGTTGGTGAGGTTGGAGAAGCGACCGAGGGTGAATCCGACAACCTTTCCTTCTCCAATCTTTGATGGAACAATATCTATTTTGTGGTTTCGTATTTCTCCATCACCTCCTCGTGATAATGCTTTGGGGAGGTCTATATATAGGAATTTTTAGGTCAAGCTGAGCAATGGAGCAAAGACGGAAGACATCGGGGGCTCGAGCCTCAAACGAGCATGGGTGGCGTGGCTTGGCCTGGAGCCCGTGCCACTTGGTCTTGTTTGGGCCCAAGTGACCCCCTCGCGTGCTTTTTCTTCTCATACTGCTTCTTATGTAAAATATGAATGCTAGAAAAAGCCTCGATCAATTTGAGTTCCAAAAGATCCTTGAAACGTTGAAATACACAAAACAGGTGTTTCCTGTTCTACAGAGTTATAACCAAAATAAGGGGGATCGATGGAAACTCCCAATAAATCAATGCAAAACATGATTATAACATCTCATAACATCTAAATATGTTGGAATATGCATCAATAAACTACAAAGTTCATACATGAATTTTGCATGCATCACATGCATATTCATCTGATATTATCTTTATGAACATAGATATATATGTGCTTCTACTTAATGGTCATTCTTGCTCTAACTTTAAAATGTGTCAATGTTTAAGTTACTCTTCAAAGTTACAACAATCATATATTAAAGTCTTGTGGTTATTGGTGAATTAATAAACTACAAAGCTGATGTCTTTTATCACCTTCTTGCTCGAGGACGAGCAAATTTAAGCGTGGGGATATTGATGTATGTAAAATACATCCATGATATTTTTAGCTTATTAGATCATATTCTTATATATTTGATAGTTTATTAAGGACCTGGACATGTTTTCCATTGAATTTGAGTATTTTCTAAACAATCGTCTTTCATTTGGTTTTAACATTGTGAAACATATTTTCTTGTTTTTGCATGTTTTTGACTTTCAGAAACTTTCCCCAATCTTTTTGCCACATTATTATTTTGAGAAATTAAGGAATGTGAGAAAAAGTCAATGTGGAATGCCACGAGGCGAAAGACAGGCCCACCATGCGGGCTAGGTTCCTGGCCACATGGTGGGGCCCATTTTCTATCTTGTGGGTCCAATCACTGCAAACTTTGGCTTTACAGAACCATCTTGCCCTAAAACCAACCTTAAAAGGGACCCACTGTGCGATCTCGCGACGGGCGGCAGAGAAACACAAAATACACAATAAGGATCTACAGACTTTGACGATAGAAGGGTAGACGCTACCAGAGCCGCTCTCGGTTGCCCATTCAACTCCATCGACACCGTCTCCTTCAGCACTATGATGAAGAGGGAGTAGTTCATCCCTAGACTATGGGATCGTGGGAATAACTTGTATCAAATTCTCTCTTGTGCTTTGATGATTATAGTCACATGAATTGCTTTTCATGATTGTGACCATATTTGTATTACCCCTATAGTGGATCTTTTGTTTATGAGATGATTTATGAGATACAAGTATGTTATTGTCTCTGATGTATGAGTAGATGTATATGTTACCCTGTTTTTGTGTGCTTGTTATGATCAAACTAGTATGCTAGGGATTGTGAGGGGGATGTGTGCATTAGTTGGAGTAACTGGGGGAAGTGACATGAGTCTTCGAGCTGCTATGGTTTTTACCTTATTCCCTCACTAGAGAGAATGGTCAACCTGGCATAAAATACCCAATGACAAAAAAGGTGCCTTGTTAGAAAGGATGCATCAAAGTGTTTTCAACATCATGTTACAGTTCTTTATGCAATACTCTGTTGGTTCTTAAATTTGGCTTGAGGTAGATTTTCTTGTTAAGGAGTATTAGTGAGTTGTGTTTTATCAATTCTATCCTAAAATGTGATGCCCATGTTTTTGATTATCAATGAAATCTTATGTATTTATATGCTCTTAATTTGTCATTTGTGCTTCATTACCATCATGTTTATGAGAGAGGGATATCAAGTGAAACCGTGATCCCCCATCCCATTTTAGGCATGAGAAAACCTTTGTTACTTTGCATGATGTTTTCCATTCAGTTATTTTACACAAAAATCACAAAAAATATTGGTTACTAATTCATTTGAGTTTTGTAAACTTGCAAGTTGTGTGTGCCTCACAAACGCCACAACTATTCTTCTGTTGTAGGTTGTTTGAGGAGTTTGGATAAAGAACCACCTTTTCTTTCCCCAAGAGTTCGATATAATCCCTCGAGTCACCCTTGTAGTGAAACTTTTTTTGGATGCATCACTGCACGCTTGGAGTTCCAACGAGTGACATTTAAAGAGTAGAATTGATGCCATCAGGAAAAAAAAATACTTTTTTCATAAATGCTAGCCACCTTAATTTAGGATTCTAAGTATGAAGTACCTTATGCTTTCATATTGCCTGTGAAGCGTGCACTTTGTGGTCAAGTTTTATACCAGATTTCATTGGATTTGTAGCGAGGGCCTTGGCATGAATAGCTTAAGGTTCAGTCAAAGAAAACAGAAAAGGTTGGACAACACCATTAGAAATTCAGAATCATGTCATAACATAGAGTATTTCTTTCATCAAGGAATACATATTAGTAAACTACCCACACAAAAAAGGAATTTAGTAAACAATAGTCGAACGCACGTGTTACAGTCTAGGTCTAAGAAAATAGCCTTCGTGCATACGTCAGCTCAATTGTCATGCTTTCCAATCCATATGTGTTCCAAACAACATGTGTAATCAAATTTTGATCAAAATCTTACTGACGGCAACAAACGGGTAGTGTAGCTCCCACGAATGCAATCTGAGTCCTACACTAGCTAGAGATTAAACCCAGTATTACGAGCAACCGACAAAGGATGGAGCCATGGATAAATAGGCAGTACTCGATCCAAACAAGACTCCCTGAACCCTTCCTCCTCTCGTACCCTAGCTCTCAATCTAGAGTTCCAGGCCCCATTCTCTTCTCCATCTCCATCAAGATAGCGATGGCTTTCATGGATCTCTACACCTTTGGTCTTCTTTTGGGTCCTCCTCCCTCCGCCTTCTTCTCAGGCTATGGTAACCAACCCAGTCAGGAGCAAGGATGCGGCAACCAACCCAGTCAAGGAGCGTTGCAATGTGAGTGTGTGACACCTTACCCATGCCATGGCCATTGTTTGTGTCGGTAAGTAGATAGTATCCATTTTGGTATTGTTGGCTAGAAGTCAACCTTTTGGTGTCGTGTTGTTGTGCTGTGCATGTACTATTAGCTGAAACTTACTCTAGTACACATGTGTTTACTCGGTAGAAAGGCATTCATAAACAATTTTTGTAACCAGGTGACTTAAATATAATTTATACTAAAATTATATACTTTCCTAATAACTGATTTTGTTAGTCTAAAATGTGAATGAATGTAGCTTTCCATTAGATAGTGAGAACAATGAACTAAATATGGAATATTACTAATGTGATAACACTATTTTATTTACTAAACATATATTATATTGTAACACAACAAAATGCTATTTTCCACTCCCTCCATTCATATTAGCTGTTGTTGATTTAATATAAACTTGTACTAAATTAGTGACAACAAATATGAAACAGATGTAGTATTTTATATGCATTGGCTAAACATGGATAAAATTATATGCCTCCTTACTTTTCTATATCAGCATAAATTGTCAATATCTTTAATATTTTGGTATAGATATGCGATAAGAAATTCTAACAAATATCTTATGAGCAGTTTTGTAATCAAATTTACAGAAACTTCTAGAGTATAAAGTGAACCGTTAGCTTGAGTCTCTATAGGGATTTTGTGGTGAAATATTTACAAATTACATTGTGTTCAATAATAACCTCACAAGGACATGCATGAATATGTACTTAGTATTCAAATAGAATCACATAATACTAATCACCAACTATTTTATGGATTCTACAAGTTTCTCATGCATATGAATTTATCCGTTGCTCATCTCAATGCGCTTTGGTAGATATGGTGTACCGAATTTATCATGTTCGTTTGTCAAATAACAAGTCATTCATCGTAGTAAATCTAAAAAATATGTTATTGTAAATTTATGTGCAACCAGTAAGTTTTTCATTGGAGAGACACTAACAACATAGCTAAAATCATCACCGTCAATCAGGATGTATGTTCTAACATGATAGAAGGTATGTGGAGCTGACTTGTTCTTACCTATGAACTGAGCCCGTTGGAATCTGCTACCATGTGTCCTGCGCTGGGAAGCCAATGAGTCCGAACTACGTTTTTCACTGATCAAAACACCTATCATGATGGTAAGAAAATATTTTAGTCAAAACAAGTGAAGCGTTGAGAGTTGAGGAGAATCTCCTTGGAGATTGTTGGTATATATGTCATTGACCTCAACTAATGGCTGCCCTAATAGCCGGCTAGCCCGTGACATGGGAAAGTAAGGACACACTTTTTTGGTATTGGTCGAGTTTTTTAGCTTACTTGCCGAGTTAAACAAGTATACAGGATAACGATAGATGATAGTAGGAACTAATTAATAACTTTTCCTTACATCTAGTAGCGATTGATAGATTGCATACAAGTGGTACTGGTGTCAATTTGGAACTAAAACATGAAACTCACGAGCTAAACGAGTAGGTCGTAACTTGGCTCTTGGCTCTACTTGAACTCTCAACACAACAAGTAGAGCCTAGTTTCATTTTTTGTGTCATTATAAGAGTTTGAGCTAAATGACCCGGATTACCAACTACTCGTTTTGTTCGTTTAACTCAGTAAAGGTAGAGGTAGCACTAAATCTTTTGTCTATATGAATAATTGTTCCTGATTGTTGTAGTCAACCAATTATATATTACTTGATGGTGTCATAGTATCATTTATCATGTTGATGATCGCTTCGACATTCTCAAATAGTTAAAACCAAATGATGATACAGGCTATTTTGATGCATGTTGATCGTCTTACCGAGATAAATGAGAAAACTCACACAATTTTTGCGAGTTGAGCCGAGTTTCAGTTTTGAACTCGTTAAGTTCCACAAGTCGAGCTGACCTAACTCGTTAGTTGAACGAGCTTTGGCTCGAATGCCAGGACTACACTATCATGGTCCTACTTCTTATCCCATTAACTTATTTTTTGAATCAGAGTACATGTTCATGCCAAATGAACATAAATAATGCAATAGTAGTAGTACCGAGTGCTCCTCTCGTTTGGCGCAGTGGGAGCACACTATATTTTCTTCTGAAACCTATACCTAATATAGGATGTTAGGTGGCTTGTCGTTGGAGCGACGCTCCCTAGATCTAGTGGCATCATATTGTAGTCGGATTTTCTACCAGATCTTGTTAGTTTGCTTGTTTTTTAATGTCATTAGCTCTAATTTTCTTAAAATTTGATCATCTCCTCTAACTGCTAAATCTTAATTTCAATAGTTTATTTAGAAACACGAACAATCTATAGTCTAATTTATTGAGATTTGAGAAACCACCTCTTTTGAGGCGTTGGAGTTGTGGTGGCGTGGCTTTGTCACGCCGAGGTAAGAATTTGATGAAACCACGTGTACATTTCCCTTCTCTACCTAGCATTAGATCCGAGGTTGCACTTCCAAAGTATATGCTTAATTTGTTCGTGTGCACATGATAATAAAACATGTAATCACATCTCCCCTTTGAGACAAGCTTCTTTACGACAGAAGTCATGTTTGTAGTTTCGTGTAGAGTTTGACTTTGATTTTTTGGGGGCATTATTTTAAAGTGCCCCATTCTAGTTTACCACTTTCCCAAAAGTAACTAAGTACAATTTTGGCAATACCTTTACTTTTTTTTTGAGAGGGCAATACCTTTACTCAAGTAAACCCATGTTATAGCCACTTACATTGGAAGAACATTTATTTATTTAGTTATTTAGCCGGGGAGTTCCCTTGCGCCATGAAGGCCACAACTCCAAGGTGGAGGCTCACAAGCTGGCGTGTCTAGCTACTACGGTGCCACTAGGTTGCCATGTTTGGTTTGCTGGCCCGCCGGACGGAGGGGCTCAACCTTTCTGTAAACACGTTAACTCAAGTGACACAAGTTATTTAGTCACACTGGTAAATTGCACTAGCTAACTGTATATAATTTTCACTCGGTTCAAATAGGGTGTCAATAGAGCAATTGGCAAACGAACATGTGCAGTTTTATCAAATCTTCCCTCAAAATACGTCACTACATGTATGATGTACGACCTATACACAACAACGCGTGTCATCACGGATAATTCAGTGAGAAGATGGACATGCATGTCCTCAGCACATTGAAAGGAACCATTCACAAACCAAAGCGTGTACACTGTGGAAAGGAAAAAAGAACACTTAACAAACCGAAACCATCGGATAACAGATCGGAAATTTAATAAACTGCAGGAAAAGGAAGGAAGAATATCTGGCAGCCTAATTAACGCCCAACTAGGAAATCAGAATTTTCCGCTATAAGCATCTCACGAGCTATAAGAGGCGAACGCATCACAAATGAAGTTCAGTAAGAACTGGTACCACAAATTAAAGCACGCATACGACATATCCAAATGCATGGCAATTTTTAGGAAGCGTTACAAAACTGAGTTCGATTGTATTGCAAGAGAACAATTTCAGCATGTATCTCATCCTATACATACAAATTAAGATTCAGGCGCCTCTCAACCCATTCTTACATCTTTCACATGTATTCCATTATTTCTTCGCGAGGACTTTTACAGTACCCCTAAGTAAATATAGACCTTCCATTTTTCATGATCCAACGGATTAGATTAAAAGGTACTCCAATCAAACTCCCGTGGAGTACTGCACGAGAAATTAGGGAGTACCAAGTTTTTAGGGGTTAAATGGTACTTTTACAAGGCTGTTAATTTTTTAGGTAGCGGAGTTAATAATTCTGATAGGATATGCCGCCGGTGGCGATCATCGAGAGCTCGATCTCATGGTCGTCAGCTAGAGCCATGTCCAGCCTTTTCTAGATCTGCCGATGAAGCCGAAAATTCTTGCCTTTTCTTCCCTCCGCAGACCGCATCGACGCACATAATTTTTGAGCATTCACTTCTCTCCAACACTCCACGAATGAAAAAATTGAATCTGTTCTGTGTTCTTGACTGTATCAGTTTTAGCTTTGCGTGGGGGAACTGTCTCATCACAAATGTGAAATAACTTTTTACTGGAGAAATCCTCCACTAGTTTACATGCGCGGTGGGCGACCAGTGATGCAGAAATCTAGGCAGCCGGCCGGAGGTACGCCAGCGGCGGATGCTGCTTATGTAGCGCCATCGACCGATGCTGCTGAAGTTGATGGAGCATGATCAGCAGATTAGGAGGACAGGCTCGCCGGCGGCCGCCCCTGTTCCTATCATAAACAGGAATCAGTATAACCCTTCGTGGCCCAAAAAAAGAAAGTCTAAACTACCCTCTAAAATTAATGGTGGGATTTGATTGGTACTCCCTCTTCTATATATGGAGTACTGGGTACTGTAAAATTCCTCTTCGCCTTGCGATAATGAAGTTCAGGAAGAACTGATAACACAAATTAAATCACACACATACCCACAGGGCATGGCAGTTTCATAGGAAGCGTGACAAAAATGAGTTCGATTCATTGCAACAATTGCAGTATATTGCAAGAAGAATTTCAACAAGTCGATTACAACATCATATACAACTCATGATTCAGGCGCCTCTCAATACATCCCTAAATCTTCCATTTGAATTCCATGATTTTGCCTTGCAGGAACTTTGGCAACACATCGAAACGAGGATCGTGATTCATCATGTACAAGGGCTCGATGCCAAGGATGAGGTCCGTGGGCTTGTACCCCGTCAGCTCCTCGAAATCTCTGTTCCAGAGAACGTAAACTGTTTGGGTAAACGCCACACGAACGGGGCGACCTCATATTAGCTTTATATATGGTACAAGGCTTGACGTACAAGGAATATCTAGACCAGAATCAATTTAAACAGAGATTTGGTCGGTAGCCTTAGGCGCTAAGCTATACATGGACGTGTACAAGTAGTATACGTTAACATCCCCCTCAGTTTGTGCGTCTGCTGGATGCACGCATAAACTGGACCGGAAGTCGATGAAAAGCTGAGAGGGGAGACCCTTCGTCATGATGTCAGCATACTGATGAGCAGAAGGAACGTGTAAAACACGGACCTGACCAAGTGACACCTTCTCCCGGACGAAATGAATGTCAATCTCAATATGCTTGGTGCGACGATGTTGGACCGGATTGGAGGCCATGTAAACTGTACTGACATTATCACAGAAAACCACAGTGGCCGCGGTCAAGGGCTGATGAAGCTCAACCAAGAGCTGACGGATCCAACAACACTCGGCAACAGCATGAGCAACAGCGCGATACTCCGCCTCGGCACTCGACCGAGAAACTGTAGTCTGCCGTTTAGAAGACCAGGAGACCAGGTTGTCACCGAGGTACACACAGTATCCAGAAGTCGACCGTCGCGTGTCCGGACACCCAGCCCAATCAGCGTCAGAGTATGCAGTAAGGGATGTCGTCGAAGAGCGAGTGAGATGCATACTAAGATCAAGAGTGCCTTTGACGTAGCGGAGAATCCGCTTCACCAAGTTGAGATGAGGCTCGCGAGGTGCATGCATGTACAGACAGGCCTGCTGGACGGCATGGGCAATGTCGGGGCGGGTGAGCGTCAGATACTGCAATGCGCCTGCAAAGCTGCGATACTCCGTGGGGTCTGGCAGGAGAGCACCATCAGTGGCCGACAGTTTGCACCGGACGTCGATGGGAGTGGCACAGGGGTTGCACTCAACCATCCCTGCACGCTGTAAAAGCTCGATGGCATACTGTCGCTGAGAGAGAACCATACCCAAGGGAGTCCGGGTGACCGAGATGCCGAGGAAGAAAGACAGAGCTCCGAGGTCAGTCATGGCAAACTCAGAATGCAACTGTGTGGTGAAGCGCCGAAGTAAGGTGTCCGAGGAGGCGGTGATAACAATGTCATCCACATATAGAAGAATATAGGCGAGCTCCTGTCCATGCCGGTAGATGAAGAGAGAAACATCCGACTTTGACGCAACAAAGCCAAGGCGATGGGCGAAGTGGGCAAACCGCTGGTACCATGCCCGGGGAGCCTGCTTCAGGCCATAGAGCGACTTGTGAAGGCGGCACACATAGTCGGGGAAGCGAGGATCAACAAACCCGGGCGGCTGCTGACAATAGACCTCTTCGTCAAGTTTGCCATGGAGAAAGGCATTCTTGACATCAAGCTGATGGATCGGCCATGAGCGGGAGACGGCGATGCTGAGGACGATGCGAATCGTGGCCGGTTTGACAACCGGGCTGAAAGTCTCGTCGAAGTCGATCCCCGGCTGTTGAGAGAAGCCGTGGACCACCCACCGAGCCTTGTATCGAGCAAGGCGGCCGTCAGAATGAAACTTGTGCTTAAAGATCCATTTCCCTGAAACAACATTAGCACGAGCAGGACGAGGAACAAGTGTCCAGGTCTCGTTAGTACGAAGAGCCTCAAACTCATCATGCATGGCACGACACCAATTTGGATCATGTAGCGCACCCCGGTATGTTTTTGGAATTGTCGAAAGAGAGTTGTGTGTGGCAGATAGGTTGAGGCGGTGGACAGGTTTGAAGAGACCTGTTTTAGCTCGTGTGACCATGGTGTGTGTGTTGGATGGGGAAGTCGGTCGATGGATGACGACAGGAACGGACGGCGAGTCAGCAGTGGGTGACCCAGGGGGCGACGCGGTGGGTACTGGAGGGGTGCCAGGCGCGGTGCACGGGCTGCCAGGCGCTGTGGGCGGGCTGCCAGGCGCGGTGCGCGGGCTGCCAGGCGTAGTGCACGCGGTGCCATGCATGGCTGGAGGCAAGTTTGCATGCACTGTGGGCTGCGGGTGCGCATGCAGGACGGGACCAGCCGGGGCATGTTCAGATGCTGCCAGATCAAGCAAAAAATCCAGGCTCGAGGCCGTGTCTATGGAGCGGTCTGGTAGACTGGCGAAGGGAAATACCAGCTCGTCGAATACAACATGGCGGGATAGAATGACACGGCGAGTCTGAATATCTAGACAGCGATAACCTTTATGGTTGCTAGGATAGCCAAGGAAGACACAAGCGGTGGAACGTTGTGCAAGTTTGTGTGGAGCAACAGCAGATTGGTTAGGATAGCATAAGCAGCCGAACACGCGAAGGGCACTGTAGTCAGGGTATGTGTTGTAGAGGCGGTGGTAAGGAATGGCAAAGTTAATAGGTTGGGAGGGCCTAACATTGACGAGGTATGTTGCCGCGGCGACTGCCTCAGCCCAGTATGAGGATGGCATGGATGACTGGAAGAGGAGCGTGCGGGTAACATCATTGACAGTGCGGATGGCACGCTCTGCTTTGCCGTTTTGAGCGGATGTGTAAGGACAAGAAAGGCGAAGGCGAATACCATGCTTAGTAAAATAAGAGGTAATGGTGGAGTTGATGAACTCAGTCCCATTGTCAGCTTGCATGGCAACAAGGGGGCGGGAAAATTGCGTGCGTATGTAGGCAATAAAGGCAATAAGAGTGTCGGCGGTGTCGGATTTGCGGCGGAGTGGAAAAGTCCACATAAAGTGGGAAAAATCATCAACAATTATGAGGTAATATTTCAAACCAGAATTGCTTAACACAGGAGAGGTCCAAAGATCACAATGTATTAACTCAAACGGCACGACACTTATTGAAGTAGACCTAGTGAACGGCAAGCGCACGTGTTTACCAAGCTGGCAAGCGTGGCAAACATGCGAGGCTGCTTTATTACATGGAATAAAAGACTGTTTATGAAGATGTGACATTGAGTCACGACCCGGATGACCAAGACGACGATGCCATAGTTCGGTGGTGGTGGAGGTGGCGAGTAGTCCATGGGCGGAGTGGGATGACACCGATGATGGAAACACGTAGAGGTCTCCACGACTATTGCAGCGAATGATCACGGCCTTGGTGCGAAGGTCCTTAATAGAGAAACCAAACGGGTCAAATTCAATGGAACAAAAGTTGTCAGTAGTGAAACGACGAATAGAAATCAAGTTCTTGACAAGATGTGGAACTACCAAAACATTGGAAAGAAGAAGTTTATGAGCGGAAGCGGGAAGTGTGGTATGACCAATGTGAGATATAGGAAGGGTAGAGCCATTGCCCACTGTGACACGAGAAGAAGGAGATGGTGAATGTAAAGAGTGGAGCATACCGGGGTCGGACGCCATATGGGCAGTGGCGCCAGAATCCATCACCCATTCGCCAACGGAGGAGGGTGTAGCAGCGTTGTTCAGGGCAGCGACCAGGGAAGAGCAGTCCCAGCTGGGTGATGCGCCATTGTGAGAAGGCGCAGGGGGCGGGACGTAGTAGCCTGGCACGGGAGGCGGGTTGGAGCCAAACGCCTGGCCGTGCATGGGGGCGAGCGAGGTGAACGCCTGTGCCGGTGGGAGCATAACGGGCCGCGGCCCGAGGAGGCCGGCACCTTGAGTTGGCCGGGAGGCAGGTTGGGCCGGAAGCTGCTGCTCGGTGTAAGGGTTGAAGCAGACCCACGGGCCGAGCGCGGGCGTACCGCCTCGGGAAGTGTCGTTGCGGTCGTGGCCGCTGGAACGGTTGCCGTTCCCGCTGCCATCCCCACCGGCGTGTCCGCCGCCGTTCCCACCGCCGTTCCGCCTCCGGCGGTAGTAGCCGCCGCGGTTGCCGTCGCCGCGGTTGCCATCGCCGCGGTTGCCGTCCCCGCGGTTGCCGTCCCCGCGGTTGCCGTCGCCGCGGTCACCGCGGTAGCCGTTGTTGTTGGAGGAGCCGGCGCCGTGTGAAGGAGCACCGCCGTAAAGGGCGGTCTGGTTCGCCGGGAGGGCGGCGTTGGCGAGCTGTGTCTCCCGCAGCGTCAGAAGGGAGCGAGTCTGCGCAAAGGAAGGGAGAGGGTTTTGCATGGTGACAATAGTGGTGATGTCGGCAAACCGAGGGTTGAGGCCGCGGAGGCAGTTGAGGACGAGCGTCTGGTCGGACACCGGCGTGCCCACGTCACGCAGGGCATCCGACAAGGACTTCAGGCGATGGCAGTAGCCGGTGATGGAGAGATCGCCTTGAACGAGGCCGCGGAACTCCGCCTCGAGGTAGACGGCCCGGGTCATCTGGTTGTCGAGGAAGAGGTTGGTGATGAGCGACCACGCCTCCTGCGCGGTCTGGTCCTCCGCCATGATGATGTCGAGGATCTCCTCGGAGATTGATCCGTAGAGCCACGACCGGACAATATAGTCCTCGCGGGTCCAGTCGGGGGTGCGGTCGCCGGCAGGGGTGACGGTGTTGACGTGGTTGAGGAGGTCGTACTTGCCGAGCAGGACGCGAATCAGCATCCTCCACTTCGTGAAGTTTGAAGACTTCAAGTTGAGCGTGACCGGGACGTGCGTCCGGACGCTTGCGACGTTGGCGGCCGAGGCAGAAGGAGCAGTGGGGAGGGAGGTGGTGATGAGGGCGCCTGCAGTGTTGTCACCGAGCGCTGGCATGGAGGGTGAGGTGAGAGCGCTCGAGGTGTTCATGGAGGTGGCTGGGCTGGTCATGGTGGGGTGGCTTGAAGAAGGCTAGCTAGATCGATCTGGGAAGAGTAGATTGGATCGGGGAGTTGCTCTGATACCAAGAGAACGTAAACTGTTTGGGTAAACGCCACACGAACGGGGCGACCTCATATTAGCTTTATATATAGTACAAGGCTTGACGTACAAGGAATATCTAGACCAGAATCAATTTAAACAGAGATTTGGTCGGTAGCCTTAGGCGCTAAGCTATACATGGACGTGTACAAGTAGTATACGTTAACAGTTCCACTGCGGCACCTCGATGGCCGCCTGGTTCAGGGGTAGCCTGGCGAGGTAGACCGCCGACGCCGCCACCACGGATGGCAGGAGGTGCAGCAATCTGTAGTCGAGGAGGGATTTCTCGGCGAGCTGATGTGCCAACCGCTGAACCTCCATGTCTTGGTCATCTCCTCTGTTGCTGTACCTGGTGAAGTGGTCGACGAAGGTGTAGGCCGTGGGTCCGCTGAGGTCGTACTGCAGCGTCGCCACCATGCTGGACTCCATGTCGATCACCATCTTACTGGTCACGTCCAGCCCGCAGAGTTCGGCGATGCGCGTGGCGTTCACCTTGAACCTCGTGCACTGCTCCTCGTATTTGGCGGCGGTGTAGACGACCGTGGCGCCCAGGAGATCGAGCTCATCCTCCGCGCGCACGGTTCGCTGGGACAGGAAGCGGTCGACGTAGGAGACGGCGCGGTGAAGCGTGCCGGGGGCGAGGTCGAAGTACCGGGTGAACTCGCCCATCAAGGAGACGAGGTCTGCGCGCGTGGATTTCCTCATCCAATCTCCCTGCACCGTCCTCAGATAGTCTGGCGGGGGCCGTTGATCGGCGTTCTTCTCCATCTCCCGGAGGTTGGCGTCCATGTCGGCGTCGTAGTCGGACAGACGCGGGCGCGCCGCCGAGTTCTTGGAGTTAACTGGAACCTCGACGGCCGGGTTGAAAAGGTGGGCGTCGAGCGCGGCATCGTACAGCTCGCACGTCGCCGGGAGCTCGATGGAGTCGTGGAGTACTGCGGCGGAGTGTTGGTGTTGGTGGTGGACGGGGGTGGAAGCGAAGCGAGCAGGTGGAACTGGAGGAAGCGCGCCGATGGCCATGGCTCGATAGAGATGGAGAAGACAAGGAAGTCTAGATCGAGAGCTAGGACAAAAGGCGTATGTGAGGAGGAAGGGTTCACGTACGGAGTCTCGTTCGGGATCTAGTCCTGCTCCTGCCTATTTATCTTTATCCGTGGCTAAATCCCTTCGTCGGTTTCTCGTAATACTTGGTTTAATGTCTACTAGTGTACAATTCGGATTGTAGTCGTGGAAGGTACGCTACCTGTTTGTTGCCGTCAGTAAATTTTCGATCGAAATTTGATTACACGCGCTGGCGCTGAACACATACGGACTGGAAAGAGCGGCAATTAATGCTGACATACTATGCCGGTATGCCCCAAGACTATTTGTTTGCTATTAAGACCCAGACTGAAACGCCTGCATTCGACTCTTGTTTACTTAATTCCTTTTTTTTGCAGGTAGTTTACTGAATTCCTTGATGAAAGAAATATGCTATGAGATGATTCCGGATTTTCGATAGTGTTTTCCGAGCTTTTTGCGTGAACCCTTAAGCTAAGGATGGCAATGTGCAGAGTATGAGCAGGGTAGAGCAATACTATACCCATACCTGTATAGTTGATGGGTACAAAATTCTACCTATACTCGTACCACGGGTATGAATTTTTACCCATACCCATATCCGGAGGGTATATCCATACCCATTGGGTACCCAACGGGTAAATAAAATACTACACGTCTTTTGTTTTGAAGTTGAGCTTCTTTTGCGGCATCCTGGAGATTCTGTTGGTGATTTGAATCTCAGCTTCCTTCGGCCTGCCACGCGATCTGACCCGTGGAGGCGCCGCCACGGTTTGGGTCAAATTCCAACACTTCGACACGTTTTGCTTGAACTGTTTGCATAGCTAACTCCGACACACCGGGGTTATCAACAACCATAGATGATATCGCTGCATTAGCGTGGCTCACGTAATCAATTGCAATTTCAAACGCCTGCCTGCTGGCAGTACCCATGCAAACAAACTCCATTGCAGACGCGTGCAGGAGCCCGTGCATTGTTGCCGCGTCGGCATTTAGGGCCGCATCTTCTTTGTAATCAGGGATGCAAATTTGGGCATCTTACCTAGCTGCTACAGTCCACCTCTTCTTAATCAAACCAGGAGGAATCTCCACAGCGCCGGTATGCACAAGAACCTCTGAATATTTTTTTGGCGTTTTAGAGATTAACCTAGCACCCGACATGTTTCGCTTACAAAACACTAATGCTAACCTAGCAAAAAACATATTATAGCACAGTTACAAATGCAAAATCTTGAAAAAAATGAAAATCAAATCATACCTTTAACACGTGACAACAAGGGATACGAGAGTGCTCAAAATATTTGCAAGAATAACAGTATTTCGTTCGATCACCATTGCATTCCACGATGAACTCGCGCCATGCCCCCCCACCATCAGTCCTTGTTCCAGCGTACTTCACAATAAAAGTGTCCCCACCGCCATTGTCGGTGCAAATAAGAGCTCCAGATCTGAAAAGCTCGTAGAAAACCTCTCAAAAAGAGCGCGGGTGTAGACACACGTGGCGTGCTTTTCAATCGGAACACCAGCCCTTAAAAGGAACTTGACCTGGAAATTTACAGTGGAGTGCATGTTCACCTAACCTTATTATAAAAAGTAACATAACTAACTGCATAAGCAAATGTGAACACTAAAAAAATATACCTGTTTAGTTGTGTGTTCTTCCCGCCCCTCATCAGCGATGCGATCGGTTATCAGCCTGTCGTATTGTGCGACAAACAAGTGCATCGGTGCAGACCTAGGGATGTATGTTTTCAGAACATGATTAGCGCTCTCGCCACGCTGCGTGCTGGTCATGCCGGGGCGAACGTGTCTGTGAGGTAGGGTTTAGCCCACATCGGCGGTTTTCGTGCGCCCTAGAAAGAAACTCGTTCTCTTCTAGGCCATTTGTTTGGATTATCTCGGCCCATCTAGCCTCGAATTCTTCGACGCATAAAATCTGGTCCAGTAGATCATGCAGGTCCCTTTTGAAGGGTGAGTTTTTGCTATAGACCGCACCTAGCGACTCTTTTGCCTTCCGGAGGATGTGCCACTTGCACCAACGGTGCCTTGTTTCTAGAAGTTCTTGCTCGATGGCCATGCACATCTGGTGACATTGGTCTGTGGGAGTTTTCAAAATAAAACTTAGGATGTATTGGCAGTAGTGGATAGGAACTCACCGGCCAGGATAGTCTATGGTGCTGTAGAGCCCATAGTCGCGACAAAGTTCCTAAAGGTCAACTTAAATGCATATATAGTCTCCTCAGTAAGTAGAACTCCAGCAAATATGATGCTCTGGAAGTGGTTGTTAACACCAACAAACAGACCAAATGACAGATTGTATAAATTTGTGCGGTAAGTTGTATCGAACGAAACAACATCCTCGAAAGAAGCATAGTCTATCCTACTTGATCCATGTGAGAACAGTAGAGATCTAACCCTTTTGTGTCATCTATACCCATTGCAATGACAAAACGAGGGTCTTTTTTCTTAATTCTACTGAAAACTTCTAGGGTTTTTTCCATATCACCATCTATCGATCCCTACGCTAGCTTTGCACACAATGTTCGCGCACAAAAATGGACGACATCAGACACTCGAGGAAGAAATGAGACCTGGTGGCGTGGTTTGGCTGTGGGCCCATGCCACATGGTATCATCTGCAACTCGTTGACCTACTAACGTCCCACTTTATCCCATCTTGTCCGTCTTGAAATTTCCAAGCCGTGCTCTCCGACCTTGCCCTTTTTCGAGTCCCGTAGCTCCTAGAAAGTTAAAATGCAAAAAAAGAGTTTTCTACCAAAGAGAGTTAAAACCAAAAGAGAGTGGATTGTTTAGAAAATCCCCGAAATCAATGTAAAACATAGATATAACATCTCATAACATCTATATATGTTCGGATATGCATCAATAAACTACAAAGGTCATGCATGAATTTTGCATGCCTCAGCAGGACGGTTCATCCGGACATGATCTACACCTTCGCCGTCGTGGCCGGGGACAATGCGGAGCAATCGGACTCCGGCGGTGGCCTTCGAGGTTAAGGACGGGGCGGAGTGGCAGCCTCGTGGTTGAGGATGGGCGGAGTGGCTGGGGTGTCGCTGCCAGGGTCGTGCGCCGCCGTCGCCTCCAAAAATGCGAGGATGGAGCGTCTCGATTACACGCTGACCCAATGTATGTTGAGGGGTTTCTTGGGTTTGCGCCCAGTGGAAACTGGCCTGCCAAACAACACAGTTGTGGTTTCGCTTGTATTAAAGTTGGGCAGGGACCACAAACCCGATTAAAACTCCTCCTCCAAACGAGGCCTCAGAAGGGATTGGGATAGCTCTTCGTGATGAGGAAGGTCGACCGATCTTCACCGCGTGCCGGTTCATGGAAGACTGTGGACCCTCCCTCCCCCCAAGAAGCTGAGCCCTCCCTCCCCCAAGAAGCTGAGCCCTCCCCCCCCCCCCCAAGAAGCTGAGTTGCGCGCCCTCCCTCCCCCAAGAAGCTGAGTTGCGCGTATATTTGGAAGGTATGGAGTGAGTTGGCTAATTCAGCCATCTACCGATGATAATTGCATCCAAGTGTGCTAAGCATATTGAAGCCGCCATGTCATCCCCAAGGGATATATCTTCTAATCTTCATCTCATATTCAAGTTTAAATGTTTATCTAGTCGTGATTGAGTTTATGATTTTGTAAAAGTGGAACGGTCGCAGGATAGGATTAGTCACTGCCTCGCACATCTTGTGAGATCAGTACACCAATACATGGTGAGATTTTGACCTTGAGATTATTCTTTGGGAGTTAGAAAATGAATAAATGATTGTTTTGTAACCTTTCCTTTTTAATTAAGTTCCTAATTTACCTACAATTATTTTTGGTGTTGGATGTTGACGTATCATTGTCCATATGTGATCAAACTTAAGATATTTCGACTTAGGACAAACCTAACGCTGCATATGAGTTGCACATGAGTTAAAACTAGGTTATAATGTGATAAAATTTTAGTTAAACCTAAGTCAACTGAGATATGCCTTTTTAAATGTCTACTTAGAGCCACATTTTTTGGTAGCCAAAATTAACATACTTTTTCAACAGGATTTTCAGATTTTAAACTTTAAATAGAGAGCGACGTTTGGAGCTCAAGCTCCACGGAGCATGATATTTGAAGCTTAAAAAATTTGAATTCAAACCTTTTGAAAAATTCCAAAAAAATACCATGGTGTAGATAATGTTGTATTTTACCAGTGTGTAATTTTCAGAACAAAATATGTTATATTCTAGGCTCAGTTAAAAAAGAAAATTGAAATTTTGTCCTCGAAAATGTGCATAGAAAACTTGATTTTGTCTTTTTCATGCTTTTTTATTTTTATTGAGCACAAAAGACAACGTATTTCATTTTGAAAATTTACAGAATGATAGAGTGCAATATTGCCTATGTCATGGTATTTTTTCAGATTTTTTTGAAATATTTGTGTTCGAATTTTGTAAACTTAAAAGAAATAAAGAAACAGGCTCCCTGGTGCCTGAGCTCCATTTGAAGTTTTTTTCTTTAAATATGATTTTTAACGTTTTGAATATTCTAGTCTCGCTACAGTACAGCCCAGAGGCCCCAGAGTGCCGTTTTGATGTATCGATCCAAATGTCTGAAACAAAATCGAAATTAGTCAGAGAAACAGGCTTTAAACTTTCTCTGTCTACCATGTGGGACCAATCTCGCAGCTTCTTCATCTCCTTCGTCTCCTTTCTCACGATTCCTCGCCGATCCAAAGTAATCCAATCCCCAAAACCCTAACCAGTGCTCTCCATGAGTCGCTAGGCCTCGCTTACCCCGACTCTCTCCGGGCGGCCAACTCCCTTATCCCCTCCGCCGACCCACCGAGCCGCCGCCGCCGGCCTCCCACCCTTCTGTCGGCCGAGACGGCACTCCCCTTGCACAACGGCGGCGAGCGGAGGTCCGGCCACTGCCTTTTCCCCCCTCACTGTCACTCCTGACCTCCCGGTGCCGCCTCCTTAAGGTAAGCCAAGGCCGTTTCCCTTGCTATTGCCACAGACCCACATCAATTTCCGTTGAGATTCGCTTGGGACCGAGCAATTGTCTGACAGATGTCTGTCCCGTTCACTTGTTAAGCTCAGCAGAGAGCAAGGGATATGCAGGTTCCACTCGGGGACGTGGCTGCTAGTGTCGATGGGACGACGCCAGAGCTACCAGAGAATGGAGCATTGCTGAAGAATGTTGAAGAATCTCAGGTTACAAGTGTTTGGGGGGTTACTTGAAGCGTTATCTCTTGATGTTTGCTGCTAAGAGAACATTATTTGGTGTTTTTTGCCAGGTTTTGGGAGGTGCCCCTGGGAGGGAGTTGCCGCTGCATCAGGGCAAAGAGGTGATCCTCGTTGACGACAATGATAGTGGCCAGGAAGACGGTGGGAAGGCCAAGGTGGACGAGAACGCGCCCCGTTTCGGGTTGCGATTCAAAACCTATGACGACGCGCTCAAGTACTACAAGCAGTATGCGGTGGATTCTGGCTTTTCGGCCATCATTCTGAAGTCATCTTACTTGAAGTCAGGGGTGTGTCGGAGGTTGGTGCTTGGGTGCAGTCGAGCAGGGAGAGGGAGAGCTAATGTTTGCTATCTGTCTAGAGAAACGGCAAAGATAAACTGCCCAGCTAGGATCTCGTTGAAGCTAAGGCAAGATAGGTGGCTTCATATTGACGACGCGAAGCTTGATCACAACCATCCGCTCAACAACCAACCCTCAGAGTCGCCCATGAACTATTACAAGAAATTGACCGATGCGAAGAATGGGGAAACTGCTTCGTCACGATTAAAAGGTCGCAGGAATGTTCCAATACCTGAGAAAGTGCATGGGAACTTTACTGAAATAGGAAGGCTTAAATTCGGGGAAGGAGATGATGAGCACATTCAGAAGTTTTTTGGGAGCATGCAGAATAAAAATCCAAACTTCTTCTACTTGATAGATTTGGACAAAAAAGGGCGTCTAAGGAACTTGTTTTGGAGTGATGCTAGGTCACAGGCAGCATATGAATACTTTGGTGAAAGGGAAGTTGTTTACTTTGACACTTCGTACTTGACCGAGAAATACGATCTGCCAC
This sequence comes from Dactylis glomerata, assembly GCA_007115705.1. Taxonomy (NCBI): domain Eukaryota; kingdom Viridiplantae; phylum Streptophyta; class Magnoliopsida; order Poales; family Poaceae; genus Dactylis; species Dactylis glomerata. The sequence goes on from QXEO01000502.1 coordinate 76,945, forward strand.
TTGTTTTCTTCACTGGGATGAATAATCATGGCCAGCCTGTTCTGTTTGGTACTGGTTTACTTTCAGATCTAAGTGCTGAGAGCTATACTTGGTTATTTAGAGCATTTTTGGTATGTATGAAACGCCGTTACCCAAACGCAATTATTACCGAGCATTACAATGCTATTTTAGATGCAGTTAGAGAAGTATTTACCCAAGTTAGACATCGCCTTTGTCTGTATCGCATTATGATAGATGTGGCAGAGAACTTGAAAGCACATGCAGAATTCAAAACAATTAAGAGAGCGCTGAAGAAAGTAACATATGGGTCCTTGAAGAAACCAGAGTTTGAAGCTGACTGGAAGAGGATTATTGAGGATCATGGACTTGCTGAAAATCAATGCCTCAGTTCCCTATATGAGCATCGGGAATTGTGGGCTCCTGCCTATCTCAAAGACAAATTCTGGTCAGGTATGTCAGTTTCACAGCGTGGGGAGTCTGTTGCTTCATACTATGATGGATTTGTGTACCCCAAAACTTCTTTGAAGCAATTTTTCAGTAAATATGAGATGATATTGGAGAGTAAGTACAAGAAAGAGTTGCAAGCAGATGAAGAATCCTCCCATAGAACTCCATTGACTGTAACAAAGTTCTACATGGAAGAGCAACTGGCCAAAGCCTACACAATCAACATGTTCAGGAAATTTCAGGATGAGTTAAAAGCAACAATGTATTGTGATGGTATGCCAAGTAAAGTTGATGGCTCAGTTGTTACTTTTGAAGTGAAAGAATGCTCATACATGGAAGATGGAAAGGATACGGAGAGCAGGACTTGTGAAGTTTATTTTGATAAAGAAACGCTCAATGTTGAGTGTGAATGTGGTTTCTATCAGTTCACTGGCATCCTATGTAGACATTCATTGTCTGTGTTAAAGTTGCACGAGATGTTTGAGATCCCGTCAACATATATCCTTGATCGCTGGAAAAGAGACTATAAGAAATTGCATGCTTTGGTACATTACCCTAATGAGATGCTTGTTGGTGACACAGTTCAGCATCATGATTGTTTGTTCACACAGTGCCGACAGCTGCTCAATTTAGGCTTCATATCTGAGAATAGGTACCTTGTTGCTCTGAAGTTACTGAGAGAAGCAGAAAAGGCTCTTCTGGATGATGGCCAAGCTGCTAGAGAGAGGCAACCGTGTCTTCTCTCGTTCGAAGCTGAAGTACCTGAAAATGGACAAGAACTTTTTAGTCCTCAGTTCTCAGAGGGTGTAAGTAATTCTCTGTCAACAAATGGAAAGCGCCGAGGTCGTCCAGCAAAGAAAGTGGCAGAAAATTCAGATGTTGTATTACGGTCAAATAAAGAACAGGTTCGTCTTTTTTGATTTTTGTTGGCATAATGAGCCTCAGGCATCATATTTCAGTCTGCAATATGAATACTGCTTTGTTAATTTGTTTATGTTCTTAGCAGGATTTTCTACGATCATCATTTGTGACAGCTGAAGCTAATATGATTCAAGGGACACCGTCAGCTTCCCATCTTGAAAGTCCTCACATGGGAATGCAAGCAGACACTGATTTAATGGTACATAGTACTTTTGGTCTGCTACTACTACTATTATTCTCAAGTACCTGATAAAAAATCTTGTTGCAAACTTAAACAGGAAGGAATATCTCCAAACCTGTCATTTGGAGCTCACTTTGTAATGGATGTTAATCACCAACATCAACTGCCTAATCAACCAAGGATGATGCCAAACAACTTTATGCAGGTTCTTGCTATACAATTTCGCTGATCTTGATAATATTCCACGATCTTCTCTGTTTCGAACTATTTAGTTACTATATTCTTAGCATGAGTTCATAGTTATCAACAGTTGTGCTGATTTATATATTGACCATCCCCTGTGCATCTTCGACTTGTGTAATTATCAATGTCTTTTGTTTGAACGAATTCAGGTACAGGCAGATCCCCATGTGTTCGAGAATCAGTGGGGTTACAACTCAACAGAGCAGGTCTGTCCGCACAAATGGCTATACCCTTTTTCTTGCGACCTCTAAATTATTATTCTATGTTTTAAGCTGTATGCTAGCTCGCATTTTCTTTTCTACAGTCTATGCTTATATGCCCATTCTGATTTGAATTTGATCAACAAATTAACCTTTTGAGACATTTTCGGATTGAAGTTAGACAAATGCACATTATATATGATACTTTCTCCGATCCATAAAAAGTGTCGCTGGTTTAGTACAACTTTGTAAGAAGTTGTACTAAATCATCCGACACTTATTATGGATCGGAGGGAGTATTTAATATGGTCCCACACTCCCACTCTTTCAGGAGTCGTGTTCCCATTGTTTTCCAGCTTGATATGTTGTGAGCTTAACCAATGTCTATAATTATTGATATTTGTAGTTTATCTACTGTTCTTCTTGAACACTTAAAACAACAAAACTATTGTCCTGCCTCTTTTCCCATTTGGCATTTAAAGGCACTCTTATGTAGTAAAATAACTGACATGACTATATTGCAGGATAATTCAGTGATAAGAACTCCTACGAGAAGAGCGGGGTAGAACATGTTCTTTTCTCTAATTGTGGCAGTAGAATTTTAGGTATGCTGTCTCTTTGCCTATTTCAAGATTCTTATGTTCTTAGTGTAGTTGTGAACTTTTGATAATGTTGGGACATCTGTTTTTTTTCTTTTCTATTTCTACATCTTTTTTTCTTTTTTACTATACATCGGTTGACATTTAAGAATTATTCTGGGTTAAAATAGGATCTTATTTCTCTTATGTTTTGGAGATTATGCTTATACTCGATTTACTTTCAGGAATATTATTTATTGTTTAACTCTGATATGTACATGTATACTTGTCATCATCCATATATTTTTTTGTATATTGCGATATCTTGCCGTAAATACTAAGGTACATGAAGTTCTTGGCATTCCTCTAGAAGGTCCTTGATTTCTTTTATTTTTTTCTGGCGTGGGGTTGAGAACTGAGAGAGAGGTTGAGCCATTATGAGTGGGTCCGACACACAAAGGATGTGCATATAGGGTAGAGATGCTTAGAGTTTGTGCATCTTGGACTTATGATAGCAAACTTACATATTTGGAGACACAAGTTCCCCAAGCATAAATCTGGAGCAGTAAGATGGGAAGAACGTAAGAATCAGCAAATAACGTAGCAAAGCTAGTGAAATGCAGTGCACAGAGGCTATCGTAGAGTGGTGGACCTAGGATTTGGGCATGATCAGGGCTGAACTCTAATGGCCAAAAGCCCAAACTGCTGTGGTGGCCGCATCGAAATCAAGCGTGGGCGACAACACAAAGCGCAATTGGCTGATTGCTGATGGTGTGATCGTGCAGACTCGTAGACGGATCGACCTGTGATAGACCCATGTTCACATCAGCATGGTCGCAATGGGAATGTTAGCCCTAGTCATTCTGGATCAAATGCCCGGGCTGGGCTTCTGGTATTTCCAAGAAATTACTAGCAAAGGGCATTTATACTACCTAGTCAAGACCAGGGCTATAACCGAGGTTGTCTGAGGAGTGAGGCCCAGTTCCGTCCTTGCTAGCGTACAACAAACACTACATTTGATTTACTGTAACAAGCTTTACATTTTGGAGACACAAGTTCTCCAGTCATTAACTTAGGATAGAAGTAAGGGAAATATCTGATAAGCAGCAAGACGTAAGTGATTTTCGGTAGACGGATGCTAAGGGTACAACAAAGACGTAAGATTCAGGTCCCAAGTCTTGTGAGCCATGGCATATATAATCTAATTGTGTTGCACATTAATTCAGTTAGAGCTATGCATGGAATGCCCTTTTCTTTTCCTCATTCCTCACTGACTGGTTCGCTAACAGTAATTTGTTGGACCGAAAATTGTTTGGTAAACAATACCCAGATTTTCAATACGCATCAAAGTTTTGCACAAGTAGTTCATGGGTAACCAATGCCAGATTTTTTTTTTGAAAAAACTGCTGGTAGTGTTTATTACTCCCTCCGTTCCAAAATATAAGATGTTTTAGCCTTTTTCTGAGAGATATGTATCTAGATGCTTTTTAGTGTGTAGGTTCACTCATTTTGCTTCTAGTCTAGACACTAAAAGATGTCTAGATACTTGTTTGTCAAAAAGGGCCAAAACATCTTATATTTTGAAACGGAGGGAGTATTATTTAAAACAATTGAAATCTTAGAAGGCTTGCAATCTTTCCTAGTAAGTAAAGCTTGTCATCATCGCAAGCTGCTGCTCCAGGAATTCCTGTAGCCTGTGTGGAAGCTTTTGTTTTGAGGTGTAGTTGGAAGTAGTTGGCCGGTTCCTTTGAATCTTTATCTAGCTTTCTGTTTCTATTTGGCCTAGCTAGCATGACTTTCTGCAGCTCGGATGCTGTAATAACTACTGTGTTCTGGTGGTGGTTTCAGTGAAACCGGTGGGGGTGGGAGCCCCTTTAATCTAAAAAAAGCTTGTCATCATGTAGTAAATCTTGTCAAGTCTTGCTGCGCATTGGATTGGGGTCTCTGCTGTCCATTTCTCATCAACTTCCCAATGTGAATTTCAGGTACTGCGACTTCAGCGGAGCTTGTAACTAGTGCCTGGACTAACCTGGTGGCACCGAGCTGGTAGCACCCTACGATGGCACATTTGCGCAGAGGAATCCAAAGGGAAATCCGTTGTACAACATTTTTGTAACGTACGGTCAGCTGCTGCTACTTGCCTGCCCAGTGAATTTTGGTTTTAAGTTGTACATAGTGTAGACCGTTTTCTTGGCACTGACCAGTAGATTACAGATGGTCCCAGTGCTACCTCAAAGTTCAGTGTTGATCATCAGTTTTCTCAACACAACATATTGCTACTGTATACATGGCTTGACATGAGGAGCCCGCTGTAACTTATATATTGTACTGTTAGATTAAAAATGAGGACTGTTCTAATGATTTGATGTTGACACTTGACAGCTACACGTTTATTAAAATAACCGAGCACTCAGAATCACACATTCTTACAGAAGCGAATAACATGTTTGGAGTGGTACAAGAGAATTCTCTTTAATGAAGACATGAAGCATGTCAGGGCATCTACAATGCTAGATGCTTAAGTGATGTGCTTAGATAAATAAACCGGTTTTTAGTTAAGCATTGGTGCTTATATAGACTAGGCAGATGCCTAACTAAGCACCTCTCCTATACAAATAAGCACTAGTGCTTAACAGAATGCTTGGTTTATTTTTGTAAGCACCCTCTCTAAGTACTCCCATTGTACATGTATGATCAGTGTAGCTTGCAACAATGCTTTCATGCGTGATTACAAGTAGTTAAACATTGCACGGTTCAGGACTTGTCAATGCGAACGCGGAGGAGCATCTCCTTGGACGCGTCAGCTCCACGCAGCATGGCCGGCGGCACGGCAAGGAAGTTCATCTCCTCCATGGCCTCCTAGCCGGATGGTCACCGTCAAGTCCACCAGGTGGTAGTCCTTGCCGCTCGTGACATCACGGGATAACAAAACAGAAAACTTAAGAAACAGGAAAACAAAGAACGAATACCTGGCAGCCTAACGCCCGACTAGGAAAACAGAGCTTTCTGATGTAAGCGGCGAACGTATCAACAAATTGGATAGTAAGTGTAGGTAAATGACGAAAATATACTTTAGTATAGTGTAGGTAAATGACGAAAATAATTCTAGAAAACAGTTAGATATTTGTGTATTACGGAAAAACAAAGAGACACAAAAGTTATCAAACAAAGTAGAATAGGAAAGTTTAGAGAATAAATATATCTATTTTTGTAAGGAAAACTAGTCTATACTCCTAGGAATACATACTCCCACAACACATCATTATGGAACAATTGGCAAACGAACATGTGCAATTTTATGAAATCTCCCTGCAAAAGACGTCACTACATGTATGATGCACGACTTGCTTATACACAACATCGCGTGTCATCGCGGATAATTCATTGAGAACATGGACATGCCTATGGCACATTGAAAGGAAGCATTCATAAACTAAAAGTGTGTACAATGTGGAAAGGTAAGAAAAAAAGAACACCTACAAAAGAGAGACCACAGATAACAAATCAGAAACTCAAGAAACATGAAAAGGAAGAATTACTTATACACAACACGGGTGTCATCGCTGGTTATTCATTCAGAAGATGGACATACCTACATCACATCTGAAGGAAGCATTTATAAACCAAAGTATGTACAATGTGGAAAGGGGAAAAAAACACTTGCCAAATAGAGGCCACGGGATAACAAAACAGTAAACTTAAGAAACAGGAAAACGAAGAACGAATACCTGGCAGCCTAACGCCCAACTAGGAAAATAGAGCTTTCCGATGTAAGAGGCGAACGCATTAACAAATTGAAGTTTAGAAGAATTGGTAGAACAAATTAAAACACACATATCCACAATTCACATGCATATATCATTGGCAAAACTGAGTTCGATTGCAACAAACAGTATATTGCAAGAACAATTTCAGTGTGTAGATTACAACATCATGTACAACTCAAGATTCAGGCGCCTCTCAGCCCATCCCTAGCTAAATCTTTGACATGAATTCCATTAATTCGCCTTGCAGGAACGTCAAGACATCGAAGCGAGGATCGGGATTCATCATGTACAAGGACTCGATGACGAGGATGAGGTCGGTGTGTTTGTACCCCGTCAGCTCCTGGAAGTCTTTCTTCCACTGCGGCGCCTGGAGGATGGCCGCCGGGTTCAGGATTAGCCTGGCGAGGAAGACCGCCGCCGCCGCCACTGCGGACGGCAGGACCTGAAGCAACCTGTAGTCTTTGAGCGAGCTGTCGGCGAGATGATGCGCCAACCGCTGAACCTCCATGTCTTGGTCATCTCCTCCGTTGCTGTACCTGGTGAAGTGCTGGACGAAGGTGTAGGCCGTGGGTCCGCTGAGGTCGTACTGCAGCGTCGCCACCATGCTGGACTCCATGTCGATCACCATCTTACTGGTCACGTCCAGCCCGCAGAGTTCGGCGATGCGCGTGGCGTTCACCTTGAATCTCGTGCACTGCTCCTCGTACTTGGCGGCGGTGTAGACGGCCGTGGCGCCCAGGAGATGGAGCTCGTCCTCCGTGCGCACGGTTCGCTGGGACAGGAAGCGGTCGACGTAGGAGACGGCGCGGTGAAGCGTGCCGGGGGCGAGGTCGAAGTACCGGGTGAACTCGCCCATCAAGGAGACGAGGTCTGCGCGCGTGGACTTCCTCATCCAATCTCCCTGCACCGTCCTCAGATAGTCTGGCGAGGGCCGTTGATCGGCGTTCTTCTCCATCTCCCGGAGGTTGGCGTCCATGTCGGCGTCGTAGTCGGACAGACGCGGGCGCGCCGCCGAGTTCTTGGAGTTAACTGGAACCTCGACGGCCGGGTTGAAAAGGTGGGCGTCGAGCGCGGCATCGTCCAGCTCGCACGTCGCCGGGAGCTCGATGGAGTCGTGGAGTACTGCGGCGGCGTGTTGGTGTTGGTGGTGGACGGGGGTGGAAGCGAAGCGAGCAGGTGGAACTGGAGGAAGCGCGCCGATGGCCATGGCTCGATCGAGATGGAGAAGACAAGGGAGTCAAGATCGAGAGCTAGGGCAAAAGGGTTATGTGAGGAGGAAGCTAGGGCTCACGTACGGAGTCTCGTTCCGGATCTAGTCCTGCTAGCTCATGCCTATTTATCCCTTCGTCGGTTGCTCTCGTAATACTTGGTTTAATATCTAGTGTACAAATCGGATTGCAGTCGTCGAAGCTACGCTAGCTACCTATTTGTTGCCGTCATCAGTAAATCACGAACGAAATTTCATAACACGCGCTGCGCGGAACACATACGGACTGGAAAGCGCGGCAATTGTGCTGACATATACTCCGTATATGCCCCAAGATTATGTTTTTGCTATTAAGACCCAGATAGAAACACCTGCGTTCGACTCTTGTTTAATGAATTCCTTCTTTTTTGCGGGTAGTTTACTGAATTCCTTGATGAGAGAAATATGCTATGAGATGATTCCGGATTTCTGATAGGGTACATTTGGATGTCGATATTTAGGCAAAGAATTCGGAATTGGTATTTGATCTTGTCCAATTCAGCTATTTGGGTGGTCTTTGAATTGCAACTTGGAAACCAGCACAAATTCTGTTTGGAATTCGCAACACTTGTGTAATCCGCCCCAAGTTTCCGAGGTCACAACCTTGGAATTTGCTGAAAACTGCCAGTAAGTGCTAGCTCACTAGGATTCCATAAGCCAAGTCAGTGTCTCGAAGCAGAGGAGGAGGAGACAGATCCTCCTCGTAGGTGTGCGCGGCGGCGGCGGGGTGGCAGGATCAACGTGCGTGGAGACGACGCACACGGCGGAGGTAATCTGTTGGCGCCGATTGAGCGGTAGCAACTGGCGAGGAGGAAATTTCTTTCCCTTTTTCTCTCGGCGAGAGGAGGAGGGGTGTGTGTGGGGGGGGGGGGGGGGGCAGGAACGGAAGGGGATCAAATGAAATTTATCATAAAACTTAACTACAAAGTGTACACGTGCAAACCAAGATGAAAGCATAAGATACTTCATACTTGGATTCCTAAATTAAGGTGGTGAGCATTTGTCAAAATAATATAAATTATTTTTTTCTCCTTGAGCTATTGACATAACATATCGCATGTGATCTGTTTGGTATCGTTAACAATAAGTTAGATTACACACCCACTCAATCCTAAAACTCGGATATCTTAACCTCTAAATTCTTTGGACCATTTGATTTTCATGCAAGATGCTATTATTGCGAGGCAGTTTTGGGTGATAATGTGACATGCATGATAGTTGTTTTGGAATATGTGATAGTCTATTTTTCAGCATAATCCACTCAAAAAATAGAAGAAAAGGTCACACAAATTAGAGGTTGTACGAAAACTCTAAAGATTTGGAGAAAGGGAGGGATTTTAGAAATTTTAAGGGAAGAGCATAAATCTAGGAAAACACAATTGATATGAAATCATAACAACTCAAGAAAACACAAATAATTACAAAAATAAACTTTCATATTCTATTTCATTCGATAACTTTTGTGTTTCTTTGGGTTTTTCCTAATACACAAATATCTAACCTTTTTATATATTTTCTTTTTTTTTCGTCATTTTACCTACACTATACTAAAGAATATTTCTTGGATGTGCCAATTAAGCTCCCACATGTGAGATGATTACTACTACATTCACAATTGTTCAATAGTATGATGATTGAAAAGAGCTACAATACCTATGAGGATTTATTGTTTTGGATTATCTAAACCAGTAGATGAAGGATGACCTATAGACTTTTTTCTATATAAATATGAAGCGTCTATTCCTTTTATCAGTTGACAAAATATAATGGTATTGTATTTCCCAAGTGACTGAGAAATCCATGAGGATGTGGGTTTTTCAATTAGACATGATTTGCACACTTTATTTCTCTCTTGTGCCTTGGGTTGGATTGGTGTTTTATCAATCACAAACCAAGTAAGCTTTTGTTGTAAGTAGTGATCAAAACAGAGTAGAAACTGGTGGAACCGAGTGCTACCATGTTTTTTAATAGATGAAGAAGATACGAATATTGAACCCATAAATGGATATATGATAGCTGCATAATCCAGCATCTATTCCTTAAGTTTGAATCTCATATTTGTCATGAAAATGATAAAATATCTCTCAATCCTTTGCCATCAACTCCTAATTACCACCAAGTGTGGAAATCTTCTCTTTAAATGTTTACTTTCAGGAATACACCTTATAATGATGAAATCTGGGCGAATTAATAAAGAATTATGAGTTTCCAATACTCCCAAGTCAAAGGGCTCGCGTAGCTGACTTCTAGAGAGTTTAACGGGCAGCCATACGGGTAGGACCTGCCCGTATCGGCGCCCATATCAGCGTCCACCGCCTTCGCCATGTCAAACCTAGTGACTTTAATGAAGGAGCCTTGATGGCTTGTAAGTACAGCCCGTTGGGAACCTGTCGTCGTGGTGAAACAACATATGCCATAGGATGGCTTAAATGGGGGCCGACTGTACACTGGTGGATCCGGGAGAGGGAAGGCTCGGTAGAGACCGAGCACAGAAGTCACTGCTAACACATCGAGCTACCCAGGTTCGGGGCCCTCGTGAGGAGGTAACACCCCTACTCCTGCATGTCTGATCTATATGAGCTTCACATGAGAGCTACAATGGTGCTCCTTGAGCTGTGTATCTGGCCTATCTGAGGCTGCACTGGGCAGGAGCTAAACAGCTAGTGCTAGAGAGCTCCCATGGAGCGAGAGAGAATGAGCCTCCTCTGGAGGCCTGGGGTGATCGATCCCCCTGGTGCCCCTTATATAGGGAGCCCAGGGGACAAGGGATGCCCCACTGCATAGTGCACCTGCACTGTAACTGAGTTGACTACTGGGGTCTTGTCACACTATAGCCTGCATCAGCACGGTACCGTCCTCGGTACTGTGCGATGCGTCACGGTCGTGGGCTTGTCCCATCGTGGCTGTACTTGAAGTCCTTGCCTTCGTCTTCTAGCGTCTGTCTTCAGGATCACCATGCCATCAGTCTTATCCTCCTCCTGAGGATAAGACTGACTAGGAGAGGATGGATATGCTGGTCTGAGCCAAGGGGCGTCCCAAGACCAGCATATAACGATGGAGGATGTGCCAGTCCGAGCCTGGAGGCGTCCCAGGACTGGCACAATGCGTTGGAGATGATGCTGGATGAGGAATATATCCCGGAGGGATAAATCTTGGCCCTGGAGGAGGTTAATTCGGCCTGGAGGAGGAGTAATCCGGCCTGGAGGAGCTGCACTGGCCCAATCCGGCCGGAATACTCCACAGGAGCCAGCCCAGCCGGAATATGGAATCCCGGCCTGGGCTGGGAATAACGGCCTGGTTAATCCGGCCTGGAGAGCGGCCCAGCCGGAGAGAGGATCCCGGCCTGCGCGGGGCATGCCGGCCTGCGGAAGGCAGCGGCCCGGGCTGGCGGCATTGAGGCCCAGCCGGGGCGAGGAGAGGACGCCGGCCTGGAGGCGGAACTGGCCCAGCCGGCCAAGTCCCGGCCCAGCCGGGGGACCGAGTCCTGGCCCAGCCGGGGGACGATGCCGGCGGCCCAGGCGGGACACATGAGGCAGCCCAGCCGGGGAACAAGCCCAGCCGGGGCAGAGCAACAATCGGGCCAGGCCGGAGCGGAGGGTAGCAGGCCTGGCCGGATAACTGGGAATCCGGCCCAGCCGGGTTATAGCAGCGCCGGCCCAGCCGGGTTAAGACCTTTATTCCGGCCTGGCAAGGGATATGCCGGCCTGGTTAAGTATATTCCGGCTTGGGCTCGGTTAATCCGGCCCAGATTGCTGTTTTACTCCTCTTTAATATCCTGCACACATAATACCACATATATAATATATATTAGACATAAATAGGGGTACTTTGGTATACCCGGGGTTATATCCCCGACATTAGCCCCCGAGGCTGTGGGGGACTCGCAGAGTCGCGCACAGGCTTCAACAAAATATACCAAAGTCCCAAACTCACAAAGTCCCAAACTCACATACTCATAAAAGTAATATGCTGGCCTGCACAGGCCAATTCTATCTCATGCCATCATAGGCAATGTCCTGATTAACATGAACTCATATACATGATATGCTAGCCTTCGCGGGCTATCTCAAAATGCTATTGTGCCCTCTTTGGCTATATCGACACTTTGCCTCCTGGGCTATGTCTCATCAACATCGTCTGCTTCGACAATGCCGGAATGCTGCTTTGCCCTCTTTGGCCATATCGATACTTTACCTCTTGAGCTATTTGCCTCTTGGGCTGCTTTGCCTCTTGGGCTACTTTGCATCTTAGGCTATATATCGACACTTAGCCTCTCAGGCTATGTCTCATCGACATTGTCTGTTTTGACAATGCCGGTATACTGATATGCCTCTTGGGCTGCTCTGCCTCTTGGGCTACTTTGCCTCTTGGGCTACTTTTGCCTCTTGGGCTTTATATCGACACTTTGCCTCTCGGGCTATGTCTCATCGACATTGTCTGCTTTGACAATGCCGGTATACTGATATGCCTCTTGGGCTGCTCTGCCTCTTGGGCTACTTTGCCTCTTGGGCTACTTTTGCCTCTTGGGCTTTATATCGACACTTTGCCTCTCGGGCTATGTCTCATCGACATTGTCTGCTTTGACAATGCCGGTATACTGATATGCCTCTTGGGCTGTGCCATCGCTGGGCACTTGTTAGTATGCAAAAATGATAAGACATGTTAATATGCTAAACCGGGATACTCTGTGAAACCGGATATGATAAGAGATACGATGCTTGTTAGCTTTGAGATCGATGTCTCGATATATTACTGTGCCAGAATTGGCGATAACTGAAAGGATTATAGAATGCCGTGATATGCTGGCATGCCGAAATAAACGGCGATATGAGTTATTGATAGATGCCTTGATATGCTGGCGAACCGAAATAAACGGTGATTGGGGATTTTGGTTGATGCCAGGATATGCTGGCATACTGAAATTTTGCTCTTGCCATGATATGCCAGCATACTGAAATCTTACTTTTGCATTGATATGCCGGCATACTGAAATCTTACTTTTGCCATGATATGCCGGCATACTGAAACCTTGCTCTTTGCCATGATATGCTGGCATACTGGCATTTTGCTCTTTGCCATGATATGCTGGCATACTGGCATTTTGCTCTTTGCCATGATATGCCGGCATACTGAAACTTTACTCTTGCCATGATATGCCGGCATACTGAAAACTTTACTCTTGCCATGATATGTTGGCATATTGAAACTTTTCTCATGCCATGATATGTTGGCATATTGAAACTTTGCTCATGCCATGATATGCCGGCATACTGAAACTTTACTCTTGCCATGATATGCCGGCATACTGAAACATATATGACTCAAGATATCACTTAATAACCTGATGTGCTAACAAACTGACATACCTGAGAACTGAGACTTTGAGATATGCTGGCCAAGATGTAAAGATATGCTGGCTGGGACATAAAATATGCCGGCCAGGATACAAAATATAACATATGCCGGTATACTGAAATTTTGCTATTTGCCATGATATGCCGGCATACTCTGAAATACCTGAGACTTTGAGATATAAACTGAAACCCTGGTGGTATAATAGCAATTTCTCCTCTGTAACGGCAATATGGAGAGTCATAGCCGGGTAATAGATATATATATGACGAAATATCCAACCTGTTCTGTTGTCATTCTAAAAGACATAGCAATGGTCATAGCATTTGGCATATTTCAATCTAGCATATGGAGTTTGGCATATAGCCCATTGCACTTGGCATATAACTCTTGAAATAAAGCACTTGGCATATAGACTGAGATATAGCAATTTGACATATATGCTAACTTGGCAACTCACAAGGAAGAACTAGGCACTCATGTGCCGGCATATAAATGTAGACACACTGCAACTGGCATATAAGCAAACTTGGCATCTCACAACAGATATTTGGCACTCATGTGCCGGCATATAAATGCAAGTATACAGTACTGTCATGCGAGACCTGACTTATGCAGAAACTGGTACTGAGATAGGCATATAACTGATCTGACTGTAAACATGCAACAGCTAGCACATGGCATTCAACATATAAAAACTGGCATATGAGCCTTGGCATATGACAGCCGGCATATATCACATAGCATATGGGATAAAGCATTTGGCATATAGGTAGATACTGAACTTGATATGTTAACTGGCATACTGATTCTAGCACTGTAGCAGATATAAAGATTGGCACATGCAAAGACATATAACTTGACATAACATCTTGCTGTTGGCATATAAAACCGGCATATAACAGGCCCAGATGAAACTTTACACAAGTCTGCAAACATATAAACTGATACTATTTGTAGCAGGCATATGTAGCAATTTGGCATATAAATAGACATACAGGAGGAAACTGGAAAGCTGATACGCTAGCATGCAAACTAATATATACTGAAACAGTACTGCTGTAATGGTTGGCTAGGCTCCTGCCTAGCCCCCGAGTTACCTTTGCTACTACAGAGATAATAAATTCGGAAAAGCCGGCTAGCCCCCCTGGGTCAACATATTTAACCCGGGGAAACAGTACACTACTCACTAGACTACTAGCTGACAGATATTTGGTAAAAACTAACTTTCATCTAATATTCTAAAAGAGCAAGCTAGTAGTACTTAGCTGATTTTTGCTATGCAAACTGCGGCCGGAACACCAGCCGGCTCGACCGGAATATCGGCGGCCTGCCCAGCCAGAGCGAACGCGCTTCGTCCCTGCACCGTCCACGGGAATCCCGGCCAGGCTGGATTGGCTACCTCGGTATGGCCCAGCCGGCGGGAGACCAGCCCACCGGGATCACCGCGGTTCTGGGGCAAAGGCCCAGTCGTGGCCGGGGCCTGGGCGCGGCCTGCCCAGACGCAGAAGCGGCGGCCCAGCCGGGGCGTCCCAGGCGAGGAAGGAGCTGGAGCGCGGGAAAGCCGGGGCGCGGCCCAGCCGCGGCGGAATCCGGGGCGCGGCCCATCCGAGGCGGAAGGCCGGGGCGCGGCCCAGGCGAGGAGAGAGCCGGAGCGCGGCCGGGATTAGCCCAGCCTGCTCGCGTGCCGGCCGGGGAAAGCCAGAATTGGGCCACTCCGGCCCACAGACGCGAATGCCGGCCAGGAACAGCGTATTCCGGCCAGACAAAACATATTCCGGCCAGAAAAAGCGTATTCCGGCCCGGATACGCATATGCCGGCCAGAACCCATCAATGCCGGCCCGGAGAAGCCGAATGCCGGCCCGGAGATGCCGATGCAGATCCGGGACAGCCGTATGCTGGCCCGGGCGAGTCGAGGTCAGCCCGGGAGTTGAAGAAGACCTGCTATGCTCGGAGGCGTTGCTGATGTCGAGCCCCCGAGCAGATGAAGAAGATCCCGTCCGGATGTACTCCTACCAGCGCTTGATCTGCCCCACGGTGGGCGCCAAATGTCGTCGTGGTGAAACAACATATGCCATAGGATGGCTTAAATGGGGGCCGACTGTACACTGGTGGATCCGGGAGAGGGAAGGCTCGGTAGAGACCGAGCACAGAAGTCACTGCTAACACATCGAGCTACCCAGGTTCGGGGCCCTCGTGAGGAGGTAACACCCCTACTCCTGCATGTCTGATCTATATGAGCTTCACATGAGAGCTACAATGGTGCTCCTTGAGCTGTGTATCTTGCCTATCTGAGGCTGCACTGGGCAGGAGCTAAACAGCTAGTGCTAGAGAGCTCCCATGGAGCGAGAGAGAATGAGCCTCCTCTGGAGGCCTGGGGTGATCGATCCCCCTGGTGCCCCTTATATAGGGAGCCCAGGGGACAAGGGATGCCCCACTGCATAGTGCACCTGCACTGTAACTGAGTTGACTACTGGGGTCTTGTCACACTATAGCCTGCATCAGCACGGTACCGTCCTCGGTACTGTGCGATGCGTCACGGTCGTGGGCTTGTCCCATCGTGGCTGTACTTGAAGTCCTTGCCTTCGTCTTCTAGCGTCTGTCTTCAGGATCACCATGCCATCAGTCTTATCCTCCTCCTGAGGATAAGACTGACTAGGAGAGGATGGATATGCTGGTCTGAGCCAAGGGGCGTCCCAAGACCAGCATATAACGATGGAGGATGTGCCAGTCCGAGCCTGGAGGCGTCCCAGGACTGGCACAATGCGTTGGAGATGATGCTGGATGAGGAATATATCCCGGAGGGATAAATCTTGGCCCTGGAGGAGGTTAATTCGGCCTGGAGGAGGAGTAATCCGGCCTGGAGGAGCTGCACTGGCCCAATCCGGCCGGAATACTCCACAGGAGCCAGCCCAGCCGGAATATGGAATCCCGGCTTGGGCTGGGAATAACGGCCTGGTTAATTCGGCCTGGAGAGCGGCCCAGCCGGAGAGAGGATCCCGGCCTGCGGAAGGCAGCGGCCCGGGCTGGCGGCATTGAGGCCCAGCCGGGGCGAGGAGAGGACGCCGGCCTGGAGGCGGAACTGGCCCAGCCGGCCAAGTCCCGGCCCAGCCGGGGGACCGAGTCCCGGCCCAGCCGGGGGACGATGCCGGCGGCCCAGGCGGGACACATGAGGCAGCCCAGCCGGGGAACAAGCCCAGCCGGGGTAGAGCAACAATCGGGCCAGGCCGGAGCGGAGGGTAGCAGGCCTGGCCGGATAACTGGGAATCCGGCCCAGCCGGGTTATAGCAGCGCCGGCCCAGCCGGGTTAAGACCTTTATTCCGGCCTGGCAAGGGATATGCCGGCCTGGTTAAGTATATTCCGGCTTGGGCTCGGTTAATCCGGCCCAGATTGCTGTTTTACTCCTCTTTAATATCCTGCACACATAATACCACATATATAATATATATTAGACATAAATAGGGGTACTTTGGTATACCCGGGGTTATATCCCCGACAGAACCCCAAGAGGAAGGTATGATGAGCACAGTAGCAGGTCTTCCCTCAGTTGTGAAACCAAGGTTTATCGAACCAGTAGGAGAAAGCCAAACTTAAGAAGGTGATGCTTGCTAGCTTCGTGACACTCTGGACAATGGCGCCAGAAAACTTGTTAACGGCGTGTCTTCCACCAACAACAACGTGAAACCTGCACAACACAAACAAGTACTTTGCTCCCAACTTACGATGAGGTTACCAATCTCACCGGTTTGCTGTAAACAAAGAAATGAGCGTATCGAGTGGTAAAAGGATAATAGTATGCAAGAAAGTAAACAGTACGAGTAATAGTAAAATGGTAAAGCAATGTAAAGGAAATTGGACTGGGATCCACAGTTCACTAGTGGTGTCTCTCCATAAGATAAATAAAGCATGCTGGGTAAACAAATTACAGTTGGGCAATTGACAGAGTAAAGATAACATACATACATTACGAGGATCACTATGAGGCTTACTCTGGATATTACGACAAAATACATAGACGCCATCCAACTACATCTATGACTAAAAATCCACTTGCGGGGAATCATCCGAGGATCCCTTGAGTATTAAGTTGCGAACAATAGATAATTGCATTAAGGAAAGTGCGTAATGTAAACAAAGCGAATGTCCTTAGACACAAGAATGTTGTTTTCTCCCTAGTGGCAACAGCACATCTACAACCTTAGAGGTTTCTGTCACTTCCCCAGATTAAATAGAGGTATGAACCTAACTATCGAGCATAAATACTCCCTCTTAGAGTTACTAGCATCTAATCGGCCAAGATAGCTACTAGCAACGGAAAGCATACAAGATCATAAACAACATACACTAGTAGAGAAAAGCTTATAGCCGGCAGGCTTATCGCCGGCGCATCAGAATGTAACTCGCCGGTGGTAATATTACCCCTGGCGCATAGCATAATATTCACCGACTATAACTGTTTATCGCCGGCGCATAGCATATTTATTCGCCAGCGATATGGGCTAGGGGACCCACCAGCACAGGTAAGACACATAAGAATATTTATCCTCGGCGCATATAGCACTTATGCGCCGGGGATAGAGGACTTACCGCCGGCGAATATATGCTCCATGCACCGGGGATAAGGTGGGCTGGGGCCACCCCCTTCCAGGGTGATTTTTACCCCTGGCGAATTTGCCATTATGCACCGGCAATAAAGGTTACCCCCGACGAATTGTGGCTATGCGCCGGCGATAAAGGGGGTTATCCCCGGCGCATACATGCTTATGCGCCAGGGATAACCTGGGATATTTCTAGCCAAACTCTCCACCTACCACCACCACCACCCATCTCCCTACCCCCCTCACTTATTGCAACTCGAGCCAAACCACCTCCAAACTCATTTCCCCACTTCCCTCCTCCCAATTTAGCTATTTTAACCAACAATATTTGATGTATCTTAGCCAATCTCTTCCTACCCACATGCATTCACCCTCTACCAAATTAGATCTCTCCCAAATACATGCATGCTTGTAGATCTAGATCTAGATCTAGAACTTCATAGTAACGATTGACGCGTCAATATACGTATCGGTCTAATAGGTACGTTCATAACAAGAGAGAAAGACATGATGGCATGAGAATGAGTTGCCGATGTTTTGCCGGAATGTTGATTGACTTCCATTCCGGCGAATTTCTGGCTCTCCACGTGACCTTTTTAGGGAAGGTCATGCCAAAATTTTCCATGACAACCGAGACGATCGATCTAATCAATTCTCTTGTTGTAACAGGCAACAATGGTGTTCACGATGAGAGAAAGCAATGTGGATAGATACATGCAACGCGCAACAGTCGAGATGCATCGAAATAATGACATGTATATAAGGTGTCCGTGCCAAAGATGCAAACTAGGGTCCATGTTCACCCCCTCTTCAGGCACGGTGAAGGAGCACCTGCTTAGGTATAGTTTCATGGAGGACCACACCCAGTGGATGGGTGATGATAACCAAGATGATAATCATGACCAAGATGGGGCGGCGAGATCAAAAAATGAGGAAGATGGCAACGAAGACGACAAAGAGGATGCCACCCACGATGATGAAGAAGAAGAAGTGGAAAATATAGAAGTCGAGGATAGGAGTACCCCGCTAATTGCAGCCATGCGGGACCCTCACTTTCAAGAACTTCTTATGAACAACATATCGACTGGTGCCAGAGCTGGCGATAGACAAAAATCTAAGCTGGCGCAACTGGAGATAGACTCGAGAACTCCATTGTACGTCGCACCTGGTCGCGAGCCAGAGGAGAACCGCTTGAGAGTAGCTCTCGATCTTCTGGAGATGAAGGCAAGACACGGATGGTCTGACTCGAGCGTGGACAACCTCTTTCGATGGCTGAAGAAGCGCTTTCCTAAAGATAACATGTGTGCCGGTAGTCTAAATGAGGCCAAGAAAATCGTGTGCCCTCTCGATTTGCCGCACACAAAATACCACGCCTGCATCAATGACTGCATAATTTATCGGAATGAGCACGCGGACGAGACCACATGCCCAGTGTGCGAAGCTAATCGGTACAAGAGAGGGACCAAGAAGGCTCCTCAAAAAGTTGTGTGGTACTTCCCGCTAAGGCACCGTCTGTAGCGGGATGAAGTCTCATGACTGTCATGTCATGATGACGCAGATACTTCCGGTAGCAATCCGAGGGATAATGGAACCGCTCATCCGTCAAACACTTACTGGGCTCTGTCACTTTTTCGACGTCATCACTTGAAAGTCGATAAGCGTGAAGAAACTAGGGAGGCTGCTGGAAGAAATCGTCACCATCATAAACGAGCTTGAGATGTACTTCCCGCCCGCATTCTTTTACATCATGGTCCATCTGCTTGTCCATATAGTGGATGATATCGAGGATCTCGGGCCTGCATTCTTGCACAACATGATGGCGTTAGAAAGAATGAACGGGATCATCAAAGCATACGTTCGTAACAGGGCACATCCAGATGGAAGCATCGTCCAGGGCTTTCTCACCGAAGAGTGCATCTCTTTCTGCAAGAACTATCTAAATGAGGAGAACACACCGGTTGGTTTGCCCGCAAACAAGCACCTTGGCAGGTTTGAGGGAGTAGGCCACAACACTGGCAAGAGGGCAATGGATGTGGACTGCTATGGTCGGAGAGCCGACTTCAACAGGGCCCACTTAGTAGCGCTACAAAACATTGAAGATCTCGAACCTTGGGTGGAAGAGCACAAAACCATGATCAAGAATAGTGCATGCAAGCCGATGACAGAAGAAGATATATTTAGAGCACACAACTCCTCTTTTGCATGCTGGTTCAAAGATCAGATCGATGCCAATCCCCCGCCAATGACCTCTGAGAGCGACAAAATGTTACTTGCCTTGTCATATGGACACGCGCCTAACCTCATGACTTATCAAGCATACGACATCAACGGGTACACATTCTACACGGAGGAAAGAGACAAAGGAGGCGATTATCAGAACTCGCATGTAATGATGGTGTCTTACACGGGTGAAGAGAAGAAAAGATACTACGGAAAGATCGAGGAAATCTGGGAGCTCGACTACATCGGTGAGAAGCTTCCGATGTTCCGTGTCAGATGGGCTACAAACATCACAAAAGAAGACGAATATTTCACCACTATGTGTATGCCCGAAGCCAACAAATCCAAGACCAAGAACCCTAGCGCGCAAAATGAGCCATGGGTACTGGCTAGGCATGTGGAGCAATGCTTCTTCATAACCGACCCGTCGAGGCCTAGTCGTGTTGTTGTAAGGAGTGGAAAAAGGGCCCTCGTCGGAATGGATGGAGTCGCTGACGAGCAAGACTTCGATGGCCTCGTAGGAGACCCAATGATGGAAGAATCCGATGAAGACGATGCAACATACATCAAAAGAAGAAGCAGGACCACGCTACCTAGGACAGGTGTTCCGTACACAAGAAGAAGTCACGATATGGGTGTAAAGTATTCAACAACGACAACCAAGAAAGGCAATTCGCAGAGACGAAGATGAGAGTGATGCATGTAAATGCTAATGATATGTATCGCTCTACAATTAATGATGTATAAGTTTACAAAACATATGTATCGATCTCCAACAATTAATGATGCATGGAAACGCTAATGATATTTATCAATTATATTTTTGATCACATATTTATCACATATTTCTTAGTCACAATAATTAAAGTTAGTAAAGGAAAAAGGAATACAAAGAACCAGAAATAACAAAGCCAAAAGGAAAAACAAAGCAAAAGAAAAAATAGTGTCATTTTACCCCTGGTGAATCTGAGCCGCAATTCGCCAGGGGTAATGCTCCCATGGGTCCCGCATGGCAGTTTATCCCTGGCGAATCTGAGTTGGAATTTGCCAGGGGTAATACTCCGTGGGTCTCGCATGTCAGTGTATCGCTGGCGAATCTGAGTCAAAATTCGCCAGGGGTAATGCTCCGTGGGTCCCACATGTTAGTGTAGGGCGTATACCCATTCGGCCCAGCCTCTCCCTCTCCATCCTCGTTTCATTTCTAGCAAACCCTAGATCCACCTCACTCATCGCCGCCGTCGCTCCCTCCTCGATCCCGTTCACTGCTGCTCGTTGCTCGTCGCCGCAAAGGAGGAGCGCCCCAGCACGCCGCGAAGGAGGAGCGCCCCAGCACTCCGGTCGTTGCCGCGAAGGAGGAGCGCCCCACCACTCCGGTCATCGCTGCGAAGGAGGAGTGTCGTGGGGATGACTTATGGGGCGCACCACGGGCCGGGCAATATGCCGGCTGGCATCCCAGGAGTCCCCACGGCTTCAGGACGAGAAGACCGGCTCCGCCCGAAGGGCCAGCTATGCTAGCAGCCGGCTGGCGACTCCGCCGAGGGGAACTGGAGCCGGGCGATGAAGACAAGGCTTCTCAACGGTTGTCTGGCCAAAAGTAGGATGGCCCCGACAAAAGCGGCAGGGGCGCAGGACTGGAGTGACGAGTGCTACTTGGTGATGGCGCCAGAAAAGAGGCTGCCGGCGTGGAGCAGTAAGTCCTTGTGCGTGGTGATGACCAGCCCGTTGGGAACCCCAAGAGGAAGGTATGATGAGTGTAGCGGCTAGTTTTCCCTCAGTTAAGATACCAAGGTTTATCGATCAGGAGAGGAGAGACAATGACGACTGAAGGTGTTTGTGGAACCTGCACACACACAAACAAATACTTTGTTCCCAACTTGCGATGAGGTTGTCAATCTCACCGGTTTGCTTGAAACAAAGGTTATGAGCGTATCGAGTGGAAAAGAATATAGTATGCGAGTAAAGTAAACAGTACGAGAAAAGTAAACAGTGCGAGTAAAAGTAAACATGTGATTGCAATATGATGTAAATAGGACCGGGGTCCACAGTTCACTAGTGGTGTCTCTCCATAGATAAAATAGCACATGCTGGGTAAACAAATTACAGTTGGGCAATTGATAGAATAGAGATAACGTGATATGCCAAGAAGATCACTATGAGATTTACTCTGGGCATTACAACAAAATACATAGACCGCCATCCAACTGCATCTATGACTAATAATCCACCCCCGGGGATATCAATCCGAACACCCTAGAAGTATTAAGTTGCGAACAACAGATAATTGCATTAAGCAAAGTGTGTAATGTAAACAAAGCATATGCCCTTGAGCATATGAATGTTGTTTTCTCCCTAGTAGCAACAACACATCTACCACCTTAGAGGTTTCTGTCACTCCCCCAGGTGAAATAGAGACATGAACCCACTATCGAGCATAAATACCCCCTCTTGGAGTCACTAGCAACTACTCGGCCAAGATAGCAACTAACAACGGAGAGCATGCAAGATCATAAAGAACATAGAGATAACAAAAGATATAATTCAGTACAGCAACTTAATCATAAACACCAATATTCATCGGATCCCAACAAACCAAACATGTAGAATTACATAACGGTGATCTCAATCATGTATGGCAGCTCATGAGATCTAAACATGAAGCACATAGTGGAGAAGACAACCATCTAGCTACTGCTATGGACCCATAGTCCAAGGTAGACTACTCACTCATCACTCCGGAGGCAAGCATGGCGATGAAGAAGACCTTCGGTGGCGATTCCCCTCTCCGGCAGGGTGCCGGGAAGAGCTTCTGGACCCTCCCGATCTTCGGGTCGACGGCGGCGGCGTATCGCGATGTGTTCTAGAAATCTGATCGGGCACTTAGGTTTTTCTCGTCGGGGGCTACTTATAGGCGAAGGGGCGTCGTCAGAAGAGGGGCCAGGTGGCCTCACAAGGCGGTGGCGCGGGCCAGGGGCTGGCCGCGCCACCCCTGTGTGTGGGCCCCTGGTCCCTCACCTCCTCATCTCCTTTGGATCTCTGGAAGCTTCCGGGTAAAATAAGACTTTAGGAACTTGTTTCGTCTAATTCCGAGAATATTTCCTGTGTATCACTTCTGAAACACAAAAATAGCAGAAAATAGGAAACTGGCACTGTGGCACTTCGTTAATAGGTTAGTTCCGGAAAATGCATAAAAATGCCACTAAGTGTAACGAAACAATAGGCAAATAGTGTAAAAACAAGCATGGAGCATCAAAAATTATAGATACGTTTGAGACGTATCAAGCATCCCCAAGCTTAACTCCTGCTCGTCCTCGAGTAGGTAAGTGATAACAAAAGAATAATTTTTGAGGTGACATGCACCTACACAATCTTGATCATATATGTAAGCATTGGTGAGCTGGGATCAATAGAACTTAAAACATGGGCATGAAGATATAATCATGACAATAAGAAACTTAGCAACCATGTTGTAAACATGCAAATGAACACAAACAAAAGATCATGGTAATGAAACAATGAAAGTCAAACGTGTATTCAAATCATAAGGAAAAACATACAAAAGGTTTTCAGCTTGTCCTTCAAAGAGAGCAAAATATAAATGCATAGGACACCTTCAAATTTAAGAGGGCGACTAGATACAAATAATTTAAGAACAAGTGAAACCAACAATATGAATCAATCAATGAACTTTGGGACAATGCATATCACACTAAGAATGACAACTATGCTCTCTTAATGGTGCATAAAGAAAGAAGGTGGTGACTCAACATAAAAGTAAAAGAAAGGCCCTTCACAGAGGGAAGCAGTGATTGCAAGTTTTATAACCTTCAAAAATTATGGTACTTACCGGCTTTGAGCTCTCATTGCCCCCATCATAAGCATCTTGAATGGTTAAAGTTAATGCGAGAACAATTATGATGCATATGCTTGACAAATCATAAGTTGAAAACCTCGTGCCCCGTGAATACGAGTACCCAAACCTCATGCTACTTTACTTAGAGTCCCAAGCAAGGCTCTTGTCATTGTAAGTATATGCATATCATTGAGAACCGCCAATGGGGTACCTCCGTGCCCGATGACATGGAACAAGCCCACACCAAAATGACAGGACAAGCAGACAATGAACACCTCGACATCTCTTTTATTTACTATATTGTTTAGCTTTTTATTGTGAGATGCGTCGTCGAATGTTCACCATGGGTATGCTGCAAATTTCCACCATGAATTATGCATGGCTTAGATTGGCGGCCCGGCGATTCCCTAACACATATACAAACTCCATGATCCCCACAAGATTCCCAATTCATTTCACACCGCGGGCATCCATAAACAAAAGATCACGATATCAACTCAAAAAGAAGTGCAATGTTGAAAGCTTGCCCCATGACAGCATGGATGGGCTAGAATCCAACTTACAACTTGCAAGCATAACAACTCAACATAAGAGACCACAATGTCAAATTTTTAAGAACAGGAAAAAGTAAAGTGTGCCTTCCGGTTCGTGAGAGCTTTACTGACCGAATTTCGCATCACACTGGTAAGAGTTTAATTTGAAGAGAAAATAAAAGCAAGTCAAATTTACTTGGAATAGCAAATTGCTAGTAGGTATGTATGGTGGACACAATGGAAAAACTTTGGCGTTTAGGAGTTGGATGCACGAGTAGAGCTCATACTCAGTACAAGGCGAGGGCTAGCAAAAGACTGGGAGCGACCAACTAAGAGAGCAATAATGGCCATAATCATGCAAAGCGACAAAGCGACATTAAAAGAAGCATAAGATGGCATCAAAAGTCAAAAACTAAATGATCATGAAGGCTATTGGTGACTTTGTAAGAGTCTAACATGTGTGAGCATGTGCCAAGTCAACCCAAATAAAGCATCAAGGAGAAAACCAAAATAATGCTTCCATACAATAAAAACAAGGCATGATTTTTTCAAAGGCTCATTAAGCAATCTCAGTTATTTGAGACAAGTCATGCTACAGCAAAACTACTAAGCATACTATCAAAAAGACATCAAGCATGATATGAAAAAGCCTAAGCCGCAGTCTACACAAGCTCCTTCTTGTACCACTATTTTGCACAAAGCTTTTTCTCTTTTCCAACACCATTTGAAATTTTTATAAACACCTCTTTCGATGAAAACCAATGAAGATCAGAGGAAAAAATACACCTTGATGAAAAGATATGACAAGATCTGAATGCGAATCAAGGTGAAAACGAAAACCAAAAGCAGTAGCAGAAAAAGAAGAACACTCGATTTTTAATAAGAGTGAAAACTAGAGCGTTCTTTGCAAATGAAAACGAGTAACTTCTCCAAAAGAAAATTTGTTGGGGTCCAACCATTTATTGCAGCAAACAAACAAACTAAACAAACTAAGAAAACTAAAACAACTGACGCTCCAAGAAAAACACATAGTGCATGAAGCAATAAAAATATAGTGTTTTGAAAGGTGACCTGATTTTTGCCGATGAAGAAGGGGTGCCTCGGGGGCATCCCCAAGCTTTGACGCTTGTACTTCTTGGATATTTCTTGGGGTGATGCATGGGCATCCCCAAGCTTGAGCTTTTGTCCATTCTTCAACTCATCTCATCATTCTCCAATCCCTACACTTGAAAACTTCCTTCATACAAAACTAAACACAAATCTATTAGCAATATTAGTGCAAGCATAACATATAATCAATCCTCTATTTGCTTTAGGTTTCAACTCAAAACTACCACATATATAGCATATACTACTGTATCAACCTCCCCAAAAGTTCCCTGATCAAAAGAACTCAAAAGAAAGCGATAAAGTGGCGAACACAAATATTGGCAGAAATCTGTCAAAACTGAACAGCTGACAAAGGTCGAATTTTTGAGGGATTTTCTGTTGCTCAAATCAAAAAGTGTTCAACTAAGAAAAGTTTGGATATAACCTGGGGCATATGCACAAGAAATTGCAGGTCCAAAAGATAAACAGAGAATTTTCACGAATTTTTACGGTGCAGCACCAAAAACAGTTTTAGGACAGCAACATCCCCAAATCTTTACCTCACTCAAATTAGAGGCTTCTCTTGGCACAAAAACGAAATAAACAAGATAAGGAGCGGTCATTACAGTAGTAATGACTTCCAAGACTCAAATAAAAGAAAAAGTACTGAAAAGAAAACATTGGGTTATCTCCCAAGAGTGCTTTTCTTTAACGCCTTTGAGCTAGGCGCAGAAAATTGCGAATCAAGTAATATCAAGAGATGAAGCATTAAGATCAACATCAGAGATCTTTTCAACAATGAAGGAAAATGTGTTCAACTGAGTTTTTGAAACTCCTTTACGATCACGCTTTGGCACACTACTTTCATCAAAAAGATTTTCAGGGCAAATCCAACTGGAATTCTTTTCCCAAGCATGATGAATTCCTATAAGTTCATAAGGTATTGGTACTTTAAAATCATCGGGCGTACCAACCTTAACAGGCGAGCCAAGCTTATTAAACTTCTTAAAAACTTTCCTAGCCTCAATTGCAACATCTTTAAATTCTAGGCGCAAAGTTTCCAAGATAAAAGCTTTCTTTTCGGGATCCTCAATTTCATGAAGCTTAAGGAACATATATTGCATAAAAGAATTAAGACTAGCAAACCTAGCTTCTAACATGTGAACTAAATGAGCAGAAGCAACTTCATAGCTAGGAGCTAACTCAACCAAAGACTTTTCCTCAACTTCCTTATGCATACTAATGTGATTAAAGAACTCCTCAATGTTACTTTTGCCAATAATCGAACCACTACCTACAGAGAGGTCCTCCAGAACGAACTCACTGCCAATAATCGAGCCGGCAAGCCTGTCCAAGGAAGTCCCGCCCGAAGCGGGCAAGGAGTCAGAAGCTCTTGTCTTGGGGGCTGGCTCCTCCTCGAGGTAGGGGAAGCGTTTCGCAGCTTCGCCTGAGACAAGTCCAAGATCGCTTAAGACCTTCGGCTAAGCCAATGCAAAAACCTTGTATCTCGAACAAGTGTCGTTGAATAAAAGAAAGTTGGGCGGCATACGGCTGATCCCTGGAAAAAGTGCTCTGAAGTACCTTTTACCTTTCTAAGCGTTATTCACGGGGGCTAGAAACCGGCTCCAAATGGGAGCCGGCAGCCCCAACCCGATGAAACGATCCTCCTATCATCCGAACGAGTACTGTGTGCGGACCGGACCCCGAGCCCAACCTCCACCCTGCGCCGCGTGGGATGGAGCCGGTAGGTCACCCACCTAGGAAAGTCACTAAGAGGAAACGCCCATGACCCGACGAATCGAATCCCTTGTCAGACGAACGAGTACTATGTGCGGACCGGACCCCGAGCCCAACCTCCACCCTGCGCCGCGTGGGATGGAGCCGGCAGGTCACCCACCTAGGAAAGTCGCTAAGAGGAAACGCCCACGACCCGACGAATCGAATCCCTTATCAGACGAACGAGTACCATGTGCGAACCGGACCCTGAGCCCAACCTCCAACCCAAGTCGAGGGCGATGGAGTCGGCAGGTCACTCACACTGGAAAATCGCTAAAAGGACAGAACGCAGAGCCGTTAACGAGCGCTCACCCAAAAACCATGCGCATTGGTTAATAATTGTGCGTGGACTGGACCAAGCCAGATCTCTTATACGCCGAAGTACTACTCCTCATCCCGCGGCACGCTCCCACCCTAGACTGACATTCGGCTGTCGGTCCAAGGGAGACCAGCCGACACCAGGCTGCCGGCTGGGGGTAGAAGGGCCGAAGGATGGGGAGATAAAGGAAAAAGTTGAAAGGGGTCAGGCCAAATCCGGTTCACAAACAACTAGAAACCAATACATAGGGAATTCAGGGTGAAGCGTCATTAGTACACGCGAACGAAATGTTGTTGGGCACGACATGAGTTCAGCGTACATAAAAATGAATAAGAAAATCCTGACATGCTCAGGGGGCACTTGGCAAGCCAGCCGGCTCCAGTGGAGTAGTGTCGCCAGTTCGAGACGCCAAGACAAAGTCATCGCCGCTGGGGGATGGTGGAATGGAGTGACCAGCGAGATCCTCGGGGGCTTTTTGAGGCTCTTCCGCAGAGCTGGGCTCTTCGAGGTCCATGCCATCCAAAGATTCATCACTATCCCCAGCGTCGAAAAGCGCGTCGGTCTCGGCACACTCAGCAATGGCACAGGCGCGTTGGCGGAGCCTGGCTTTGTCGAGGCCTGCTAATCCGCCTTCACGAGGATTCTCCAGCTGGTCCAGGTTGACGCCTGGATACCAGGAGAGCATGAACTCTAGAGCCTGTTCAGCACCGGCCCGAGCTGCAGACTCCTTCCAGATGTCGAGCTGGTTGGGCGCGAGAGGGATCCACTGGAGGAGTGCCTGGATCTCGCCAGGCACCGCTCTTCCCGGCCACAAGGTTTCAAAGATGGAAACAATGGCTTCGTGGAGATCCTTGCCCAGCTTGGCAACCGGATGGAGTTGGCCTTTGGCCAGCGCTACCAACTCCCCTGAGGTAAGCTCGGCCTTGGGATCACTGCTGGGGACGATCTCTTGTTCCGCCCTGTATTCCTTCAACGCCGCCGCCGCGGTCTCGTTGGAGTCAGGGAAAGCTCCTGCGAAGGCAATCAGAGAGTGAGGAGGTGGCATGAAAGGGCAAGAGCTGAGAAGCAGGATGGAAAGGATACCGCGAAGAGCTTCCTCCAGCCCTAGCAAGCCGGACTGAATCTTGCGGTCGCGGGCACGCCAAATGCCTATCTCCTTATCATAGCGCTCACTGTCAAGCCTCTGGAGAGTCTCCAGCTCATCAATTTGGGCGCCGCGGCTCTCGACTTCGCTCCCAAAGGTGGCACGAAGCTCTTTCACCTTGCTGTCGAACTCCGCGGAGAGGGTTCTCTTCTCTTCGGCCAGCTGACGATCAAACTCTAGCTGCAACAACGACTTCGCCTCTTGAGCTTTCGCCAGCTCAGTTTCCAACTCCTGAGCCCGGGCGGCCTGGGCTTGCAGGCCCTGAAGCTCCTCTGCATGCTTTCGCTCGAGCAAATCAACAGCGTCGGCCGACATCGAGTTGGCCAACTGGGACTCGAGCGAAGCAATGAACGAGGCATAATCTAGAAACGGAGATATGAGAGCGGGAAGGACAGCAGCAGAACTTTCAAAACAAGGGGCCCCGAGCTTACCTGACAGCTTCTCCAGTTTTTTCTTCAAGTCTTGGCACTGAATCTTGCCGGCGCGGTACTTTGCCAGCAGCTTCTGAAAGACGTTGGCTCAAAGCGTGTTCAGTTCCTGCGGAAAGCGGAAAGGCAACGATTCTTAGCGAAATTCATTTTTGAGCCAGCTGTCTCTACAGCTACCTCGAAACTCGGGGGCTAGGATGTATGGCAGAATGGACCATGAAATCACAGATCATGTCTCCCAATTAGCAGAAGGAACAAGAGGCTAAGAGCGCAGTACTCACATTGGTCGTCTGTATAGCGTCAAGGAGTTGGAAGCCAGCATTCTGAAGCGACCCTTTGGCAGCAGTAAACTGCTTGTCCAACTCCGCCAGAGTTGGCTTGCTGCCCTGCACCTTGAGCTTCTCTCCAATGTCTACACTCGAGGCGGTGTCTGCCCATTCCTGCTGAAGCCGGCTGGCGGAGCTCAAACTTCCAATGCTGGACTCAGCCACGGCGACGAGAGCCTTTCCACCGGAGGCACCCTTGGTTACTACCTCAGGAGCTGGCAAGTCATCACCACATTCGTTCCTCGCCACTCGAGTGGTGAGGAGCCCTTGCGAAGCTTCGCCAGAGCTGGAGACCAGCCCAAGGAGCAAGGAATCAACAGTCACGCCAGCCCTCGTCCCGGCCGTAGGCACCGCAGCCGGCACGCTCGGCACGAGCTCAAGATTGGAAGGAGCCTCGACAGCCGGCACCGGGGCCTTCTCCGTTTCCCCCGCCGCGGTCTCGCGCGCACTTTCTCGACTGGGCGGGTCGGAGGATGCGTGGATGGCGGCGTCGTTCCCCGCCGTGATGTTTTCGGTAGCAGGAGGTGGGGACAGGTCAGCCCCGGCCGGAGCAGCCTCCCCGGCTGGCGCAGAGCCGGCCTCAAGTATGGCAGCCGGGCGGGGAACAACGTCCACGGGCACCTCTGGGTGCACAGGATCCTCTGCCCTAGCCTCGCTCGCCACAAGCTTCAACCGCGGAGAGCCGCGATCATCTTCAACGCGGCCTGAGTCGCCGCCAATCTCCTCCCTGCGAGCCTTCTTGAGGCAGGAGGGCTCGAGAGTCGGGGTCGTGGTTTCCCCGGAAGCGGCGACGGGAGGAGGTTGGGCAGCCAAGCCAACGGAAAGGGGCGACCTGCAAAGATGGCGTCCGCGACCAAGTCAATTAGGAAAAGTCTCAAACGTATCTATAATTTTTGATGCTCCATGCTTGTTTTACACCATTTGCCTATTGTTTCGTTACACTTAGTGGCATTTTTATGCGTTTTCCGGAACTAACCTATTAACGAAGTGCCACAGTGCTAGTTTCCTGTTTTCTGCTATTTTTGTGTTTCAGAAGTGATACATAGGAAATATTCTCGGAATTGGACGAAACAAGTTCCTGAAGTCATATTTTACGGGGAAGCTCCCAAACATTCGAAGACCTGACGGAGGGGGCCACGTGGCCCCCACACACAGGGGCGGCGCGGCCAGGCCCCTGGCCGCGCCGGGCCCACGTGAGGGGCCGTGGTCTCTCCTCTGACATCGTCCTTTCACCTATAAGTACCCCCCGACGAGAAAAACCTGAGGCCCCGATCAGTTTTCCAGAATACATCGCGATCCGCCGCCGCCGTCGACCCGAAGATCGGGAGGGTCCAGAAGCTCTTCCCGGCACCCTGCCGGAGAGGGGAATCGCCACCGGAGGTCTTCTTCATCGCCATGCTTGCCTTCGGAGCAATGAGTGAGTAGTCTACCTTGGACTATGGGTCCATAGCAGTAGCTAGATGGTTGTCTTCTCCACCATGTGCTTCATGTTTAGATCTCATGAGCTGCCCTACATGATTGAGATCACCGTTATGTAATTCCTTGATGTTGGTTTGTTGGGATCCGATGAATATTGGTGTTTATGATTAAGTTGCTGTACTGAATTATATCTTTTGTTATCTCTATGTTGTTTATGATCTTGCATGCTCTCCGTTGTTAGTAGCTATCTTGGCCGAGTAGTTGCTAGTGACTCCAAGAGGGGGTATTTATGCTCGATAGTGGGTTCATGTCTCTATTTCACCTGGGGGAGTGACAGAAACCTCTAAGGTGGTAGATGTGCTGTTGCTACTAGGGAGAAAACAACATTCATATGCTCAAGGGCATATGCTTTATTTACATTACACACTTTGCTTAATGCAATTATCTGTTGTTCGCAACTTAATACTTTTGGGGTGTTCGGATGATATCCCCGAGGGTGGATTATTAGTCATAGATGCAGTTGGATGGCGGTCTATGTATTTTGTTGTAATGCCCAGAGTGAATCTCATAGTGATCTTCTTGACATATCACGTTATCATTATTCTATCAATTGCCCAACTGTAATTTGTTTACCCAGCATGTTATTTTATCTATGGAGAGACACCACTAGTGAACTGTGGACCCCGGTCCTATTTTAATCATATTGCAATCACCTGTTTACTTTTCCCGCACTGTTTACTTTACTCGCACATTACTACTATTTTCCACTCGATACACTCATAACCTTTGTTTCAAGCAAACCGGTGAGATTGACAACCTCATCGCAAGTTGGGAACAAAGTATTTGTTTGTGTGTGTGCAGGTTCCACAAAAACCTTCAGTCGTCATCGTCTCTCTTCTCCTGTTCGATATACCTTAGTTTCTTAACTGAGGGAAAACTTGCCGCTACACTCATCATACCTTCCTCTTGGGGTTCCCAACGGGCTGGTCATCACCACGCACAAGGACTTACTGCTCCCACGTCAACTACACGCCACAGCTCTTTTCTGGCGTCATCATCACACGAGTAGCAGCTTCTTTTCTGGCGCCGTTGCCGGGGAAGAGAGAAGACTTCTGCGAGGGGATTTCTTTGCACACACATCCATTACTTTGTTATTTGTTTTGCTTTACTTTATTTTATTTTACCTGCATTGCTTTTTATATCAAAAACCCAAAAAAAAATTAGAATCCTTGGTAGCTGTTTTTACTTGTTTACTTTAGTTTTGCTGAAATGGGTACTCCTGAAAACACCAAGTTGTGTGACTTTGCTAGCATGAACAATAGTGATTTTATCTGCACTCCTATTGCACCACCTGTTCCTGCTACCACCTTTTATGAGATTAAGCCTGCTTTATTGAACCTTGTTATGAAAGAGCAATTTTCTGGTGCTAGTACTAAAGATGCTGCATCTCATCTCAACAATTTTGTTGAGCTATGTGAGATGCAGAAATATAAGGATGTTGATAGTGATATTATTAAGCTCAAGTTGTTTCCTTTTTCTTTGAGAGGAAAGGCTAAAGATTGGTTGCTGTCTTTGACTAAGAATAGTATTGATTCATGGGCTAAGTGTAAGGATGCTTTTATTGGTAGATACTATCCTCCTGCTAAGATTATAGCTTTGCACAGCAATATTATGAAGTTTACTCAGTTTGATAATGAACATGTTGCTCAAGCTTGGGAAAGAATGAAATCTATGGTAAAGAATTTCCCCAGTCATGGACTGACTACTTGGATGATTATCCAAACTTTTTATGCAGGACTGAATTTTTCTTCAAGGAACCTACTTGATTCAGCTGCTGGAGGCACTTTTATGTCCCTTACCTTGGGCGCCGCATCAAAGCTACTCGACAACATGATGGTAAATTATTCTGAATGGCACACCGAGAGAGCTCCACAAGGTAAGAAGGTAAATTCTGTTGAGGAAACCTCTTCCTTAAGTGATAAGATTGATACCATTATGGCTATGCTTGCTAATGATAGGACTCATATTGATCCTAATAATGTTCCTTTGGCCTCTCTGGTTGCTCAAGAAGAGCAAGTTGATGTGAATTTCATTAGAAATAACAATTTTAATAACAATGCTTATAGGAACAATTTTGCTAGTAACAATTATAGGCCGTATCCTTCTACCAATGGTAATGGTTACGGTAACTCTTATGGTAATTCCTACAACAACACTAGGGCCGCGCCCTCCGAGCTTGAGGTAATGCTCAAGGACTTCATCGGTAAGCAAACTGCTTTTAACAAGTCTGTTGAGGAAAAGTTAGGCAAAATTGATATTCTTGCTTCTAAAGTTGATAGCCTTGCTCATGATGTTGAACTTCTGAAATTAAAAGTGTTTCCTAATGATGTGAATGTGAGCAATGTTGTTGCTGCCGCTAATGCTACTCAAGTTGGAATTGATGAAAATATTAGATTGTTAGCGGAATTGCATGCCAGGTGGGAAAGAGAAGATGAGATGGCTAGAAAGATGAAGGTATGTACTATTACTACCTCTAATGATGTTGCTCCTACTGATAATAATCCTCTTACTTTGATTGGTGTAGAGAAATCTCCCACTCCTTGTGTTAAAAAGCCTAAAACTGCCAAAACTTTTTCTCAAAAGAGTGCTGAAATTTTTTGGAGTGTGGGAGATGATAGCTCTATTTCTTTTAATGATTTTGATGTTGATGGCTGCAATATATCTGAAGTAATTTTGTTCTTGCAAAAGCTTGCTTTGACTCCCAATGCTAGTTCTTTAAATATTGCTTTTACTAAGCATATTACCAATGCTCTCATAAAGATTAGGGATGAAAAGTTGAAGCAAAAAGCTTCTGTTCCCAAGAAGTTAGAAGATGGTTGGGAACCCATCATTGATATGCATGTGAATGGTTATGATTGCCATGCTTTATGTGATCTAGGTGCTAGTATTTCTATCATGCCTAGAAAGATTTATGATATGCTTGATTTACCACCGCTTGAAAAATGTTATTTTGATGTTCCTATTGCTGATGTTGCTAAAAAGAAACCTTTGGGAAGGATTAATGATGTTCTTATTGTGGTTAACAATAACCTTGTTCCCGTTGATTTTCTTGTTATGGACGTTGAATGCCATGCTTCATGTCCTATTATTTTGGGAAGACCTTTTCTTCGAACTGTAGGTGCTATTATTGATATGAGGGAAGGCACTATCAAGTATCAATTCCCATTAAAGAAAGGTATGGAACACTTCCCTAGAAAGAGGAAGAAATTACTCTTTGACTCTATTCTTAGAGCAAATTATGAGCTTGATGCTTCATCACTTGATATTACTTGATTCACATTTTCTGCGCCTAGCTCAAAGGCGTTAAAGAAAAGCACTCTTGGGAGATAACCCATTGTTTACTTTTGAGTACTTTTTCTTTTATTTGAGTCTTGGAAGTCATTACTACAGTAATGACCGCTCCTTATCTTGTTTATTTCGTTTTTGTGCCAAGAGAATCCTCTAATTTGAGTGAGGTAAAGATTTGGGGATGTTGCTGTCTTAAACTGTTTTCGGTGCTGCACCGTAAAAATTCGTGAAAATTCTCTGTATATCTTTTGGACCTGCGATTTCTTGTGCATATGCCCCAGGTTATATCCAAACTTTTCTTATTTGAACACTTTTTGATTTGAGCAACGGAAAATCCCTCAAAAATTCGTCCATTATCTGCTGTCTAGTTTTGACAGATTTCTGCCAATATTTGTTTTTGCCACTTTATCGCTTTCTTTTGAGTTCTTTTTGATCATGGAACTCTTGTGGAAGTTGCTACAGTAGTATATACTTTATATGTGGTGGTTTTGGGTTGAAACCTGAAGCTAAAAGAGGTTGAATATATTTTATGCTTACACTAATGTTGCTAATAGAATTGTGTTTAGTTTTGTATGAAGGAAGTTTTCAAGTGTAGGGATTGGAGAATGATGAGATGAGTTGAAGAATGGACAAAAGCTCAAGCTTGGGGATGCCCATGCATTACCCCAAGAAATATCCAAGAAGTACAAGCATCAAAGCTTGGGGATGCCCCCGAGGCACCCCTTCTTCATCGGCAAAAATCAGGTCACC
Organism: Dactylis glomerata; assembly: GCA_007115705.1. NCBI lineage: Eukaryota > Viridiplantae > Streptophyta > Magnoliopsida > Poales > Poaceae > Dactylis > Dactylis glomerata. Next base: position 111,682 of record QXEO01000502.1, read on the forward strand.
TTTCAAAACACTATATTTTTATTGCTTCATGCACTATGTGTTTTTTTCTTGGAGCATCAGTTGTCTTAGTTTTCTTAGTTTGTTTAGTTTGTTTGTTTGCTGCAATAAATGGTTGGACCCCAACAAATTTCCTTTGGAGGAGATGTACTCGTTTTCATTTGCAAAGAATGCTCTAGTTTTCACTCTTATTAAAAATCGAGTGTTCTACTTTTTCTGCTACTGCTTTTGGTTTTCGTTTTCGCCTTGATTTGCATTCAGATCTTGTCATATCTTTTCATCAAGGTGTATTTTTGCCTCTGATCTTCATTGAATTTCATCAAAAGAGGTGTTTATAAAAATTTCAAATGGTGTTGGAAAAGAGAAAAAGCTTTGTGCAAAATAGTGGTACAAGAAGGAGCTTGTGTAGACTGCGGCTTAGGCTTTTTCATGTCATGCTTGATGTCTTTTTGATAGTATGCTTAGTGGTTTTGCTGTAGCATGACTTGTCTCAAATAACTGAGATTGCTTAATGAGCCTTTGAAAAAATCATGCGTTGTTTTTATTGTATGGAAGCATTATTTTGGTTTTCTCCTTGATGCTTTATTTGGGTTGACTTGGCGCATGCTCACACATGTTAGACTCTTACAAAGTCGCCATTAGCCTTCATGATCATTTAGTTTTTGACTTTTGATGCCATCGTATGCTTCTTTTAATGTCGCTTTGTCGCTTTACATGATTATGGCCATTATTGCTCTCTTAGTTGGTCGCTCCCAGTCTTTTGCTAGCCCTCGCCTTGTACTGAGTATGAGCTCTACTCGTGCATCCAACTCCTAAAAGCCAAAGTTTTCCAAAGTGTCCACCATACATACCTACTAGCAATTTGCTATTCCAAGTAAATTTGACTTGCTTTTATTTTCTCTTCAAATTAAACTCTTACCAGTGTTATGCGAAACTCGGTTAGTAAAGCTCTCACGAACCGGAAGGCACACTTTACTTTTTCATGTTCTTAAAATTTTGACATTGTGGTCTTTTATGTTGAGTTGTTATGCTTGCAAGTTGTAAGTTGGATTCTAGCCCAGCCATGCCGTCATGGGGCAAGCTTTCAACATTGCACTTCTTTTTGAGTTGATATCGTGATCTTTTGTTTATGGATGCCCGATGTGTGAAATGAATTGGGAATCTTGTGAGGATCATGGAGTTTTTATATGTATTAGGGAAACGCCGGGCCGCCAATCTAAGCCATGCATAATTCATGGTGGAAATTTGCAGCATACCCATGGTGAACATTCGATGACGCATCTCACAATAAAAAGCTAAACAATATAGCAAATAAAAGAGATGTTGAGGTGTTCATTGTCTGCTTGTCCTGTCATTTTGGTGTGGGCTTGTTCCATGTCATCGGGCACGGAGGTACCCCATTGGCGGTTCTCCATGATATGCATATATTTACAATGACAAGAGCCTTGCTTGGGACTCTAAGTAAACTAGCATGGTTTGGGTACTCGTATTCATGGGACACGAGGTTTTCAACTTATGATTTGTCAAGCATATGCATCATAATTGTTCTCGCATTAACTTTAACCATTCAAGATGCTTATGATGGGGGCAATGAGAGCTCAAAGCCGGTAAGTACCATAATTTTTGAAGGTTATAAAACTTGCAATCACTGCTTCCCTCTGCGAAGGGCCTTTCTTTTACTTTTATGTTGAGTCACCACCTTCTTTCTTTATGCACCATTAAGAGAGCATAGTTGTCATTCTTAGTGTGATATGCATTATCCCAAGGTTCATTGATTGATTCATATTGTTGGTTTCACTTGTTCTTAAATTATTTGTATCTAGTCGCCCTCTTAAACTTTGAGGTGTCCTATGCATTTATGTTTTGCTCTCTTTGAAGGACAAGCTGAAAACCATTTGTATGTTTTTCTTTATGATTAGAACACACGTTTGACTTTCATTGTTTCATTATCATGATCTTTTGTTTGTGTTCATTTGCATGTTTACAACATGGTTGCTAAGTTCTTATTGTCATGATTATATCTTTCATGCCCATGTTTTAAGTTCTATTGATCCCAGCTCACCAATGCTTACATATATGATCAAGATTGTGTAGGTGCATGTCACCTCAAAAATTATTCTTTTGTTATCACTTACCTACTCGAGGACGAGCAGGAGTTAAGCTTGGGGATGCTTGATACGTCTCAAACGTATCTATAATTTTTGATGCTCCATGCTTGTTTTACACCATTTGCCTATTGTTTCGTTACACTTAGTGGCATTTTTATGCGTTTTCCGGAACTAACCTATTAACGAAGTGCCACAGTGCCAGATTCCTGTTTTCTGCTGTTTTTGTGTTTCAGAAGTGATACACAGGAAATATTCTCGGAATTGGACGAAACAAGTTCCTGAAGTCATATTTTACGGGGAAGCTCCCAAACATCCGAAGACCTGACAGAGGGGGGCCACGTGGCCCCCACACACAGGGGCGGCGCGGCCAGGCCCCTGGCCGCGCCGGGCCCACGTGAGGGGCCGTGGTCTCTCCTCTGACATCGTCCTTTCGCCTATAAGTACCCCCCGACGAGAAAAACCTGAGGCCCCGATCAGTTTTCCAGAATACATCGCGATCCGCCGCCGCCGTCGACCCGAAGATCGGGAGGGTCCAGAAGCTCTTCCCGGCACCCTGCCGGAGAGGGGAATCGCCACCGGAGGTCTTCTTCATCGCCATGCTTGCCTCCGGAGCGATGAGTGAGTAGTCTACCTTGGACTATGGGTCCATAGCAGTAGCTAGATGGTTGTCTTCTCCACCATGTGCTTCATGTTTAGATCTCATGAGCTGCCCTACATGATTGAGATCACCGTTATGTAATTCCTTGATGTTGGTTTGTTGGGATCCGATGAATATTGGTGTTTATGATTAAGTTGCTGTACTGAATTATATCTTTTGTTATCTCTATGTTGTTTATGATCTTGCATGCTCTCCGTTGTTAGTAGCTATCTTGGCCGAGTAGTTGCTAATGACTCCAAGAGGGGGTATTTATGCTCGATAGTGGGTTCATGTCTCTATTTCACCTGGGGGAGTGACAGAAACCTCTAAGGTGGTAGATGTGCTGTTGCTACTAGGGAGAAAACAACATTCATATGCTCAAGGGCATATGCTTTGTTTACATTACACACTTTGCTTAATGCAATTATCTATTGTTCGCAACTTAATACTTTTGGGGTGTTCGGATGATATCCCCGAGGGTGGATTATTAGTCATAGATGCAGTTGGATGGCGGTCTATGTATTTTGTTGTAATGCCTAGAGTGAATCTCATAGTGATCTTCTTGACATATCACGTTATCTTTATTCTATCAATTGCCCAACTGTAATTTGTTTACCCAGCATGTTATTTTATCTATGGAGAGACACCACTAGTGAACTGTGGACCCCGGTCCTATTTTAATCATATTGCAATCACCTATTTACTTTTCCCGCACTGTTTACTTTACTCGCACATTACTACTGTTTTCCACTCGATACACTCATAACCTTTGTTTCAAGCAAACCAGTGAGATTGACAACCTCATCGCAAGTTGGGAACAAAGTATTTGTTTGTGTGTGTGCAGGTTCCACAAACACCTTCAGTCGTCATCGTCTCTCTTCTCCTGTTCGATATACCTTGGTTTCTTAACTGAGGGAAAACTAGCCGCTACACTCATCATACCTTCCTCTTGGGGTTCCCAACGGGCTGGTCATCACCACGCACAAGGATTTACTGCTCCCACGTCAACTACACGCCACAGCTCTTTTCTGGCGTCATCATCACTCGAGTAGCATCTAACTCCTCTCTGTCGGTGGCAAAGCCGGCTCGTCGTTGGGCGGCATTCTCCGCAGCTTGCAGGGCGAACAGGTTCTGCCCGAGCCAAATAGACAGAGGTCAGGTGATCGGAATTGCAAAAGGAGGAGTGACGAGAGTCAAATCCGGCAAGTTTACCTCAGCAATCGGGTTGACTCGGTCATGAGGCTCCAGGCCCCACTCCCACGAGGCTGGAAGCTTGACATCAGCGATACGGTTTACCTTCCGCACCACCTCCAGCGCCGACAGCACCCTGGAGGAGTGTCGAGTGGGATCTTTGGCGGACCCCAGGTAGCACATCTTGTGCGAGCGGCGCTGGAGTGGCGACACGCGGGCAACCATGAAAGCGAGCAGGAGGTCGGCTGGCTCCAGGCCGCCCTCCGTCTGCATAGTGGAAATCCGCTGAAGAATCTTCTCCATGTCCGACGAGGGCTGAGGAAGAGAAACACTCCAGCTGTCCCGCGCGGGGCCGTTCGCGTCGAAGGGTGGCAAATTGACATAATCCGCGCCCTCCTTCATATTTTTCACATAGAAGAAGGAGCACTGCCATTTCTTGCAAGACTCCTTCCCCTTTATGCTCGAGAAGTCCGCGGTCTTGCGCGCATAGAAGGAGGCGGTGCCGCATATCACGGGGATTGTCTCTGCCATCTGGGTTTTGAAGTAGATCAGCCAATGGAACAACTCGACATGGGGCCAGATGCCCAGGTACGCCTCGCAAAGGGTCGCAAATGCGGCCAGCGTCATCATCGCATTCGCCCTGATGTGGTGCGGTTGCAGATGCAAATGGTCCAGGAACTGGCGCATGAAGCTGCTGGCGGGCAGTGCAAACCCCCAGGGGAAATGGTTGTAGAAGACTACCACTTCCCCGGGCTTTGGAGTGGGGATGCGCTCACTACCAGCAGGGCGGCAGCCCACGAGATCCGCGGGCGGAAGCACCCGACCCCGGCGCAGTAGTTTGATCTGCCTTTCCTTCACCTAAGAGCCTTCCCAGGATCCCTTCGGCAAAGCGGGCGGATCAGCGCCCTTACCAGAGGCTGCCCCTTCCCTTTGTTCCGGGACGCTTTGGGAGCCATCCGAGTGCGGATCTGGATGAGCGAAATGGTGGCGGAGCGGACAAGAAACCCTAATCTCTTGGGGACGAAGCTCGAGAGCGGGGGATCCTAGGTAGGCAAATGCAGAAGGAAGAAGAGAAGCGGGCGACCGATGCTCTGTTCTAGGAACGGTCCTTGGTTTAAAAGCGAGGGGGCGGGTCAGTTGCTTATTTCAGCCACGATGGGTCGGCAACTGACCCCTCTCATCATGAACCACAATCGCATAAAGATCGGGCAACCGCCGTGGTAGCCGCAAAAGATCGTGGGCCACGACCGATTGGACATGATGTGATGGCGCGTGGACAAGTGGTGCTTCGGTCCAGCCCCCGAGGGAACAAGTTCCAAGGAGCCGGACAGCAGCGGACAGACGCATGGCGGCCGCCAGCCGGATCGGTTTCGGAACCAGCTCGTCTCGAGACGGCCGGGAGAACTTCGCAAGACTCAGCCTCGATGACTAAAGCGACCAAGCCGGACCAGAAATCCTGGGACTTCGACGAGGACGAGCAAGACTTCGGCGAGGAGAGGAACCCGCCGAAGCCCCATGCTAGCCCATGAGACTTTGCCAGTTTCGGGGGCTAGTGTCATGGGGATGACTTATGGGGCGCACCACGGGCCGGGCATTATGCCGGCTGGCGTCCCAGGAGTCCCCACGGCTTCAGGACGAGAAGACCGGCTCCGCCCGAAGGGCCGGCTGCGCCAGCAGCCGGCTGGCGACTCCGCCGAGGAGAACTGGAGCCGGGCGATGAAGACAAGGCTTCTCAACGGTTGTCTGGCCAAAAGTAGGATGGCCCCGACAAGAGCGGCAGGGGCGCAGGACAGGAGTGACGAGCGCCACGACCACGTCCAGCCAATGAGAGATCAAAGACCCTTCCCCATGACGGGATCCGAGGCAAAAGAGAAGGGATATGCCCTCCAGATGCCAGCCCAGGGGAAAGGCACTTTATAAAGTGCCTTTGCCAGAGCAGGGCCAGGGGATCACGCCAAGGACGCCGCCACCGAGGAGCCAGCAGCCGGCCTAATCGCTACCTAAACCTGTAACCAGGCCCCCGACTATATAAGGGGGCCTAGACCCTTAGCATAGGGGAGATCCGATCTTCTTCTTCCTCCTCTAGCCCGAACCGCTCGAGGAGCACTGTAATCGATACTATCCAATCAATACGAAGCAGGCAGGAAGTAGGGGTTTACCTCCAACCGGGAGGGCCCTGAACCTGGGTAAACCGAGGTGTCTCTGTAGGCACGATCCCGAGCTGGACCCATCATCACCATCGTCGAGCCCCTCCGATAAGCCTCCCCATGGCTACTATCTCTAAATTCCCATGACAAGGAGCGCCCCAGCATGCCACGAAGGAGGAGCGCGCCAACACACCGGTCATCGCCATGAAGGAGGACCGCCACCCCAACACTCTGCTCCATTCGGTGAGGCTGCTGCCCCTCCTTCTAGTCAGTGCGTGTCATGCTGCGGGTGCGCCCACTCCTCCCGTCGGAGGCCGGCTCGGCGGCGGTGCCCTGCGTCTCCCTCATCGGCAGCCGCCCCGGCGGCTAGGTCACCGTCCAGCTCAAGGACCAGCACACCATGTATCACTAGCAGTTTGCATCGATGCTTCTATTTGTTTGCCTGTTGCATGATATGTGTCTGTCACATTCCATCAGTTTAGTTTCAGCAAGCTACCATACTCTGCAACCCACAAATTTTATTCAGAGAACTCTGCGATGCTAACTAACTGGCAAGATAATCTCACCAAACCTAGTGAATTAATTGGTCAATTTATCTCATCTTGATAGGCCATTTCGTGAGATTGTTGTATAGGTTTCAGAGAAAAAATGAACAACATTTTGTGATATTGCTTAACATTGCCCCACACCCTAGCTAGTTTTCTTGCACCATGGTTGTAGTTTTGATGTGATGCGCGCGCATGGAGAGGCAGGAGATAAATTAGTACAGTATGTACCTTATATTTTAGTTTCTTTTCAGAGTTTGTTTCTTTTCAGTGTTTTTTGCAACTCCCTACATTGAGCAGTAACACATGTTTTAGTAGCACTGCTGTTAACTGAACTGCTGCTATGCTTGTGTTGCTGCTGTTGCTATTTGTACTGGGAACATGGTACTGCGAAGCTATGTGTATGTTGTGCAGGTACATTGAGTGCCAATGTTTTGCCGGAATATTGATTAACTTCCGTTCTGGTGAATTTCTGGCACTCCGGCATGACCTTTTTAGCAAAGGTCATGCCAAATTTTTGCCGTGATAATTTGTGCCTCTATCTAAAAATTCTTATCTCTTGTGTAGCCATGTCGTCTTCTGGAAACCAGAACGTCAACGGCGACGTCGCCGGGTCATCTTCTCGGCAAATAGATATGGAAGAGCAGTACAGGCTCATGGCCCTGGAGTCACAGCAGGAAGATGGTGAATGTCGGCCTAGTGATGACGACGATGCCGATGCTGATGACGATGCCGAAGCTGGTGATGACTATGAGAGGAGGGTCATCGACCAGGAAACCACTGATAGTGGCGCCGGCGCGGGTGGCTCCGAGACATCTAGCCAGGCGAATAGAAGAGTTTGGAAGAAGCGGTGCCCAAACCTTGTCGCCGCCCAGCAGGACACATTCACATTGGTTGACCCCACTAGTGGTATTCCGAAGGAGCCAGTAAAATTCACGAAGGGGTACGGCCTCCAGCTGGCAGCAATCCTTCATGACGTCGTCAACATCAATGAGACAAACCTCCGAAGTAAGGGCCATCTGCGCGTCCAGCTAATCTCAAGGCTGCACGCACGGTACGAGTTCCCTTCGGAGTACAGAAACCAGGATCTGAAGAAGAATATTGTGAACAGATATGCCCTCACAAGGTTCACCAAACACCTTAGCAGTTATAAAACTATCTTGAGGGAAATGATTACTGATCATGAGCCTTTCGAAGAGGTCCATCGCCACTTTCCGCGGATGACGGAAGAGGACTTCAAGGTCTTCCTTGCGAATGAAGCCGATGATTTCACCAAGGCGCAAAGCAAATGGGGGAAGGACCTTGCGGAGAAGAACATTGGGCACCACCATCTCGGTTGCCGTGGTTACGATGGCAAGAAGCCAAAATGGGACAAGGAGGACCAGACATACATAGAGCAGGGCATCGAGAACCCCTACAAAAGGTACGTGGACTCGCTGTTCAGGGCATTTGTCAGGTCCCGGTACCGTAAAGAAACGGAAATCAGGAAACTTGTCATAGACCCCAAGGTGGTGCAGGGTGTAGTTTTGCGCACGGACCCGAAGGTGGCGGAAGTCGAGAAAGTAGTGGTAAGAAATTTACAAGATTGTTAAGTCCATTGCAAGCTAGTAGCACATAATTCTAAAATTGTTCATGTTGTCTCTTCTGCAGCAAGCACAATTACAAGCAGCTGAATCCGCCGGCTCCTCGTCCCAGACGTCGACAGGCAAAGTCCCGTGGTACACTCCTAACGTAAGGGGCATAAACATCGCAAAGGAGCAGCCGCCGTTGAAGAGGCCGCACTTAGGCCGTGTCATCGGCGCCAGAGCAAGTCGCAAGCACTCCACCTATGGCTTGGCTGAGCCTAGCACCAAGGAGTCGCGACAGGCAAAGAAGAGCCAGGACACTTCAGAGACGGAGGCCCTCAAGAAAAAGATCGCGGACTTGGAAACAACCATGGAAAGGAGGGTCGAGGAGAAAACTGTTGCGAAGTTCAACGAAATCATGCCCGACCTTGCCTAGAGGATTGCCGCTTATATCACGGGAGGCCAAACGGGGTCGTTACCGTTGCTGAGCTTAGGTGCCAGCAACTCGGACAAAGAGGCATCGCGGGCTCAAAGTGAACCACAACATGATTCACATGCTGCAACGGTGACTCCGTAGGGCAGCAACATAGGTGCTGGCCGTACGGAGGACTCGCCGGCCGTGGCGGCTAGCAGCCCCTCCATCACTTGCACGCCCGCCAGTCCATCGATGCTTGCCAAGCTCGACGCCCTCACGGTAATAAATTAAGCCTCCTCTGCAAGCAGTCAATTACTTCACCGCCGCCACTCTCTATTGAAATACGTGTTGTGTTTCTGCAGGAGAGCTCGACACAATGCACCTTGCTACTAAAACTGGACAATCAGTTCAAGGACATGGTGAAGGGAAACATCTTGATGCCACTCAGCCGACAGTACCACGGCAACCCTATGCCCGATAGCATGCACCGGGTTCAGGTGGCACATGTGTTGCCATTCTGCCATGACTTGTATCCTCCTAACCAACCAGCGGACGCTGAAAGCGAGCTGAAGATGGGACAACTGAAGAACCACATCTTGCTATGGCCGAAAGCCCTGATTTGGCTGAACACCGCCTTAAGGTCGGAGGCAAGCCAAGAAAGGGTCACTCCACCGGTTGCGTCGGCGGCGCCGAGCCAAGGCAAGGTCGCTCCACCCTATGTGCCAGAGGCAAGGGAAGAAAGGCCCGACACTCCACCCGCTTATGATCCTCCCGAGCACGATGGCGCAATGGATATTGACCAGGCTCCCATCGATACTTTTATCGCTGATTTGGAGGCCGACGATGCTCCTCAACATGTATCTGATCAAGGCCGTGGTCCTCTGGCAAAGAAGCTGATGTTCAGTTCTCAGGAAACGCCAGAGGAACAAGCTGCCGCCTTCACCGCGCCGCCGCAATCTATGATTTCGCCGAAGACACTCTTCGTTCTAACCAAGGAGGAGATGCAACAAAAAGGCACTCCCTTCTGCAATAAGAAGAAGGAGATGAAGCAGAAGAAGAAAGGTGAAGCGGCCTCTACCTCTGTGCGCCCAGCGGCTCAGGTTCTCGACAGGTTGTCGACCCCTTGGAGGAAGATGCATTATCTCGGTTCACCGATGCTGTCGAGTGAGATTCTCAAAGATATGGGGGGCAGCATCAAGGATGTGCATGATAGCATCATGTATCTGGAGGACCAACTTCTCAGAGAGAAAAATCCCGGGTACCCGGTACATGTGGTCAAGGTGCCCACCAATGTGGGCTTTGTGGATGGGTACCCAGGGGATCTTTTCTTTATTAGATTCGAAGACATCTTCAGGCTCTTGCACATGTTCCAGATGGACAAAAGCTTGGTCCGCCTGATATCGCTCAGCATGGCGCACGATATCATCATAGAGAGGAGAGGGACGCACATCATAATGGACCCCTTCTACATGGATGAGCTATTTCTCGGCGCCCCTGGCAATCGGGCGATTGTCTCAAAGTACATCGAGGATTTCATGGTAGCCAACAAGGATAAGGACTGCTTTCTCATGCCCTACTTCCCCGAGTAAGTAGTCCTTCGCTGCCCATCAGTACATTAATTCTTCCATAAATTTTATTTATCTAAGGATCACTTGTTGTTTTGCGCAGAGGAATTCACTGTACCCTCCTCCTCGTTCACCCGTATGAATCGGGAGTGGTTTACCTAGACTCGGGGAGTGCGAATCGCAAGGACTACACCAAGATTAAGGGTGTTCTTGATAAAGCCTTCAACGGCTTCGTCGCTAAGGCCGACCGCCCCCTCAAAAAGCAGAAAAAAGTACGAGGATGCTTCACCCTCTTCCACCAAACCGAGTTCTACTGCCACAAGCAGGCTGAGCCAGATAGTGGGCTGGAGGCCTGGTATGCCATCCTACATATGAGGGACATAATCAAAACAGAAAAAGACCTCTTGGTGCTAGAAAGACTCCGAAAAGCTAGCATAGACATGGCAAACGCCACCGATGCGCAAGTGCGAGCTGAGTTCCGTGCCATTCAACGGATCATTTGCTCAATCATTTCGAGGGATGTGACCAAGAAGGGTGGCTTGTTCCACGCTGGCTTCACACCACCGCCAAATTCAGAAATCCAGACCCGCTTAGAGTTGTGCTATGACACGAGGACATTCAACACGCTCGATGGAATCCATCCCTTCCCGCGAAAACCTAAAACTTAGAGTTAGTTTATAAACCGTATTTATTGCACAACTTTCATGCTTCATTACTTAACCACTAACTTTTTCCTTATGTGTAGATGACGTGGTATGTCGTGTACAAGGGCAAGGTTCCCGGAGTCTATGACGACTGGGAAGAATGTAGGAGCAGGTACACCATTTCAGCGGCAACAGCTACAAGGGATACAATACTTTGGTGGAGGCACAAACTAGATATGCCAACTATCTAGCGCGAGAGAGGATGAGGGAGATGGAGAGGAGCCGGATGACCACCTTCCTCGTGATGATGCTCACCGCCGCCACTGTCTTTATTTTCTATGTGTTCCTTGTTTAGCTACTTTGTGTACTCTCCCGAACAAAACTTGTAAGTCCGGATCAAGAATTGGTGCAACTTGTGAATATTGGAGTCTTGAACACTTGTGTGTAATATTGGAGACTTGTTTGTAATATTGGAGACTTGTTTATAATATTGGAGTCTTGATCACTTGTAAACATAATTCCTTGTTTTGCTGCTGTTATTCTGTGTATTATGTGCTGTATATCTGCTATATAAAATTTTATTTTTTTGCTCCTATAATTATTTTTGCTGGCGCATAGAACAGTTACCCCTGGAGAATGCTGCTATGCGCCGGCAGTAGGTGCAGTTATCGATGGCGAACTTGCAATGCGCCAGGGATAATGCATTACCGCCAGCATTGGTGTCGTTGGCGAGTTGTAATTCACCGGTGGTAAGCAAATTTAGTGCGCCGGCGGTAGGCTTTTCCCTACTAGTGATAGAGATAACATAAGATAATATTCAGTACATCAACTTAACATAATACCAATACTCATCGGATCCCAACAAACACAACATGTATGATTACATAAAGATGATCTTGATCATGTAGGGCAGCTCACAAGATCTAAACATGAAGCACATGATGGAGAAGACAACCATCTAGCTACTGCTATGGACCCGTAGTCCAAGGTAGACTACTCACACATCATTCCGGAGGCGACCATGGTGGTGTAGAAGGCCTCCGGCAGGGATTCCCCTCTCCGGCAGGGTCCCGAGAAGAGCTCCTGGATCCTCCCGATCTCATTTCAATGACAGCGGTGGCTTGCAGTATGTTTCTGGGAAAAGTAATCCGTCCTGTAGGTTTTTCCCGTCGAGGGGACTTTATAGGCAAAGGGGCGCCGTGAGGAGGTGGACTAGGCGGCCTCACCATGGGTGGGCGCGGCCAGGGGCTGGGCCATGCCCCCCTGTGGTGTGGCCACCCTCTGGCCCCCCTCCGTCTCATCTTCGGTCTTCGCGAAGCTTTGATAAAAATAGGAGGTTCGGCTTTTGTTTCGTCCAATTCCGAGAATATTTCCTGTGCAACTTTTCTGAAACACAAAAAAACATAAAACAGGGAACTAGCACTGTAGCATCTTGTTAATAGGTTAGTTCTGGAAAATGCATAAAAACGCCACGAAGTGTAACAAAACACAAAGCAAATGGTGTATAAACAAGCACGGAGCATAAAAAATTATAGATACGTTTGAGACGTATCAAGCACCCCCAAGCTTAACTCCTTCTCGTCCTCGAGTAGGTAAGTGATAACAAAAGAATGATTTTTGAGGTGACATGCACCATCACAATCTTGATCATCTATGTAAGCATTGAGTGCTAGGATCAAAGAACTTAAAACATGGGCATAAAAGATATAATCTTGACAATAAGAACTTAGCAACCATGTTATAACATGAAAAGAAACACAAACGAAAGATCATGAATAATGAAACAATGAAAGTCAAAAGTGTGTTCAAATCATATGGAAAAACATAGAAAATGGTTTTCAGCTTGTCCTTCATGGAATAGCACAACATAAATGCATAGGACACCTTCAAGTTTAAGAGGGCGACTAGATACAAATAATTTAAGAACAAGTGAAACCATAGTCATGAATCAATCAATAATAAACTTTGGGACTATGCACATCAAACTCAGAATGGCAACTATGCTCTCTTAGACGGTGCATAAAGGTAGAAGGTGGAGACTCAACATAAAAGTAAAAGAAAGGCCCTCACAGAGGGAAGCAGTGATTGCAAGTTTTATAAACCTTCAAAAATTATGGTACTTACTAGCTTTGAGCTCTCATTGCCCCCATCATAGGCATCTTGAATGGTTAAAGTAAATGCAAGAAAGTTTATGAGCATATGCTTGACAAATTATAAGTTGAAAACCTTGTGTCCCATGAAGTACGAATACCCAAACCTCATGCTACTCGACTTAGAGTCCTAAGCAAGCTCTTGTCATTGTAAGTATACACGTATCATCGAGAACCGCCAAGGAGGTACCTCCTTGCCCAATAACATGGAATAAGCCCATATCAAAATGACAGGACAAACAGACAATGAACACCTTGGCATCTCTTTTATTTACCATTGGTATAGCTTTTTATTTTGAGATGCGTCGTCGAATGTCCACTATGGGCATGCTATAAATTTCCACCATGAATGATGCATGGCTTAGATTAGTGGCCCAGGTGTTTCTCTAACACGTATACAAACTCCATGATCCTGCAAGATTCCCAACTTATTTCACATCGTGAGTATCCATAAACAAAAGATTACAATATCAACTCAAATAAAACAAGTGCAATGTTGAAAGCTTACCCCATGATGGCATGGTTTGGCTAATTTCCAACTTACAACTTGCAAGCATAACGTCAACATAAAAGAGCCACAATGTCAAAATTTTAAAAGCAAGAAAAGTAAAGTGTGCCATCAGGTTCGTGAGAGCTTTACTAACTAATTTTCATATAACACCAAAAGAGTTTAATTTGAAGGATAGATAAATAGAAGTCAAATGTACTTTGGAATAGCAAATTGCTAATAGGTATGTATGGTGGACACATTGGAATAACTTGGTTTTTGGGAGTTGGATGCATGAGTAGAGCTCATACTCAGTACAAAATGAGGGCTAACAAAAGACTGGGAGCGACCAACTAAGAGAGCAGTAACGGCCATAATCATGCATAGCGATAAAACATCATTAAAAGAAGCATAAAATGGCATCACAAGTCAAATACCAAATGATCATAGAGGCTTATGGTGACTTTGTATGAGTCAAACATATTGTAAGCATGCGCCAAGTCAACCCAAATAAAGCATCAAGGAGAAAACCAAATTAATGCTTCCAAATAATAAAAACAACGCATGATTTTTTCAAAGGCTCATTAAGCAATCTCAGTCATTTGAGATGAGTCATGCTACAGCAAAAATCACTAAGCATACTATCAAAATGACATCAAGCATGGCATGAAAAAGTCTAAGCCATAGTCTAAACAAGCTCCTTTTTGTACCACTTTTTTGCATGAAACTTTTTCTCTTTTCCAACACCATTCAAACCTTTTTGAGACAACTCTTTTGATGAATACCAACATAGACCAGAGGTCCAAATACACCTTGATGCAAAGATAAAACAAGATCTGAACAAAAATCAAGGTGAAAAATGAAAGCTAAATGCAGTTCTAGAAAAAGAGAACACTCGTTGAACGATAAGAGTGAAAAATGGAGTGTTCTTGGCAAATAAAAAGCAAGTAAATCTTCTCCAAAAGAAATTTGTTGGGATCCAACCATTTATTGCAGCAAACAAAACAAAAGAAAACTAAAAGCAAAAGTAAAGACACTCCAAGAAAAATGCATAGTGCATGAAACAATAAAAATATAGTGTTTTGAAAGGTGACCTGATTTTTGCCGATGAAGAAGGGGTGCCTCGGGGGCATTCCCAAGCTTTGACGCTTGTACCTCTTGGATATTTCTTGGGGTGACATGGGCATCCCCAAGCTTTGATGCTTGTACCTCTTGGATATTTCTTGGGGTGACATGGGCATCCCCAAGCTTGAGCTTTTGTCCATTCTTCATCTCATCTCATCATTCTCCAATCCCTACACTTGAAAAGTTCCTTCATACAAAACTTCACGCAATTCTATTAGCAACATTAGCATAAACATAATAGTAGATCAACCCTTTTGGTTCAGGTTTCAACTCAAAAACACCACATATAAAGCATATACTACTGTAGCAACTTCTCCAAAAGTTTCGTGATCAAAAGAACTCAAAAAGAAAGCGATCGAGAGAAAAACACAAATAGTGGCAGAAATCTGTCAAAACAGAACAGCTGACAAAGGTCAATTTTTTCGAGGACCTTCTGTTGCTCAAATCAAAAAGTGCGAAACTAATGAAAGTTTGGATATAACCTGTGGCATATGCACAAGAAATTGTAGGTCAAAAAGATATTCTGAAATTTTTTACGAATTTTTACGGTGCAGCACCGAAATCTGTTTCAGGACAGCAACTTCCCCAAATCTTACCTCCCTCAAATTCGAGGTTCTTCTTGGCACAACAACGAAAAAAAAGGAGAAGGAGCGGTTATTACAGTAGTAATAACTTCCAAGACTCAAATAAAAGAAAAAAAACTGAAAAGAAAAGAAAACAATGGGTTATCTCCCAAGAGTGCTTTTCTTTAACGCCTTTGAGCTAGGCGCAGAAAGTGGAAATCAAGTAATATCAAGCGATGAAGCATCAAGTTAATAATTTGCTCTAAGAATAGAGTCAAAAATTAATTTCTTCCTTCTTCTAGGGAAGTGTTCCATACCTTTCTTGAGTGGGAATTGATATTTGATGGTGCCTTCCTTCATATCAATTATGGCACCTACAGTTCAAAGAAAAGGTCTTCCCAAAATAATAGGACATGAAGCATTGCATTCAACATCCATAACAAGAAAATCAATAGGAACAAGGTTATTGTTAACCATAATAAGAACACCATTAATCCTTCCCAAAGGTTTCTTCTTAGCAACATCAGCAATAGGAACATCAAAATAACACTTTTCAAGCGGTGGTAAACCAAGCATATTATAAATCTTTCTAGGCATAACAGAAATACTAGCACCTAGATCACATAAAGCATGGCAATCAAAACAATTAACATGCATATCAATGATGGGCTCCCAACTTCTTGGGAATAGAAGCTTTTTGTTTCAACTTTTCCTCCCTAATTTTTATGAGAGCATTTGTAATATGATTTGTAAAAGCAATATTCAAAGAACTAGTATTAGGACTCAAAGCAAGATTTTGCGAGAACAAAATAACTTCAGATATATTGCAGCCATCAATATCAAAATCATTAAAAGAAATAGAGCTATCATCTCCTACACTCCGAAAAATTTCAGCACTCTTTTGAGAAAAAGTTTTTACAGTTTTGGGCTTTTTAACACAAGGAGTAGGAGTTTTTTGTACACCAATCAAAGTAAGAGGATTGCTAGCATTTGGAACATCATCATTAGAGGTAGTAATGGTACATACCTTCATCTTTCTAGCCATCTCATCTTCTCTTTCCCAACTGGCATGCAATTCTGCTAACATCCTAACATTTTCACCAATCTTAACTTGAATAGCATTAGTAGCAGCAAAAGTATTATTTTCCTTCACATCATTGGGCAACACTTTTAGTTTCAGAAGTTCAACATCAAGAGAAAGGCTATCAACTTTAGAAGTAAGAGCATCAATTTTACCCAACTTTTCCTCAACAGACTTGTTAAAAGCAGTTTGCTTACCGATGAAGTCCTTGAGCATGAATTCAAGCTCAGAGGGTGCGCCCCTAGTGTTGTTGGAGGAATTACCATAAGATATACCATAACAATTACCATTGGTAGAAGTATATGGCCTATAATTGTTGCTAGCAAAATTGTTCCTATAAGCACTGTTATTGAAATTATTATTTTAATGAAGTTTACATCAACATGCTCTTCTTGAGCAACCAAAGAGGCCAAAGGAACATTATTAGGATCAACATGAGCTCTATCATTAGAAAGCATAAGCATAATAGCATCAATCTTATCACTCAAGGAAGAGGTTTCCTCAACAAAATTTACCTTCTTACCTTGTGAAGCTCTCTCGGTGTGCCACTCAGAATAATTTACCATCATGTTGTCAAGAAGCTTTGTTGCGGCGCCCAAGGTAAAGGACATAAAAGTGCCTCCAGCAGCTAAATCCAAAAGATTTCTTGAGGAAAAATTCAGTCCTGCATAAAAAGTTTGGACAATCATCCAAGTAGTCAGTCCATGAGTGGGACAATTCTTTATCATAGATTTCATTCTTTCCCAAGCTTGTGCAACATGTTCATTATCAAACTGTATAAACTTCATGATATCACTATGCAAAGCTATAATCATAGCAGGAGGATAGTATTTTCCAATAAAAGCATCCTTACACTTATCCCAAGAATCAATACTATTTCTAGTCAAAGATAGCAACCAATCCTTAGCTCTTCCTCTTAAAGAGAAAGGAAACAACTTAAGCTTAATAATATTACCATCTACATCCTTATACTTTTTCATCTCACATAGCTCAACAAAATTGTTGAGATGAGCTGCAGCATCATCAGAACTGGTACCAGAAAATTGCTCTTTCATAACAAGGTTCAACAAAGCAGGTTTGATCTCGTAAAAATTTGCCTCACGAGTAGGTGGTGCAATAGGATTGCAGATAAAATTATTGTTTTTGGTGCTAGTAAATTCACACAACTAGGTGTTTTCAAGAGTACCCATTCTAGCAAAACTAAAAGCAAGTAAATAAAAGCAACTATAAAGGAAACTATTTTTTTGTATTTTTGATAAAACAATGCAATCAAAAAATAAATAAAGCAAAACTAAAAACAAAGTAAAATATTGTGCGTGTGAGACTCCCCTTGCAGAAGTCTTCTTCCTCCTCGGCAACGGTGCCAGAAAAACTGCTTGATGGCTTGTCAGTACAACCTATTGGGAACCCCAAGAGGAAGGTATGATGAGCACAGTAGCGGGTCTTCCCTTAGTTGTGAAACCAAGGTTCATCGAACCAGTAGGAGAAAGCCAAACTTAAGAAGGTGATGCTTGCTAGCTTCGTGACATTCCAGACAATGGCGCCAGAAAACTTGTTAACGGCGTGTCTTCCACCAACAGCAACGTGAAATTAACCTGCACAACATAAACAAGTACTTTGCTCCCAACTTACGATGAGGTTGTCAATCTCACCGGTTTGCTGTAAACAAAGGAATGAGCGTATCGAGTGATAAAAGGATAATAGTATGCAAGAAAGTAAATAGTGCGAGTAATAGCAAAACGGTAAAGCAATGTAAAGGAAATTGGACTGGGGTCCACAGTTCACTAGTGGTGTCTCTCCATAAGATAAATAAAGCATGCTGGGTAAACAAATTACAGTTGGGCAATTGATAGAGTAAAGATAACATATATACATCACGAGGATCACTATGAGGCTTACTCTGGGCATTACGACAAAATACATAGACCGCCATCCAACTACATCTATGACTAAAAATCCACTCGTGGGGAATCATCTGAGGACCCTTTGAGTATTAAGTTGCGAACAACAGATAATTGCATTAAGCAAAGTGTGTAATGTAAACAAAGCAAATGTCCTTAGACACAAGAATGTTGTTTTCTCCCTAGTGGCAACAACACATCTACAACCTTAGAGGTTTCTGTCACTCCTCCAGATTAAATAGAGGCATGAACCCAACTATCGAGCATAAATACTCCCTCTTGGACTTACTAGCATCTACTCGGCCAAGATAGCTACTAGCAACGGAAAGCATGCAAGATCATAAACAACATAGAGATAACATAAGATAATATTCAGCACATCAACTTGACATAGTATCAATACTCATCGGATCCCAACAAACACAACATGTATGATTACATAAAGATGATCTTGATCATGTAGGGCAGCTCACAAGATCTAAACATGAAGCACATGGTGGAGAAGACAACCATCTAGCTACTGCTATGGACCCGTAGTCCAAGGTAGACTACTCACACATCACTTCGGAGGAGACCATGGTGGTGTAGAAGGCCTCCGACAGGGATTCCCCTCTCTGGCAGGGTGCCGGGAAGAGCTCCTGGATCCTCCTGATCCTGTTTCAACAACGGCGGCGGCTTGCAGTATGTTTCTGGGAAAAGCGATCCGTCCTTAGGTTTTTCCCATCGAGGGGACTTTATAGGCGAAGCAGCATCGTCAGGAGGTGGGCTAGGCGGCCTCACCATGGGTGGCCGCGGCCAGGGGCTGGGCCACGCCCCCTATGGTGTGGCTAGCCTCTGGCCCCCCTCCATCTCATCTTCGGTCTTCGTGAAGCTTCGGTAAAAATAGGAGGTTCGGCTTTTATTTCGTTCAATTCCGAGAATATTTCCTGTGTAACTTTTTTGAAACACAAAAACAGCAGAAAATAGGGAACTGGCACTGTGGCATCTTGTTAATAGGTTAGTTCTAGAAATGCATAAAAACACCACAAAGTGTAACAAAATACAAAGCAAATGGTGTATAAACAAGCATGGAGCATCAAAAATTATAGATACGTTTGAGACGTATAAAGCCTTTATATAAATTGACCCCTAGGCACCACAAACAGAGAGACGGAGCGGCAGAGGAGATACAGAGATCATCACATCACACCAAGGAGAAGGTCTAGCCGCCACCACCATCGCCATCCATTTCTCCACCTCATAGACATAGCCATCTACTTGTAATCTCGATCTCTGCAATTCGCAATATTGTAAGGATATTTGATATTGTTATTGAATCAATCTATACTATGTTTTCTATCTCTGATCTTGTTATGAGTGAGTAGTCCTCATGGGCTGCAGGCTCGGTGAAGCCTCGCAGAGATTATGGCATGATCTAATCTATATGGGGATATTGTGTTGAGTATGAATGTGTTATTTCACTTATTTATCAGCTCGTTGCCTCGATCCAAAGACTTGACAGGTATCCAAGATCCAATGATTGATCAAGGTATTGAGGAGGTATGAGTGGTGCGTCACCCTCTAGATCGAATCCTAGTGACAGAAGGGGTAGTAGATTAGAGGATCTGAGATCCACTTGGGATCATAGCAATGTCACAAAACCTAATGCTCTAGTCATTTATTGCTTTCCTAGACAGGGCTACTGCAGAATAGTAGTAGGACTAGAAAGTCTACTGGCAGATGTAGCTCACTAAAACTAGTAGATTTTACAGACGTGCCGCCCACAATATTTAACACTATTCATAGTCTTGATAAATATTATGATTATTATTATCTTTATCCCTATTGTATGCACAGCTGCTAGTGGATCCTATGCCCATGGCCTACTCTCCATCCATCGATACACAAAACAATACAGACGACCACATTAGTAAGTGCTCGCCAAATAACGTAACTTTTAGCACCAAGCAATAGCTTTCCCAAGTTTGATATACCTAGGTCTACTAGAGAAAAAGTACCGCTATCCTACATCCTAAAACCGGATCGAAGGTATCAACATACTATATGAAATGAATCCAAACAAAATACAACATACTTGCTCGCTCTCGTCAACTGATCACTTTCCTATTAGAGAGCCAAATCTTCCCGAGTAAGATGTCAAGATCTCTAGCCTTGAAGATATTCTAGCAAGGGTGCTCAACTAAAGCTCAGTCACTCTTTATCTCTCCAAAAGTCTATTAAGATGTGACTCAAGAATGAGAGTAGTCTCTCTTTATCTCCCCAAAAATCAAATAAGGAATTCTCTAGAGAGATACCGAGGCTATGTTCAGTAGATAATATATGAGCACGCACACCACAAGGTATCTCTCTAGAAATTCCTTATTTAACACTGTCTTAAAAAATTGGCTTCTCTATTTGACCCTGTTAATTTTTTTCCCAATTAAACACCTAAACTTCATTTTCTTCCTAAAATGACACTTTAGTTCATTTTTGGCACTTGTGATGTTAAATAGTAATGTGAAAAGACTCTTATGCCACCTGTGTGAAACCCTATTATTTATCTTTTTCCAATCCCCTCCTCTTATCTTCTTCATTCATGTGTCTCCATAGCCCCCAGCACCCCACCATCTAGCCACCGGCCGCTAGAGACCACGCACGCCCGCCCGCCCACGTGCCGCGCCTACCTCTGCGCCAGACGCCACACATCGCGCCCATCTGACCGGCCATCGTTGCTTCAGCACTAGACCGCCCCGCCCATCTCCGGCATCCATGACACGGTGGTGATCATGCGAATATACCAAAGAGCAACAAGATAGTTGGAGTTGTGCTTGTCGCACATCAAGCCTTTGTTGTGGACTGTCACACACCACCAAATGACGATCTTGTTGGAAATCCTAGATGCAATAATAAAGTTATTATCTTGTTTTATTTACATGATATATGCTTATATTCCATGCTAGAATTATATTAAGCAGAAACATTAATACACGTGTGGTTTTATGAATAAACAATATGTTTCTAGTAAGCCTCTACTAGACTAGCTAGCTCATTGATTAATGATGGTTAAGGTTTTCTAACCATAGACATGTTTTGTCAATTAATAACAAGGTCATGTTATTAGGAGAATAACATGATGGACATACGTAACTAAGCATAACAATTAGATTGTGTCACCTTCTTCAAATTGCTGTATCTTTATAATCTTAAGTATCATATTTCTTAGACTATGAGATTATGTTACTCCCTAGTAACGGAAGAGTACTTTGAGGTCATCAACCGTCACTTTATAACGGGGTGATCATAAAGGTTTCTCTCAGGTTTCTTGTGAAGTGCTTGTTGGCTCGCATGTATCAAGATGGGATTTGGCCCTCCACGTGACAGAGAGATGTACGCTTGGCCCACTCGGTAGTCCAATATCTTACACCACTTAAAAGCAAGTGATTAAATGAGTTTAATCACATAGTGATATTGAATTATGGTATGAGTAAATATTACTTGGTCAGAACAAGATTGAACTTGGTTTGGACATACCAAAGATCAAATCTTGGGCAAGTAAAATATTGCGAGACAAAGGGAATTGAATATGGGATTATTTGTATCCGTGACATCATGGTTCAACCGATAAAAATCTTTGTTGAATGTGTGAGAGTCATCATGGACATCCAAGTCCAGCTATTGATTATTGATCAGAGAGTGTCTCAATCATGGCCGCATATTCTTGAATCTGTAGGGTCACACACTTAACGCTCAATAATGCTAGGGTAGTAATAGGATATTAATTATGGCGAGACCAATTTTTGTTTGGAGGCTCGGATGGGATCCAGGACATCACTAGGAGCTTAGAAATGGTAGGGAGAATAATAATTATATATGGAAAAATTAATTTTGGGTTCCAAAAAAGTTCGGGAATTTTCTAGTATGGTATCAAAGAATTTTTAGAAGGTTCTGGGGGTCCCATGGGTGGGCCCACATGTTCGAGGGTCGACATGGAGTTGGAAGGGGGAACCCTGGCCTGCATGGGCCAAGGCGCCACATCCCACCAAGCCCAGCTAACCAACTCCATGCAAACCCTAAAGGGGTAGGTGGGAGAAAACTTGGGAGACAAGTTCCCCCTGGACACCACCCTTCATCTCGAGGGAGGTGAAAGCCCTAGCCGGCTAGTCATTAGCCTGTACAAGGAGGGGGAGAGGCGCTGATGACACTAAGCAAGTGTGCCAAGTTGGGACTCCAAGTGTAGAGTGTTGTAGCAAGAGTAAATTTTCTCCATGAGGGAACTCGAGGTTTATATCAAATTCTTGGGGAACAGTCAAAAAAGCTCTGCTTGTTCTTCTTCCAGCAACCTGCAAAACAATTCCTTGTTCTTATATCCCCAACTCCACTGAGTGGTTGTCAAGCACAAGGTGTGAATGTAAGTAAAAGTAAATATGATATGCAAGACGGTAAAGTAAATAACAATGCAATAAAGTAAATATGCTATGGTAATGATATTTTTGGGTTTTGGTATGCAAAGAAGTAAATATGTTTTGTATTTTTGGAATAATTTAGTGCTGAAAATAAAAGTGCATGCAAAAGTGTTGGAAAGGTATTTCTTATGATTTAAATTGGACTGGGGTTCATGGGTTCACTTGCCTACTCTCTCGTTGAATTGTGGTGGCATTAAGTGCAATACGGATGACTGAAATGTTGACATGATTTTTATTATGTTACTTGATAATATTCATATGGGCATCACGTCCTAATTTAAAGATGGTGCAATACATCTTACTTATACTCCACTAGAAGGAATAAACTTCAAGCATCTAGTATTAAGAATTAATAGAGTATAGCCTTAGGTACTTTGACATGATGTTAAACAACAAATATGCTACCACTTGGACATATTACGATAGAAACTGTGTCTATGAATGTCTCTCAGGATTCTCAGCTATCACTAAAAAATATAACACATGCATTCTTTTTATCCCTAGTGAAAATAACCATGGAAGAAGGTACATGACCCTAGCAGATCAATGAATACTATTCACTATTCAATCACTACTACCTAGTTATCTCACCAATGCACACCATACTCCTCATGCCCTTGCATATATGTTGTATCAGAACAGAGTGATAATATGCATCTACTCATACATCAAGAACATAATAATATATCATATCTCAATAATCATCCAATAATATAAAGATCCACCACATAGGAATTACATACTATGCATCATAATCATGTTGGGCAGCTCATATGATGTCTAAACAATGAAGTACATGAGATAAATAGGACAAGCTACTGCCACAAACCCGCAGTCCAGAGGTGGACTACTCCCTCTTCATGGCGGTGATGATGGTGTTGATGGTGGAGAGGGTGGAGAAGCGTCCGGGGGCGACTCCGACATCGTTTCCCCCTCCAATCTTTGCTGGAACAACCTCGGTTTCTATGTTTCATGTTTCTCCATCGCCTCTTGATCGCGATTGTCAAGGGGGTCTTTATATAGGTGTTTTTAGGTTAGGCTAAGCATCTGGAGACGAAGATGGACGACAACAGAGGCTTGAGGTCCAAATGGGCATGGGTGGCACGGCCTAGCCTAGGGCTCGTGCCACCTGTGCTCGTTTGGCCTCAGGGCCTCGTCTCGTTAACTTCTTCTCCTCCAGGTGCTTCTCGTGGTAAAATATTAACGCCTGAAAAATCCCAGGTCAATTTGAGTCCGAGAAGGTCCGTGAAACGCAAAAATACACAAAGTAGGGTTTTCCTATCCTACAGAGTTATAATCAAAAATAAGGGGGATCAATGGAAAATCCTGATAAAACATTATAAAACATGATTATAACAACTAATAACATTATAATATATAGGAATATGCATCAATAAACTACAAAGATCATGCATGTATTTTGCATGCATCAGGCGCACCATGAGATCTAACCCTATCTGCCCCTCCCCTCTCTCTCCCCCTCCTCCTCCGTAGAAGTTTATCGAAGCTCTATCGGAACTCCACCATAGATTTCACCACGTTGTCATGCTGAGCAAGACCCATCTACCTCTCCAACCTATACTTACTAGATCAACAAGGAGGAGACGTTGTTGTGTTACACATGTGCATAACTCCAAGGCACTGTTCATTGCAGTGTTGATTGGATTTGATCACGAGGTGTACGTTTACACAAACCACATTCCTAAGACCATTTTCGATGTGCGAATCTTCAAGGGTACGAAGATCTAAATCTCCTCTTGTTACTAGTGTCTCCTAGATTAGATCTTGGTTCTTATTTGATTTCATAGGATTTTTTTCTATGCTGCCAAACCCTTCAAATCTGAACACATCGCCTTAAAACTAGTGCACCACTGTCTGACCCAGTTATACGTCTCCAACGTATCCATAATTTTTGATGCTCCATGCTTGTTTTTACACCATTTGCCTAATGTTTTATTACACTTCGTGGCACTTTTACGCATTTTCCAGAACTATCCTATTAACAAGTCGCCACAGTGCCAGTTCCCTATTTTCTGCTATTTTTGTGTTTCAGAAATGCTACATAGGAAATATTCTCGGAATTGGACAAAATAAGTTCCTGAAGTCTTATTTTTCCTGGAAGCTTCCAGAGATCCGAAGAGGAGTTGGAGGGGGGCCACGAGGGCCCCACACACCAGGGCGGCGCAGCCCAGCCCCTGGCCGCGCCCCCTATGTGTGAGGACACCTCGGTCCACTTCTGATGATGCCCCTTCGCCTATAAAGACCCCCCGACAGGAAAAACCTAAGTACCCGATCAATTTTCCAGAAACACATCGCGATCCGCCGCCGTCGTCGACCCGAGATCGGGAGGGTCCAGAAGCTCTTCCTGACACCCTGCCGGAGAAGGGAATCGCCACCGGAGGTCTTCTTCATCGCCATGCTTGCCTCCGGAGCGATGAGTGAGTAGTCTACCTTGGACTATGGGTCTATAGCAGTATCTAGATGGTTGTCTCCTCCACCATGTGCTTCATGTTTAGATCTCATGAGCTGCCCTACATGATTGAGATCACCGTTATGTAATTCTACATGTTTGGTTTGTTGGGATCCGATGAATATTGGTGTTATGATTGAGTTGCTATACTGAAATATATCTTATGTTATCTCTATGTTGTTTATGATCTTGCATGCTCTCCATTGTTAGTAGCTATCTTGGCCGAGTAGTTGCTAGTGACTCCAAGAGGGGGTATTTACGCTTGATAGTGGGTTCATGCCTCTATTTAATCTGGGGGAGTGACAGAAACCTCTAAGATTGTAGATGTGCTGTTGCTACTAGGGAGAAAATAACATTCATATGCTCGAGGGCATATGCTTTGTTTACATTACACACTTTTCTTAATGCAATTATCTGTTGTTCGCAACTTAATACTCATAGGGTGTTCGGATGATATCCCCGTGAGTGGATTATTAGTCATAGATGCAGTTGGATGGCGGTCTATGTATTTTGTTGTAATGCCCAGAGTAAATCGCATAGTGATCTTCTTGACATATCATGTTTATCTTTATTCTATCAATTGCCCAACTGTAATTTGTTTACCCAGCATGTGTTATTTTATCTTATGGAGAGACACCACTAGTGAACTATGGACCCCGGTCCTATTTCCATCATATTGCTATCACCTGCTTACTTTACTCGCACTGTTTACTTTATTCGCATACTTTCACTATTTTCCACTCGATACGCTCATACCCTTTGTTTCAAGCAAACCGGTGAGATTGACAAACTCATCGCAAGTTGGGAACAAAGTACTTGGTTGTGTGTGTGCAGGTTCCACATTGCTGCTCGCAAAGCAAAGCTTGGACGAGGCGCCATATAAATTGTCCAAAGCTGTTGCGAAGCTTGCAAGCATCACCTTCAGTCGTTTGTTTGCTCCTCTCCTGAATGATAAACCTTGGTTTCTAACTGAGGGAAAATCTTGCTGTTGTATTCATCACACCTTCCTTTTGGGGTTCCCAATGGGCTGGACATTCAACTAGGCACCAACTGTTTTCTGGCACCATCAACCAGCAATCAAGCTCTTTTCTGGCGCCGTTGCGGGGGAGGAAGTAGAAGACTACTGCAAGGGGAGTTTTTCACACGCACATCCTTTACTTTGTTATTTGTTTTGCTTTACTTTATTTATTTTTACTTGCATCATTTATCAAAAACCCAAAAAAATTAGTTTACTTTATAGTTGCTTTTATTTTCGTGCTCTTAGTTTTGCTAAAATGAGTAATCCCGAAGTAGAAGTTTGTAGTTTTAAGCAACAAGGGGGAGAAAGTTTAAAAGATGCTTGGTATCATATTAGCAATGCTCATCGTAGGTGTATAAAAAAGCACTCTACCATGATTCTCCTTAGAAATTTTTATGTTGGCATATCTAGTTGGAATAGGTATGTTCTTGATACTCTTACAGGAGGTAATTTTCTGGGTACTCCCGCTGGAGAAGCATGCACTTTAATTGAAAGTTTAGTGGCAATACCACCTATTCATGTTGCTAAAACTGAGATCACCTTAGAGGAAGTTTTAGAAAAGCTTAGCTCTTTAGAGAAAAGTTTGCCAAGTATCCTTGAAAATGCTAGCCGAGTCAATGAATCAATAGAGAATATTGGTAAGAGAATCACCGCCTTAGAGGCTAGCACTACTCTTGATAATCAAAACTTAAGGATTAGTAAACTAGAGGAGTCTATGGAAACTCTTAGTTTAATCTTCTCTTCTCTCAAATTTAAGAAAGTGGAAGTGTTTGTTGGAAAAGAGCAAAAATTTATGTATGTTCCCAAGGTTTCTGCGCTTAAACCTCAACATGTTCTTAAAATTGGTAAGACTTTTATTTCCACTAAGGGTGACTTGCAGGTTGAATCATCTTCGGGAACTTCCAAAGAGCCTACTGAGGTAATTGATGCTTCATCTCTTGATGTTACTTGATTCGCAATTTTCTGCGCCTAGCTCAAAGGCGTTAAAGAAAAGCACTCTTGGGAGATAACCCAATGTTTTATTTTTAGTACTTTTTCTTTTATTTGAGTCTTGGAAGTCATTACTACTGTAATGACCACTCCTTATCCTTTTTATTTCATTGTTGTGCCAAGAGAAGCCTCTAATTTGAGTGAGGTAAGATTTGGGGATGTTGCTGTCCTGAAACTGTTTTCGGTGCTGCACCGTAAAAATTCGTAAAAATTCTCTGTATATCTTTTGGACCTACGATTTCTTGTGCATATGCCCCAGGTTATATCCAAACTTTCATCAGTTGAAAACTTTTTGATTTGAGCAACAGAAAACCCCTTAAAAATTCGACCTTTATCA
Organism: Dactylis glomerata; assembly: GCA_007115705.1. Lineage (NCBI taxonomy): Eukaryota > Viridiplantae > Streptophyta > Magnoliopsida > Poales > Poaceae > Dactylis > Dactylis glomerata. The sequence goes on from QXEO01000502.1 coordinate 139,060, forward strand.
GCTATTCTGTTTTGATAGATTTCTGCCAATATTTGTGTTTGCCGCTTTATCGCTTTCTTTTGAGTTCTTTTGATCATGGAACTTTTAGGGAAGTTGCTACAGTAGTATATACTTGATATGTGGTGGTTTTGGGTTGAAACCTGAAGCAAAAAGAGGTTGATTATATGTTATGCTACACTAATGTTGCTAATAGATTTTGTTTAGTTTTGTATGAAGGAAGTTTTCAAGTGTAGGGATTGGAGAATGATGAGATGAGTTGAAGAATGGACAAAAGCTCAAGCTTGGGGATGCCTATGCATCACCCCAAGAAATATCCAATAAGTACAAGCGTCAAAGCTTGGGGATGCCCCCGAGGCACCCCTTCTTCATCGGCAAAAATCAGGTCACCTTTCAAAACACTATATTTTTATTGCTTCATGCACTATGTGTTTTTCTTGGAGCGTCAATTGTTTTAGTTTTCTTTATTAGTTTTGTTTTGTTTGCTGCAATAAATGGTTGGACCCCAACAAATTTCTTTTGGAGAAGTTGCCTTGCTTTTCATTTGCCAAGAACGCCCTAGTTTTCACTCTTATGAAAAACCGAGTGTTCTTCTTTTTCTGCTACTGCTTTTGGTTTTAATTTTCGCCTTGATATGCGTTCAGACCTTGTCATATCTCTTCATCACGGTGTATTTTTGCCTCTGATATTTATTGGTTTTCATCAAAAGAGGTGTCTCAAAAAATTTCACATGGTGTTGGAAAAGAGAAAAAGCTTTATGCAAAAAAGTGGTACAAGAAGGAGCTTGTATAGACTACGGCTTAGGCTTTTTCATGTCGTGCTTGATGTCTTTTTGATAGTATGCTTAGTGGTTTTGCTATAGCATGACTTGTCTCAAATAACTGAGATTGCTTAATGAGCCTTTGAAAAAATCATGCGTTGTTTTTATTATGTGGAAGCATTATTTTGGTTTTCTCCTTGATGCTTTATTTGGGTTGACTTGGCGCATGCTCACACATGTTAGACTCATACAAAGTTGCCAATAGCCTCTATGATCATTTAGTTTTTGACTATTGATGCCATCTTATGCTTCTTTTAATGTCGCTTTGTCGCTTTGCATGATTATGGCCATTATTGCTCTCTTAGTTGGTCGCTCCCAGTCTTTTCTAGCCCTTGCCTTGTACTGAGTATGAGCTCTACTCGTGCATCCAACTCCTAAAAACCAAGTTTTCCAAAGTGTCCACCATACATACCTACTAGCAATTTGCTATTCCAAGTAAATTTGACTTGCTTTTATTTTCTCTTCAAATTAAACTCTTACCAGTGTTATGCGAAAATTGGTCAGTAAAGCTCTCACGAATCGGAAGGCACACTTTACTTTTTCCTATTCTTAAAAATTTGACATTGTGGTCTCTTATGTTGAGTTGTTATGCTTGCAAGTTGTAAGTTAGAGACTAGCCTAGCCATGCAGTCATGGGCAAGCTTTCAACATTGCACTTCTTATTTGAGTTGATATCGTGATCTTTTGTTTATGGATGCCCGCGGTGTGAAAGGAATTGGGAATCTTGCGGGGATCATGGAGTTTGTATATGTGGTAGGGAAACGCCAGGGCTGCCAACCTAAGCCATGCATAATTCATGGTGGAAATTTGTAGCATACCCATGGTGGACATTCGACGAAGCATCTCAAAATAAAAAGCTAAACAAATGGTAAATAAAAGAGATGTCGAGGTGTTTATTGTCTACTTGTCCTGTCATTTTGATATGGGCTTGTTCCATGTCATCGGACATGGAGGTACCCCGTTGGCGGTTCTCGATGATACATATATACTTACAATGACAAGAGCCTTGCTTGGGACTCTAAGTTGAGTAGCATGAGGTTTGGGTACTCGTATTCACGGGACACGAGGTTTTCAACTTATGATTTGTCAAGCATATGCATCATAATTGTTCTCGCATTAACTTTAACCATTCAAGATGCTTATGATGGGGGCAATGAGAGCTCAAAGCCGGTAAGTACCATAATTTTTGAAGGTTATAAAACTTGCAATCACTGCTTCCCTCCGTGAAGGGCCTTTCTTTTACTTTTATGTTGAGTCACCACCTTCTATCTTTATGCACCATTAAGAGAGCATAGTTGTCATTCTTAGTATAATGTGCATTGTCCCAAAGTTTTCATTGATTGGTTCATATTGTTGGTTTCACTTGTTCTCAAATTATTTGTATCTAGTCGCCCTCTTAAACTTGAAGGTGTCCTATGCATTTATGTTTTGCTCTCCATCAAGGACAAGCTAAAAACCATTTGTATATTTTTCTTTATGATTAGAACACACGTTTGACTTTCATTGTTTCATTTTCATGATCTTTTGTTTGTGTTTATTTTCATGTTTATAACATGGTTGCTAAGTTTTTATTGTCAAGATTATATCTTTCATGCCCATGTTTTAAGTTCTTTTGATCCCAGCTCACAACGCTTACATACATGATCAAGATTGTGTAGGTGCATGTCACCTCAAAAATTATTTCTTTTGTTATCACTTACCTACTCGAGGACGAGCAGGAGTTAAGCTTGGGGATGCTGATACGTCTCCAACGTATCCATAATTTTTGATGCTCCATGCTTGTTTTTACACCATTTGCCTAATGTTTCGTTACACTTCGTGGAACTTTTATGCATTTTCTGGAACTAGCCTATTAACAAGTTGCCACAGTGCCAATTCCCTGTTTTCTGTTGTTTTTGTGTTTCAGAAATGCTACACAGGAAATATTCTCAGAATTGGACGAAACAAGTTCCTGAAGTCTTATTTTTCCCGGAAGCTTCCAGAGATCCGAAGAGGAGTTGGAGGGGGGCCATGAGGGCCCCACACACCAGGGCGGCGCGGCCCAGCCCCTAGCCGCGCCCCCTATGTGTGACGACACCTCGGTCCACTTCTGACGATGCCCCTTCACCTATAAAGACCCCCCGACGGGAAAAACCTAAGTACCCGATCAATTTTCCAGAAACACATCGTGATCCACCACCGTCATTGACCCGAGATCGGGAGGGTCCAAAAGCTCTTCCCGGCACCCTGCCAGAGAGGGGAATCACCATCAGAGGTCTTCTTCATCGCCATGCTTGCCTCCGGAGCGATGAGTGAGTAGTCTACCTTGGACTATGGGTCCATAGCAGTAGCTAGATGGTTGTCTCCTCCACCATGTGATTCATGTTTAGATCTCATGAGCTGCCCTACATGATTGAGATCACCGTTATGTAATTCTACATGTTTGGTTTGTTGGGATCCGATGAATATTGGTGTTATGATTGAGTTGCTATACTAAAATATATCTTATGTTATCTCTATGTTGTTTATGATCTTGCATGCTCTCCGTTGTTAGTAGCTATCTTGGCCGAGTAGTTGCTAGTGACTCCAAGAGGGGATATTTATGCACGATAGTGGGTTCATGCCTCTATTAAATCTGGGGGAGTGACAGAATCCTCTAAGGTTGTAGATGTGCTGTTGCTACTAGGGAGAAAACAACATTCATATGCTCGAGGGCATATGCTTTGTTTACATTACACAATTTGCTTAATGCAATTATCTGTTGTTCGCAACTTAATACTCATAGGGTGTTCGGATGATATCCCCGTGAGTGGATTATTAGTCATAGATGCAGTTGGATGGCGGTCTATGTATTTTGTTGTAATGCCCAGAGTAAATCACATAGTGATCTTCTTGACATATCATGTTTATCTTTATTCTATCAATTGCCCAACTGTAATTTGTTTACCCAGCATGTGTTATTTTATCTTATGGAGAGACACCACTAGTGAACTGTGGACCCCGGTCCTATTTCCATCATATTGCTATCACCTTCTTACTTTACTCGCACTGTTTACTTTACTCGCATACTTTCACTGTTTTCCACTCGATACGCTCATACCCTTTGTTTCAAGCACACCGGTGAGATTGACAACCTCATCGCAAGTTGGGAACAAAGTACTTGGTTGTGTGTGTGTAGGTTCCATGTTGCTGCTCGCAAAGCAAAGCTTGGACGAGGCGCCATATAAATTGTCCAGAGCTATCGCGAAGCTTGCAAGCATCACCTTTAGTCATTTGTTTGCTCCTCTCTTGAATGATAAACCTTGGTTTCTAACTGAGGGAAAATCTTGCTGCTGTATTCATCACACCTTCCTGTTGGGGTTCCCAACAGGCTAGACATTCAACTAGGCACCAACTCTTTTCTGGCACCATCAACCAGCAATCACCCAGTCGAGCCAGGCTGAATCGCACTAATCCCCCTTCATAGCCCAACAACAATGCCATCAGGAGCACATGCTTGAGAGCAGAACCACGTTGCTCAGTGATACGTTGCAAATGTATCTATAATTTTTGATGCTCCATGCTTGTTTTACACCAATTGCTTTATGTTTTGTTTACACTTTGTGGCATTTTTATGCATTTTCTGGAACTAACCTATTAACAAGATGCCACAGTGCTAGTTCCTATTTTCTGCTGTTTTTCTATTCCAGGTTTTTACTGAAGGAAATATTCTCAGAATTGGACGAAACAAAAGCCAAAGTGCCTATTTATCTAACATGAAGATAGAGTCCAAAGGGGAGACGGAGACCAGCCAGGAGCTGGCCACACCAGGTGGTGGCACGGCCCCACATCTGGCCATGCCACCGCATGGTGTGGGCCCCTCAGGCGCCCACCGACCTTGCCCTTCCGCCTATAAATTCACATCTTTGGGAAAACCCTAAAGGCCCAAGCCTCCATCCATGAAAAGTACTATAAGCCGCCGCCATCGCCGACCCTAGTTTAGGAGGGTCCAGAAGCTCTTCCCGGCACCCTGTCGGAGAGGGGAATCATCACCGGAGGCCTTCTTCATCACCATGCCTACCTCCGGAGTGATGCGTGAGTAGTTCATCTTTGGACTACGGGTCCATAGCAGTAGCTAGATGGCTGTCTTCTCCTATTTGCGCCTCCATGTTTAGATCTTGTGAGCTGCCTATCATGATCAAGATCATCTTATTGTAATTCTACATGTTGTGTTTGTTGGGATCCGATGAATATTGTGTACTATGTCAAGTTGATTATTGATCTATTATGTCTATGATATTTCTGACCTTGCATGCTCTCCGTTGTTAGTAGATGCTTTGGCCAAGTAGATGCAAGTGACTCCAAGAGGGAGTATTTATGCTCGATAGTGGGTTCATGCCTCTAGTAATCTGGGAGAGTGACAATAACTTCTAAGGTTTGTTCAAGGATAATTGTATTATTTACATTACACACTTTGCTTAAGGCAATAATCTATTGCTTGCAAGTTAATACCCAAGGGTTGTTCGGATGATATCCTGAAGGTGGATTATTAGTCATAGATGCAGTTGGATTACGGTCTATGTGTTATGTTGTAATGCCCAAATGAATCTCATAGTGATCTTCATGACATGTACATGCATTGTTATGCATTCTCTATTTGTCAATTGCCCAACTATAATTTGTTCACCCAGCATGTTATTTATCTTTATGGAGAGACACCTCTAGTGAACTGTGGACCCCAGTCCATTCCTTTACATTGATAATACCATCAACTGCAAACACTATTTACTTTCCGCAAGTACTATTTTATTTCATTGCAAACAAACATCTCTTTCCACACTATATGTTTAATCCTTTGTTTTCAGCAAAACCAGTGAGATTGACAACCTCACTGTAAGTTGGGGCAAAGTATTTTGGTTGTGTTTTTGCATGTTCCACGTTTTTGCCTGACGCCGGTAGTGCGCCCTACCAAAAATCAGCTAGCAACAACCTTCAGAAGTGATTTCTTTCTCCTACTGGTCGATTAAACTTTGGTTTCATACTGAGGGAAAACTTACTGTTGTGCTCATTATACCTTCCTCTTGGGGTTTCCCAACGGGTCCTGTGAGACATCAAGACTGTTTTCTAGCGCCGTTGCCTAGGAGAAAGAGGATTTCTGCAAGGGGAGTCTCTCACTTCCAATCTCTTTACTTTGTTATTATTTTGCTTAGTTTCTTTACTTTGTTTTGTTTACTTCTTTTTATCAAAAATACAAAAAGTTAGTTCCTTTTGTAGTTGTTATTTTTGTTGGTCTATTTTAATTTTGCTAAAATGAGAAATCTCGATAACACTAAGTTGTGTGACTTTACTAGCACAAACAACAATGATTTCATCTGCACACCTATTGCGCCACCTGCTCCTGAAGCAACTTTCTATGAAATTAAACCTGCTTTGTTAAATCTTGTTATGAAAGAGCAATTTTCTGGTGTTAGTACTGATGATGCTGCTGCTCACCTTAATAATTTGTTGAACTTTGTGAGATGCAAAAATATAAGGATGTAGATAGAGATATTATTAAGCTTAAATTGTTTCCTTTCTTCTTGAGAGGAAGAGCTAAAGATTGGTTGCTATCTTTGCCTAGAAATAGTATTGATTCTTAGATTAAATGCAAAGATGCTTTCATTGGAAAATATTATCTTCCTGCTAAGATTATATCCTTTTTTTGCGGGTTAAGATTATATCCTTGAGAAGTGACATAATGAAGTTTAAACAATTTGACAATGAACATGTCGCTCAAGCTTGGGAAAGAATGAAATCTTTGGTAAAGAATTGTCCCACTCATGGACTGACTACTTGGATGATCATCCAAACCTTTTATGCATGACTGAATTTTTCTTCAAGAATCCTTCTGGCTTCAGCTACTAGAGGTACCTTGATGTCCATCACTTTGGGTGCTGCAACAAAACTTCTTGATGATATGATGATAAATTATTCTGAATGGCACACTGAGAGAGCTCCACAAGGTAAGAAGGTAAATTCTGTTGAAGAAACCTCTTCCTTGAGTGATAAGATTGATACCATTATGTCCATGCTTGTTAATGTTAAAACTCATATTGATCCAAATAATGTTCCTTTAGCCTCTTTGGTTGCTCAAGAAGAGCATGTTGATGTGAACTTCATTAGAAATAATAATTTCAACAACAATGCTTATAGGAATAATTTTGGTAGTAACAATTATATGCCATATCCTTCTAATAGTGGCAATGGTTATTATGGTAGATCTAAAATGCCTAGTGAAGAAAGGATTTTAGAAGTTGAAAGAGCCACTAAGAACTTTATGCAAATGCAATATGAGCAGAATAAGTTATTCACTTAAACCATGGAGGAACAATCTGCTTTGTTGAAGAATATTAGTCATCAACTTGAGAATTTAAATAGGGAAATTCCTGGGTTGCAAGTTAAATTTCAAATGCTGAAACCTGTATTTCATCCTTGTCTGAAGTGCAATCTTCCTTGATTAATAAAATGGCTGCTAAGCCTAATCCCTTTGCTGCTACTAATGCCATTCAAGTTAGAATTGATGACAATGTTAGGATGTTAGTAGAATTGCATGCTAGGTGGGAAAGAGAGGATGAAATTGCTAGAAAGAATAATATGACTAAAGTTTGTACCATTACCGCCACTAGTAATGTTGAAGTTTCAAATGCTATCAAACCTCCTACTATTAATGATAAAATGATTGGTGTAGGAAAAGTCCCCACTCCCTCTGCAAAATTGCCTAAAACTACTAAAACTTTTTCCAATAAAAGTGCAAAAAAATTCAATGTATGGGAGACAATGGTCCTACTAAATTTGATAATAATGATTTTGATCTTGATGGTTGCAACATCTTTGAAGTAATTATGTTCTTACAAAAGCTTGCTAGAAGCCCTAATGCTAGTGCTATGAATATTGCTTTTACAAAACATATTACAAATGCTCTCATGCAAATTAGAGAAGAGAAATTAAAACAAGAAGTTTCTATTCATAGAAAGTTAGAAGATGGTTGGGAGCCCATCATTAAGATGAAAGTGAATGATTTTTATTGTAATGCTTTATGCGACCTTGGTGCCAGTATCTCTGTTATGCCTAGGAAAATTTATGATATGCTTGGATTACCACCTTTAGAAAATTGTTATGTGGATGTCCATCTTGCTGATATTGCTAAAAAGAAACCTTTGGGGAGGATTAATGATGTTCTTATTATGGTTAACAATAACCTTGTCCCCGTTGATTTCCTTGTTGTGGATATTGAATGCAATGCTTCTTGTCCTATTATTTTGGGAAGACCTTTTGTTAGAACTGTTGGTGCTATTATTGATATGAAAGAAGGTACCATTAGATATCAATTCCCACTCAAGGAAGGTATGAAACACTTTCCTCGAAAGAGCAAGAAGTTACCTTTTGATTCTATCATTAGAACAAATTATGAAGTTGATGCTTCTTCACTTGAAAATACTTGATTCTTACTTTCTACGCCTAGCTGAAAGGCGTTAAAGAAAAGCACTCTTGGGAGATAACCCATGTTTTATTTCAGTAATTTTTCTTTTGTTGAGTCTTAGAAGTTGTTACCTCTGTAATAACCTCTCCTTATCCTTTTTATTTTGTTTCTGTTCCAAGAATAGCCTCTAATAGGACGAAGGTAAGATTTGGGGAAGTTGCTGTCCCAAAACAGATTTCTGTGCTTCGCTGTAAAAAATTGTGAAGAATCCCAGAACATCATATTGATCTGCAATGTTTTGTGCACATGCCCCAGGTTATTATCTAACTTTTGTTAGTTTTACACTTTTTGATTTGAGCAACAGAAGATTTTTGAAAAAATCAATCTTTACCTGCTGTTCTGTTTTGATAAATTTCTACCACTATTTGCATTTGCCTCTTAATCTCTTTCTTTTTGAGTTCTTTTGATCGGAAGAGATTTTAAAAGAAGTTGGTACAGTAGCTAATGTTTCAATAGATGTTGTACTTGAGTTGAAACTGAAACAAAAGTGGATCCACTATCTTGCATACACTAATATTGCTAATGAGAATTGTGTGAATTTTTTTATGAAAGAAGTTTTTAAGTGTAGGGAAAGGAGAATGATGTGATGAGATGAAGGATGGAAAAAATCTCAAGCTTGGGGATGCCCATGTCACCCCAAGAAATATACAAGAAGTGCAAGCATGAAATCTTGGGGATGCTTGATACGTCTCAAACGTATCTATAATTTTTGATGTTCCATGCTTGTATACACACCATTTGCTTTGAGTTTTGTTACACTTTGTGGCGTTTTAAAGAATTTTCCGGAACTAACCTATTAACAAGATGCCATAGTGCCAGTTCCCTGTTTTCTGCTATTTTTGTGTTTCAGAAAAGTTACACAGGAAATATTTTCGAAATTGGACGAAAGAAAAGCCGAACCTCCCATTTTTACCGAAGCTTCACGAAGACCGAAGATGAGACAGAGGGGGGCCAGGAGCCAGGCTCACCACAGGGGGGCGCGACCCAGCCCCTGGCCACGCCGCCCCAAGGTGAGGCCAGCTGGCCCCACCTCTGATGGTGCCCTTTCGCCTATAAGTCCCCTCGACAGGAAAAACATAAGGGACGGATCTCTTTTCCATGAAACATACTGCAAGCCGCCGCCGTCACCGTCACGAGATCGGGAGGATCCAGGAGCTCTTCCTGGCACCCTGCCGGAGAGGGGAATCCCTGCTGGAGGCCTTCTACACTACCATGGTCGCCTCTAGAGTGATGTGTGAGTAGTCTACCTTGGACTACGGGTCCATAGTAGTAGCTAGATGGTTATCTCCTCCACCATGTGCTTCATGTTTAGATCTTGTGAGCTGCCCTACATGATCAAGATCATCTTTATGTAATCATACATGTTGTGTTTGTTGGGATCCGATGAGTATTGGTACTATGTTAAGTTGATGTGCTGAATATATATCTTATGTTATCTCTATGCTGTTTATGATCTTGCATGCTTTCCGTTGCTAGTAGCTATCTTGGCAGAGTAGATGCTAGTAACTCCAAGAGGGAGTATTTATGCTCGATAGTTGGGTTCATGCCTCTATTTAATCTGGGGGAGTGATAGAAACCTATAAGGTTGTAGATGTGTTGTTGCCACTAGGGAGAAAACAACAATCTTTTGTCCAAGGACATTTGCTTTGTTTACATTACGCACTTTGCTTAATGCAATTATTTGTTGTTCACAACTTAATACTCAAGGGGTCCTCGGACGATTCCCCGCGAGTGGATTTTTAGTCATAGATGCAGTTGGATTATGGTCTATGTATTTTTTTCGTAATGCCCAGAGTGAATCTCATAGTGATCCTCATGACATATGTACGTTATCTTTACTCTATCAATTGCCCAACTATAATTTGTTTACCCAGCATGTGCTATTTATCTTTTGGAGAGACACCACTAGTGAACTATGGACCCCGGTCCAATTTCCTTTACATTGCTATACCGTTTTGTTTGGCCTCGCTTAGCCGGTTCGTCAGCCGGCTCGGGGAGAAGGCCATGCCGCTGTACCAGCTGATGAAGAAGACGGACCATTTTGTTTGGTCCCTGCGCGCTGACGATGCCTTCAATGACCTCAAGCGAGCCTTGTCCACCGCGCCAATCTTGGCAGCGCCGGCTCTGCGAGAGCCAATGCTGCTCTACATCGCAGCAACCCCACGCGTCATCAGCGTGGTGATCGTGGTGGAGCACGCTGAGGAAGGTAAAGAGTTGCCGGTTCAGCGCCCGGTGTACTACTTGAGTGAGGTGCTCACTCTCTCCAAGTAGAACTACCCGCACCACCAGAAGGTCGCGTACGGCGTGTACATGGCGGCGAAGAAGCTGAAGCATTACTTCGAGGAGCACCCGATCACGGTGGTGAGCACCACACCGCTCTCGGAGATCATCGGGTGCAAGGATGCGTCGGGAAGAGTGGCCAAATGGGCGATCGAGCTCGCAGCTCATACCATTCAGTACAAGCCCAGAACGACGATCAAGTCGCAGATCATTGTGGATTTCTTCGTTGATTGGGGAGAGCACCAGTACTTGCCACCGGCTCCGAACTCCACCCACTGGCGCATGCACTTCGACGGCTCCAAGCTGCTCGGGGGCTTGGGAGCCGGCGTCGCCCTCACCTCACCCAAGGGAGACAAGCTGCAGTACGTGCTGCAGATGCATTTTCGTGCGTCGAACAACGTCGCCGAGTACGAAGCCCTGGTGCACGGGCTCAAGATGGCCAAGCAGATTGGAATCAGGAGGATTCTTTGCTTCGGAGACTCTGACCTGGTAACGCACCAGGTCTCAGGGGATTGGGACGCCAAGGACGCCAATATGGCCTCCTATCGCTTCTACGTGTAGCAGCTCAGCGGATTCTTCGAAGGCTGCGAGTTCCACCATGTCCCCAGAGCGAACAACAAGGAAGCAGACCGGTTGTCCAAGATTGGCTCCACCAGGCAGGATATCCCAGCTGGGGTGTCCCTGGAGATCATCCACAAGTCGTCTATCAGACCTTCGCCGGAGTCCATATCCATCTATGTGCCTGGAGACCCAGCCCCGGCCCCGGTACCGCCGCCGAACCCGGGGGCTGCCGTCTCGGATCTGAAGGAGGCAGCCGGCCAACCCAGCACAGCCGGCTCGGCGAAGGACGAGGGGACTGCCGGCTCCACGCCCGTTCTCCCAGCCGGACAATCAGGCGAAGCCGGCTCAACGACGGACCCGGGGGCTGCCGACCCTCTGGTCGCCAGTGTCTTCCATATACGGGAGATACCTTCCTGGGCGGAACCATTCTCCAACTACCTCATCACTGGGGACCTGCCGCAAGATGAAGCGGAAGCTAGGCGAATTCAGCGTCGAGCTGGGGTGTACACCATCATCAACAGCGAGCTGTACAAGCGCAGCGTGTCAGGCATCTACCAGAAGTGCATCGAGCCAGAAGAAGGGACAGAGCTGCTGAGAGAAATACACCAAGGGGAGTGCGGACATCACGCGTCTTCTAGAGCCTTGGTGGCCAAAGCCTTCCGCCATAGTTTCTACTGGCCAACGGCTAAGCAGAACGCGGAGCAGCTGGTGAAGTAGTGCAACGGCTGCCAGCGCTTCTCCAAGCACAGAAACACTCCAGCGGCAGCCCTCAAGACCATCCCGCTCACCTGGCCGTTCACGGTCTGGGGCCTGGACATGGTGGGGCCATTCAAGACCGCACCCGGGGGCTTGACGCATCTGCTGGTTGCCGTAGACAAGTTCACCAAGTGGATCGAGGCCAAGCCAATCAAGAAACTCGACGGTTCATCCACGATCAAGTTCTTCAACGAGATCATCACGAGATATGGAGTTCCCCATAGCATCATCACCGACAATGGGATGAACTTTGCGAAGGGAGTCTTTGCTGATTACTGTGGTCAGAAGGGCATCCGGCTGGACTTAGCGTCAGTAGCGCACCCTCAGTCAAATGGACAAGTGGAGAAGGCAAATGGGCTGATCCTGGCCGGCATCAAACCAAGACTGGTCGAGCCTCTCGAGTGCTCAGCCGGCTGTTGGGTCGAAGAGCTACCCTCAGTGCTCTAGAGCCTGCGCACCACTCCAAACCGCTCTGTTGGCTTCACACCTTTCTTCCTAGTCTATGGAGCAGAAGCGGTGTTGCCCACAGACATTGAGTTCGACGCGCCCAGAGTTGTCCAGTACATGGAGAAGCAAGCAAAAGAAGCTCGCGAAGATGGTGTCGACCTCCTCGAGGAGGCTCGAGAGCAGGCTCTGGCTAGATCAGCACTCTACCAGCAGCAGCTACGACGATACCACAGCCGGAAAATTCGCCCGCTCGCGTTTCGCGAAGGTGATCTCGTACTCCGGCTGGTCCAAAGCACTAAAGGCTTGCACAAGCTGTCCTCTCCCTGGGAGGGACCGTTCATTGTCAGCCGGGTGCTGGGCAATGGGGCATATTACCTCATCGACGCACAAGAGCCCAGAAAGAACAAGGCAGATAACTCTGACAAGGAGACCAAGCGTCCCTGGAATGTCAGTCTCCTAAGACCTTTCTTCTGCTAAGGCAAAAGCTTGTACCCCGAAAAACGTGTCAATGAATAAAGTAAAGCGGAACGGTTAGTTACGGCCGGCTCCGAGGAAAACACTTCGTGTATGTTTTGCTTCCTGCGTTATTCACTTGACCGGCAGCCGGCTCCAGGCACCGAGCCACAGCCGGCAGCCCCGAAAAAGATTGATCTCTCGCCAGCCGGATGAGTACTACGTATGGCGAAGGTCTCGAGCCCAACCTCCACCTCTCGGCTCCGCGCAGCCGGATGGATAGGAGCCGGCAGACCACATACGAGGGAAAGCCGCAGAGCAGAACCACAAACGATAGAAAAATCGCTCGACCAAGTGTTAAGGGCAGTGACTGTTAACTAAGCGTTGGGTAGCATGAGTCGGGGGCCCGATAAACCAAAGTACTACTTCTCACTCCGCGGCATGCTCCCACCCTAGGCCGGCATTCGGCTGCCGGCCCAAGGGAGACCAACCGGCACCAGGCTACCGGTTGGGGGTAGAAGGGCCGAAGGGTGGGAAGATTAAGGAAAAGGTTGAGGGAATCGGGCAAAGGCAAAACCACCGAATAGTTGATAGTCACAGACTCTCGATATTTGGGCTGAGAAGCCACGCCCAAGAGGTTCGAAGCTAGGGCTACCTCACTTGGCATTGGCATTATTCGCGAAAGTTCAGTTTCGAGCTAGCTGTTAGTCCAGCTACCCCAAAACTCGGGGGCTAGGGGGAAAGGGAATTGGCCCTCAGAAGCAGGCCGGCTCCAGTACCTCGCCGGCTGTCCGTTCAGCTGGCGCTGCGACACGATCAGCAAGCGAGCAATGAAATCGAAACTTAACACTCGCAAAGCAACGGCTAGAGCCAGAGACTAGGAAGTCTATTCCAATCGTGGCTTGGGATGTGCGGAAGCCTGGAGGGGAAACGTGCCGGCTTCGACCTGTAGCGTACCTGTGCTTTATTTGTGCTAGTCCCAGATCGACTGCTAGCACACACAGTTACAAGATGAAATACCAAGAATACAAAGGTCTTTATTACAATGCTTGATCCACAAATAACATAGTCTTTTACAATTCAATAAGGCACAAAGCCACAAACTTATTACAACTCTAGAAAATGACTAAGTGAAATAAATCTTCAAGTCTTGTTTCTTCATAGCTCCGCAGGCAGACGTGTTGGACGAAGACTCGTGACCGAAGCGCAGCATCCTTCAATCTTCTTAGTAGCCACCTGCAACATGATACGTTGCAGCCACGGAGGGTCAATACTTTGAATGTATTGGCAAGATGTCACTTTGGTGGACTCAATGGCACCTACACTTATATGCTATTTGGCCAGGTGGAGTTTGACTTTGCAAAAGCAAGCTTTTTCCTAACTTTGTAAAACTCAAGTTTTCCTTAGCAAAATTTTGACAAGAACCTTTTGCTACCCAAGTTTACCAATCAAGTTTTAACTTAGAGAAATTGGGATGAGGAGATTCTTGAACAGCTTCAATGTCATGTCACTCTGAATTGTCCGTAACCGGGGACACGGCTAAGTACTTAGTTCTAAACACTCTGCAGAGGTGGTGCACTTTTCCCACAGGACTTAGTTAACCCGTTTTGCCGTGAGACTCATTTTGCCTCAAACGGCCAAGTGAAAACTAAGACGAGGCCTTTCAGAAGCATTCCCTCAGACCAAACGGACGCGCTCCCAAAAACCACCCTCTGTCCGCCTGGCTTGAGTTCTTGCAGCTTAATTGACCAAGACAGAGCCCATATTGTCTTGTGGTTGCACTGGAAGCTTCACGACTTGAACGTCTCCAATCTCCGTTGCTCCTGGGTGGCCTTCCACAAGTGAGATACACCTGGTGGTTCAGAGGTTCGATGACATGACCCCAGGGAACCACTCAACACAATCCAAACAAGCCACATCCACCCAGGTGGTTCATTAACTTAGTTGTTTTCTTAGTTTTTGCAAAACAAGGTTTTCAATACTTAGCCAAAATCATTGTGTAGTCCCTTCCCACAACAAGAACAATAGCAAAGTCCTATAGCAGCAGCAATTCTACTAGGAGATGCAAAACTAGCTAGCTTAGACAAAACTTATCACAAACTAGCAAGTTAGAAATAAGAGAACATAAAGCACCTAATCATGCATCTTCTACTAGAAAAGCTACTAGGCAAAACTTTCAGTAGGACAAGGGAAAACATGGTGACACTTGCCTTAGTAATATTTATCGATGATTGATGGTTTCTTCTTCAAAAACTTGTTCTCACACTCCGGATAAATCTAAAGCATAGAAAAATTACAACCAATAAACAACCATCGCAAATAAAGAAACAACCAAATCATCATAGCAATAAAGAGTCAAATAAAACACATACCAAAACATGCAAAACTCAACCTAACTCAAGAATATATTTATAGTTCGTCCAAAAACATTACACGTGAGGTAAAACATGTGGGGAACGTCAATTAACAAAATTTCAAAAATAAATAAATAACTTATTAGGAAACATCGAACTCTTTTTACATTTAAATTAAGGTTTGAACTTCTAAATTATAAATAAAAAAGTTTGGTGTTTTAGCATAATCTGTGGCAACGTCGCAATTTCTGAAGCATCCCATCTTCATCTGACGGTCGAAGTGCTCTTCGTCTCAGATCTGCATTAGTCGAATTTGCCTCAGTCTTGCGTCTTTGCCTCTGACACACGACGGTACAAGAATTCTAGGTTTGTTCAAAATTTTAAGCGATAGATTAAAAAAATCTATAATTAGTAAAACTAGTATTATTTGATAGATAATTAAATTGTCAATCAAGTGCAAGAAGATTTATCTAAAACAGAGCTTTAGATTTAAAGATACGAATTTTCAAAGTTTCATTTGAGCTGGCACAAAACGTAAAACAATCGATCGATCGGTTATAGCACTCAGCGTGTGGAAAGAAAGGACGTGGCAATCTCTATATCTTTTGATCAACATCTGGCGGCGGGGGCATGTTAGCTCCATCTTCAACTCTGATTTGCTCAGGTTAGATTGGCTCAGCTTCGAGGACTATGGCTTGATAGTTCAAATATAGGTTATAGATTCAAAAATTCTACAACTAGAAAAACAATTGTCACTGTGTAGGGAATTTAATTGTGAATCCAACACAACGAAAATCATTCAAAAAGGAGCTATATATTTATAATTATGAATTTTAAAGATTCACTTGAGCTAGTAAAATCCTACACCGATCGATCACGCGCTTAAAGAAACAGAACCTGACACATGGATTGGGATTAAAACAAGCCCAGTGGTTCGGACTGTACGAGATTAAACGGCTGTGGCTGTTTTAACACATACCAGCTAATGTAGTTCATGCCAGTGCGGGAGACAACGGCGACGTACTCGGTGGTGATGTACCGGCGGTCTTCGACGACGGCTGGTAGACAACCACGCAGCGGACGACGGCAAGGTGATGACTTCCGCTTCTTGCAGCGAGCGGGTGGTGCGACGGTGGTGTCGGGCGATGCAGCCAACAGCAACAGGAAGATGCACGACGATGTCCTGAAGGTAGACGACGGTGAGAGGAGTCCACGGATAAAAAGAATCAGACCATAAGTTTACTTACGCGACGTACTAGTCCGATGAACTCCGATGACGTCGGGGCCATCAGCGAGAAAATGATGCAACACCATGTCTAGGAGGTAACCATCTATGTAGGTAGTGGGTAGATGCAACGATTTGAGCTGGTTCTCACCGAGTCAATCGCAATCTACGTGTCCAATCGATGAACTCAAGCTGCAGACGTGGTCGCGTGCGTCGTCGGTGATGAACAACTCGGCCTTCTGCCCCTGTGGATTGGTTCTCCTCCTCCTTGCGAACTTGGTGGTGCAGCAGCTCGGTGCTTCGTGGCTTCAATCACCGGGAACGCGAGCGGCGTTCGTAGCGGCTTGGCGGCTTTACATAAGACTAAATTAATCTAGGTTTTCGGGTGGCGGCGCGAGCAGGGGAAGGGGAGGGGCTGGGCGTCGACCTGGGGTATATATAGGTGGACTGGTGATGCCTCGAGGCTGCGAGTTAGTCGGGGCGATCGTTCCACCGTATGCTGCACGAACTCCTCGCACGGGCGTGCAGGCAGGTATCGCTTGGCTAGGTCTACGCTGGTTCGGGTAAGTCATTGTGGCCGGCTCGAGTGGGCTTTGTGCCTTGGGCTGCATCGCTAGGCTTAAAGGAAGAAAAGAATTAGACGACCAACACAATACATATCTAGATTTTCAGCCAAAGAAGCATGCTTGTGCATGGCGCATGGTGCATGCACGTGCATGTACTTGGGCCATAGATTTTTACTTGCATAATGTAAAATAGAAATTAGATTTTCAAAATAGTCCTTGGAAAAATTAAGGAATATCCTTTATGAAAATAAAATTTGAACTTTATTTTAAAACATATTTTTGGCACGACAAACTTTATAAATCATTTTGGAAATACCTCCTTTGCAATAAAGCTTGCATAGGATTTGAATAAATGCAAAATAATATTTTAAAATCCTTTTTTCTCAAAAGAGTTCTTCAAGGAATAATATAAAGTTTGAAATAGTTTTTCCCATAAAGCTTTTAAATAAACTAAAAAAAAAATTTAAATCCTTGTGAAATTTCAATCAATACAAGCAAAACAAAAACAAAAATTCCACTCCAAAATTTGATAAAATCTTGGGATGTTACACGACCTCGCTTGAGCCGGTACAAGACTTAGACTCTGCTCCAACTCCGCGAAGCCGGGACTGGTCCGTTCCCCCCGGAGCCGGCAAGCGGAAGCACCATTCCCTCCGCGTTGAAGCCGGAAGAGCCCGCCCGGAGCGTCTGCGCGGGCCAGTGACCATCGCGGTCCCTATCTACAGTTTCGTTAAGAGAAGAACCATTGCATCACAACGGTGTCGAGCGGGAGACATTTGCTCGATGGCAAAGGCACACAAGCGATGAAAAGCAAGTAAAGATTTGCAGGAAATTGGAAGAGTTCATTAAAGAAGCCCGATGGTTACAAAAGTCCCCTAAAACTACTACCCTAAAGGCGCCAAGAATCCCGCGCCTGGGAGATCCTCGCCTCCCCTAGCCAGGCGCGAGCGCCGCATGGACTTTGTCCCGGAGAAGCCCATGCTGGAGGCCGATGGAGCCCCCGCCCCTCACGGCTGGGCGGCGTAAGTGCGGGCAGAGAGGGTGGCGTCGAAGAAGCATACAGTGAACTCCTTCTTCCCGTCGTGGTGGGTGAGGAGGATGAACCAGCCCTTGTGCACGCCGTAGTCGAGGAAGAGCTTCGACCACCCGTCGCGGAAGTAGCACATCCCCTGGCCGTCGTAGTAAACTTCGACGTGGTATGATGGCTGGCCGCCGCTGCATTCCCGCAGCTTGGCATAGGCCATCTCCTGGCCTTCCATCGAGTCCGTGAACCGGGATGGAAGGCGGAGGCGGTCCCGAGACCCGGCGAGCGCGGGAACAATGCAGGTGGACCACCCCTGGGCCAAAATATAGGTCGGCGGTTGGAGCGCCGGCTTCTCCAGCCAGGGCCGCGACGGGCCTAGCTGAGGAGGGGCCGCCGCGCGGGGCCCCGCGGGAGTGGCAGCAACCCTGAAGACAACCGGGGCCTTCTTGTTTTTGCTCCCCAGCGGCCGCCCATGACGGCGAGACGACGAGGGAGCAGCGGCCGCCGCGGAAGCGGTCTTCTTCCCGCTCCCCTTCGGACGGCCTGGCCCCCGCTTCTCCGGGATGCCCGCGTCGCCGGAAGCTTCGGCCGCCGGGGGCGCGACAGAGGTAGAAGCAGCGGCGGAGGCCTTCGCTGCGAGAGCCTCCAAGGTACCCTTGTTGCGGCTCCCTTTCGGGCGACCGCGCTTCCGAGGTACGGAAGGCGCCGTCTCCGGCGCCTCGACCTCCTTCTCGCTCCCCTCCGGGACCTTGTCATCGCTGGCAGTGGAGCAGCTAGGGGACGACATGACCGGGCTGGTTTCAGAAAGGCGAAGCTTGAAGTGAGGGAGAAGTGGGGGATGCCCTGCGCCGTTAGCACGCTGGGTATTTAAAGAAGAGCGGCGAAGGGATAACCCCCGACGTTTCAGAAACCAACTTCCACATCGTCTGCCACCGCAACGGTTACCGCAGCGGATCATGAGAGGAGTTGATGGGACACGTCGCTGACGTGCGCCAGCCCACCTCGCATGATGACTCGGGAAGTTATGACGGTGATGATTCCGAAGTCAAATGACAAGACTGGCCACTGGCGCGCTGCGCCGGCCGCCGCGTGGAAACACGTCCCGAGGCGGCGCAAGTTCCCAGGAGGAGGCACGCCGGCTCGTGGCTCACAGGCTCTCGGTCGCCAGCCGGGCCAGCACCGGAGCCGGTTCATCCCGAGACGGCCGGAAGAACTCTGCGAGGCCCAGCCTCGACAACTAGGGCGACCAAGCCGAACCGGAGATCCTGGGACTTCGACGAGGACGAGCAAGACTTCAGCGAAAAGAAGAACCCGCCGAAGCCCCATGCTAGCCCATGAGACTTCGCCAGTTTCGGGGGCTAGTGTCGTGGGGATGACTTAGGGGGCGCACCACGGGCCGGGCAACATGCCGGCTGGCGTCCCAGGAGTTCCCGCGACTTCAGCACGAGAAGACCGGCTCCGACTGAAGGGCCGGCTGCACCCGCAGCCGGCTGACGACTCCACGGAGGAGAACTGGAGCCGGGCGATGAAGACAAGGCCACTCAACGGTAGCCTGGCCAAAAGCGGAATGGCCCCGACAAGATCGTCAGGGGCGCAGGACAGGAGTGACGAGCGCCACGACCGCGTCCAACCAATGAGAGATCGAAGACCCTTCCCCACGACGGGATCCAAGGCAAAGGGGAGGGGATATGCCCTCCAGATGCCGGTCCAGGAGAAAGACACTTTATAAAGTGTCTTTGCCAGAGCAGGGTCAGAGGATCACGCCAAGGACACCGCCGCCGAGGAGCCGGCAGCCGGCCGAATCGTCACCTAAACCTGTAACCAGGCCCCCGTCTATATAAGGGGGCCTGGACCCTTAGCGTAGGGGAGATCCGATCTTCTTCTTCCTCCTCTAGCCGAACAGCTCGAGGAGCACTGTAATCACTACTACTCGATCAATACGAAGTAGGCAGGAAGTAGGGGTTTACCTCCAACCGGGAGGGCCCTGAACCTGGGTAAACCGTGGTGTCTCTGTTGGCACAATCCCGAGCCGGACCCATCGTCACCAACATCGAGCCCCTCCGATAAGCCACCCCATGGCTACTGTCTCTAAATTCCCACGACAAGGAGGGCGTGAAACAAGGAATTGGTGGTCCTACAAATGAACAAGTCAGAAAAGTAATCGATACAAGCATAAACACAGCTGGAAGCCAATGAATTCGAAAACAAGTATACAATGCAAAAAAATCGTACCTTGGGTAGGGGATGCACAGAGTTGAAATAATCAGCAGCCAATTCTGCAACTACATGGTCCTTGGTGAGCTTGGTGAGGCTCCTGACTCGCTTGTTGACTTCCTGCTTCTCCATTAGATTTCTAGAGATGCGAGAAGAATCCACCAAGCCAGAATAGTTCCAAAGTTTGGAAAGATGATGTTGCAGGGGCTGAACTCGACGTTGCACAAAGAACGCCATGAGTTGAATACCCGACAAAGTGCCTCCTTTACCTCCTTTCAGAGCTTGGATGTGGGTCAACAGCGGAGCAATCTCCTCCATCTCAGCATCTATGGGAGGCGAATCCCACGATGCCAATTTCTTCAACTCTTTGGAGGCGTCCAAAGGGGCTAGGCCATACTCATCTTTGGAGGAGGCCTTACGGTCTTTGATGTAAAACCATTTGGTCCTCCAACCCTGGACTGATGCAGACATGGAAAACTCCAAATACTGAGCCTCGAGGCACACAGAGATGACAGCCCCGCCCAGTTCAGGCTTATTCGCGAAGGAAACGCTGGGGTGGAGCCAAAAGATGGATCTCCAAAGAAGAAAATGGGGTTCAATCCCCAGGAATGACTCGCAAAGAGTCACAAAGCAGGCAATGTGGAGGATAGAATTAGGTGTGAGCTGGTGAAGCTGCACACCGTAAACATAAAGAAGCCCATGAAGAAATTCATGGGCAAGAAAAGAGAGTCCGCGGAGAAGGAAAGAAAGAAACATCACCCGATAGCCACTCGGGGGCTTGGAGATCCGTTCGGTGCTCGGGAATTTGATGGAGTCATTGCTGGAGACGAGACCATCTGTCTTGGCCTTGTCCAGCTCCTTCTGTGTGACAATAGAGGGCACCCAGCTAGTCGTGGAGCTCGTTGCTTTCTGCTTGGCCATGTTGTTCTTTACCACCAGGTGTTTCACGCGCATCTACGAATCGACGCTCAGGGGCTATGCACGCGAAGAGCAGGGCGCAAGGATTGGCAATGGCGGCAACGGAGACAAAGAGCTGGTAAATAGTACAAATCTCCAATCTCCCCCTATATACCTTCTCTGAGAAGGAACGTGGGCTGAGATGTGGCATAAGGAGAGGAAGCGGCAGCCCACTAACGGGCGGGGAAATCCAAAATTACCGCGCTACCCATGAAACAGTTCGTGCTCAACCAAAGTGACGTATAGAGGAATTTGGCCACTGATGTCACGAAGAAGATAAAAGAACAAAAATCAACTCGATGGATGCATGTACTCAACAAATATCGAATATGGTGAATTTCGGATAAAGAAGGACAAGATAAAGAAGACACAAGATTGGCGCCGACAATACAAAAATCAATTTAGGAGACTATACCCGAAAACATTCGACTATAGCCTCGGGGGCTACTACCATCGGGAGCGCTGAGCGCGCACCCGGCGAAATTATCGCTAAACTATTTCGAGTTGAAGCATGATGATGGAGTACACTATATTTGAGCCTATACTCGAAAAAAAAAGTTTTGTTCAACTATAGCCTCGGGGGCTACTCCCATCGGGAGCGCTGAGCATGCACCCGATGATGTTTATTAACGAGCACTGGAGCACGGAAAGCGAAGAAAGATTCGATGAAATGTCGTTACTCCCATCGGGAGCGAGTTTTTTATGGTTGTATAACCCGAATATTTTCAGTCAAAATTAGACTGCGACATGCGATTCTTGAGTTACGTTATCGCAACGAAACTCAAATGCCGTGATTTATCACGAAGGTAAGACCCCGGGATCCATCATGTGTGGCTTGGTATACGCACATGGATGAGCTCTGCTGGTATGTATCCGTGTCTACGACGCAAAAAAAATCCTGGTAGAGGCACTGGGTACCCTGAGAACCACTGGGACTCATTCTTTGTAAGTCCTAAATGCGGCAAAAGAATGGGTTTGACCGGTATCCCAAATTCAAGTCCAAGGGGATTGAATTTGAAGTAGGTGGCAAGTATCTGATTGACCTCTTGATCCATCAGAGTTGTCAGGCTTGTTCATTAAAACCCCTTGCTAGATATTATCATGAAAATAAGTCGAAAGACCAAGTTGAAGATTTGAAGATGTGAAGAAGTCGAAGAATTGATCAAGTCAAAGACTTAAAGATTAGAGATTCAACCCGAATCTGCAATTCTGGTAGAATCTCAGGGGCACTGACAAGGGTATAGCTAATAGAGCCCGCTAGTTGAGTACCCCTGAGGCCCGTTAAGCTAGGCCCAATTGTAATGATAATCAAGATACGAGTTCTTACCGTATGTCAATATTGTAATCTGTATCGGATCCCACCCGATCCTTGAGACCTGGCCATCTATAGATGGGGGCCAGGAGGGGACGGTGTGGGATAGATTGAAAGCAAGCCAGGTTCAACACCCAAGTTTACTTTTGATATACACCTGTTTTGACTAACTTTACCTTTGAGTTCATCCAACGCCCTATCTCCCTGATCCTAAGTCCTTCATCTAGGACATTTATCGAGTTAACCCCTCGTCAACCACCTTACTCCGGGTAACCCTACCAGGGATATTACCGGTGTCTACCTTTCTTTGCCCTCTTTCTTGTTCTTGTTCTTCTTCTCTTCGGGTTGTGCCAAGACCGAGACAACCATATCATACGAAGCTTGTGCTCTTTCTTCTAATGCATTTTCTTCCCTTGCTTCTACAATCTGCTCTTGATCCATCGGTTTACCCGGCTCTCGATCAATTCCTTCACTCAGCTATCTATGCATTGCTTCAACAGCCTCTAGATCCATCTGTTCCCTCTGCTCTCAATCCATTGGTTCAAGCAGCTCTTGATTCATCTATTCAATCTGTTCTCGATCTATCGGTTCAAGCAGCTCTCGATCCATCGGTTCAAGCAGCTCTTGATTCATTGCTTCAATCTTCTCATGTTGAATTGTTGCTTCATTCTCCTCTGCATTTGCTGCTCCCACCTGATCTTCCATTCCAAAAGCTGGGTCAACTGGATTTTTACAAAGCCTAGCAATGTGTCCAGGGGTTCCACAATGTTTGTACTTACGTCATCGAATCAGTGCACCACCCTCTGCACTAGCTCTGATCCTATTCTTCCTCGGCCTACCTGCCGGTCTAGTCAAAACTGGAGAGTACAGTTTGAAGCCTGGATCGACTTTCATCCATTGGTCTTTTCCCAACAAGGTAGGAACATTCATAGCATATGCAGCCCTAAATTTGGCAACAGAGAAATACTCTGACACATACTGATCAACTTCACCTTCTGCACTCACTATAACACTTATGAAAAACAATGCGTGTATGCAGGGTATCCCACGGATCTGCCATCGCCTACAATGGCATGTCCTATCAACCAAACTCACTGGATACCTCCACTACCTATTTTTACTGTCAGTATAGGTTACCTCAGCCTCCATTCCTTTTCTGATGCATTTCATCTTCAATTGTTTTGCCCTGGCATGCAAAGACTTAATCAAAGATGGGAGCATGAGATGGCCAACATATTTTGTGGCTGTAATTCTTTGACGCAGATCGATCTTTATCATGATCATCTGCCTAATCTTATCAAATATTTGCCACAGCATAAGCCCTTTCAATGACTTGACCTTTGCATTGAAACTCTCTGCAAGGTTACTTGTTACATAGTATACCTTGCAAATTTCATTCAATTGGCTTCTTGACCACACCCTACCATGATGTTCATCCAAGTACTCCTTCACCCCAGGTTTTTGTTTATACAACACTTCCAAATGAAACAGATGCTTCCTAATGCTGCATGTGTATGCAGCTGGTCATAGGTTGTCAGTATAAACTTTACCCTTAAATTTCTTTGTAAAATTATGTACCAAGTGTCGCATACATTCCCTATACTCCACTCCAGGGAATACTGCTTCTACTTCACTCTCCAAACCTTTTCAAGCGTCTGTGTGGATAGCAAGTCCTGGTGAATGACCTATAAGGTCGCGCAAATTCTATAGAAACCAAGTCCAACTTTCCTCTGACTCAACCTCCAAAACTCCATAAGCAACAGGGAACATCCAATTGTGTCCATCAACTGCAGTAGCAGCAACTAGCTGTCCTTTAAACCTGCCATGAAGAGCTATTGCATCCATGGCCAAATAAGGCCTGCAACCATCCAGAAAGCCTTTCTAGCAAGCTTTGAAACAAACAAAAGCCCTTCTAAAACATTCCTTCTGCATTATCCTCCCGCTTTTCAATTTGTAGGGAACTGTATGCTTGTCTATCGCTAAAAACACTGCCTGGACTAGCCATCTCCACTTCAACTTTGAAAGTGTAAAGCAACTGAAAGCTTTCATTCCATGGACCATTGATCCTGTCAAGAGCCATTTCCTTTGCATAGAACATCCTCATGTAAGGTATTTTTATATTAAACTTATCAGATATCAATTTTATGAGTGCTGTTGGACCAAGTGATGGAGTTTCTCTTAGCCAATCTATGATTGCATCTGCCAACCACCTAGTCTTCGCTAGCTTTGATTTCTCCTCTTGCGCTCCCGCTCGTGGTGGACAAGTATGGTCGATCGAGTTCTTCTTTATCTGAAACATAATTATAAGGGATGTCAGTAACAGTTAACAAATTTTACACCGTGATCTAAAATACACAACCGGTTGGCGTAGTACCTGAACCACGGTGCTTCTGAGCATTGTGGATGCATGCAGCCTCCACTTACACCTCTTGTATGGGCACTTAACTGTGAACCTACCTGGCTCACTTTTAATAACCTCATAATCATTCTTGGTGAGAATGCAATATGTAGTAATTGCATTACGGTAGTCCATCATCGTTTGAAATATGATGCCTTCTGGAAGCTGAGGATCCTCCCTGTTCCACTCAATTGTTGGCAAGTCATCACCTTCGTAATCGGCTAAAACGAGGTTGTCATTGTTCTCATCCTTCTCTTCATCATCAGTGTCATCAAATCTGGCACCTTGTGTAATATCTTCCATGTATTGATCCTCCATTGCCTGCTTACTGCATCGATCTACCAATTCAGGAAACATCAACTCATCCTCATCATCTTGAGGAGACGGATCCTCAATCTCTGCATCATCCTCCACATCGACCGCAAGAACGATCTGGCTACCACTACCACTAGCACTGGGGATAGATGGTGCTGCTGTGGACCTACAAGGAGTAGGGCAGTGCACACGATTAGCAGAGGCATCAACACTAGAGAGACATGATGCCCGACCACCTGATGATGCCCCAACACCAGATGATGCCTGGACCCTATCCACATGGATACTAATTTTATCGGCATGGCAAGAATCATTTAAAGAAAAAAGAATTCCCAGATCGTCGTCGGAAATTAGTGGAACATATCTTCCCTCTGTGCTGTTGAAATATTGGAAATCAACGGAATCGCCAGCGCCCCAGGGGTACTGAGCGCAGATGTTATCTTTTAAATCCCTCAACGAGATGGTAGTTGCAACCACAGCTGGGATGTAAAATCCGCTCACACATCACGCAAAAAGCTAGTATCTAGCCTAACCACCAGCCAAAAAGCTAGCGCTGGATCAATCCTATTTGAAAAGCAACGCAGTTAATTGAGCAACAATGATTCGCGCTCAAAAACTGCCTACTGTTAATTCACATAGGCAGACGATGCTTACCCAGATAGAATCCATGCGTTAGATACCTCCGATTCCCAATCTTCTCCACCGTTGAGGGGCATAATCGGCACATCAGACGGATGTACAAACTCTACCGTGATAGGGGTAGATCTAGTGGAGGCGGAGCCCTCTCCGCCTCCCAGGGGTGGTGGTGGGGGCGGGGGCGGCTCGGGGGCGGATGACGCCATAAGGTAGGAGGGCAGGACGGCGTGGCGGCGGAGGGGTGATGAGCTCTTCCAGTCTCAGGCGGAGGGGAAAGCTTTGGGTGAGTGGCCGCCAGTCCGACGTGTCTCATTGAGTCAAAGTCAACACCATTCAAAAGCAACGGGCCATTCACAACCACCGTGGCTCTCTAGCCATCACAGGTAACGGTCTAAGGCCTCTGACCAGACGGCAACCCTCCCGTCCAAGCGTCTGTGAGGGGTTTCAAACTAGAGCGAGGGGAAAACTGAGGAAAAATTAAGCGGCTAGGGAAAACTAAGTACAACTAATGAACCAGGGGCACGAAAATAGAAATCCCTATAGAAAAAGATAAAGTCAAAAGACCAAGTCGAAGATTTCAAGATTTGAAGAAGTCAAGTATTGATCAAGTCGAAGAATTGAAGATCTGAGATTCACCCCGAATCTGCAATTCTGGTAGAATCTCAAGGGCTACTGACAAGGGTATAGAAAATAAAGCCCGTCTGTTGAGTACCCCTGAGGCCCGTTAAGCTAGGCCCAATTATAATATTAGTCGAAATATGAGTTCATGTCGTATATCGATATTGTAATCTGTATTGGATCCCACCCGATCCTTGAGACTGGCCACCTATATAAAGGGGCTAGGAGGGGACGGTGTGGGGCAGATTGAAAGCAAGCCAGGTTCTACACTGATATCCCACAAGTATAGGGGATCGTGTGTAGCCTTTTCGATAAGTAAGAGTGTCGAACCCAACAAGGAGCTAAAGGTAGGATAAATGTTCTCTCAAGTTCTATCAACCGCTGATACAACTCTACGCACACTAAACGTTTGCATCATCTAGGAAATAAAACTAGAGCAACAATACGGGTATGAGAGATAGCTTTGCAAGATAATAAATACAAGAAAGTAATTGTTAGTGCTGCAGCAATAAAATATAGTAAGTAACCATAAACTAACAGTACCATGAGTGTGGAAAACTGGTGGTAATAGAGGTGGCTTTGTCTAAGCTCAATTAGTGAATAAATCGGATTTATTGTCTTCGATGCAGTTTTCTATGTGGGAGAGGCTAAATATATATGCACTTCACTACTTGGAATTACAAGTACTATATGATTGGATTGTTATCAAGCATCCGCAAATACTAACAATGCATTAAGGTTTCCCCAACCATAGCCTTAAGTTAATGGTCCTCTTACTCCCATACGTGCAACGATCTGGTTCGCGTCCTCAGGTTTCTGTCACTCCGGCAGAACTACCCCTTCCTTTTGCACATACTACTAACCCTAAGATGTTTAATCTATGCGCGCATAAATATAATGGACACCAAAGGACAGTACCATATCAACATACAACTCTAATGAACCAAAGACATTCAACAAATCAATCTAAGAATAAATAAACTATGCAAACATTTCATAGATCATAGGATAAATATTATAGCATCAAACACCATGTTAAATAGGCCGGTACAGAGGTGTGTGGGAGGATGAACCACTGCATAATACGAGGAGTTGGTGATGGAGATAGTGGTAAAGATGGCGGAGATGAGCAGCGAGGGGCGCGGGCGGTGGCGGCGGCGGCGGCGCGGGGGACTCCCCCGCCGCCGACATCATGGGGAGCGCCGCCCCTTAGCCCCCTTCCTTCATGGCTTCATGGGAGACCTCCCCCATGGAGATGGGATCCATGGGGGAGGCGAAAATGTGGCTCTGGTGGCTGCAAATTCGTGGGAGGAGGTGTCTCCCACGAGCTAGGGTTCCTCTCTTTATATAGTCTCTCGGATTCCCGTCTCCCCATCTTGGGCCGCAATGGAGCGGGCTTGTATCAGTCGTCCGGACTTGGAATTAGGTGAATTTTATGTCCAGAACGTTGGCCGTGAAATTCCCTACAACTTTGTAATTGAAGAGTTTTCTGTTTGACGCCGTCTTCGACCAGTAACATGACCATCTTTGAAAAACGTTCTGGCACTGATTTCTGGAAAGTCCCAATTTGACTCCAACAAGGTTTCCACTTGTATTCTTGGTAATTCCTACACATCAAAGTGTAAAACAAGAACATTGTGCACTTTTGCAACTATTAGTAGGTTAGTCCAAATAAATCATAAAAGTGCTATAAAGTATAGACAAAACATATAGCAATTGGTGTAAAACAAGCATGGAGCATCAAAAATTATAGATACGTTTGCAACGTATCAACATCCCCAAGCTTAACTCCTGCTCGTCCTCAAGTAGGTAAGTGATAATAAAAGAATAATTTTTGAGGTGACATGCACCATCACAATCTTATCATCTAAGTAAAGCATTGAGTGCTGGGATCAAAGAACTTAAAACATGGGCATAAGAGACATAATCTTGACAATAAAAACTTAGCAACCATGTTATAACATGAAAAGAAACACAAACGAAAGATCATGAATAATAAAACAATGAAAGTCAAATGTGTGTTCAAATCATATGGAAAAACATAACAAATGGTTTTCAGCTTGTCCTTCATGGAATAGCAAAACATAAATGCATAGGACACCTTCAAGTTTAAAAGGGCGACTAGATACAAATAATTTAAGAACAAGTGAAACCATGATCATGAATCAATCAATGAAAACTTTGGGATAATGCACATTATACTCAGAATGACAACTATGCTCTCTTTGATAGTGCATAAAGGTAGAAGGTGGTGACTCAACATAAAAGTAAAATAAAGGCCCTTCGCAGAGGGAAGCAGTGATTAAACATGTGCTAGAGCTTTTCATTTATAAAACAGAGAGATAAAAATTTGGTTTTGAGAGGTGGTTGTCTTTGTCAACGACTGGCAATGGGGTTCTTACTATCTTCCATACAAAAATGAGCAAGTTTTTGAGAGAGAGATTGGCACTTTTATGCTCTTTTATAAATCTTGGCACTCCTCCCCACCTTTTTTTTCCTTTCACAAACTATGGCTAACCGATTCCATCGGGTGCCCACCAACATTCACATACCATGGAGGAGTGCCTTTTTTATTTCCTTTTTTTTTGGAATAAAACAATATGGAAGATAGCAAATCTGACCACTATGTCCCCATGAGCTGAAAACAGTGTCACAATATGAGAAGTATTTTGAAGGTTTTTTTGAAAGGTAGCACATGAAAATTTTACTTGGAATGGCTTGCAAATACCATGCATAGGAATTTATAGTGGACACATTAGAATAACTTGGTTTTTAGGAGTTGGATGCACGAGTAGCGCTCATACTCAGTACAAAACGAGGGCTAGCAAAAGACTGGGAGCGACCAACTAAGAGAGCAATAACGGCCATAATCATGCAAAGTGACAAAGCAACATTAAAAGAAGCATAAGATGGCATCAAAAGTCAAAAACTAAATGATCATAGAGGCTTATGGTGACTTTGTATGAGTCTAACATATGTGAGCATGCGCCAAGTCAACCCAAATAAAGCATCAAGGAGAAAACCAAAATAATGATTCCAAATAATAAAAACAATGCATGATTTTTTCAAAGGCTCATTAAGCAATCTCAGTCATTTGAGACAAGTCATGCCACAGCAAAAATCACTAAGCATACTATCAAAAAGATATCAAGCATGACATGCAAGAGTCTAAGCCATAGTCTAAACAAGCTCCTTTTTGTACCACTTTTTTGCATAAATCTTTTTCTCTTTTCCAACACCATTCGAACTTTTTTAACTCAACTCTTTTGATGAAAGCCAATATGGTCCAGAGGCAAAAATACACCTTGATAAAAAGATATAAGAAGATCTGAACAAAAATCAAGGTGAAAACTGAAAACTAAACGCAGTAGCAGAAAAAGAAGAACACTCGTTGAACGATAAGAGTGAAAAACTGAGTGTTCTTGGCAAATAAAAATGAGTACATCTCCTTCAAAAGAAATTTGCTGGGGTCCAACCATTTATTGTAGAAAACTAAACTAAACTAAACTGAAAACTAAAACAACTGACACTCCAAGAAAAACACATAGTGCATGAAGCAATAAAAATATAGTATCTTGAAAGGTAACCTGATTTTTGCCGATGAAGAAGGGGTGCCTTGGGGGCATCCCCAAGCTTTGACGCTTGTACTTCTTGGATATTTCTTGGGGGTTGCATGGGCATCCCCAAGCTTGAGCTTTTGTCCATTCTTCAACTCATCTCATCATTCTCCAATCCCTACACTTGAAAACTTCCTTCATACAAAACTGAACACAATTCTATTAGCAACATTAGTGTAAGCATAACAATGAATCAACCTCTTTTGCTTCAGGTTTCAACTCAAAATCACCACATATAAAGCATATACTACTGTAGCAACTTCCCCAAAAGTTTCATGATCGAAAGAACTCAAAAAGAAAGCGTTCGAGAGGCAACAACGAATAGTGGCAGAAATCTGTCAAAACAGAACAGCTGACAAAGGTCAATTTTTTAAGGGATTTTCTATTGCTCAAATCAAAAAGAGTTAAACTAACGAAAGTTTGGATATAACCTGAGGAATAAGCACAAGAAATCGGAAGTCCAAAATATTATTAGAGATTTTTCACAAATTTTTACAGTACAGTACAAAAATCTGTTTCAGGACAGCAACATCCCTAAATCTCACCTCACTCGAATTAGAGGCTTCTCTTGGCACAACAACGGAATAAAAAGGATAAGGAGCGGTTATTACAGTCATAATAACTTCCAAGACTCAAATAAAAGAAAAAGTACTAAAAATAAAACAATGGGTTATCTCCCAAGAGTGCTTTTCTTTAACGCCTTTGAGCTAGACACAAAATAGAGAACCAAACAAAGAAGCAAAACAAAAGGAACTATTTTTGTTGTTTTCAATTTATAAGTGAAAGTAAAGAAGCAATAAAAACAAAATAAAGAGCCTAATAAAACTAAAGAAGATAAAACCAAGACATATAAAAGCAACTATAATAAAAGTTAACACAATACATATCATGTGGATGGGTAATATAGAGTATGAAGGAGACAACCTCATGTTAGTTTATGAATAGGGGGATGACTCGGGCATCCCCAAGCTTAGATAATTGTATCTTCTTGAATATATTCTTGGAATGCACCTAAACATCCCCAATCTTGAGATCTTGCGTCTTATTGTTCATCTCATATCACCATATTGATTAGAACTTATAAGCTACATCCACATAAAACTTCACAAAACTCATTAGTAGGGTTAGTACTCATTAAATAAAATCCACTAATGTTCAAGCATTGACAAGTTTCATAATTTATACTCAACATTAGCCATCCATATATACTAAGGTATTCATGATTTCTGTTGTCCATCGAAAAACTAATGAAACTAATAACACCAAGTACAATATTGAATAAACTAAGAAATTTGTCAATACTAAACAGTCTGTAAAGATGACACTCAACAAGATAGTTAGGTAGCTCAAATCATAAAACTCAAAACTAATGAAAGACATACCATAATCGCAGGTTTATGCACAAAAAAATTTCAGATCAAAACACTATTCTGAGATTTTCACGATTTTTTATAGTGAAGCACAGAAATCTGTATAAACAGAATAATCGGTGAAAATCGAATTTTTTGAGATAGCTACGTAACTCAAATCATAAAAAGTTAGTGTAATGAAAGAAATATAATAAGCATTACTTTGCACTCAAGAAATTTCAGGTCAATATCACGTTCTAGTGATTTTAAACATTTTATACGGTGAAGCACAAAAAATCTATTTTTGGACAGCAAAGCAAAACTATCAACTTCCAAGTAACTAGGAACTACAATTATCACTTTACTTTTATGGTACAAAGGAATATGTACAATATATACAATATACGCAATATGTACAAGTTTTTAACCGAAAAGCTTCCATGGAAAGATTTGTTTTGGTTTCATAGGCATGAATACAAGTGTTCAAGGTCGACCCCCACTTAACCATTACTCATCTTTCCAATCACTTTCCTTTTTAAAAACGTTTTTAGGTAACAAGTACAGCTAATTTTTTTTGTAATTTGCATTCCCTATCCATACAAAGATAGAGAACAACTTAAAACTAAAAGTAAACAACTACTTAAAGATAAAGCAAACAAGTGCACACAAGAATATTCACCCACACGCTATTGCTCCCCGGCAACGGCGCCAGAAAAGGTCTTGATATTACACAAGTATAGGGGATCGTGTATAACCTTTTTGATAAGTAAGAGTGTCGAACCCAACGAGGAACTAAAGGTAGGATAAATGTTCTCTCAACTTCTATCAACCGCTGATACAACTCTATGCACACTAAACGTTTGCATCATCTAGGAAATAAAAATAGAGCAACAATACGGGTATGAGAGATAGCTTTGCAAGATAATAAATACAAGAAAATAATTGTTAGTGCTACAGCAATAAAATATAGTAAGTAACCATAAACTAACAGTACCATGAGTGTGTAAAAGTGGTGGTAATAGAGGTGGCTTTGTCTAAGCTTAATTAGTGAATAAATCGGGTTTATTGTCTTCGATGCAGTTTTCTATGTGGGAGAGGCTAAATATACATGCAGTTCACTACTTGGAATTACAAGTACTATATGATTGGATTGTTATCAAGCATCCGCAAATACTAACAATACATTAAGGTTTCCCCAACCATAGCCTTAAGTTAATGGTCCTCTTACTCTCATACGTGCAACGTTCTGGTTCGCGTCCTCAGGTTTCTGTCACTCCGGCAGAACTACCCCCTTCCTTTTGCACATACTACTAACCCTAAGATATTTAATCTATGCGCGCATAAATATAATGGACACCAAAGGACAGTACCATATCAACATACAACTCTAATGAATCAAAGACATTCAACAAATCAATCTAAGAATAAATAAACTATGCAAACATGACATAGATCATAGGATAAATATTATAGCATCAAACACTATGTTTATATAGGACGGTACAGAGGTATGTGAAAGGATGAACCACTGCATAATAGGAGGATTTGGCGATAGAGATAGCGGTGAAGATGGCAGAGATAAGCAGCGAGGGGCGCGAGCGGTGGCGGCGGTGGCCCGGGGGACTCCCCCGTCGCCGGCATCATGGGGAGCGCCGCCCCCTTCCTTCATGGCTTCATAGGAGACCTCCCCCATGGAGATGGGATCCATGGGGGAGGCGAAAATGTGGCTCTGGTGGCTGCAAATTCGTGGGAGGAGGTGTCTCCCATGAGCTAGGGTTCCTCTCTTTATATAGTCTCTCGGATTTCCGTCTCCCCATCTTGGGCCGCAATGAAGTGGGCTTATCTCAGTCGTCCGGACTCAGAATCAGGTGATTTTTATGTCCAGAACGTTCGCCGTGAAATTCCCTACAACTTTGTAATTGAAGAGTTTTCCGTTTGATGCCGTCTTCGACCCGTAACGTGACTATCTTCGAAAAAAGTTCTGGTACAGATTTCTGGAAAGTCCCAATTTGACTCCAACAAGGTTTCCACTTGTATTCTTGGTAATTCCTACACATCAAAGTGTAAAACAAGAACATTGTGCA
This sequence comes from Dactylis glomerata, assembly GCA_007115705.1. Taxonomy (NCBI): domain Eukaryota; kingdom Viridiplantae; phylum Streptophyta; class Magnoliopsida; order Poales; family Poaceae; genus Dactylis; species Dactylis glomerata. The sequence continues at coordinate 172,520 of QXEO01000502.1, forward strand.
CTTTTGCAACTATTAGTAGGTTAGTCCAAATAAATTATAAAAGTGTCACAAAGTGTAGACAAAACATATAGCAATCGGTGTAAAACAAGCATGGAGCATCAAAATTATAGATACGTTTGCAACGTATCATACACCCACGTTTACTTTCATAGCCATCTTGTTTGACTGAGTTTACCTTCGAGTTCATCCGACGCCCCGTCTCCCCAATCCTAAGTCCTTCATCTAGGACATTTGTCGAGTTAACCCTCATCAATAGACATGCTGTAAATTTTCACCATGAATTATGCATGGCTTAGATTAGTGGCTGAGGCATTTCCCTAACACATATAAGAACTCCATGATCCTACAAGATTCCCAACTTGTTTCACATCGCGAGTATCCATAAACAAAAGATCACGATATCAACTCAAATAAGAAGTGCAATTTTGAAAGCTTACCCCATGACGGCATGGTTTGGCTAATTTCCAACTTACAACTTGCAAGCATAACAACTCAACATAAGAGAGCCACAATGTCAAAATTTTAAGAACGAGAAAAGTAAAGTGTGCCATCCGGTTCATGAGAGCTTTACTGACCAATTTTTGCATAACACCAAAAAGAGTTTAATTTGAAGGATAGATAAAAGCAAGTCAAATATACTTTGGAATAGCAAATTGCTAATAGGTATGTATGGTGGACACATTGGAACAACTTGGTTTTTAGGAGTTGGATGCACGAGTAGAGCTCATACTCAGTATAAAACGAGGGCTAGCAAAAGACTGGGAGCGACCAACTAAGAGAGCAATAACGGCCATAATCATGCGAAGCGACAAAGCAACATTAAAAGAAGCATACGATGGCATCAAAAGTCAAAAAATAAATGATCATAGAGGCTTATGGCGACTTTGTATGAGTCTAACATGTGTAAGCATGCACCAAGTCAACCCAAATAAAGCATCAAGGAGAAAACCAAAATAATGCTTCCAAATAATAAAAACAACGCATGATTTTTTTGAAGGCTCATTAAGCAATCTCAGTCATTTGAGACAAGTCGTGCTACAGCAAAACCACTAAGCATACTATCAAAAAGACATCAAGCACGACATGTAAAAGACTAGGTGATACGTCTCAAACGTATCTATAATTTTTGATGCTCCATGCTTGTTTTTACACCATTTGCCTATTGTTTCGTTACACTTAGTGGCATTTTTATATGCTTTCCGGAACTAACCTATTAACGAAGTGCCACAGTGCCAGTTCTCTGTTTTCTGCTGTTTTTGGTTTCAGAAGTGATACACAGGAAATATTCTCGGAATTGGACGAAACAAAAGCCAGAAGTCTTATTTTTCCCGGGAGCGTCCAAACATCCGAAGAGAGGAAGGAGAGGGGCCAGAGGCCTCCCTCACAAGGGGCTGGCGCGGCCTAGGCCCTGGCCGCGCCACCCCTGTGTGAGGAAGCCCTGGCAGCCCTCTGACAACACCCCTTCGCCTATAAGAAGCCTCGGGACGGAAAAACCTAAGCCCCCGATCAGATTTCCAGAAATAGTTCCGTAGCTCCGCCGCCGCCACCGACGAATTTCGGGGGACAGAAGTCTCTGTTCCGGCACCCTGTCGGGACGGGGAAGTGCCCCCGGAGCCATCTCCATTGGTCTCCATCGCCGTCTCCGCCGTCTCCATCGACCTCACCGCCATCTCCATCAACCTTGCTGTCTCCTATGATGAGGAGGGAGTAGTTCATCCCCGGGGCTGAGGGCTCTACCGGTAGCTATGTGGTTCACCTCTCTCTCCCATGATGTGATCTTTATGTGATCGTGAGCTTTGTATCATGTTGAACAAGTACATGTTATTATTCAGATATTTAGTGTACTCTAGTGGTGATTATTAAAGTAATCTATTCCTCCTGCCATGGTGTAACGGTGACAGTGCGTGGATCATGGTGGTACTTGGTTTAGGCTATGATTGTGATCTCTTGTGGATTATGAGAATAATTATTGCTATGATAGTTTGAGTGATCTATTCCTCCTTTCATGGTGTAAAGTTGACAGTGTGTGCACCGTGTTAGTACTTGGTTTAAGTTGCAATGATTTCTATCTTGAGTTGTGATCTGATTTGTTTATCGCTATGAGTGGTGTTTGTCAAGTACTTGATGAACTTTAAGGGGTGCTCCCGTAGCCACTACGCAATGATTAGTGTTATTCAATAGAAGAGTAATTCAGAGTACCTTAGCAAGAGAAGTTACTTGTTCAATCATGTTATATTGTTGGGAGTGTGTCCACTAGTGAAAGTATGATCCCTAGGCCTTGTTTCCAAGCTTTGCACACCGTTTACTTGCTATTTTGTTACTTGTTTGCTCGCAGCGATTTTTATTCCAAGTTACATTTGCTACTTATAATCATCTATACCACTTGTATTTCACTATCTCTTCGCCGAACTAGTGCACCTATACGTCTGACAAGCGTATTGGGTGTGTTGGGGACACAAGAGACTTTCTGTATCGTAATTGCAGGGTTGCTTGAGAGGGATAGCTTTGACCTCTAACCTCCCTGAGTTCGATAAACCTTGGGTGATCCACTTAAGGGAAACTTGCTGCTGTTCTACAAACCTCTGCACTTGGAGGCCCAACAAGTGTCTACAAGAATAGAAGTGTGTAGACATCAAGCTCTTTTCTGGCGCCGTTGCCGGGGAGGTAAGGTAAAAGGTACTCGCATCCTCCTGTGTGAGTGCTCGGAGTTATTTCCTTTAGATTCTGCAATTACAACTTTTTGTTTCTTGTTTTTATTTTCACTAGTTAGGCTTAATGGAAAACAAAGAGTTCTTTAGTCTTTTTCCTAATTTTAGATTTGAAGAGAAAATTGAAAATCCTTTGGAGCTTATTTCACATAGCAATGTTATTAGTACGAATGCTTTGAATACTGTTAATGCTAATGCTATAGAAAAGTCTAAGCTTGGGGAAGCTGGTTTTGTTGAGTATGATATTTTTAGTCCCCTAGCTTTAGTGGAGAAAGTTTGCTCTGATGATATTTTATCTCCCATATGTGATGTTTCTAATGATGCTTGTGCTCCTCATCCTTTTGAAATACCTATGAAAATTGTTAGGCGTGTTATGGATAACTGCTATTTTGGAGATGGAACTGTCCATCCTGGTGATCATTTGCTTTTTATACATGAATTATGCGAGTTGTTCCAGTGTGCAGGTATTTCAATGAACCAAGTTAAGAAGAAGTTATTCTCTTTGTCTCTGAAAGGCAGAGCTGAGGAATGGTATCGGCTGCTTGAAGATGGTCCATCTATGGACTGGGAGGAAATTGTGCATCTCTTTTATTCTAAATTCTATCCTTCTAGTCAGGTTTATAAAGATAGAAATTACATTTATAATTTTCATCCGCATGAGGAAGAAAGCATTGCCCAAGCTTGGGAAAGATTGAAGTTACTAATGCATAAATGTCCTATTCATGATCTTCCCCGTAATATTGTTATTGATAATTTTTATGCACGGCTTACTCTTCCTGATAAGGATTATTTGGATGCTTCTTGCTTTGGATCATTCACTCATATGAAGGAAGATGCTAAGTGGAAACTTCTTGACCGTATACAAGAGAATGTTGAAGGATGGGAAAACGACAAAGGTAAAGGATCAGGTATGAATTACGAGTTTGATTGCATTAAGTCTTTCGCTGAAACTGCTGATTTTCAAGAGCTTAGTGCTAAATATGGTCTTGATCCTCAAGTTATGGTTGATTGCTTTAAAGCCTTTGCTTCCCATATAAATGTTCCTAAAGGAAATGGGGACGTGTATCATGAACCTTTTAAGGACACTTGCATAGAAAGTGATATTGTTATTGATGATTGCAATAAACATGCTCAAACTTCTAAAAGTACTATTTCTTATAAGCATGTTAATTTTTGCGGAATACATAGACCTTGTGAACAGAGTTACAACAAGGAAGATTATTGCATCACCCACGCAAATGAAGAAACCAGCATGTGGCTCAAGGATCTAGATGTGCTTGGCGAATGGGTTTGTGAGCTTTATCCTTTTCTTTGTGAATTTTGCGGTGAAAAGGTCACTTTAATTTTCAATGCCCAATTAATCGAACGAGTACCGCTGATTTGTATTGTGATGATAAGATTACTTCCAACCAGTATGATGAGCTTACTTTGTTTTTGAATTGTGAAGAGATATCTAGAAAGATTGCTTTGGTAGACATGAATGATGTTGATCTTAATAGCACCCTTCGCGGTTGTCATATCTATTGTGCTAAAGATTGTCTCGCAAATACTTACTTACAAGATCTTGTTAAACATGATGTTTTGCCAAGCTATGACAGGACTAATAGATGTTTCGATATTATTAATAGAGAGGAAGAATCCTCCAAAGTTTCTTCTGTTGTTTCTGTCAGCAAGCCTGAATATGTGAAGAAGATGCCCTTCAAGTCTCTCCCTCCTAAAGGAGAGAGTAAGAAGAGTAAGAAGAAGAAGAAGAATAAGAAGAAGAGGAGTAAAAGGCGAGAGGACATGGTATCTTCCCTTAAGCTTTATGATCCTGCTATAGATTATGATAATTCTGATTGGGATGATGTTCCTATGCCTGTTACCTATGTTAGTGATCATGATTGGGAAAAGCACTCTACTTTTGATATTGAAAATCTTTTTGGTACCAATTCTAAGGTTAATAATTGTTGTACCATTAGTGCTATCCATGTTCCTTCTTATGATGATATGTTTGACGAGTATGCTTTGCGACATAGTAGTTCTCTAGCTTGTGATAATGGGTATAATATTTTCAGTTCACCTACTTTTGAGGAGAAAATTAGTTATGATTACAATATGCCTCCTGTTTTTGATGATTATGGTGATGAGAATAATTATTCTGTTGAATCTGCTCCTACTACTATTGTTCAAGTAGGGAGTATTAATCCTTTTATGCATGTGGCTCATGATAGGGATGCTTTATGTGATAGTTACATTGTTAATTCTATTCATGATGCTACTGAAAGTTATTATGAGAGAGGGAAACATGGTTTGATGGATCTTAATAATATTGAGTTTCCCCTCTTTATGTTGCAATTCTTGAAGTTGTACTTGTTCTGCCTTCCTATGCTTTTTGCTTTGCGCTTTCATGACTTGTCTCTTTACAAGACTATTTTTCATAGGAAGTGGTTTAGATTTAAATGTGTTCCATACTTGCTTTTTGATGCTCTCTATTGCTTTAAATTCCTATATGGCGCCTTTGCCTCAAGCTCTTATATGGCGCCCACATGAGCATCTTTGCAAATTACTGCGCCTAGCTCAAAGGCGTTAAAGAAAAGCACTCTTGGGAGATAACCCATTGTTTATTTTCAGTACCTTTTCTTTTATTTGAGTCTTGGAAGTTATTACTACTGTAATGACCGCTCCTTATCCTTTTTATTTCGTTGTTGTGCCAAGGGAAGCCTCTAATTTGAGTGAGGTAAGATTTGGGGATGTTGCTGTCCTGAAACTGTTTTCGGTGCTGCACCGTAAAAATTCGTGAAAATTCTCTGTATATCTTTTGGACCTGCGATTTCTTGTGCATATGCCCCAGGTTATATCCAAACTTTTCTTAGTTGAACACTTTTTGATTTGAGCAACGGAAAATCCCTCAAAAATTCGTCCATTATCAGCTGTCCAGTTTTGACAGATTTCTGCCAATATTTGTTTTTGCCACTTTATCGCTTTCTTTTGAGTTCTTTTTGATCATGGAACTCTTCTGGAAGTTGCTACAGTAGTATATACTTTATATGTGGTAGTTTTGGGTTGAAACCTGAAGCTAAGAGAGGTTGAATATATTTTATGCTTACACTAATGTTGCTAATAGAATTGTGTTTAGTTTTGTATGAAGGAAGTTTTCAAGTGTAGGGATTGGAGAATGATGAGATGAGATGAAGAATGGACAAAAGCTCAAGCTTGGGGATGCCCATGCATCACCCCAAGAAATATCCAAGAAGTACAAGCGTCAAAGCTTGGGGATGCCCCCGAGGCACCCCTTCTTCATCGGCAAAAATCAGGTCACCTTTCAAAACACTATATTTTTATTGCTTCATGCACTATGTGTTTTTCTTGGAGCGTTAGTTGTTTTAGTTTTCTTAGTTGGTTAGGTTTGTTTGTTTGCTGCAATAAATGGTTAGATCACATCATGTTTCTTTTGGAGGAGATGAACTCGTTTTCATTTGCTAAGAACACTCAGTTTTTCACTCTTATCGTTCACCGAGTGTTCTTCTTTTTCTGCTACTGCTTTTGGTTTTCGTTTTCGCCTTGATATGCATTCAGATCTTGTCATATCTTTTCATCAAGGTGCATTTTTACCTCTGATCTTCATTGGTTTTCATCAAAAGAGGTGTTTATAAAAATTTCAAATGGTGTTGGAAAAGAGAAAAAGCTTTGTGCAAAATAGTGGTACAAGAAGGAGCTTGTGTAGACTGCGGCTTAGGCTTTTTCATGTCATGCTTGATGTCTTTTTGATAGTATGCTTAGTGGTTTTGCTGTAGCATGACTTGTCTCAAATAACTGAGATTGCTTAATGAGCCTTTGAAAAAATCATGCATTGTTTTTATTGTATGGAAGCATTATTTTGGTTTTCTCCTTGATGCTTTATTTGGGTTGACTTGGCGCATGCTCACACATGTTAGACTCTTCCAAAGTCGCCAATAGCCTTCATGATCATTTAGTTTTTGACTTTTGATGCCATCGTATGCTTCTTTTAATGTCGCTTTGTCGCTTTGCATGATTATGGCCATTATTGCTCTCTTAGTTGGTCGCTCCCAGTCTTTTTCTAGCCCTCACCTTGTACTGAGTATGAGCTCTACTCGTGCATCCAACTCCTAAAAGCCAAGTTTGCCATTGTGTCCACCATACATACCTACTAGCAATTTGCTATTCCAAGTAAATTTGACTTGCTTTTATATTCTCTTCAAATTAAACTCTTACCAGTGTTATGCGAAATTCGGTCAGTAAAGCTCTCACGAACCGGAAGGCACACTTTACTTTTTCCTGTTCTAAAAATTTGACATTGTGGTCTTTTATGTTGAGTTGTTATGCTTGCAAGTTGTAAGTTGGATTCTAGCCCAACCATGCCATCATGGGGCAAGCTTTCAACATTGCACTTTCTTTTGAGTTGATATCGTGATCTTTTGTTTATGGATGCCCGCGGTGTGAAATGAATTGGGAATCTTGTGAGGATCATGGAGTTTTTATATGTGTTAGGGAAACGCCGGGCCGCCAATCTAAGCCATGCATAATTCATGGTGGAAATTTGCAGCATACCCATGGTGAACATTCGACGACGCATCTCACAATAAAAAGCTAAACAATATAGCAAATAAAAGAGATGTCGAGGTGTTCATCGTCTGCTTGTCCTGTCATTTTGGTGTGGGCTTGTTCCATGTCATCGGGCACGGAGGTACCCCATTGGCGGTTCTCAATGATATGCATATACTTACAATGACAAGAGCCTTGCTTGGGACTCTAAGTAAAGTAGCATGAGGTTTGGGTACTCGTATTCACGGGGCACGAGGTTTTCAACTTATGATTTGTCAAGCATATGCATCATAATTGTTCTCGCATTAACTTTAACCATTCAAGATGCTTATGATGGGGGCAATGAGAGCTCAAAGCCGGTAAGTACCATAATTTTTGAAGGTTATAAAACTTGTAATCACTGCTTCCCTCTGCGAAGGGCCCTTCTTTTACTTTTATGTTGAGTCACCACCTTCTTTCTTTATGCACCGTTAAGAGAGCATAGTTGTCATTCTTAGTGTGATATGCATTGTCCCAAAGTTCATTGATTGACTCATGATGATTGGTTTCACTTGTTCTTAAGTTATTTGTATCTAGTCGCCCTCTTAAACTTTGAGGTGTCCTATGCATTTATGTTTTGCTCTCTTTGAAGGACAAGCTGAAAACCTTTTGTATGTTTTTCCTTATGATTTGAACAAACGTTTGACTTTCATTGTTTCATTTTCATGATCTTTTGTTTGTGTTCATTTGCATGTTTACAACATGGTTGCTAAGTTCTTATTGTCATGATTATATCTTTCATGCCCATGTTTTAAGTTCTATTGATCCCAGCTCACCAATGCTTACATATATGATCAAGATTGTGTAGGTGCATGTCACCTCAAAAATTATTCTTTTGTTATCACTTACCTACTCGAGGACGAGCAGGAGTTAAGCTTGGGGATGCTTGATACGTCTCAAACGTATCTATAATTTTTGATGCTCCATGCTTGTTTTTACACCATTTGCCTATTGTTTCGTTACACTTAGTGGCATTTTTATATGCTTTCCGGAACTAACCTATTAACGAAGTGCCACAGTGCCAGTTCCCTGTTTTCTGCTGTTTTTGGTTTCAGAAGTGATACACAGGAAATATTCTCGGAATTGGACGAAACAAAAGCCAGAAGTCTTATTTTTCCCGGGAGCGTCCAAACATCCGAAGAGAGGAAGGAGAGGGGCCAGAGGCCTCCCTCACAAGGGGCTGGCACGGCCCAGGCCCTGGCCGCGCCACCCCTGTGTGAGGAAGCCCTGGCAGCCCTCTGACAACACCCCTTCGCCTATAAGAAGCCTCGGGACGGAAAAACCTAAGCCCCCGATCAGATTTCCAGAAAGAGTTCCGTAGCTCCGCCGCCGCCACCGACGAATTTCGGGGGACAGAAGTCTCTGTTCCGGCACCCTGCCGGGACGGGGAAGTGCCCCCGGAGCCATCTCCATTGGTCTCCATCGCCGTCTCCGCCGTCTCCATCGACCTCACCGCCATCTCCATCAACCTTGCTGTCTCCTATGATGAGGAGGGAGTAGTTCATCCCCGGGGCTGAGGGCTCTACCGGTAGCTATGTGGTTCACATCTCTCTCCCATGATGTGATCTTTATGTGATCGTGAGCTTTGTATCATGTTGAACAAGTACATGTTATTATTCAGATATTTAGTGTACTCTAGTGGTGATTATTAAAGTAATCTATTCCTCCTGCCATGGTGTAACGGTGATAGTGCGTGGATCATGGTGGTACTTGGTTTAGGCTATGATTGTGATCTCTTGTGGATTATGAGAATAATTATTGCTATGATAGTTTGAGTGATCTATTCCTCCTTTCATGGTGTAAAGTTGACAGTGTGTGCACCGTGTTAGTACTTGGTTTAAGTTGCAATGATTTCTATCTTGAGTTGTGATCTGATTTGTTTATCGCTATGAGTGGTGTTTGTCAAGTACTTGATGAACTTTAAGGGGTGCTCCCGTAGCCACTACGCAATGATTAGTGTTATTCAATAGGAGAGTAATTCAGAGTACCTTAGCAAGAGAAGTTACTTGTTCAATCATGTTATATTGTTGGGAGTGTGTCCACTAGTGAAAGTATGATCCCTAGGCCTTGTTTCCAAGCTTTGCACACCGTTTACTTGCTATTTTGTTACTTGTTTGCTCGCAGCGATTTTTATTCCAAGTTACATTTGCTACTTATAATCATCTATACCACTTGTATTTCACTATCTCTTCGCCGAACTAGTGCACCTATACGTCTGACAAGCGTATTGGGTGTGTTGGGGACACAAGAGACTTTCTGTATCGTAATTGCAGGGTTGCTTGAGAGGGATAGCTTTGACCTCTAACCTCCCTGAGTTCGATAAACCTTGGGTGATCCACTTAAGGGAAACTTGCTGCTGTTCTACAAACCTCTGCACTTGGAGGCCCAACAAGTGTCTACAAGAATAGAAGTGTGTAGACATCACTAGGCCACAGTCTACACAAGCTCCTTTTTGTACCACTTTTTTGTATAAAACTTTTTCTCTTTTCCAACACCATTCAAACCTTTTTGAAATAATTCTTCTAATGAAAACCAATATGGACCAGAGGTCAAAATACACCTTGATGCAAATATATAACAAGATCTGAATACAAATCAAGGCAAAAAACAAAAGCTAAATGCAGTTCTAGAAGAAGAGAACACTCGTTGAACGATAAGAGTGAAAAACGAAGTATTCTTGGCAAATGAAAAGCAAGGCAACTTCTCCAAAAGGAATTTGTTAGGGTCCAACCATTTATTGCAGCAAACAAAACTAAACAAAACTGAAAACTAAAACAACTGATGCTCCAAGAAAAATGTATAGTGCATGAAGCAATAAAAATATAGTGCGTTGAAAGGTGACCTGATTTTTGCCGATGAAGAAGGGGTGCCTCGGGGGCATCCCCAAGATTTGATGCTTGTACCTCTTGGATATTTCTTGGGGTGCGTGGGCATCCCGAAGCTTGAGCTTTTGTCCATTCTTCAACTCATCTCATCATTCTCCAATCCCTACACTTGGAAACTTCCTTCATACAAAACTCAACACAATTCTATTAGCAACATTAGTGTAAGAATAATAATAAATCAACCCCTTTTGCTTCAGGTTTCAACTCAAAACCACCACATATAAAGCATATACTAGTATAGCAACTTCCCTAAAAGTTCCGTGATCAAAAGAACTCAAAAAGAAAGTGATCGAGAGGCAAACACAAATAGTGGCAGAAATCTGTCAAAACAGAACAGCTGACAAAGGTCGAATTTTTAGAGGGTCTTATGTTGCTCAAATCAAAAAATGTTAAACTAACAAAAATTTGGATATAACCTGGGGCATATGCACAAGAAATCGCAGGTCCAAAAGATATTCTGAGAATGTTCACAAATTTTTATGGTGCAGCACCAAAATCTGTTTCAGGACAGCAACATCCCCACATCTTACCTCACTCAAATTAGAGGCTTCTCTTGGCACAACAACGAAATAAAAATGATAAGGAGAGGTTATTACAATAGTAATAACTTCCAAGACTTAAATAAAAGAAAAAGAACTAAAAGTAAAACAATGGGTTATCTCCCAAGAGTGCTTTTCTTTAACGCCTTTGAGCTAGGCGCGGAAAGTGCGAATCAAGTAATATCAAGTGATGAAGCATCAAGTTCATAATTTGCTCTAAGAATAGAGTCAAAAAGTAATTTCTTTCTCTTTCTAGGAAAGTGTTCCATACCTTTCTTGAGTGGGAATTGATATTTGATGGTGCCTTCCCTCATATCAATGATGGCACCTACAGTTCAAAGAAAAGGTCTTCCCAAAATAATAGGACATGAAGCATTGCATTCAACATCTATGACAAGAAAATCAACGAGAACAAGGTTATTGTTAACCATAATAAGAACATCATTAATCCTTCCCAAAGGTTTCTTCTTAGCAACATCAGCAATAGGAACATCATAATAACACTTTTCAAACGGTGGTAAATCAAGCATGTCATAAATTTTTCTAGGCATAATAGAAATACTAGCACCTAGATCACATAAAGCATGGCAATCAAAACCATTAACATGCATATCAATGATGGGTTCCCAACCATCTTCTAACTTCTTAGGAATAGAAGCTTTTTGCTTCAACTTTTCATCCCTAATTTTCATAAGAGCATTGGTAATATGCTTAGTAAAAGTAACACTTATAGAACTAGCATTGGGACTCAAAGCAAGCTTTTGCAATAACAAAATAACTTCAGATATATTGCAGCCATTAACATCAAAATCATTAAAAGAAATAGAGATATCATCTCCCACACTCCAAAAAAATTCAGCACTCTTTTGAGAAAAAGTTTTAGCAGTTTTGGGCTTTTTAACACAAGGAGTGGGAGTTTTCTCTACACCAATCAAAGTAAGAGGATTGATAGCATTTGGAACAACATCATTAGAGGTACTAATGGTACATACCTTCATCCTTCTAGCCATCTCATCTTCTCTTTCCCATCTGGCATGCAATTCTGCTAACATCCTAACATTTTCATCAATTCTAACTTGGATAGTGATATGTCTCAAACATATCTATAATTTTTGATGCTCCATGCTTGTTTTTACACCATTTTCTTAGTGTTTTGTTACACTTCGTGGCACTTTTATGCATTTTCCGTAACTAACCTATTAACAAGTTTCCATAGTGTCAGTTCCCTGTTTTCTGCTATTTTTGTGTTTCAGAAAAGCTACACAGGAAATATTCTCGGAATTAAACGAAAAAAAGCCAAACATTCAGAAATTCATCGAAGCTTCTAGAGAACTGAAGAGGAGATGGAGTGGGGCCACGAGGGGCCCACACAATAGGGCGGCGCGGCCCAGGGCTAGGCCACGCCCCCTATGTGTGTGGCCGCCTTGGTCCACTTCTGACGATGCCCCTTTGATGGCGCGGTGATGAATAGTGTTAGAGAACTTGTTGGCGTGTAATTAATGAAGTAAATGACCGGCCAGTTGGAAACCCCAAGAGTAAGGTGTGATGAATATAGCAGCAAGTTTTTCCTCAGTAAGAAACCAAGGTAGTCAATCCAGTAGGAGGACGAAAGGTGATGCCGCTAGCTGCGTGATGCTTTGGACAATTTATAGGGCGCCTCATCCAAGCTTTGCTTTGCGAGCGGCAACGTGGAGCCTGCACACAACACAACCAAATACTTTGTTCCCAACTTACGATGAGGTTATCAATCTCACCAGTTTGCTTGAAACAAAGAGTATGAGCGTATCGAGTGGAAAGTAATAGCAATATGCGAGTAAAGTAAACAGTGCGAGTAAAGTAAACACGTGATAGCAATACAAAGGAAATAGGATCGGGGTCCACAGTTCACTAGTAGTGTCTCTCCATAAGATAAAATAATACATGCTGGGTAAACAAATTACAGTTAGACAATTGATAGAATAAAGACAACGTGCATATGACGAGAGGATCACTATGAGATTTACTCTGGGCATTACAACAAGATACATAGACTGCCATCCAACTGCATCTATGACTAATAATCCACTTGTGACGAATCAATCTGAGAACTCCACAAGTATTAAGTTGCGAACAACAGATAATTGCATTAAGCAAAGTGTGTAATGTAAACAAAGCATATGCCCTCGAGCATATGAATGTTGTTTTCCCACTAGTAGCAACATCACATCTACAACCTTAGAGGTTTTTATCACTCCCCCAGATTAAATAGAGGCATGAACCCACTATCAAGCATAAATACCCCCTCTTGGAGTCACTAGCAACTACTCGACCAAGATAGCTACTCACAACGGAGAGCATGCAAGATCATAAACAACATAGAGATAGCATAAGATAAAATTCAGTACATCAACTCAATCATAACACCAATATTCATCGGATCCCAACAAACACAACATATAGAATTACATAATGGTGATCTCGATCATGTAAGGCAGCTCACGAGATCTAAACATGAAGCACATGGCACTACTAGAAAAACAGCTACCCGCAGCGCACCAATATTTGCTACCCGCATATCTCCGCGCTGCGGGTACCACGCCACTGGTAATATGTTACCCGTAGCGCACCTGCACATGCGCTACGGGTAATTTAGATACCCGTAGCGCATGTGTTGATGCGCTACGGGTATTTCTACCCACAGCGCACAAGCAAGTATGGCAGATGCGCTACAGGTAAACGTTTTTCTATTTTGACGCTAGCTCCCAGCACCCATGGTTCTATATATAGATGCCACATTGATCATTGTGCATGTGCCACATGGTCAAATTATTAGGCCATTTGACTAATTTTCTACTTTATTTATATTTAGCCCACAACAAAACATTGTGAGTGGTTAAATACACAAACCATCTGTTGCAAATATTCACACCAAATTCAGAATTACATATTTATTACAAAAATCTACTTTGTGCAGCATCACCGTCTGTCGCCGCGGGACTCCCGCACCAGAAGCTCCCGCAACAGAAGGTCATCGTCTTGATCTTCAGGACGCCTATCGTCACGAGATAGGCTTGCCACCAGCAGCAGCTCGCCATGCTTTCTCGGCCAGTGCATCGTCCCTCCTCCGCCCGTGCGCGCTGCCCTCCTCTGTCAACGGAGCACGACTCGCTCCAGCTCTAGCTCGTCAACGCCCTCATCTTCCTAGTTGAAGAAGCCATGAACTCGATCCGCATCACCTCCTGCAGAACCATATATAAATTTTCAAAAATCTAGTGATGTAAATCTAGGTTCAGGTTACACCAAAAACTAGGTTTAAGAGCATATCACAGATCAAGTGTACAATAAAGACATCACAGATGACATGAATACTGAATATGCTACAGCTGGGAATGCCGCTTTAAGTTTAGCAAAGAATTGGTTAGTATTAGATGCAGTGCCTCTGTCATGATGTTGGGAATATTTTGGTTTGGTTATTTAGCAGTCATCTTAAACACAATTGTCACTTCCCGTCCTTCTCAGCACAGAACATCCATAACAAATAAGTGACTTGTTTCACTATAAAGCATTGCATAGTATTTAACTAAGCAAACTCATATACTGACAAGTCATTCTTCTACCACGAAACATTGTATAGTACATTAGTACTCAATTGATCTAGCATTCCATGCAACCATTTGAATTTCATATTTCAAACATATAGCTAAAGCACACTCCAACGACATAGAAGATAATGTGATAATTCTACTCTTCATTAATTTCTAGCAGCTTAGTCATAGTCTTTGAAGGCTATATTTTATATCTTGAATTAAATCCAGATTCCAATACACCTGCTTCAAAGATTATGCACACATCATGAATACTGAGAGAACTATTCAGTTCAATAACACATATACACAACATACAACCAATGGATGCAAATAGAAAATAGTAGATAATTGGATCAAACGGGTAAACAAAGTGTATCTCACTTGCTTGGTAGTCTCTTAAGAATTCGCCGTTGCACGAATGTCCGGCTTGTATTGATAGGTAAAGGAAATTCAAAATAACCCTGCTCCTCCTATAGCCCCAAATCATTGCTACTGCTCCTCTGCATTCAAGGTACCAGTCATATGGTAAGTAAATGAACTAAACCAGTTAGTACACCAATGAGAAAGGTTGCGTGCCAGAAATAATAGAGGACCAGACTAAACATACACAAAAAATCTCAAGAATCAGGACACTAGAATCACTACCTGCTAGTACACATGTTAAGTGCAGCTTCTACATTCCCATTCTGCAATTCCAGGCTTCCGAACAGAGCTCTTACCTCCTATTATCAGTATAGACATGTTTTGAGCGGTAACTGATTAACTTCACCAACTCAACTCCGAAAAAATACAGTGATGTTTACCTGTCAAAACACTAGAGTTAGTACAAGCAAATTGGTTGTTGCAGGATCACTACAATCAGTGTTGTTTTATTCACCAAAACATTTAGAAATAAATTCAAGTGCAAGTGGTTGCAAATCAAAGAATCCACTATGCATAAGATGAGGATGCACATAGATTTTCTAGCATGTCTAAACAATAAGATGAGGATGCACATAGATTTTCTAGCATGTCTAAACAAATTCGTAGAAAATAGACATGTTCTTTAGACACATTCTTCAAACCAACAAAGTTCAGCCACATGATCAGATGGTTTAGAATCAAGGAACTAATGACCTCTCATTACCGTAACCAAACATTCTCAGCAGTCAGCAGTTGATTGGTCATCACATGTGTCCTTAGTAAGCTTCTTCGTAGGCTCTAGGGCACTCTAATTATGCAAGTGTCCATTCTAACTGTCCAGCCCACCATTTGGCTACGACATATATAAGGGAGTACTTCTGAATTCAAACTTGTACAGAAGGTCGATGCAGCTTAGTTTGGGCAAATGGCAGAGACAAATTATTTGCAGAGAAGGATTACAATATTCAGAAGGAGTAACATATTTGTGCCAGGGATACAATGAGCAGACAAGCCAATGACATGTTGTATCGCAATACACAGCAGGTACGCAACTTACAACAATTTATAGTCACTGTTAGTTAATCTTGCAATATGCATTTACATGAAAGATGCTCTAATAGCTAGGACAAAAAAGTCAGAGAAAGGAAGTCTGTATACCTAGGTGTGAAGACTGTGTTGGCACACCAGAGGGGATTCCTTCTGCAGCAAAAGATCAAGAAAAGCATCAGAGTATTAGAGCCATGGAAATATATCTATCACTATTATTTGTATTTGATGAAGCTTGTCATTTTTACGTACTTCCATATCGATACACATAAAATCAAATGGAGAATAGGTCACTTGATTATTGGGTTTCATGCCATATGGTTGGTTTTGCATGATTATCAACACATGAACTAAATTTCAGACTGTGAGTTGGATTTATTGTCTAAATTTATAATAAGTACTACTCCCTCCGATCGGAAATAAGATCGGAGGGGATACAATTTAAGTTTGATTATCGATCTAGTTATTTTATTTTGCAAAGAATACAAGAGTAGTTAAAGTTGCATGTTAAAGAACATATGTGCAAAGTCCAAAACGTCATGTTTGAACACAATTATATATTTTTGATAGTTATTAACATTTTGGTATTCGATGAGAGAAAAAATACCAAAATGGTGGTTGTGCATGGAAGTGCCTTATTCTTTTGCTCTCAATAGGTAGTCTGGGACCATCAGAAAAATAGTATAGGAAAAGAACTACTAACTGAATCTACAAACATTCAGAATGAAGTGTTCGTACATACCTTTTGGTAGGCCTCGTATGCATCTCAGCCTTTTCATGACAGAAATAATGGTAGTGTGGATTTATAATGGCTTGGCAGGCCTCGTATATATGCATCTCAGCCTTATCCTGTTGCCAATGGCAGCAAAGTCGATGAGGTCTTCATGGCACCAGCAGTTCAGATATGGTATGCATATACATAGGATTCGTCTGTGCTAATTAATCTGCAAGCTCGACACCTCAGAAAATATTATCTAGCGACTGATAAACACACCTGGTAGCCTGTATTTAGTGCTCCTATGAACCTTAACATCCCTGAACCCTGGAACAGGATACTGGTACAGAATCAGTACAGATCTAACAGACACTTCCATGCTGCTGCTGCTGCGTGATGACAGTCTCGAGGAGGAGGTCGGGGACGGGAGGAACTCACGGATGATGTTGCTGCTGCGTGGGGCGGGGTCGAGGAGGACGGGGCGGCGGTCGCCGGTCGCCGGTGCTGCTGCTCGACAAGGGCGGAGCCAGAGAGTCGCGGTCGCGCAGAGCTTGGGCGCGCAAGGCGGAGATGCAGGGCGGCCGGACGGGACTGGATCTGGAGAGCAACGTGAGGTGGTGGTGGCGGCACTGGATCTAGATGGACGAGGTGGGGGGCGGCGGTGTCATATCAGCGGGAGCTAGGGTTTTTTCTCCCCTGTGTTGGGATGAGGACGGCCAGACCGGACTTGAACGAAAATGAAATTTCGTTTCGGTGGGGAACCGAGTCTCGCGCGCTTTTATCCTCTCATCCATAGCGCACGGGGACAGAATGCGTTATGGGTAGTATATATTACCCGTAGCGCATATATGTTCCGTGCGCTACGGGTAAGTTGATGCAGGCCAGCTCTCCAGGCTTACAAATAGCCGTAGCGCATGGTCCGTATTGGTGCGCTGCGGGTAAACGATATAGTCATGGCGTATTATACACGGTGCGCTACGGGTAAATACCCGCAGCGCACCAACATTTAAATGCGCTACGGGTAGTTCTACTATCTATAGTTGTTTTTCTAGTAGTGTGGTGGAGAAGACAACCATCTAGCTACTGCTATGGACCCATATTTCAAGGTATACTACTCACTCATCGCGCCGGAGGCAAGCATAGTGATGAAGAAGACCTCTGGTGGCGATTCCTCTCTCTGGCAGGGTGCGAGAAAGAGCTTTTGGACCCTCTTCGGGTCAACGGCGGCGGCAGATCGCGATGTGTTCTGGAAAAGTGATCAGGTGTTTAGGTTTTTCCCGTCGAGGGGTCTTTATAGGCGAAGGGGCAACATCAGAGGTGGACCAGGGGGCCCACACCACTAGGAGGCACGGGCCAGCCCTAGGCCGCGCCGCCCTATGGTGTGGCCGCCCTCTGGCTCGGCTCCGTCTCCTCTTCGGTCTTCTGGAAGCTCCGTGAAATATCAGGACGTCTGGCTTTTGTTCGTTCATTTCCGAGAATATTTCCTGTGTAGTATTTCTAAAACACAAAAATAGTAGAAAATAGGGAACTGGCACTGTGGCATCTCGTTAATAGGTTAGTTTCGGAAAATGCATAAAAATACCACGAAGTGTAACAAAACACTAAACAAATGGTGTAAAAACAAGCATGGAGCATCAAAAATTATGGATACGTTGGAGATGTATCAGCATCCCCAAGCTTAACTCCTGCTCGTCCTCGAGTAGGTAAGTGATAACAAAAGAAATAATTTTTGAGGTGACATGCAGCTACACAATCTTGATCATATATGTAAGCGTTGTGCGCTGGGATCAAAGAACTTAAAACATGGGCATGAAAGATATAATCTTGATATAAGAAACTTAGCAACCATGTTATAACATAAAAATGAACACAAACAAAAGATCATTAAAATGAAACAATGAAAGTCAAACGTGTGTTCAAATCATAAGGAAAGACATACAAATGGCTTTCAGCTTGTCCTTCGTGAGAGAGCAAAATATAAATGCATAGGACACCTTCAAGTTTAAGAGGGTGACTAGATACAAGTAATTTGAGAACAAGTGAAACCAACAATATGAATCAATCAATTAAAACTTTGGGACAATGCACATTATACTCAGAATGACAACTATGCTCTCTTAATGGTGCATAAAGATAGAAGGTGGTGACTCAACATAAAAGTAAAAGAAAGGCCCTTCACGGACGGAAGCAGTGATTGCAAGTTTTATAAACCTTCAAAAATTATGGTACTTACCGGCTTTGAGCTCTCATTGCCCCCATCATAAGCATCTTGAATGGTTAAAGTTAATGCGAGAACACTTATGCTGCATATGCTTGACAAATTATAAGTTGAAAACCTCATGTCCCGTGAATACGAATACCCAAACC
This sequence comes from Dactylis glomerata, assembly GCA_007115705.1. Taxonomy (NCBI): domain Eukaryota; kingdom Viridiplantae; phylum Streptophyta; class Magnoliopsida; order Poales; family Poaceae; genus Dactylis; species Dactylis glomerata. The sequence continues at coordinate 191,333 of QXEO01000502.1, forward strand.
TCATGCTACTCGACTTAGAGTCCCAAGCAAGCTCTTGTCACTGTAAATATATGTGTATCATCGAGAACCGCCAACGGGGTACCTCCGTGCCTGATGACATGGAACAAGCCCACATCAAAATGACAGAACAAACAGACAATGAACACCTCGGCATCTCTTTATTTACCATTGGTATAGCTTTTTATTGCGAGATGCATCGTCGAATGTTCACTATGGGCATGCTGTAAATTTCCACCATGAATTATGCATGACTTAGATTAGCGGCCCAGGCGTTTCTCTAACACATATAAAAACTCCATGATCCCGCAAGATTCCCAACTTATTTCACATCGCGAGTATCTATAAACAAAAGATCACGATATCAACTCAAATGAAAGATAGTGCAATGTTGAAAGCTTGCCCCATGACGGCATGGCTAGGCTAATTCCCAACTTACAACTTGCAAGCATAACAACTCAACATAAGAGACCACAATGTCAAAATTTTAAAGCGAGAAAAGTAAAGTGTGACATTCGGGTCGTGAGAGCTTTACTTACCAATTTTCGCATAACACCAAAATGAGTTTAATTTGAAGGATAGATAAAAGCAAGTCAAATGTACTTTGGAATAACAAATTGCTAATAGGTATGTATGGTGGACACTTTGGAACAACTTGTTTTTTAGGAGTTGGATGCACGAGTAGAGCTCATACTCAGTACAATATGGGGGCTAGCAAAAGACTGGGAGCGACCAACTAAGAGAGGAATAATGATCATAATCATGCAAAGCGACAAAGCGACATTAAAAGAAGCATCAGATGGCATCAAAAGTCAAAAACTAAATGATCATAGAGGCAATGGTGACTTTGTATGAGTCAAACATGTGTGAGCATGCACCAAGTCAACCCAAATAAAGCATCAAGGAGAAAACCAAAATAATACTTCCAAATAATTAAAACAACGCATGATTTTTTCAAAGGCTTATTAAGCAATCTCAGTTATTTGAGACAAGTCATGCTACAGCAAAACCACTAAGCATACTATCAAAAAGACATCAAGCACGACATGCAAAAGCCTAGGCCGCAGTCTACACAAGCTCCTTCTTGTACCACTTTTTTGCATAAAGCTTTTTCTCTTTTCCAACACCATTCGAACTTTTTATAACCAACTCTTTTGATGAAAACCAATATGGACCAGAGGCAAAAATACACCTTGATGCAAAGGTATAACAAGATCTGAACACAAATCAAGGCGAAAATCGAAAGCTAAACGCAGTTCTAGAAAAAGAGAACACTCGTTGAAATTATAAGAATGAAAAACGGAGTGTTCTTGGCAAATGAAAAGCAAGGCAACTTCTCCAAAAGGAATTTGTTGGTGTCCAACCATTTATTGTAGCAAACAAAACTAAACAAAACTGAAAACTAAGCTAACTAAGAAAACTAAAACAACTGACACTCCAAGAAAAACGCATAATGCATGAAGCAATAAAAATATAGCGTGTTGAAAGGTGACCTGATTTTTGCCGATGAAGAAGGGATGCCTCGGGGGCATCCCCAAGCTTTGATGCTTGTACTTCTTGGATATTTCTTGGGGTGACATGGTCATCTCCAAGCTTGAGCTTTTGTCCATTCTTCAACTCATCTCATCATTCTCCGATCCCTACACTTGAAAACTTACTTCATACGAAACTAAACACAAATCTATTAGCAACATTAGTGTAAGCATAGCAATGAATTAACCCCTTTTGCTTCAGGTTTTAACTCACAACCACCACATATAAAGTATATACTACTGTAGAAACTTTCCCAAAAGTTCTGTGATAAAAAGAACTAAAAAAGAATGCGATAAAGCGGCAAACACAAATATTGGCAGAAATCTGTCAAAACAGAACAGCTGACAAATATCGAATTTTTAAAGGATTTTCTGTGGCTCAAATCAAAAAGTGTTCAACTAATGAAAGTTTGGATATAACCTGGGGCATATTCACAAGAAATCGCAGGTCCAAAAGATATACAGAGAATTTTCACAAATTTTTACGGTGCAGCACTGAAAAATGTTTTAGGACAGCAACATCCCCAAATCTTACCTCACTCAAATTAGAGGCTTCTCTTGGCAAAAAATAAAATAAAAATGATAAGGAGAGGTCATTACAGTAGTAATAACTTCCAAGACTCAAATAAAAGAAAAATAACTGAAATTAAAAACATTGGGTTATCTCCCAAGAGTGCTTTTCTTTAACGCCTTTGAGCTAGGCGCAGAAAGTGCGAATCAAGTATTTTCAGAAGAAGCATTAAGATCAACAGCAGAAGTCTTGTCAATAAGGCATTGTATTTCATCCACATAAGTTTTTAAAGACCCTTTGTGATCACGCTTTGGTTCACTCAAATCACTGAAAAGATTTTTGGAACAAATCCAATCAAAATTATTTTCAAAAGCTTCATACAATCCCAAAAGCTTGCTAGGTATAGGTATTTTGGTTCCTTCATTGTTTTTACTAATAACCTTTATAGGTGAATCAAGTTTATTAAAGCGCTTAAAAACTTTCCTAGCTTCAATGGCAACATCTCTAAATTCTATACGCTAAGTTTCCAAGATAAAAGCTTTCTTTTCAGGATCTTCAATTTCATGAAGCTTAAGGAACATGTGTTGTATAAAAGGATTAAGGCTAGAAAACCTAGCTTCTAACATGTGAATTAAATAAGCAGAGGCAACTTCAATACTAGGAGCAAGCTCAGCCAGAGACTTTTCCTCAACATCTTTATGCATACTAATATGATTAAAGAACTCCTCAATGTTATCTTTTCCAATAATTGAACCACTACCTACTGAGAGGTCCTCCAAAACATACTTAGGGAACACCATAATGAACTAAAAGTAATAAAGTAACAACTATAAAGGAAACTATTTTTTGTGTGTTTTTGATAAAATGATGCAAGTAAAAATAAAATAAAGCAAAACTTAAAACAAAGTAAAGGATGTGTGTGCAAAACTCTCCTTGCAGAAGTCTTCTTTTTCCCCGGCAACGGTGCCAGAAAAACTTGTTGATGGCGCGGTAATGAATAGTGCCAGAGAACTTGTTAGCGTGTAATTAATGAAGTAAATGTCCGGTCAGTTGGAAACCCCAAGAGCAAGGTGTGATGAATATAGCAGCAAGTTTTTCCCTCAGTAAGAAACCAAGGTAGTCAATCTAGTAGGAGGACGAAATACGACTGAAGGTGATGACCGCTGATACGTCTCAAACGTATCTATAATTTTTGATGCTCCATGCTTCGTTTTACACCATTTGCCTATTGTTTCGTTACACTTAGTGGTACTTTTATACATTTTCCGGAACTAACCTATTAACGAAGTGCCAGTTTCCTGTTTTCTCTTATTTTTGTGTTTCAGAAGCGATACACAGGAAATATTCTCAGAATTGGACGAAACAAGTTCCTGAAGTCATATTTCACCGGGGAGCTCCCAAACATCCGAAGACCTGACGGAGGGGGGCCACGTGCCCCCCACACACAGGGGCGGCGCGGCCTGGCCCCTGGCCGCGCCACCCCCTTGTGAGGCCGCGTGGCTCCACCTCTGACAGTCCCCTTTCGCCTACATATACCCCCTGACGAGAAAAACCTAAGGGCCCGATCAGTTTTCCAGAATACATCGCGATCCGCCGCCGCCATCGACCCGAAGATCGGGAGGGTCCAGAAGCTCTTCCCGGCACCCTGCCGGAGAGGGGAATCGCCACCGGAGGTCTTCTTCATCACCATGCTTGCCTCCGGAGCGATGAGTGAGTAGTCTACCTTGGACTATGGGTCCATAGCAGTAGCTAGATGGTTGTCTTCTCCACCATGTGCTTCATGTTTAGATCTCATGAGCTGCCTTACATGATTGAGATCACCGTTATGTAATACTATGATGTTGGTTTGGTGGGATCCGATGAATATTGGTGTTTATGATTAAGTTGATGTACTGAATTATATCTTTTGTTATCTCTATGTTGTTTATGATCTTGCATGCTCTCCGTTGTTAGTAGCTATCTTGGCCGAGTAGTTGCTAGTGACTCCAAGAGGGGGTATTTATGCTCGATAGTGGGTTCATGTCTCTATTTCACCTGGGGGAGTGACAGAAACCTCTAAGGTGGTAGATGTGCTGTTGCTACTAGGGAGAAAACAACATTCATATGCTCAAGGGCATATGCTTTGTTTACATTACACACTTTGCTTAATGCAATTATCTGTTGTTCGCAACTTAATACTTCTAGGGTGTTCGGATGATATCCCCGGGGGTAGATTATTAGTCATAGATGCAGTTGGATGGCGGTCTATGTATTTTGTTGTAATGCCCAGAGTAAATCTCATAGTGATCTTCTTGACATATCACGTTATCTTTATTCTATCAATTGCCCAACTGTAATTTGTTTACCCAGCATGTTATTTTATCTATGGAGAGACACCACTAGTGAACTGTGGACCCCGGTCCTATTTTAATCATATTGCAATCACCTGTTTACTTTTCCCGCACTGTTTACTTTACTAGCATATTACTACTGTTTTCCACTCGATACACTCATAACCTTTGTTTCAAGCAAACCGGTGAGATTGACAACCTCATCGCAAGTTGGGAACAAAGTACTTGTTTGTGTGTGTGCAGGTTCCGCGTTGCCATTGGCCGAAGACGAGTCAACAAGTATCGTTAACGGCGCCCTTGTTGGAAGTTACTAAGCCAATCCGCATCACCTTCAGTCGTCAACGTCTCCCTTCTTCTGTACGATATACCTTGGTTTCTTAACTGAGGGAAAACTTGCTGCTGCACTCATCATACCTTCCTCTTGGGATTCCCAACGGGCTGGTCATTCACCACGCACAAGGACTGCCTGTCGCCATCAAAGACATCAGCACTTTTTCTGGCGCCGTTGCCGGGGAAGGAAGAGAAGACTTCTGCGAGGGGAGTTCTTCGCACACACATTCTTTACTTTGTTATTTGTTTTGCTTTACTTTATTTTATTTTACCTGCATTGCTTTTTATATCAAAAACCCAAAAAAATTAGAATCCTTGGTAGTTGTTATTTCTTTACTTTAGTTTATCATGTTGTTCCCTGAGTTCGTTCTGGAGGACCTCTCTGTAGGGAGTGGTTCGATTATTGGTAAAAGTAACATTGAGGAGTTCTTTAATCACATTAGTATGCATGATGAAGATGAGGAAAAGTCTTGGGTTGAGCTTGCTCCTAGTATTGAAGTTGCTTCTATTTATTTAATTGATATATTGGAAACTAGGTTTGCTAGTCTTAATCCTTTTATGCAATATATGTTCCTTAAGCTTCATGAAATTGAGGACCCCAAAAAGAAAGCTTTTATCTTGGAAACTTTGCGTTTAGAATTTAAGGATGTCGTTATTGAAGCTAGGAAGGTTCTTAAACGTTTTAATAAACTCGGTTCACCTATAACGGTTATTGATACACATGATGGGGAGGCCGAGATACCTATACCTTGCAAACTTTTGGGATTGAATGAAGCTTTCGAAAATAATTTTGCCTGGATTTGTCCTGAAAATCTTTTTGATGAGAATAGTGTACCAAAGCATGATCACAAAGGGTCTTCAAAGACTTATGTGGATGAAATACAATGCCTTATTGATAAGACCTCTTCTGTTGATCTTGATGCTTCATCACTTGATATTACTTGATTCGTAATTTTCTGCGCCTAGCTCAAAGGCGTTAAAGAAAAGCACTCTTGGGAGATAACCCATTGTTTACTTTTCAGTAATTTTTCTTTTATTTGAGTCTTGGAAGTCATTACTACTGTAATGAACGCTCATTATCTTGTTTATTTTGTTTTTGTGCCAAGAGAAGCCTCTAATTTGAGTGAGGTAAAGATTTGGGGTTATTGCTGTCCTGAAACTGTTTCGGTGTTGCACCGTAAAAATTCGTGAAAATTCTCTGTATATCTTTTGGACCTGAAATTTCTTGTGCTTATGCCCCAAGTTATATCCAAACTTTTCTTAGTTGAACACTTTTTGATTTGAGCAACGGAAAATCCCTCAAAAATTCGTCCATTATCAGCTGTCCAGTTTTGACAGATTTCTGCCAATATTTGTTTTTGCCACTTTATCGCTTTCTTTTGAGTTCTTTTTGATCATGGAACTCTTGTGGAAGTTGCTACAGTAGTATATACTTTATATGTGGTGGTTTTGGGTTGAAACCTGAAGCTAAAAGAGGTTGAATATATTTTATGCTTACACTAATGTTGCTAATAAAATTGTGTTTAGTTTTGTATGAAGGAAGTTTTCAAGTGTAGGGATTGGAGAATGATGAGATGAGTTGAAGAATGGACAAAAGCTCAAGCTTGGGGATGCCCATGCATCACCCCAAGAAATATCCAAGAAGTACAAGCGTCAAAGCTTGGGGATGCCCCCGAGGCACCCCTTCTTCATCGGCAAAAATCAGGTCACCTTTCAAAACACTATATTTTTATTGCTTCATGCACTATGTGTTTTTCTTGGAGCGTCAGTTGTTTTAGTTTTCTTAGTTTGTTTAGTTTGTTTGTTTGCTGCAATAAATGGTTGGACCCCAACAAATTTCCTTTGGAGGAGATGTACTCGTTTTCATTTGCAAAGAATGCTCTAGTTTTCACTCTTATAAATCGAGCATTCTAGTTTTTCTGCTACTGCTTTTGGTTTTCGTTTTCGCCTTGATATGCGTTCAGATCTTGTCATATCTTTTCATCAAGGTGTATTTTTGCCTCTGATCTTCATTGGTTTTCATCAAAAGAGGTTGTTTATAAAAATTTCAAATGGTGTTGGAAAAGAGAAAAAGCTTTGTGCAAAATAGTGGTACAAGAAGGAGCTTGTGTAGATTGCGGCTTAGGCTTTTTCATGTCGTGCTTGATGTATTTTTGATAGTATGCTTAGTGGTATTGCTGTAGCATGACTTGTCTCAAATAACTGAGATTGCTTAATGAGCCTTTGAAAAAATCATGCGTTGTTTTTATTGTATGGAAGCATTATTTTGGTTTTCTCCTTGATGCTTTATTTGGGTTGACTTGGCGCATGCTCACACATGTTAGACTCTTCCAAAGTCGCCATTAGCCTTCATGATCATTTAGTTTTTGACTTTTGATGCCATCGTATGCTTCTTTTAATGTCGCTTTGTCGCTTTGCATGATTATGGCCATTATTGCTCTCTTAGTTGGTCGCTCCCAGTCTTTTGCTAGCCCTCGCCTTGTACTGAGTATGAGCTCTACTCGTGCATCCAACTCCTAAAAGCCAAGTTTGCCATTGTGTCCACTATAAATTCCTATGCATGGTATTTGTAAGCCATTCCAAAGTAAAATTTTTGTGTGCTACCTTTCAAAAACCTTCAAAATACTTCTCGTTTTGTGACACTGTTTTCAGCTCATGGGGACGTAGTGGTCGGATTTGCTATCTTCCATATTGTTTATTCCAAAAAGAAAAAAAAAGAGAAAAAAAGGAAAAAGGCACTCCTCCAAAGAATGTGAATGTTGGTGGGCACCCGATGGAATCGGTTAGCCATGGTATGTGAAAGGAAAAGGTGGGGAGGAGTGCCAAGTTTTATAAAAAGAGCACGAAGTGCCAATCTCTCTCTCAAAAACTTGCTTTATTTTTGTATGGAAGAAAGTAAGAACCCCATTGCCAGTCGTTGACAAAGACAACCACCTTTCAAAATCAAGTTTTATCTCTGTTTTACAAATGAAAAGCTCTAACACATGTTTAAATCACTGCTTCCCTCTGCGAAGGGCCTTTCTTTTTCTTTTATGTTGAGTCACCACCTTCTTTCTTTATGCACCATTAAGAGAGCATAGTTGTCATTCTTAGTGTGATATGCATTGTCCCAAGGTTCATTGATTGACTCATATTGATTGGTTTCACTTGTTCTTAAATTATTTGTATCTAGTCGCCCTCTTAAACTTTGAGGTGTCCTATGCATTTATGTTTTGCTCTCTTTGAAGGACAAGCTAAAAACCATTTGCATGTTTTCCTTATGATTTGAACACACGTTTGACTTTCATTGTTTCATTATCATGATCTTTTGTTTGTGTTCATTTGCATGTTTACAACATGGTTGCTAAGTTCTTATTGTCATGATTATATCTTTCATGCCCATGTTTTAAGTTCTATTGATCCCAGCTCACCAATGCTTACATATATGATCAAGATTGTGTAGGTGCATCTCACCTCAAAAATTATTCTTTTGTTATCACTTACCTACTCGAGGACGAGCAGGAGTTAAGCTTGGGGATGCTTGATACGTCTCAAACGTATCTATAATTTTTGATGCTCCATGCTTCATTTTACACCATTTGCCTATTGTTTCGTTACACTTAGTGGTACTTTTATACATTTTCCGGAACTAACCTATTAACGAAGTGCCACAGTGCCAGTTTCCTGTTTTCTGCTGTTTTTGTGTTTCAGAAGTGATACACAGGAAATATTCTCGGAATTGGACGAAACAAGTTCCTGAAGTCATATTTCACCGGAGAGCTCCCAAACATCCGAAGACCTGACGGAGGGGGGCCACGTGGCCCCCACACACAGGGGCGGCGCGGCCTGGCCCCTGGCCGCGCCACCCCCTTGTGAGGCCGCGTGGATCCACCTCTGACAGCCCTCTTTCGCCTACATATACCCCCTGACGAGAAAAACCTAAGGGCCCGATCAGTTTTCTAGAATACATCGCGATCCGCCGCCGCCGTCGACCCGAAGATCGGGAGGGTCCAGAAGCTCTTCCCGGCACCCTGCCGGAGAGGGGAATCGCCACCGGAGGTCTTCTTCATCGCCATGCTTGCCTCCGGAGCGATGAGTGAGTAGTCTACCTTGGACTATGGGTCCATAGCAGTAGCTAGATGATTGTCTTCTCCACCATGTGCTTCATGTTTAGATCTCATGAGCTGCCTTACATGATTGAGATCACCGTTATGTAATACTATGATGTTGGTTTGTTGGGATCCGATGAATATTGGTGTTTATGATTAAGTTGCTGTACTGAATTATATCTTTTGTTATCTCTATGTTGTTTATGATCTTGCATGCTCTCCGTTGTTAGTAGCTATCTTGGCCGAGTAGTTGCTAGTGACTCCAAGAGGGGGTATTTATGCTCGATAGTGGGTTCATGTCTCTATTTCACCTGGGGGAGTGACAGAAACCTCTAAGGTGGTAGATGTGCTGTTGCTACTAGGGAGAAAACAACATTCATATGCTCAAGGGCATATGCTTTGTTTACATTACACACTTTGCTTAATGCAATTATCTGTTGTTCGCAACTTAATACTTCTAGGGTGTTCGGATGATATCCCCGGGGGTGGATTATTAGTCATAGATGCAGTTGGATGGCGGTCTATGTATTTTGTTGTAATGCCCAGAGTAAATCTCATAGTGATCTTCTTGACATATCACGTTATCTTTATTCTATTAATTGCCCAACTGTAATTTGTTTACCCAGCATGTTATTTTATCTATGGAGAGACACCACTAGTGAACTGTGGACCCCGGTCCTATTTTAATCATATTGCAATCACCTGTTTACTTTTCCCGCACTGTTTACTTTACTAGCATATTACTACTGTTTTCCACTCGATACACTCATAACCTTTGTTTCAAGCAAACCGGTGAGATTGACAACCTCATCGCAAGTTGGGAACAAAGTACTTGTTTGTGTGTGTGCAGGTTCCGCGTTGCCATTGGCCGAAGACGAGTCAACAAGTATCGTTAACGGCGCCCTTGTTGGAAGTTACTAAGCCAGTCCGCATCACCTTCAGTCGTCAACGTCTCCCTTCTTCTGTACGATATACCTTGGTTTCTTAACTGAGGGAAAACTTGCTGCTGCACTCATCATACCTTCCTCTTGGGGTTCCCAACGGGCTGGTCATTCACCACGCACAAGGACTGCCTGTCGCCATCAAAGACATCAACCGCTAGCTGCGTGATGCTTCGGACAATTTATAGGGTGCCTCGTCCAAGCTTTGCTTTGTGAGCAGCAACATGGAGCTTGCACATAACACAACCAAATACTTTGTTCCCAACTTACGATGAGGTTGTCAATCTCACCGGTTTGCTTGAAACAAAGGGTATGAGCGTATCGAGTGGAAAGTAATAGTAATATGCGAGTAAAGTAAACAGGTGATAGCAATATAAAGGAAATAGGACCGGGGTCCACAGTTCACTAGTGGTGTCTCTTCACAGTGTTGTCTATGTTGATCGTGTCATTATAGTGCCACCTTTGCGATGATAGATAGCGGTGGTGACCATGGCCATCGCTTGGGAAGCTCGTCGAGGCAGCAAACTTGACACGCCTCCAAGAAGCTGAAAAGAACTGCAAGTAGCTTGGCCTCCTCCGCTCGCCTCCATGACCGACAGGAGAAGGCTTCAGCAACCTGTAGATTTGCAGATCCTGGCGGCGGCGCTTTTTGAGGGCCTCAACAACAAGGAGAGCTCCAGGAGCTTCCTCCATGGAAGCCGAGTGGAGAAATCCTGCAGTGATCGCCATGTCGTGTGCTACGTCAAAGCACCACAACAGAAGGAGCACCATTGCCTTCTTTAGATCCTACAGTCGTCGAGCTGTTCCCCTTCACCCCCTCGCCTCCATGGCCGTTCGGGGAAGATAAAAGCAACACTGCAACCACGCAGATCTAGAGGAAGCAAACAACAAACCCGGTTGCTATTGTGTAGATCCCGGACTTGGCCGGGTTTGCCCACCGCTCCAACCACCAGAGCAAGCCTTGGAAGCAACGACATCACCAGATGTGCCAGGGAAAACCAAGAGACCCCGACATCCTACTCCAAAACTCCAGCGAGGACGAAAGGTTGACCTCCTCCCTCCCCATCACTCCGATCGGCGAGGCCGTCAAAGGATAGTTAGGAAGGAGCTGGGTGGGGCAGCGACTCTCAACCCTCTTTTTTCTTGAAGCGATAGGGAGGAGATGAGCGGTTCAGTGCGTGCACTACTCCCTCCGTCCCGGTGTATAGGTCCTGCGCGTACCCCTAGGTCGTTATTTTTATCAACGTAATATAAGATATATACTATAAAACATATATCACTGGAAACTTCAGATTATGTACTTTCTAATGGTATAATTTTTGTGTTATAAAAATTAAATTATATTTATCAAAATGATGACCTAGGGGTACGTGCAAGACCTATACACCAAGACGGAGGGAATAGTTATGTTGGGTTCTAGGTCAGGGACAGTGTGAATGATGCGGTCGCTCGCGCCTTGCTACAGAAAACCGCTATGATTAGTGCGGGATGCTGCGGCAGGCTGTATCAGCCTGCATTAACCTGCATCGAAAGCAGGAGTAGTATGGAGACCGAAATGCACGCCTCCGCTTCTCTACTCGCCATGCATCTGATGGGCCCCACGACACCGCTATCTCTCTCTCTCCCTTATCTTCCTCCTCTGCCATCTATTCCCCAATTACTTTCTCTCCATCCAGACCATTATGAACTCCATGTCTAGAACTGCGGCAGCTCCACGCCTTCGCCTCCACGTGATTCGACGCTGCCTCAACCTCCGCCAACATGAACGGCGTCTTCTCCGCCGCCGCCAAAAACTTCTCCCCACATCTCTCTGATATATGTTATGCAGGAGTGCTACAAAGAAAGGGCAGCGTTGCTGCCCAGTGCCTCAATCAAAGGCCAAAGATCCCACAGGGCAGTACCGAGCAGGTGGGTTGTGGAAGATCCAGGCGGGAGGCACCGCCAGGAGGGGCTACCATCGGGAGAGATCGATATTTTTAGAGGAAAATAGATGGAGTTTGCGGGTACGCATGTATGCGGGATGTCTGGTGGTCAATGCGGTTTAACCGCTTCAGTCCCGTAGAAAAAACGCGGCCAGCCCAGCGACATTTCACAAGACTTTTTTGCGGGGCGGCGAGGCAGCGTTGCGGGATGTCCCGCCCCGCTTGCAACCTGGGTTCTAGGGGAGGAAGAGAAAAGAAATTCTGAAACATTTTGTACCATGATGATATGACGATGATATATATGATCACGCCAAATCTTCTGCAACGGAAGGTTATTATTATTCTTATTATATACTAGCAGAGTACCCGTGCGTTGCCATGGGTTAAAAAATAGAAATAAAGTAATATCTAAACGAAAAATCCTTTGATTGTATCGGATGTGATGAATTGCTTAAGAAACTTGTAACAGATTACAAATTGCAGCGATACTAATGTTCGACAATAAATCATGTGGCAAAGTATGACATGAAACTGTGGTTAGTCTAAAGTACTGAAGATAGTTTTTAACTTCCCCACCTGGGGAATGATGATCAGTTGTATATTTGCTTTCCATATCTAAAATATTATCTCACTTGTCTCTTTCGTCTGGACCTTCATGTGGTCTGATAATAAACTTTTGTCAACGATAAGTGAAAGTAAGTATTAAACTTCTATACACTCGTAATAATGCCTAGTTTCTAGTGCCACCACATATCAAATTTTACAAAATCTGCTTGAACAATTGTCAGTAGATATTCAGAAATAAATGTTGAACATAAACACTAAGCTACACCAACCAAAGCATTTGTTGTTTTGCTTCTAGAGGACACAAAATAGATGTACGTTATTATATGAAAAACAAGCTTTAATTTTTGTGTGATCGTTCATTCATAGGATTCCAAGATATTCTGGTGCTTTTTGGTGACCTCTGGTATAAACAGCTTAGCTAACTCTTCCAACAATAAGGATGGAAAAAATAACACATTTATGTCCTGATACTAAAAACAATTTAAACTTAATTGATTTCGTATAATGAGAATATGCTAACAATAACCTTTTTTACCTACAATGCATAAAAACTAAGAAATATGTGTGGGAGATAATGGCATTTATCCTATCATGTCGTGTAGATAGTTCTCTTTGCATTTTTATCTTCAATAGTGGTATCAACAGCTGTTGGATCATCCATTATTCACACTATTGTGTTAAGCTAAGATTTATAAAGCAAAGTAAGACAATTAAGTGACACGAAACCACCAGACATCAAATGATGATGGTTCTTGCGGAGTCAACCATACCTCATAATTAAGCTAAGATTTATAATGATTCGGACTATTAGAAAATCCCCGATTTGGTGCAGTGAATCATACCTCGTCATGAGTTGCGCATCCAGCACCATGAATTGGTCCAGAGAATATTACTACATGCAGGCCAAATTCCGTGGAGGTTAAAGCCAGCCTTGATTTTCTTTTGATATAGAGACTCAAGCCACCAGGAATCCTCCATATTGCAATTCGGATTCATAAGAACAAGTCAATGCACGACCGTCCATGATCTCCGAACTGGAAGCTTTAGCACCCATCGCCGGGGAATAATTTTGCAAAAGCATTCCATGTGATATTCAAATTACAGCGTGATCACTAACCAATGCCAGAACTAATTCGATATCTGACCACACCGGTGACCTCTTTCTCCTCTCCCCTCTGGAAAATTGAGGAAATTAATTTAGAATAAAGATAGCAAATTTGGTAAAATTTAATCTGACGAACTTGGATATGCATATCAGAAATACATAGACACACATTTGGAGGATTCATATCAGTAATTAATCAATCGTGTTCTCTCTGTTTTGGTAGTAGAAAAGGGATAAAAACATACCTACATTGTATACTTGGATTTAGACTTCAGCAGCACCTGCACACGTATCAGGAATTTTCTCATGTCAACATGATGTAAGCCTCCGTCTTCAGATACCTGTTGATGATCCATCAACCTCAGCGGCTGAGCACTATCTGATCGAGGAATCCCTACATCTGCACCCATCCTTCACGCTCGCGGAGAGATTACAAACAACAGGAGAAACAAGCAACTAATCTAGGGTCCAAACCAGTGCTGACCCATAGGGAATCGGCCCATATCCATCACTGCCGACGCGTCTCTGCACCATGACTCCAGTCCAGCGCAGCGAGGGTCACACCTCTCTCCGAGGCATGGCATGGCCAGTGGCCACCACGGAGCAGACGATCAAGACCCAAACCTCTCTGTTGTACACCACGGCAACACCACGGTGTCGCCTTCTTTACCCGAGGCGCAGCCCTCGCTTTGCGCTTTCCCCTTCGCTGCTCCACTCCCCTATCCCCAATCCCAAATCCCTTCTCTTGCACGGATCCACCGTCACGCAATGGAGGTGCTACCGCGGGAGTTCCGCCCTCTACTCCCTGTCGTGGGAATTTGGAGACAGTAGCCATGGGGAGGCTTATTGGAGGGGCTCGACGTTGGTGACGATGGGTCTGGCTCGGGATTGTGCCAACAGAGACACCTCAGTTTACCCAGGTTCAGGGCCCTCCCGGTCGGAGGTAAACCCCTACTTCCTGCCTGCTTCATATTGATTGGATAGTAACGATTACAGTGCTCCTCGAGCTGTTCGGCTAGAGGAGGAAGAAGAAGATCGGATCTCCCCTATGCTAAGGGTCTAGGCCCCCTTATATAGGCGGGGGCCTGGTTACAGGTTTAGGTAGCGATTCGGCCGGCTGCCGGCTCCTCGGCGGCGGCGTCCTTGGCGTCATCCTCCGGCCCTGCTCTGGCAAAGGCACTTTATAAAGTGCCTTTTCCCTGGGCCGGCATCTGGAGGGCATATCCCTTCTCTTTTGCCTCGGATCCCATCATGGGGAAGGGTCTTCGATCTCTCATTGGCTGGACGTGGTCGTGGCGCTCATCACTCCTGTCCTGCGCCCCTGCCGCTCTTGTCAGGGCCATCATACTTTTGGCCAGACAACCGTTGAGAGGCTTTGTCTTCATCGCCCGGCTCCAGTTCTCCCCAGCGGAGTTGCCAGCCGGCTGCTGGCGCAGCCGGCCCTTCGGGCGGAGCCGGTCTTCTCGTGCTGAGGCCGTGGGGACTCCTGGGATGCCAGCCGGCATATTGTCCGACCCGTGGTGCGCCCCCTAAGTCATCCCCACGACACTAGCCCCCGAAACTGGCGAAGTCTCATGGGCCAGCATGGGGCTTCGGCGGGTTCCTCTTCTCGCCGAAGTCTTGCTCGTTCTCGTCGAGGTCCCAGGATTCTGGTCTGGCTTGGTCGATCCAAACATCAAGGTCAAGTCTTGCGGAGTTCCTCAGGCCGTCTTGGCCGCTCCATAGGCGAGCCGGCTGGCGGCCGCGAGCCGGTGGGCTGCTTCCTCGAAACTTGTGCCGCTTCGGGCCTTGCTCCCACGCGCCAGTGACCTGTCTTGTCGTTTTGACTTTGGAATCTCCACCGCCATAACTCCCCAAATCATCATGCGAGGTGGGCTGGCATGCGTCAGCGTCGTGTCCCATCAACTCCTCCCATGATCCGCTGCAGGAACCGCCGTGATGGCGCACGATGCGGGAGTAGTTACCGAAACGTCGGGGGTTATCCCCTTCGCCGCTCTTCTTTTAAATACTGAACGTGCTTGCTGTCCAGGGCACTTCCCACTTCTCCCCTCACCTCGAGCTTTGCCCTTCCGAGCCCAACCCGACCATGTCGTCCCCTAGCGGTTCTGCTGCCAGCGACGACAAGATTCTGGAGAGGAGCGAGAAGGGGGTTGAGGTGCCAGAGACGGCGCCGTCCCCAGCTCGGAAGCGCGGTCGCCCGGAAGGGAGCCGCAACAAGAGCACCTTGGTGGCTCTCGTGGCGAAGGCTGTCGCCGTAGCTTCCACCTCCGCTGCGCCCCAAGCGGCTGGAGCTTCTAGTGGCGCGGGCATCCCAGAGAAGCGGAGGCCCGACCGCCCGAAGGGGAGCGGGAAGAAGTCTGCTTCCACAGCGGCTGCTGCCCCTTCATCATCTCACCGCCGAGGGCGGCCGCCGGGCAGCAAGAACAAGAAAGCCCCCGCTGTCTTCAAGATCGCCGCCACCCCCGCGAAGCCCCGCATGGTGACTCCTCCTCCGCTAGGCCCATCGCGGCCCTGGCTGGAGAAACCGGCGCTCCAAACGCCGACCTATATTTCGGCCCAGGGATGGTCCACCTGCATCATCCCTGCGTTCGCCGGGTCTCGGGATCTCCTCCGCCTTCCGTCCCAGTTCACAGACTCGATGGAAGGCCAGGAGATGGCCTACGCCAAGCTGCGGGAATGCAGCGGTGGCCAGCCCTCGTACCGCGTCGAAGTTTACTACGATGGCCAGGGGGTGAGCTACTTCCGCGACGGGTGGTCGAAGTTCTTCCTTGACTATGGCGCACACGAGGGCTGGTTCATCCTCCTCACCCACCATGATGGGAAGAAGGACTTCACCGTCTGCTTCTTGGATGCCACCCTCTCCGCCCGTACTTATGCCCCCCAGCCGTGAAGGACGGGGGCTCCCTCGGCCTCCGGCATGGGCTTCTCTGGGACGAAGTCCATGCGGCGCCCGCGCCAGGCCGAGGAGGACGAGGATCTCCCGGGCGAGGGATTCTTGGCGCCTTTAGGGTAGTAGTTTAGGGGACTTTTGTAATCGTCAGATTTCTTAATGAACACTTCCAATTTCGCGCAAATCTTTACTTGTTCTTCTTTGTTTGCTGTGTGAATGTCCTTCTTCACTGTGTGCTTTTGCCATCGCGCAAATGTCTTCTGCTTGACACCATTGCAATGCAATGATCCTTCCCTTAACGAAACCGCTATTCACGCGAATCCGTAGATAGGGACTACGATAGTCACTGCCCTGCGCAGATGCTTCGGGCGGGCTCCTCCGGCTCCTCCGGGGGGGACGGACCAGTCCCGGCTCAGCGGAGTTGGAGCGGAGACTGAGTCTTGTACCGGCTCGGGCGAGGTCGAAGCCGACACGTTTCCCTTCTCAGGCCTTCGCACATCCCAAGCCATGATTGGAGTAGACCTCCCGGTTTCTGGCTCTAGCCGTTGCCTTGCACGTGTTAGGCCTCGATTTCGTTGCTCGTTTGCTGATCGTGTCACAGCGCCAACTGATCGGATAGCCGGCGAGGTACTGGGGCCGGCCCACTTCTGAGGGCCAATTCCCTTTCCCCCTAGCCCCCAAGTTTTGGGGTAGCTGGACTAGTAGCTAGCTCGAAACTAACTTTTCGCGAACGACGCCGACGCCAAGCGAGGTGGCTCTAGCTTCGAACCTCTTGGACGTGGCTTCTCAGCCCAGTCATCAAGAGACTGTGATTACTAACTATTTGCTGGCCTTGCCTTCGTCCGGTTCCCTCAACTTTTTCCTTAATCTTCCCACTCTTCGGCCCTTCTACCCCCAATCGGCAGCCTGGTGCCGGTTGGTCTCCCTTGGGCCGGCAGACGAATGCCAGCCTAGGGTGGGAGCGTGCCGCGAAGTGAGAAGTAGTACTTCGGTCTATCGGGCCCCCGACTCGTGCCAGCCAACGCTTAGTTAATAAACACTGCTCTTAACATCTGGTCAAGCAGTTTTTCTATCGCTTGCGGCTCTGCTCTGCGGCTTTCCCTCGTATGTGGCCTGCCGGCTCCTATCCGTCCGGCTATGCGGAGCCGGAAGGTGGAGGTTGGGCTCGAGACCTTCGTCATACGTAGTACTCATCCGGCTGGCGAGAGATCGATCTTTTTGGGGCTGCCGGCTGTGGCTCGGTGCCTGGAGCCGGCTGCCGGTCAAGTGAATAACACAGGAAGCAAAACATACACGAAGTGTTTTCCTCGGAGCCGGCCATAACTAGCCACTCCGTTTTCCTTTATTCATTGACATGTTCTTTGGGGTACAAGCTTTTGCCTTAGCAGAAGAAAGGTCTTAGAAGACTGACATTCTAGGGACGCTCGGTCTCCTTGTCAGAGTTATCTGCCTTGTTCTTTCTGGGCTCTTGTGCGTCGATGAGTTAATATGCCCCATTGCCCGGCACCCGGCTGACAATGAACGGTCCCTCCCAGGGAGGAGATAGCTTGTGCATGCCTTTAGTGCTTTGGACCAGCTGGAGTACGAGATCTTCTTCGCGAAACACGAGCGGGCGAATTTTCTGGCTGTGGTATCGTCGCAGCAGCTGCTAGTAGAGCGCTGATCTAGCCAGAGCCTGTTCTTGTGCCTCCTCGAGGAGGTCGACGCCATCTTCACGAGCTTCTTTTGCTTGCTTCTCCGTGTACTGGACAATTCCGGGCGCGTCGAACTCAATGTCTGTGGGTAACACCGCCTCTGCTCCATAGACTAGGAAGAAAGGTGTGAAGCCGATAGAGCGATTTGGAGTGGTGCGCAGGCTCCAGAGCACTGAGGGTAGCTCTTCGACCCAACAGCCGGCTGAGCGTTCGAGAGGCTTGACCAGTCTTAGTTTGATGCCGGCCAGGATCAGCCCATTTGCCTTCTCCACTTGTCCATTTGACTGAGGGTGCGCCACTGACGCTAAGTCCAGCCGGATGCCTTTCTGACCACAGTAATCAGCAAAGACTCCCTTCGCAAAGTTCTTCCCATTGTCGATGATGATGCTGTGGGGAACTCCATATCTTGTGATGATCTCGTTGAAGAACTTGATCGTGGATGAACCGTTGAGCTTTTTGATTGGCTTGGCCTCGATCCACTTGGTGAACTTGTCCACAGCAACCAGCAGATGTGTCAAGCCCCCGGGTGTGGTCTTAAATGGCCCTACCATGTCCAGACCCCAAACCGCGAACGGCCAGGTGAGCGGGATGGTCTTGAGAGCTACCGCTGGAGTGTTTCTATGCTTGGAGATGCGCTGGCAGCCGTTGCACTGTTTCACCAGCTGCTCTGCATTCTGCTTGGCCATTGGCCAGTAGAAGCCATGTTGGAAGGCTTTGGCCACCAAGGCTCTGGAAGATGTGTGATGTCCGCACTCCCCTTGGTGTATCTCTTTTAGCAGCTCCATCCCTTCTTCTGGCTCGATGCACTTCTGGTAGATGCCCGACACGTTGCGCTTGTACAGCTCGCTGTTGATGATGGTGTACGCCCCAGCTCGACGTTGAATTCGCCTAGCTTCCGCTTCATCTTGCGGCAAGTCCCCAGTGATGAGGTAGTTGGAGAATGGTTCCGCCCAGGAAGGTATCTCCCGTATGTGGAAGACACTGGCGACAAGAGGATCAGCAGCCCTCGGGTCCGTCGTTGTGCCGGCTTCATCTGATTGTCCGGCTGGGAGAGCGGGCGTGGAGCTGGCAGTCCCCTTGTCCTTCGTCGAGCCGGCCGCGCTGGGCTGGCCGGCTGCCTCCTTCAGCCCCGAGACGGCAGCCCCCGGGTCCGGTGGCGGTACCTGAGTCGGGACTGGGTCTCCAGGCACGTAGATGGATATGGATTCCGGTGAAGGTTTGATAGACGGCTTGTGGATGATCTCCAGGGACACCCCAGCTGGGATATCCTGCTTGGTGGAGCCGATCTTGGACAGCCAATCTGCTTCCTCGTTGTTTGCTCTGGGGACATGGTGGAACTCGCAGCCCTCGAAGAATCCGCTGAGCTGCTGCACATAGAAGCGATAGGAGGCCATGTTGGCGTCCTTGGCGTCCCAATCCCCTGAGACCTGGTGCGTCACTAGGTCGGAGTCTCCGAAACAGAGGATCCTCCTGATGCCGATCTGCTTGGCCATCTTGAGCCCATGTACCAGGGCTTCGTACTCAGCGACGTTGTTCGATGCACGGAAGTGCATCTGCAGCACGTACTGCAGCTTGTCCCCCTTGGGAGAGGTGAGGACTACGCCGGCTCCCAAGCCCCCGAGCAGCTTGGAACCATCGAAGTGCATGCGCCAGTGGGTGGAGTCCGGAGCCGGCGGTAGGTACTAGTGCTCTCCCCAGTCAGCGAAGAAATCCGCTATGATCTGTGACTTGATCGTCGTCCTGGGCTTGTACTGAATGGTATGAGCTGCGAGCTCGATCGCCCATTTGGCCACTCTTCCCGATGCATCTTGGCACCCGACGATCTCCGAGAGCGGAGTTGTGCTCACCATCGTGATTGGGTGCTCCTCAAAGTAGTGCTTCAGCTTCTTGGTCGCCATGTACACGCCGTACACAACCTTCTGGTAGTGCGGGTAATTCTGCTTGGAGAGAGTGAGCACCTCACTCAGGTAGTATACCGGGCGCTGAACCGGCAGCTCTTTGCCTTCCTCGGTGCGCTCCACCATGATCACGACGCTGATGACGCGTGGGGTCGCTGCGATGTAGAGCAGCATTGGCTCTCGCGGAGCCGGCGCTGCCAAGATTGGCGCGGTAGACAAGGCTCGCTTGAGGTCGTTGAAGGCATCGTTAGCGCGCTGGGACCAAACAAAATGGTCCGTCTTCTTCATCAGCTGGTACAGCGGCATGGCCTTCTCCCCGAGCCGGCTGACGAACCAGCTAAGCGAGGCCAAGCACCCAACAAACTTCTGCACATCTCTGAGCTAGGTGGGCTTCTCCAGGGCCTCGATGGCTTTTATCTTTGAGGGGTTAGCCTCGATCCCTCACTGGGAAATGATATAACCTAGGAGCTGTCCAGCCGGCACGCCAAAGGTGCACTTCTCAGGGTTGAGCTTCATGCGATAGCACCGCAGGTTGGCAAAGGTTTCCTTGAGGTCATCCAGGAGTGTGCCGCTCTGCTTGGTCTTTACCACCACATCATCCACATAAGCGTGCACGTTTCTCCCAATGTGCCCTTGCAGGCATCGCTGCATGGTCCGCTGGTAAGTGGCTCCAGCGTTCTTCAGGCCGAACGGCATGGTAATGTAGCAGTAGGCTCCATATGGGGTGATGAAGGAGGTCTTGATCTGATCCGGCTGGAAGAGCGGGATCTGGTGGTAGCCTGAATAGGCATCCAGGAAGGACAGCAGGTCACAGCCGGCTGTGGAGTTGATCACCTGGTCAATCTGTGGCAGTGCGAAAGGATCCTTGGGGCAGGCCTTGTTGAGGCTGGTGTAGTCGATACACATTCGCCAGGTGTTATTCTTCTTCAGAACCAAGACTGGGTTCGCAAGCCAGTCAGGGTAAAATACCTCCATGATAAAGCCGGCTGCAAGGAGCCGGGCAATCTCCTCGCCAATAGCTTTCCTCTTCTCTTCTGCAAACCGCCGCAGCGGCTGCTTGATGATGTCTACGCACTTCTATTCTTGTAGACACTTGTTGGGCCTCCAAGTGCAGAGGTTTGTAGAACAGCAGCAAGTTTCCCTTAAGTGGATCACCCAAGGTTTATCGAACTCAGGGAGAAAGAGGTCAAAGCTATGCCTCTCAAACAACCCTGCAATTACGATACAGAAAGTCTCTTGTGTCCCCAACACACCCAATACACTTGTCAAATGTATAGGTGCACTAGTTCGGCGAAGAGATAGTGAAATACAAGTGGTATAGATGATTATAAGTAGTAAATACAATCTGGAATAAAAATCGCTGAAGCAAACATGTAACAAAACAGCAAGTAAACGGTGTGCAAAGCTTGGAAACAAGGCCTAGGGATCATACTTTCACTAGTGGACACACTCCCAACAATATAACATGAATGAACAAATAAATAACTTCTCTCCACTATGGTACTCTGAATTACTCTCCTATTGAATAGCACTAATCATTGTGTAGTGGCTACAGAAGCACCCCTTAAAGTTCATCAAGTACTTGACAAACACCACTCATAGAGACATCCAAATCAGATCACAACTCAAGATAGAAATCATTGCAACTTAGACCAAGTACTAAAACGGTGCACACACTGTCAACATTACACCATGAAAGGAGGAATAGATCACTCAATACTATCATAGTAATAATTACTCTCATAATCCACAAGAGATCACGATCATAGCCTAAACCAAGTACCACCACGATGCACGCACTGTCACCGTTACACCATGGCAGGAGGAATAGATTACTTTAATAACATCACTAGAGTACACTATAATAATTAAGCATAGAAGTAGCATAATATCTGAATAATAACATCTACTTGTTCAACATGATACAAAGCTCACAATCACATAAAGATCACATCATGGGAGAGAGAGGTGAACCACATAGCTACCGGTAGAGCCCTCAGCCCCGGGGATGAACTACTCCCTCCTCATCATAGGAGACAGCAAGGTTGATGGAGATGGCGGTGAGGTCGATGGAGACGGCTGAGACGGCGATGGAGACCGATGGAGATGGCTCAGGGGGCACTTCCCCGTCCCGGCAGGGTGCCGGAACAGAGACTACTGTCCCCCGAAATTCGTCGACAGTGGCGGCGGAGCTGCGGAACTCTTTCTGGAAAATTGCCGACTCCCCCAGGGTTTTCCGTCCCGAGGCTTTATATAGGCGAAGGGGCGATGTTAGAGGGCTGCCAGGGCCTCCTCACACAGGGGTGGCGTGACCAGGGCCTGGGCCGCGCCAGCCCTATGTGAGGGAGGCCTGTGGCCCCTCTCCTTCCTCTCTTCGGATGTCTGGATGCTCCCGGGAAAAATAAGACTTCTGGCTTTTGTTTCGTCCAATTCCGAGAATATTTCCTGTGTATCACTCTGAAACACAAAAATAACAGAAAACAGGGAACTGGCACTGTGGCACTTGTTAATAGGTTAGTTCCGAAAAATGCATAAAAGTGCCACTAAGTGTAACGAAACATCGGGTAAATGGTGTAAAAACAAGCATGGAGCATCAAAAATTATAGATACGTTGGAGACGTATCAGCATCCCCAAGCTTAACTCCTGCTCGTCCTCGAGTAGGTAAGTGATAACAAAAGAAATAATTTTTGAGGTGACATGCACCTACACAATCTTGATCATATATGTAAGCATTGGTGAGCTGGGATCATAAGAACTTAAAACATGGGCATGAAGATATAATCATGACAATAGGAACTTAGCAACCATGTTGTAAACATGCAAATGAACATAAACAAAAGATCATGAAAATGAAATAGTGAAAGTCAAACGTGTGTTCAAATCATAAGGAAAACATACAAATGGTTTTCAGCTTGTCCTTCATGGAGAGCAAAACATAAATGCATAGGACACCTTCAAGTTTAAGAGGGCGACTAGATACAAATAATTTAAGAACAAGTGAAACCAACAATATGAATCAATCAATGAACTTTGGGACAATGCATATCATACTAAGAATGACAACTATGCTCTCTTAATGGTGCATAAAGAAAGAAGGTGGTGACTCAACATAAAAGTAAAAGAAAGGCCCTTCGCAGAGGGAAGCAGTGATTAAACATATGCTAGAGCTTTTCATTTGTAAAACAGAGATAAAAATTGGATTTTGAGAGGTGGTTATCTTTGTCAACGACTGGCAATGGGGTTCTTACTATCTTCCATACAAAAATGAAGCAAGTTTTTGAGAGAGAGATTGGCACTTTTGTGCTCTTTTATAAAGCTTGGCACTCCTCCCCACCTTTTTTCCTTTCACAAACCATGGCTAACCGATTCCATCGGGTGCCCACCAATATTCACATTCCATGGAGGAGTGCCTTTTTTCTTTTCTTTTTTCCCTTTTTTTGGAATAAGTAATATGGAAGATAGCAAATCCGACCACTACGTCCCCATGAGCTGAAAACAGTGTCACAAAACGAGAAGTGTTTTGAAGGTTTTTTGAAAGGTAGCACATGAAAATTTACTTGGAATGGCTTACAAATACCATGCATAGGAATTTATAATGGACAGAATGGCAAACTTGGTTTTTAGGAGTTGGATGCACGAGTAGAGCTCATACTCAGTACAAGGCGAGGGCTAGCAAAAGACTGGGAGTGACCAACTAAGAGAGCAATAATGGCCATAATCATGCAGAGCGACAAAGCGACATTAAAAGAAGCATAAGATGACATCAAAAGTCAAAAACTAAATGATTGATACGTCCAATTTGCATCACTATTTTGTATCATAATTTACTGTTATTCATCGATATATTTCACATTTAGATATGATACTCATGTTATTTCCTTTGTTTTCACATGTTTGATGATCATCGGAGGAGCTGCTGCCGGAGTCAGGAATCTGCTGGAAAAAGGACCATCAGAAGACCATATTTTGAAGATCAGGAAAATTCCAGAAAAATACCCAGAAATTATAATTTCCCAGAAGACTCACGAAGCCAGAAGGAGGAGACGAGAGGGGCCAGGAGGCGCCCTCACACATGGGCGGCACGGCCAGCCCCCTGGCCGCGCGGGGCCCACGTGAGGTCGCCCTGGCCCACCTCTGCCATCGCCTCTTTGCGTACATCATCGTCCCCGAAAACCTAAGTGAAGGGGGGTTCAGAGTTAGACACAGCCGCCTCTGCGGGGCGGAGAACACCAGAGAGAGAAAGCTCTCCGGCAGAGAGGAATCTGCCGGGGAAATTCCTTCCCGGAGAGGGGAGATCGTCGCCATCGTCATCACCGTCGCACCGGACTTCATCGAGATCATCATCATCATCATCTCCATCACCAGCACCTTCATCTCCATCATCACCTTGCCATCCCGCTGTAACATCTTGGGTTGGATCTTGTTATATTCATAGGGGAAACTTTCCCGGTGTTGATTACCCTTGTAGTTGATGCTATTGAGTGGAACCGTTGAATTAAGGTTTATGTCCAGATTGTTATTTATCATTATTTCACCTCTGATCATGATCCATATGATGTCTTGTGAGTAGTTCGTTTAGTTCTTGAGGACATGGGAGAAGTCAAGATGTTAGTAGTGAATTATTATTGAGAAATATTTAATGGTTTGATATTGTTGTGGTGCTATTTCACTAGTGGTGTCATGTGAACGTCGACTACATGATACTTCACCATTTATGGGCCTAGTGAGATGCATTGTGTATTTGGTCACCGACTGTGGGGTTGCCGGAGTGACAGAAACCTAAACCTCCGTTGGGAAACCATTGCACCAGGGAGCGTAGGATCCTAGAGTTTAAGGCTGTGGTTAGATTTATCTTAATTACTTACTTGTATTTGCGGATGCTTGCAAGGGGTATAATCACAAGTGTGTATTTATCCTAGTAAGGGTAGTGCGCTAGCACAGGTTCACCCCCATAACACTTACCAAATCAATAAATACTATTGGCTCTATGAAGCGAAAGCTCTTGACAGAAACCTCCCGTGTGTCCTCGAGAACGTTTGGTTATTATAAGAATACAACCGGCTTGTCCTTTGCTGAATAAAGGATTGGGCCACTTGCTGCAATTGTTACTACTGTCTTTTATTTACTCGCACTTTATTTACTCGTATTACCAAATACTCCTGAAAACCTGTTTGCTAGTATTTACAGTGATTCCTTGATCAAAACTGCTCATCAACACCTTCTGCTCCTCGTTGGGTTCGACACTCTTATTTATCGAAAGTACTACGATACACCCCCTATACTTGTGGGTCATCAAGACTATTTTCTGGCGCCGTTGCCGGGGAGTGTAGCGCTATTGAAGAGTGGAATTGGAAAAGGTAACCGTCACTGTGAGTATTGTTTTATTTTGTATTTTATATTTATTCTGCTATGGAGAACTCTCCATTTGGTTTCCTATTTGGAAACACACCTACTACTACTGCTGCTGCTGCACATGCGGAGGAACCACCACCGCCACCGCCTGCTAAAATTGATCCTTTTAAAATACCTATGAAAATTGTTGGGCGTATTATGGATAACTGCTATTCAGGAGATGGAACTGTCCATCCGGGTGATCACTTATTGTTTATACATGAATTATGCGAGTTGTTCAGGTGTGCAGGTATTTCACCAAGCCAGGTCAAGAAGAAATTATTCTCTATATCATTGAAAGGCAGAGCTGAAGAGTGGTATCGACTACTCCAGGATGGTCCATCTATGGCATGGGAGGATATTGTGCCTCTCTTTTATTCCAAGTTTTATCCTCCAAGTGAAATTCATAAAGACCGTAACAAGATATATAATTTTTGGCCTCATGATGGAGAGAGTATTGCCCAAGCGTGGGGGAGATTGAAGTTGCTAATGCTCAAATGCCCCATTCATGAGCTCCCCAATAATATTGTTATTGATAATTTTTATGCGCGGCTCACTCTTCCTGATAAGGATTATTTGGATGCTTCTTGTTTTGGATCATTTACTCATATGAAAGAAGAGGCCAAGTGGAAACTTCTTGACCGTATAAAAGAGAATGCTGAAGGTTGGGAAAACGACAAAGGTAGGAAGTCAGGTATAAATTATGATTATGAATGCATTAAATCTTTTATGGGAACCGATGACTTTCATAGTGTTAGCACTGCTTATGGTCTTGATTCTCAAATACTTGCTAATTGTCTTAAGGCTTTTGCCTCTTATATTGATGTTCCAAAGAAAGATTGGAACAAATATCATGCGCCTTACAAAGATTCTATTAGTCATATACCTGCTGCAGTTACAGAAGTTTGTACAGTTGATAGCATCATTCCTGAACCTTATATTGAGAAGACACCTTTCCCTGCTAAGGAAAAGAAGTACTCTACTTTGGTAAGTGTGTCTAATAAAAGTACTAAGAAAGCTGCAGAGCCTGATGAGCAAATTACTATTAAATCTCCTGTTGCTATATTGAAAGATCTTGTTACTAAAGATGTAGGAGATGAATATATTCTTTTTTGTGAAGATGCTTCTAACATTCTCTCGCATCCTAAAAAGCATAGGAAAGCAAGTGTTCCTGTTATTTCTGTCAGGATTGGAGATCATTGCTATTATGGCTTATGTGATATTGGTGCTAGTGCAAGTGCTATTCCCTTAGAGCTTTATAAAGAAATTATGCACGAGATTGGCGCTTGTGAACTTGAAGATATTGATGTGGTTGTTCAGCTTGCTAACAGAGAGACCGTTTGGCCTCTTGGTATTGTTCGAGATGTGGAAGTTCTATGCGGTAAGACTAAGTACCCTACTGATTTTCTAGTACTTGGTAAGGAGGCTAGTGAAACTTGTCCTATTATTTTTGGTAGACCCTTTTTGAACACTTGTGGCGCCATAATAGATTGTAAGAAAGAGAAATTTTTTACTAAGTTTAATGGAGAGTCTTATGAGTTTAATTTTTCCAAGTTTGCTAAGACTTCTTATGAAAATGATACGCCTAATGAAAATTTTCGAGTTGAGCAGCTTGCTTCTATTGCTCTTGCCCCTAATAATGCCTTGCAGCAATTCATGGAAGATCACGAAAGTGATGTGTTTAGCAAGGAAAGAGAAGAGATTGACGATATTCTTCTTCGTCAACCACCATTACTCAAGCATAATCTACCTGTGGAGGATCTGGGCACCACTTTGCCGCCTAGAGAAGATCCTGTGTTTGAATTAAAACCTTTGCCTGATGATCTCAAATATGCTTATATTGATGATAAGAAAATTTATCCTGTTATTATCAGTTCTAAACTTGCAGGAAAGGAAGAAGAAAGATTATTGGAGATATTGAGGAAACATCGAGGAGCTATGGGATATACTCTTGATGATTTAAAAGGGATTTCTCCTACTTTATGTCAGCATGCCATTAATATGGAGAAAGACGCAAAGCCAGTTGTAGAGCATCAACGTCGCCTAATTCCTAAGATGAAGGATGTGGTAAGAAACGAGGTATTAATGAAGGGTTTCGCAGCATAGAAAACAAAAATTTTCCTACGGAAGCGAACAAGAAAGCCAAGATCTAATCTAGGAGATGTAATCAACGAGAGAGGTAGATGAGATCTTCATACCCTTGAAGATTCGCACAGCGGAAACGTTCAATAGAACATGGTTGACGTAGTCGTACTCGCCGTCTCCTCCTCGCGATCCGATCCGATCCTACGCCGCAAGTGGCGGCGCCTCCGAGAGTTGCACACGTGCGGTGCAGCGACGTCTCCTCCTTCCTTGGTCCAGCAAGTATGGTGGAGAGATAGATTGGATCAGCAGCACGACGGCGTGGTGCTTATGGTGGAGAGTTTCTGCGGCAGGGCTTCGCCTACGCGCAGTCGCGAGAGAGAGAGAGGGAGGGCAGCAGTTGGCGGCTAGGGTTTGGGTTAAGGGGTCAGAGAGGGCTGCGCCCTTGCCCCCCTATATATAGAGGGGTGGCCGGCCAGCTTGGCCTCTCCCCAAACCCTAGGGCGCCGACTTGGAGTAGGAAGAGTGGGGGGCAAGTTTTCCCCCTTTCCTTCTTTGAAGACTCCCTTAGGGTTTCCCCTTGGGCTGGCCGGCTGGGCCTTAGGGGCCTTGTGCGCCTGGCCCAAGGCGGCCAGGACACTTCCCCTTAGGCCCACGCAGGCCTCCGTCAAGTGGGCCCACGTTGGTCCCACTCCGGAACCTTCTAGAACCTTCCGGTACAATACCGATAAACTCCGAAACCTTTCCGGAATCCAAAAACTGCTTTCCTTTATATGAATCTTATTCTCCGGACCATTCCGGAACCTCTCGTGATGTCCTGGATCTCATCCGAGACTCCGAACTAAAACTCATAAACCAATTATCCATTCTATCCTAGCATCGATACACGTTAAGTGTGTGACCCTACGGGTTCGAGAATATGTAGACATGATCTTCTATCAATAATCAACAGCGGGATCTGGAAACCCATATTGACTCCCACATATTCATCGATGATCATATCAGATGAACCACGATGTCAGGATTCAATTAATCCCGTATATGTATTCCCTTCGTCACACGATATTTTACTCGCCCGAGATTTGATCGTCGGTATCACCATACCTAGTTCAATCTCGTTCACAGCAAGTACTTTACTCGTTCCGTAATCCGATATCACTTTGTGATTAACTCCTTAACCACATGCTTGCAAGCGGTGTTGATATCGATTACCGAGTGGGCCCGAAGTATATCTCTCCGACTTGGGAGGGACAAATTCCATCTCGATACATACAACCCAACAAGTACTTTCCGATCACCTGAGAGACACCTTTATTATCACCCCCACATAGGATGACGTTTGATGACTTCAAAGCTTTCTTCCGATACTAGGGAGTTGTATTATCTCATGGTCTAAGGAATACAATACATGACATAGAAAAGCTTCGCAAAGATGAACACAATGACACGATCTAATTGCTCTGCTTTATTTGGGTCTGTCCATCACATCATTCTCCTAATGACATGACCTCATTATTAATCGACAACTCATGTCTATGGTTAGGAAACCTTAACCATCATTAATCAATGAGCTAGTCTAGTAGAGGCGTACTAGGGACACGGTGTTGTTCATAAACCACACAAGTATTAATGTTTCCGCTTAATACAATTATAGCATGGAGTATAAACATTATCATGAACAAGAAATATGATAATAACAATATTATTATTGCCTCTAGGGCATATTTCCTTCAGTCTCCCACTTGCACTAGAGTCAATAATCTAGTTAATACTTGCGCATTCAACACCTATGGCATTCCGGTGTTACTCATACGCGTTGCACGTGGTAAACCTTATCTACGGGTCTGACACTTTCAGGTCCGTTTGTATTTGCATATTCTTTTGCGTCAGCACGCATTACTCATCTTGTATGAGATAGCATCGTATAAACTTGGTCTTCTGGTGAGACCTTTGTTTCTTGGCCGAGACTATGTTGTCACTATTGTCATACAATAGAACTACATAGTACTAGCACACTTTTAAAAATAGCGATATCCACCGTGCGTCGAAATACTCATTGGTCCGCACACATCGGTATGTATGATTTCCAATAAGTCCGTTGCTCGCTCCATTATTCCGGAGAACGGGGTTTTGATCATCTTGCCCATGAGGCATGGCTCGCACGTGTCAAATGATTCAAAATCAAGAGACTCCAAAAGTCCATCAGAATGGAGTTTCTTCATGCGTTTTACGCCAATATGACCTAGACGACAGTACCACAAAGAAGTTGGATTATCACTATCTACTTTGCATCTTATGCCGCTTCTAAAGCAAATATATACTTAGCCCTTGTTGCAGTGTCCGCCACAATGTTAACATTGGAACTCATCCAAGTCATCATGGAACTTTCTTCCATCTTATTGTGCCACCTTCTAACTCAAAACAAATAGCTTAAAAATTGAGATAAAATTTTACTTGTATGTGTGACAAAGCCAATGTAACTCATTACAATGAACCATTTGTCACTTCTGCATACAGAACATATTCTTACTTCTTCGAAAGTGCATAAGAATATCTTTACTATTGTCCAACAATCATCATATGAATGCTATAACCTTTAGAGCATTGGACACATCTAGATCTACATATCATGGTATACAAGATTGATAAAATCATTCTTGTGGTTTCACTCATCAAGTGTCAAAACAATTGATTCTTGCTCCAACCTCTTCCATGCAACAAGAACCGTTCTTATTGTTTCCATATTGAACAAATTCAATATTTCATCTATGTATTCTGGCAAAACTATATTAGTGCCTCAATCTATCTGCATAGACATTGATGCTTAATATTCTGGTTTTACCTAAGTCTTTCACTAGAAATCTAATTTTAGTGAAAACTTCACAAATGTCAAGAAAAACACATAATTTCCAATGAACGATATGTCATCTACATAAAGCATTAGAAATATGTCTTAGCGCTCCCACTTACTTTCTTGTAAATACAAGCATCTTCAAATATCTTGATGAAATTAACACTTTAACATTTTCATCATTGAAGATTCCAACTTCGCTATGCTTACTTCTACCATAGAAGTTTGCATACATATCTAGCAACCTTTGAATTAACAAAACCCATTGGGTCGTGTCAGGTACACGTCCTTGGTGTGCATTCCGGTAGAGGAACGTTGTTTCGTTTATTCAACTAACATATCTCAATATGTAATTGTTGCTAGAATAATTCATATGACGAAGTCAGGGCCCATCATCGCTTCTTTGTATATTGTTGGTTACTATTATCTAATAATATCTCGTCCTCAAATCTTTATTATTTGATTACGACCAACTTAGTTAAATAGGAACTTCGATGTCGTGACTACAACACATTGTAGACACGTGAGCTACGAATGTAGTTGCCGCTTCCAGAACATATTCTGGTGCTGCGCTACTCTGATCATCTTGCTCAGATTCAACAACCTCATCAAGTTCTATCTTCCTCCCACTTAAACCTTTCGCGAAAAACTCCTTCATAAGAAGTTCACTTCTTTTAGTGACAATCACTATGTGTTTAGGTTCATAATAGAAGGAATACCCATCGACATTCTTTGGGATAACCTACAAAGACTTACTAATCCGATTTTGGTTGTAAACATTTTACACATATGCCTTGCATACCAAAATTCAAGAAAAGACAACTATAACTTGTATGGTGTCATTTCGGCAGATTATGATGGCACTTTATTCAGTGAAAAGCGGTAGTCTCTAAAGCATAATCTACAAATTATATTGGTAGTTTTATTTCATCATTGATCTAACCATGTCAAACAAGGTTTGATTACATCCATCGAAAACTCCATACTCCTATGGTTTTTATCATGATGCAAGTTTGTGGAACAATTCCTCTAACTCTTAGATGCTTGCTAAACTTGTAACTCATAAATATTCTTCTTTATGATCCAATCATAAAAACTTAAATTTTCTTGTTACAATAATTTCCACTTCATAAATTGAACAATTTCAATTATTTCATACTTCTATCTCATCAAGCAGATATACCATACATCTATTCGAGTCATTGATGAAATAGAAAATACACCATGATCGACTTCACACTATGGACTACATACATCAACATGTATGATCTCCGTTTAGTTAGTCGCTTGTTCTGTCCATGGCCCATAAACAGAGTTTAATCATCTTTAGGAAAAATCTCACAAGCGTCAATCAATTCAAAATCAAATGACTCAAAATCTATCAATATAGAATTTCTTTCATGTTTTGTTTCCAATATGACTTAAACGGTGGTGTCATATAAGTGAAATTTGTTTTGTCTTGCGACCTTTAGCATCAGTGTTATAAATGTCTATTTCACCAACAAGATTTATAATAATCTATCCATCGACTATGGAAGACGGTAATATTTGAACAACCATTGCTCTCATAATACCAGAACAAAATAGCAATTATTAAGTTCTTAACAAATCTAGAAGGCTAGGTTTTATGCCGACGAAAAACACAATAACACATTTATTTGTTTCTCGATGCGCATTGTTACCACATTCTTTTGCTAGTTACTTAGGCCATCATAGTTCTTGTATTGTTGCTTTGTATGACATTTCATACCAACAAATCAGTATCGAATACCCAAGAATTACATCATGTACTTAGCAAAGAATACATCTATAACATGTATATCATTTATATACCTGAGCTGGACAATTCCAGTCTTTTCCTTTTCTACCAAATAATTTTGCAGATCCTATTTAGCATTTCCTCTCCTTTTAGAAGAATCTATCGACATCAAAAAGTGGCGTCAATCATTTGACACATAGTCCAAAGGATTTTTAGTCAAATACTAATAGCCTTGGATTTTGCACTTTGAAGTGGATCACCATCATCATATGATTGGTATTCTTCCAGATTCCATTCTTTAGTATTCTTTTGGTATAGCAAAAACAATTTAGCCAATACCTTTTCATTCATCTTATCATGACAACTTTCATGATGAAACTACTATAGCTTATAAGGATGAATGCAAGTATAATATTAGTTCCCAAACTTTTGGGTGATCGGGATGCCTAGCATCTTCAATCTTCGCATATAGTCATACAATATGAGCATATGTTCTTTTACTAAATTATACTTCATCATTTTGCAAACAATAAAAGTCTTAGATATCAAATATCTTTTACTTCTTATTTGTTTCTGAAACAATTCTTTCAGCTCCAAGATCACTTTGATTCTCAAACAATTTTGAAGATCAATTTATCATGAAGGCAAACATATGATCTTTAGATACTAAACTTGAATCGTTGCTCTTAGATTAATACAATTTATTAAATCGTATGGAGCAAGCAAGGTTTGCTAAAGTTTGCAATAGGACTTAATCTTTAGTCTTGAAATTCTAACTAAACGGCACTAGACCGAAAAGTGATTATCCAGAATTCTATAGTTCTTTTAACTCAATTAAGCTAAGTGTCGGTGGGAAACGGTTGCCAAAGACTACAACGACTTATGCAAATACACTAAGATTTAGTTCATGATAATTAGTTCAAGTTAATCAAATTACTAATGAACTCCCACTAAATTCAACATCCCTCAAAGTTGTTCAGTGAAGCATGATCCAAATTCACTACACCGAGACCGATCATCACGTGAATGATGTAGTTTTAATGGTGAACATCAACATGTTGATCATATCATCCATATGACTCATGCTGGACCTTTCGGTCCGTGTGTTCCGAGGCCATGTCTGTACATGCTAGGCTCGTCAAGTCAAACCCAAGTATTTCCGCATGTGCAAAACTGGCTTGCACCCGTTGTATGTGAACGTAGAGTTTATAGCACCCGATCATCACGAGATGCTTGAAAAATGACGAACTTTCGCAACGGCGCATACGAGGGGAGAACACAATTTTTATCTTGATCTTTAAGTGAGGAATCATCTTATAATGCTACCGTCGCGATCTAAGCATAATAAGATACATAAAAGGATAAACATCACATGCATATAATTTTATGTGACATGGTATAGCCAATCTCCGCGCCATGATCTCCATCTTGTGCGCACCGGCATGATCTCCATCACTCCACCATGATTGCCTCCACCACGAATAGCAACTACAACTATTGCTAACTACTTAGCGATAAAGTAAAGCTATTACATGGCGTATAAGAAGTTGACACGCAGGTCATACACAATTATAAAGACAACCATATGGCTCCTGCCGGTTGTGAACTCATCGACATGCAAGTCGTGAAAGATTACAAAACATGATCATTGCATACATCTCAATTCATACACATCATGTCTTGGGCCATACCATATCACAAAAACACTCCCTGCAAAAAACAAGTTAGACGCCTCTACTTTGTTGTTGCATGTTTTACGTGGCTTATGGGAGTAGCAAGTTAAGAACGATTCTTACCTACGGAAAGCCACAACGGTGATATTATGGTTGCTAACATCCGATGTAAGTCCCATGACTACTATAGTGAGAGAAACTGACATCCACCAGCCGCATGTGTGGAACAAGCCACACGTCAAGTGCGGAGCCGGTCTCGCGAACGCGGTCGCGTAAAGTTGGCCTGGACCGCTTCGATCTCACTATACCGCGCCATAAGAAATACACAACAAGAGGTTTGCAACAGAAAACATCAACGCCCGCAACAAGCATGTTGCGTTCTACTCGTGAAACACATCTACGCATAGATCTAGCTCTGATACCACTGAAGGGTTTCGCAGCATAGAAAACAAAAATTTTCCTACGGAAGCGAACAAGAAAGCCAAGATCTAATCTAGGAGATGTAATCAACGAGAGAGGTAGATGAGATCTTCATACCCTTGAAGATTCGCACAGCGGAAACGTTCAATAGAACGTGGTTGACGTAGTCGTACTCGCCGTCTCCTCCTCGCGATCCGATCCGATCCTACGCCGCAAGTGGCGGCGCCTCCGAGAGTTGCACACGTGCGGTGCAGCGACGTCTCCTCCTTCCTTGGTCCAGCAAGTATGGTGGAGAGATAGATTGGATCAGCAGCACGACGGCGTGGTGCTTATGGTGGAGAGTTTCTGCGGCAGGGCTTCGCCTACGTGCAGTCGCGAGAGAGAGAGAGAGGGAGGGCAGCAGTTGGCGGCTAGGGTTTGGGTTAAGGGGTCAGAGAGGGCTGCGCCCTTGCCCCCCTATATATAGAGGGGTGGCCGGCCAGCTTGGCCTCTCCCCAAACCCTAGGGCGCCGACTTGGAGTAGGAAGAGTGGGGGGCAAGTTTTCCCCCTTTCCTTCTTTGAAGACTCCCTTAGGGTTTCCCCTTGGGCTGGCCGGCTGGGCCTTAGGGGCCTTGTGCGCCTGGCCCAAGGCGGCCAGGACACTTCCCCTTAGGCCCACGCAGGCCTCCGTCAAGTGGGACCACGTTGGTCCCACTCCGGAACCTTCTAGAACCTTCCGGTACAATACCGATAAACTCCGAAACCTTTCCGGAATCCAAAAACTGCTTTCCTTTATATGAATCTTATTCTCCGGACCATTCCGGAACCTCTCGTGATGTCCTGGATCTCATCCGAGACTCCGAACTAAAACTCATAAACCAATTATCCATTCTATCCTAGCATCGATACATGTTAAGTGTGTGACCCTACGGGTTCGAGAATATGTAGACATGATCTTCTATCAATAATCAACAGCGGGATCTGGAAACCCATATTGACTCCCACATATTCATCGATGATCATATCAGATGAACCACGATGTCAGGATTCAATTAATCCCGTATATGTATTCCCTTCGTCACACGATATTTTACTCGCCCGAGATTTGATCGTCGGTATCACCATACCTAGTTCAATCTCGTTCACAGCAAGTACTTTACTCGTTCCGTAATCCGATATCACTTTGTGATTAACTCCTTAACCACATGCTTGCAAGCGGTGTTGATATCGATTACCGAGTGGGCCCGAAGTATATCTCTCCGACTTGGGAGGGACAAATTCCATCTCGATACATACAACCCAACAAGTACTTTCCGATCACCTGAGAGACACCTTTATTATCACCCTCACATAGGATGACGTTTGATGACTTCAAAGCTTTCTTCCGATACTAGGGAGTTGTATTATCTCATGGTCTAAGGAATACAATACATGACATAGAAAAGCTTCGCAAAGATGAACACAATGACACGATCTAATTGCTCTGCTTTATTTGGGTCTGTCCATCACATCATTCTCCTAATGACATGACCTCATTATTAATCGACAACTCATGTCTATGGTTAGGAAACCTTAACCATCATTAATCAATGAGCTAGTCTAGTAGAGGCGTACTAGGGACACGGTGTTGTTCATAAACCACACAAGTATTAATGTTTCCGCTTAATACAATTATAGCATGGAGTATAAACATTATCATGAACAAGAAATATGATAATAACAATATTATTATTGCCTCTAGGGCATATTTCCTTCAATTAAAACTCCTAGATGCTGGTATTATTTATCCTATTGCTGATAGTAGATGGGTTAGTCATGTTCATTGTGTTCCCAAGAAAGGAGGTATGACTGTTGTACCTAATGAGAATAACGAGCTTATTCCTCAAAGGGTAGTTGTTGGTTATAGAATGTGCATTGATTATAGGAAGGTAAACAAAGTTACTAAGAAAGATCATTACCCTTTACCGTTTATAGATCAAATGCTAGAAAGGTTGTCTAAGAAGACTCATTTTTGTTTCCTTGATGGTTATTCTGGTTTCTCTCAAATTGCTGTCAAGAAAGATGATCAAGAGAAAACCACTTTTACTTGTCCTTATGGAACTTATGCTTATAGGCGTATGCCTTTTGGTTTATGCAATGCTCCTGCTACTTTTCAAAGATGTATGTCTGCTATTTTTCATGGTTTTTGTGAAGAAATTGTGGAGGTCTTCATGGACGATTTCTCCGTCTATGGAACTTCTTTTGATAATTGTTTGCACAACCTTGATAAAGTTTTGCAGAGGTGCGAAGAAACTAACCTTGTTCTTAATTGGGAGAAATGCCACTTTATGGTGAATGAAGGAATTGTCCTTGGACATAAAATCTCTGAAAAAGGTATTGAAGTTGATAGAGCAAAAGTGGAGGCAATTGAGAAAATGCCATGTCCAAGAGATGTTAAAGGTATTCATAGTGTTCTTGGTCATGCTGGTTTCTATAGGAGGTTTATTAAAGATTTCTCTAAGATTTCAAAGCCTCTTACCAATCTTCTTCAAAAGGATGTACCGTTTGTCTTTGATGATGATTGTAAGGAAGCTTTTGAAACTCTTAAGAAGGCTTTAACTACTGCTCCTATTGTTCAACCACCTGATTGGAATTTACCTTTTGAAATTATGTGTGATGCTAGTGATTTTGCTGTTGGTGCTGTTCTTGGACAGCGCATAGATAATAAGTTGAATGTTATTCATTATGCTAGTAAGACTCTTGATGCTGCTCAGAAGAATTATGCTACTACTGAGAAAGAGTTTCTTGCTGTTGTTTTTGCTTGTGATAAGTTTAGATCTTACATTGTTGATTCTAAAGTTACTATTCATACTGATCACGCTGCTATTAGATATCTTATGACTAAGAAGGATGCTAAGCCTAGGCTTATTAGATGGGTGTTGCTTTTACAAGAGTTTGATTTGCATATCGTAGATAGGAAAGGTGCTGAAAATCATGTGGCTGACAACTTGTCTAGATTGGAAAATATTTCTTTTGATCCTATTCATGTTAATGATAGATTTCCGAATGAACAGTTGGCTGCAATTAATGTAACTTCACGAGACCTTCCTTGGTATGCTGATTATGCTAATTTTATTGTTTCCAAGTATTTGCCTCCAACCTTTACAGCTCAGCAAAGAAGGAAATTCTTCTATGATTTGAGGCATTATTTTTGGGATGACCCACATTTATATAAAGAAGGAGTTGATGGTATTATGAGAAGATGCGTACCGGAATATGAGCAACAAGAGATATTAAGAAAATGCCATAGCAGTGCTTATGGAGGGCATCATGCTGGAGATAGAACCGCACAAAAGGTTCTACAATCAGGTTTTTATTGGCCCACTCTCTTTAAGGATGCCAGAAGGTACGTTTTATCTTGCGATGAATGTCAAAGAGTTGGTAATATTTCTAGACGCAATGAAATGCCTATGAATTACACTCTTGTTATTGAACCATTTGATTGTTGGGGATTTGACTTTATGGGTCCTTTTCCTCCTTCAAAAGGCTATACCCATATACTTGTTGCTGTTGATTATGTTACTAAATGGGTAGAAGCCATACCTACAAAGAGTGCCGACGGTGAGACGTCGTTAAAAATGCTTAAGGATGTTATTTTTCCTAGGTTCGGAGTGCCTAGATATCTTATGACTGACGGAGGTTCTCATTTTATTCACGGTAGTTTTAGAAAGACTCTTGCTAAGTATGATGTCAATCATAGAATTGCTTCTGCTTATCATCCCCAAACTAGTGGGCAGGTAGAGCTTTCTAATAGAGAGATTAAGTCTATTTTGCAGAAGACTGTTAGTAGATCTAGGAAAAACTGGGCTAGTAAGTTAAATGACGCTTTATGGGCTTATAGGACTGCTTATAAGAATCCCATGGGTATGTCTCCTTATAAGATGGTTTATGGAAAAGCATGTCACTTGCCCTTAGAATTAGAACACAAAGCTTTTTGGGCAGTGAGAGAGCTTAATAAAGATTTTAAACTAGCCGGTAAGAAGAGGTTGTTAGATTTGAGTTCTCTAGATGAGTGGAGAAACGAAGCGTATGAGAATGCCAGACTTTTCAAAGAGAAAGTCAAGCAATGGCATGATAAGAGAATTCTTAAGAGAGAGTTCCATGTTGGTGAGAAAGTTCTATTGTATAGGTCTCGTCTCAGATTTTTTGCAGGTAAATTACTTTCTAAATGGGAAGGACCATATGTTATTGTGGAAGTGTACCGCTCAGGTGCTATTAAGATTGCTTCATTGAAAGATGATTCTACACAAGTGGTGAATGGGCAAAGACTCAAACACTATATTTCTGGAGATTCTTATAATGAAGATGTTGATGTTATTGAAACAATTTCTCCGGAAGATTACATCCAAGACAAACTGCAGGAACCTGCAGAGTTTGTTTTCGAATAGGTAACAGTTCTAGTCAGAAAAGTTTTGCGAAAAGTTCTTCCTTTAATATTTTTGCTGTTTTTAATAAATATGAAAAAT
This sequence comes from Dactylis glomerata, assembly GCA_007115705.1. Lineage (NCBI taxonomy): Eukaryota > Viridiplantae > Streptophyta > Magnoliopsida > Poales > Poaceae > Dactylis > Dactylis glomerata. Next base: position 229,800 of record QXEO01000502.1, read on the forward strand.
CACGAGACGAAAACGGGGAGGAAAAGAAGTCCGTGTGGGTCTCACACACGGGTGGCGCGGGCCCACCCCTGGCCGCGCCACCCCTGTGTGAGAACGCCTCGGAACTCTTTTCCGTCCCGGTTTCCTCCTGTGATTTCGTTTCGATGTATAATTTTCACCTATTTAACCCCCCGGAGTCCCCGAGGTCTGTATATCATTTTCTCGTCGTGTTTTGTTTCGAGCTGTTTCTGTCAGGAGTTGATCTTAAGCTTTGGGGAGTCATGGCCTCTTCAAGCGGTGACAAGGAGAAGACACCTCCGGGGGATGATCACCAAAACCTGAAGTCGAAGGAAGGACAGTTTACCGCTGGTTCAGGAACAAGAGAACCTACTCTTGTAGGAACAATTAACACTGGACGTGCCTTTTCTCATAACCTGCAGGGACCAATTCTGCCAGCTGTCGACCTCAGCTCCTACCCTACATCTGTGGAAGCCCTTCGGGTTACCAATGAGTTTTGCGACAAATATCGAGCTCTTAGGATGGAGGTGGAGATACTTCGAGAGGAGAACAATAGGCTTCGCAGGATGCTAGAGGATTTTCTCACCCCAATCATGATTGCACCGCCACCGCCAAAGGAGTAATTCATCATCGGTATAGGCATCCCCTTGGCTTGTTCCAAGCTTGGGGGAGTGTCGCAGTATCACATCATTACCTTCTGTTTATTTACTTTTCAAGTAGAGTCTTATCATGAATAGAGAGGTTATCATATAAAATAGTTTGTAGTTGGAAGTATCCTCCTTAGTTAGTTATCTATGTATCCCTTGGTGTGAGTTGCGGTAATGAAATATTAATGAGAAGTTTTATCGTTTACTTTTCGCACACTTTATGTTAGTCTGCAATCTCTCTTATGTGACTAGTCTTGTTGATTGGTATTGGTATCATATTGGGAACATGAGTAGATTTAGTTGGTTTTGGCAAACCTAGCTTGGTCAGTAGCAACTTTACCTTGAAGTTTGAGTAGAGTAGAATAAAGAAGTGCTTGTAGTTACATCACTTCAGTTTTCCTTATGTTTGGCTTATAAGCATTGTTATTCTTAAAGTTAAAATCATTGTACTTTCAAGGGAGTTTGCATGATTGTTCTTATTATATGTATGTTTGTTTGTTTCATGCAACTCTTTTGCTTGCTACCCAACCTTGCTAGCCAAAAACCTGTACTGAGAGGAGTTACTTCTCGTGCATCCAATTTCCAAAAGCCAAGTCACTTCCAAAGAGTCCACTATAAATTCCTATGCATGGTATTTTAAGCCATTCCAAGTAAATTTTCATGTGCTACCTTTCAAAAACTTTCAAACACTTCCCATTTTGTGCCACTGTTTTTAGCTCATGAGGACGTAGTGGATGGGTTTGTTATCTTCCATACTAAATTAAGTACCCCTCGACTAGGCAGCTTCATCTGCTCGTCATTAATTTTGCAAGGGAGCTGGTCAGACCATTATAATCTCAAAAAGAAAAAGAAAGAAAAAAGGCACTCCTCCAATGGAATGTGAAAGTTGGTCGGCACCCGATGGAATCGGTTAGCCATGGTTTGAGAAAGGAAAAGGTGGGGAGGAGTGCAAAGCTATAAAAGAGCACCAAAGTGCCAACTAATTAAACATCTCGGAACCGCTCTCACTTGTTTAGTATGGAAGATATCAAGAACTCCGTTCCTAGTCGTTGACAAAAGCAACCACCTCTCAAAACAATTTTTACCTCTGTTTTGCAAATAAAAAGCTCTAGCACATGTTTAATCCCTGCTTCCCTCTGCGAAGGGCCTATCTTTTACTTTTATGTTGAGTCAACCTATTTCCCTCTATCTCAAGCAAGCATTTGAGTTGTTATGTTTCACTCATCCATATGTTGATCCGTTTAATCATGTTTATTATCTTCCTTGTTTTTGTATAATGCTTTTGTCTGAAGGAATACACTTTTGAAAGCTTTCTTTGAATGCAAAAGTTTACTTTGTTGAGCATATAGTCTTTGCTATATTAGCTCCGTTTTAAAAGGCTCCGTTTAAAAGAGAGAATAGTTTGTTCTCCATTCCTTGACCATGAACTAAGGTTTGCCATTGCCAATTATAATTTACCTTGTGTATTCTTATATGTGATTCCCCTTTTACCTATTGCAAGTTTACATCTTATAAAGGGAAGTTGCTGTCTATTATGATTTGTGCCTTAGTGAATGTGATGCTTCTTGTTCGTATTTTGATTATCGACACTTCACTCCATAAACCTGTGGTCATGTTTACCGAGTTTAGATTTCGCTTGGGGACAAGCGAGGTCTAAGCTTGGGGGGTTGATACGTCCAATTTGCATCACTATTTTGTATCATAATTTACTGTTATTCATTGATATATTTCATATTTAGACATGATACTTATGTTATTTCCTTTGTTTTCACATGTTTGATGATCATCGGAGGAGTTGCTGCCGGAGTCAGGATTCTGCTAGAAAAAGGACTATCAAGAGACCATATTTTGAAGATCAGGAAAATTCCAGAAAAATACCCAGAAATTATATTTTCCCAGAGGACTCAGGTAGCCAGAAGGGGCAGTCGAGAGGGGCCAGGAGGCGCCCTCACACGTGGGCGGCGCGGCCAGCCCCCTGGCCGCGCGGGGCCCACGTAAGGTCGCCCTGGCCCACCTCTGCCATCGCCTCTTTGCGTACATCATCATCCCCGAAAACCTAAGTGAAGGGGGGGGGGTTCAGAGTTAGACACAGCCGCCTCTGCGGGGCGGAGAACACCAGAGAGAGAAAGCTCTCCGGCAAAGAGGAATCTGCCGGGGAAATTCCTTCCCGGAGAGGGGAGATCGTCGCCATCGTCATCACCGTCGCACCGGACTTCATCGGGATCATCATCATCATCATCTCCATCACCAGCACCTTCATCTCCATCATCACCTCACCATCCCGCTGTAACATCTTGGGTTGGATCTTGTTATATTCATAGGGGAAACTTTCCCGGTGTTGATTACCCTTGTAGTTGATGCTATTGAGTGGAACCGTTGAATTAAGGTTTATGTCCAGATTGTTATTTATCATTATTTCACCTCTGATCATGATCCATATGATGTCTTGTGAGTAGTTCGTTTAGTTCTTGAGGACATGGGAGAAGTCAAGATGTTAGTAGTGAATTATTGTTGAGAAATATTTAATGGTTTGATATTGTTGTGGTGCTATTTCACTAGTGGTGTCATGTGAACGTCGACTACATGATACTTCACCATTTATGGGCCTAGTGAGATGCATTGTGTATTTGGTCACCGACTGTGGGGTTGCCGGAGTGACAGAAACCTAAACCTCCGTTGGGAAACCATTGCACCAGGGAGCGTAGGATCCTAGAGTTTAAGGCTGTGGTTAGATTTATCTTAATTACTTACTTGTATTTGCGGATGCTTGCAAGGGGTATAATCACAAGTGTGTATTTATCCTAGTAAGGGTAGTGCGCTAGCACAGGTTCACCCCCATAACACTTACCAAATCAATAAATACTATTGGCTCTATGAAGCGAAAGCTCTTGACAGAAACCTCCCGTATGTCCTCGAGAACGTTTGGTTATTATAAGAATACAACCGGCTTGTCCTTTGCTGAATAAAGGATTGGGCCACTTGCTGCAATTGTTACTACTGTCTTTTATTTACTCGCACTTTATTTACTCGTATTACCAAATACTCCTGAAAACCTGTTTGCTAGTATTTACAGTGATTCCTTGATCAAAACTGCTCATCAACACCTTCTGCTCCTCGTTGGGTTCGACACTCTTATTTATCGAAAGTACTACGATACACCCCCTATACTTGTGGGTCATCAATGATCATAGAGGCTATTGGCGACTTATTTTGTAGTCAACCTGGTGTAAGCATGCGCCAAGTCAACCCAAATAAAGCATCAAAGGAGAAAACCAAAATAATGCTTCCAAATAATTAAAACAACGCATGATTTTTTCAAAGGCTCATTAAGCAATCTCAGTTATTTGAGACAAGTCATGCTACAGCAAAACCACTAAGCATACTATCAAAAAGACATCAAGCATGACATGAAAAAGCCTAAGCCGCAGTCTACACAAGCTCCTTTTTGTACCACTTTTTTGCATAAAGCTTTTTCTCTTTTCCTACACCATTCGAACTTTTTATAAACACCTCTTTTGATGAAAACCAATAAAGATCAGAGGCAAAAATACACCTTGATGAAAATATATAGCAAGATCTGAACACAAATCAAGGCGAAAACGAAAACCAAATGCAGTAGCGGAAAAAGAAGAACACTCGGTGAAATTGTAAGAATGAAAAATGGAGTGTTCTTGGCAAATGAAAAGCGAGTTCATCTCCTCCAAGAGAAACATGATGTGATCTAACCATTTATTGCAGCAAACAAAACTAAACTAACTAAGAAAACTAAAACAACTGACGCTCCAAGAAAAACACATAGTGCATGAAGCAATAAAAATATAGTGTCTTGAAAGGTGACCTGATTTTTGCCGATGAAGAAGGGGTGCCTCGGGGGCATCCCCAAGCTTTGACGCTTGTACTTCTTGGATATTTCTTGGGGTGATGCATGGGCATCCCCAAGCTTGAGCTTTTGTCCATTCTTCAACTCATCTCATCATTCTCCAATCCCTACACTTGAAAACTTCCTTCATATAAAACTAAACACAATTCTATTAGCAACATTAGTGCAAGCATAACATATAATCAATCCTCTATTTGCTTCAGGTTTCAACTCAAAACCACCACATATATAGCATATATTACTGTAGCAACCTCTCCAAAAGTTCTATGATCAAAAGAACTCAAAAGAAAGCGATAAAGTGGCAAACACAAATATTGGCAGAAATCTGTCAAAACTGAACAGCTGACAAAGGTCGAATTTTTGAGGGATTTTCTGTTGCTCAAATCAAAAAGTGTTCAACTAACAAAAGTTTGGATATAACCTGGGGCATATGCACAAGAAATCGCAGGTGCAAAAGATATACAGAGAATTTTCACGAATTTTTACGGTGCAGCACTGAAAACAGTTTCAGGATAGCAACATCCCCAAATCTTTACCTCACTCAAATTAGAGGCTTCTCTTGGCACAAAAACGAAATAAAAAAGATATGGAGAGGTCATTGCAGTAGTAATGACTTCCAAGACTCAAATAAAAGAAAAAGTACTGAAAGTAAAAACATTGGGTTATCTTCCAAGAGTGCTTTTCTTTAACGCCTTTGAGCTAGGCGCAGTAATTTGCAAAGATGCTCATGTGGGCGCCATATAAGAGATTGAGGCAAAGGCGCCATATAGGAACTTAAAGAAATAGAGAGCATCAAAAAGCAAATGTGAAAGACATTTATATCTGAACCACTTCCTATGAAAATAGTCTTGTAAAGAGACAAGTCATGAAAGTGCAAAGCAAAAAGCATAGGAAGGCAAAACAAGTACAACTTCAAAAATTGCAACATAAAGAGGGGAAACTCAATATTGTTGAGATCCATCCAACCATGTTTCCCTCTCTCATAATAACTTTTAGTAGCATCATGAATAGAACTAACAATATAACTATCACATAAAGCATCCTTATCATGAGCCACATGCATAAAAGAATTAATACTCCCTACATGAACAATAGTAGTAGGAGCAGATTCAACAGAATAATTATTCTCATCACCATAATCATCAAAGACAGGAGGCATATTATAATCATAACTAATTTTCTCCTCAAAAGTAGGTGAACTGAAAATATTATACTCATCATCATAAACTAGAGGCTTAGTATCATCACAAGATAGAGAACTACTATGTCGCAAAGCATACTCATCAAACATATCATCATAAGAAGGAACATGGATAGCACTAATGGTACAACAATTATTAACCTTAGAATTGGTACCAAAAAGATTTTCAATATCAAAAGTAGAGTTCTTTTCCCAATCATGATCACTAACATAAGTAATAGGCATAGGAACATCATCCCAATCAGAATTATCATAATCTATAGGAGGATCATAACGCTTAGGGGAAGATACCGTGTCCTCTCGCCTCTTACTCCTCTTCTTCTTCTTCTTCTTACTCTTCTTACTCTCTCCTTTAGGAGGGAAAGGCATCTTCTCCACATAATCTGGCTTGCTGACAGAAACAACAGAAGAAACTTTGGAGGATTCCTCCTCTCTATTAATAAGATTGAAACATCTATTAGTCCTATCATAGCTTGGCAAAACATCATGTTTAATAAGATCTTGTAAGTAAGTATTTGCGAGGCAATCTTTAGCACAACAGAGATGACAACCAAGAAGGGTGCTATTAATATCAACATCATTCATGTCTACCAAAGCAATCTTTCTAGATATCTCTTCACAATTCAAAAACAAAGTAAGCTCATCATACTGATTGAAAGTAATCTTATCATCACAATACAAATCTGTGGTACTCGTTCGATTAATTGGGCATTGAAAATTAAAGTGCCCCTTTTCACCGCAAGATTCACAAAGAAAAGGATAAAGCTCACAAACCCATTCACCAAGCACATCTAGATCCTTGAGCCACATGCTGGTTTCTTCATTTGCGTGGGTGATGCAATAATCTTCCTTGTTGTAATTCTGTTCACAAGGTCTATGTATTCCACAAAAATTAACATGCTTATAAGAAATAGTACTTTTAGAAGTTTGAGCATGTTTATTGCAATCATCAATAATAATATCACTTTCTATGCAAGTATCCTTAAAAGGTTCATGATACACGTCCCCATTTCCTTTAGGAACATTTATATGGGAAGCAAAGGCTTTAAAGCAATCAACCATAATTTGAGGATCAAGACCATACTTAGCACTAAGCTCTTGAAAATTAGCAGTTTCAGCGAAAGACTTAATGCAATCAAACTCGTAATTCATACCTGATCCTTTACCTTTGTCGCTATCCCAACCTTCAATATTGTTTTGAATTATTTCAAGCAGACCCCACTTGGTGTCAACATCCTTGCTTGTGAAAGACCCATCAAAGCATGCATCTAGATAGTCCTTGTAATATCCTGAAAGCCTTGCATAAAAATTATTAATAATAATATTACGGGGAAGATCATGAATAGGACATTTATGCATTAGTAACTTCAATCTTCCCCACACTTGGGCAATGCTTTCTCCCTCATGAGGCCAAAAATTATATATCTGATTACGATCTTTATGAATCTCACTTGGAGGATAGAATTTAGAATAAAAGAGAGGTACAATTTCCTCCCATGCAATAGATGGACCATCTTCAAGCAGCCGATACCATTCCTCAGCTCTGCCTTTCAGTGAATAAGAGAATAGCTTCCTCTTAACTTGGCTTGACGAAATACCTGCACACTTGAACAACTCGCATAATTCTTGTATAAAGAGTAAATGATCACCAGGAGGGACTGTTCCATCTCCTGAATAGCGGTTATTCATAACACGTTCAACAATCTTCGTAGGTATTTTAAAAGGATGAGGAGCATAAGCATCATTAGAAACATCACATATGGGAGATAAAATATCATCAGAGCAAACTTTCTCCACTAAAGCTGGGGGACTAAAAATATCATACTTAACAAAACCAGCTTCCCCAAGCTTAGACTTTTCTATAGCATTAGCATTAACAGTATTCAAAGCATTCGTACTAATAACATTGCTATGCAAAATAAGCTCCAAAGGATTTTCAATTTTCTCTTCAAATCTAAAATTAGGAAAAAGACTAAAGAACTCTTTGTTTTCCATTAAGCCTAACTAGTGAAAATATGTTATCGCCACATTTTGGCCAAATGAGGAGATGGGCCGTAATCAAGATGGGCTTGGAGGCTGGATCGGCCTTGCGCGTGGATTTGGGCTAATTGCCCGTGTATCTATATATTATGATAGAGTACGTTTCGGTTTAAACAAGAGATAGAGTTGTTAGGGTTATTCCAAAGATAGAAAGTCTCCGGACTATAAATATGTACCTAGGGTTATTGAGAAAGGAGGACGACCACGTTCACAACAAACACAATCTCGGCGCATCGCCACCCCTTGTTTCGAGGGTTTCTTTCAGGTAAGCGTCGTGCTGCCTAGATCGCATCTCGCGATCTAGGCAGCATCTGCTTATGTGTTATTTGGTGTTGCTCGTACTGAAGCCTTGTTGATGGCGAGTAATACTGTTATCATAGATCTGTTTGGGCTAGCATCGGTGCTTTTGGTTATGTTTGCTTAGTCTTGCTGCCCCTAGAGATCTCGCTGCCTTTGCACCTATTTTGGGTGTAAGGGCAGCATCTTGCTTGATCTTTATTCAGTCGATTCAATCTGTCATAGTTGTTCCTTGTTCTCCAAGGATTAGTTTGATATCCGCATGGTTAGGCCTCACAAACGGGTTGAATGATCCAGTAGTACGTAAGGATATGGTTTGCCAATTCGAGAGGAGTTGTTCCGGGAATTGACTCTACGTTGGTTTTTTGGCCTCCTCTAGGGTTAGTTTTCTGTTATCTTTCGTATCTACCAGGCTCAATTACATGTGGGATGTTCCAATTATGTGGTGAAAGCGTTAAACTGTCGTAGATCGATTTGACTTGTATTGATAAAGCAAAACCCCATGTTATCGTAGATCCAGTGCAGATCCATGGGACAATCGGCTACATGAGCCGATTCACAGGGAAACCTGAGAGCCGATCGAGGCTCGTATTTAATGTTTACGTGTCTGCCATGCAGGAAACTAATCGAAGCAATCCATCACCTTCCTGATCAGGTATAGGTCAGGTGGCACGCCCTTGCATCAGCCAGGACGTGTGCCGGAGTTTTGCGGGCCGTTGCCCGAGGGACCAGGGCCCACCAGCAGTTCTGGGAGCCTCCCGGCTCTTCGTGTTGCTCGTCGCTGCTCGCCGGTGGGTTTTGACAGGCAACACATTCTGGCACGCCCAGTGGGACCCTCAACAACATCTGCATCAACATCTGACGCTGCGATGGGGGACAGACCAGTCACGTACGACGATCTGCCTGATGAGCACAAGAAGAGGTATGATGACATCAAAGCTCTCTTCGAAGCCGATCTCATCGGCTCTTTTGAGAGGACCCGTAAGCATGGCATCAGGTGGAAAGGGTTCTCACCTAAAGGCGCTCTCGATGAGGTGGATCTGTCTGTTCCTTCAGAGGATCGCACCAGAGCTCTGCGATAGGAAGTCAATTACATGGTGGCTCATTCTCTTCACCGCCATTCTGAGAGCCTGGTGAACGCTTTCGAGCGCGTCGCGGTTCGCGTGGTTCAGGAGATCATGAAACATCAGTACTCTCCGTCGGGGCCTACCCTAGGGACTCACCAGGGAGAAAGACCGCTCCAGACCAGGCCACAACTACCATTCACGCTTGCAGCTCCGGAGCCACCGGGGTCACCGGCGTACGTCGTCTACAAGATTGGAGGTGATCCTGGCGATTACCAATTCCTGTTTGAACCACCTAAAGAAATCCCACATGGATATGTGTGCACATACGTGCCGGACTGCAACAGCCTGACGCACACGAACCAGATTGCAACCGCAGGGATTTCTGGGGCAGGTGTTTCTGGAGTAGGGATTTCAGGAGCAGGGATGTCCGGGATGGACGCTGATAAACAGGCGTGGCTAGCTAAGTATGCCACCGGATCGAGTCATGAGAATTTAGCCCCTGCAGCTCAAACGGTGGAGCAAATCAGTACCATCTTGAGAGACCAGTTCGGCTTCATGCCGAAGAGGAGAACAATCGGCTATTCCAAGCCGTACCCCAACGAGTATGATCTGATTCCGCTCCCACCCAAGTATCGGCTCCCTGAGTTCTCAAAATTTAATGGTTCAGAAGGGTCTAGCTCGATCGAGCACGTGAGCCGATATTTGGCACAGTTAGGCATGATTTCAGCATCGGATCAGTTACGCGTAAGGTTCTTTGCGCAATCTCTGACAGGACCAGCTTTTGGGTGGTACACCTCGTTGCCACCAGATTCGATCCGGACCTGGAAGCAGCTGGAAGAACAGTTCCATATTCAGTATCATTCAGAAGCTACCGAGGCTGGCATTGCCGATCTGGCGCAGGTGCGGCAGAAGCGGGGAGAAACGGTAGCCGAGTATATTCAGCGTTTCAGGACTGTCAAGAACCGATGTTATTTGGCTCGTTTAACTGAGAAAGAAGCGGTCGAGCTGGCCGTGTTGGGTCTCTCAGCACCGATCAAGGATCTGGCTTTCCAAGTAGAATACAATTCACTGGCGCACATGGTCCAGAAACTGACAATGTATGAGCAGCGCCACCCTGAGTTGTACCAAGACAAGTTCAAACGTCCGATAGGCCTGGTCGATACAGAAGAAGAGGATCTTGTAGAAGACCAGGAGATAGCCGTGGCTGAATGGGCTCGGGGAGCAGATCCTGTGTCCTGCAAATGGGTGAAACAGCAAGGGCCTGCAAAAGGGTTCGACTTCGATGTAAGCAAAGCTGAGCAGATATTCGATTTACTGCTGAAGGAAAAGCAGCTGAAGTTACCTGAAGGCCATAAAATCCCTACGGCGCAAGAGATGAACGGGAGATCATACTGCAAGTGGCATCACTCGTTCACCCACACCACCAATGATTGCAAAGAGCTACGTCGGCAGATCCAAACGGCGATAGAACAGGGCCGTCTGATCCTTGGGCAGTTCGCCATGAAAGTGGACACAAACCCGTTTCCTGGCATCAACATGGTAGAGCACAGCCACTCCACGAGGCGTCAGCTAGATTTCTCGTTCGATATTAACATGGCAGGGCCTGTGTACCACCATGGCAAGTATAAGGAGGAAAGCGGCCACTCCCGGGGCAAAGAAAAGGAAGAGGCCGGTCCACGCGACCGGCCCCGTTATGATGGTAGACGGTATATAACCGAGGAACAAGTGAGAAGCGTGCGATATCAGAAGCCACACTCCACGCATCTCCTTAACAAGTATGAGCGTCAGTATGACCGACGTCGGCAGTACGACAGAGATGATGAAAGAGATCGTCGGACCGACGCATACGATGGGAGATACCGTCGGCATGATAGAGATGATGAAGGATATGAGCACCGCGCTAGGGAAAGGTCAAAGGAAAAGGAAGGCGTGGATAGACATTGGGATTGTCCTTTCTTCAAGTACTGTTGGGATGCGGGAATGAGCCGATTGCCTACAGTCGACAACTGCCCGGAATGTGGACAGCAGAAGGATGACACAGGTCCAGTTTCAGTGTTCAAGCGTCTAGGGCCTCTCCGGCCTTAGAACGGACAAGAGGAGTCATCTCGAGCAAAAGATCTCGAGGAGTCAGAGGATGAAGAAGAAGATAGATATCACCGGCCAAGGTGGTGTCCCGATGGACTCAGACACACCCAAAAGCGTAGAGTTCAGCGGCTACGTAGCTTGGAGGAAGCCGAAGCGCAGTACCTCCACACTTTAAGGAAAGCCCGGCCTGATCTGGCCGTAAAAATTCAGCAAACCTTGGAGACGGAGGCCCGTCCAAAAAGGAAAGAGTGGCGCCCCAAACCAGTAAAAGCCGATGCGAAGACATCGACTGACACAAACATGGTGTTCATACTTCCGTCAGAGTTTTGCGCTCCAAGAACCGAAGAACTACCAGTGGCACAGTTTGACTGCGGCCCACGGCCGGTCATCTTTGAAAAGCCACAGGAGAAGGGCTACAAACATCTGAAAGCCCTGTACCTGAGAGGTTATATCAATGGGCAGCCTGTCCGCAAGATGTTGGTTGACACCGGAGCGGCAGTCAATATAATGCCATACTCCATGCTGCGGCGTTTGGGACGCTCCACTGCAGATCTGATCAAAACCAACGTCACGCTAAGCGACTTCAACGGCCAAGCTTCAGAAACGCAAGGCGTTCTGAACGTGGATCTGACCGTGGGTAGAAAAACCATCCCTACGTCGTTCTTCATTGTTGACAGCAAAAGCACCTACGCTGTCTTGCTGGGAAGGGATTGGATCCACGCTAACTACTGCATTCCATCCACGATGCACCAATGCCTGATACAGTGGGATGGAGATGAAGTGGAGGTCATTCATGCAGATGATTCGATCGAGATCTCAATAGCTGGCATGAACATTTGGGACGCAGAAGACCAAGAGCCGATCTCTGGAGTCAGTCTAGACGGCTGTGAGCGCATTGAAGCTACAAAAAACGGGGTGAGGCTGGTCTTATCCACTGGCCTGACAGAGTAGCAAAGCCCACGATTGTGCATGGTAAGGCCGATCCCTGCGATCGGCCACAAAAAATAAAAAGCAGTGATCTTACGACAAGCATATCATGTAGTCGTAGTAGGGAGATTCCCTACCATTGTAGAGCACAAATAAGTTGTAAACCTTCCTTGAGTAATGCAATCAAAAAGGGGGCCGATTCCGGCAATTGGCCCAAATTATCTTTGTTATCCTCACCAAACTTTTGGCCTGTGTTCACCATCGATTTAGCAGGTGACGGAAAGCTGGGGTATGGGTTTACATCCGCTGATGAGCTAGAGGAGATTGACATCGGTCCTGGGGATAAGCCACGACCGACATTTATCAGCAAAAAGTTAGATCCGAATCTGCGGGGTCCGATGATAGCTTTGTTGAAAGAATATCCAGATTGCTTTGCCTGGGACTATACGGAGATGCCCGGGTTAGACAGGAGCATCATTGAGCATCGGCTCCCGCTTAAAAAAGGGTTTCAGCCATTCCAGCAGCGCGCACGACAGATGAAGGCCGAAATTTTAGAGGAAGTCAAGAAAGAGATCGAGAAAATGTTGGAAGCTGGGTTCATCAGGCCATGCAGGTATGCTGAGTGGATTTCTAGTATTGTACCTGCAGAGAAAAAGGATGGCCGATGGCGTGTTGCCATAGATTTTCGGGATCTCAATAGAGCCACTCCAAAGGATGAGTATCCGATGCCGGTAGCAGAGACATTGATCAACGCAGCTGCTGGTCATAAGGTCTTGAGCTTTATGGATGGCAATGCCGGTTACAATCAAATTTTTATGGCTCCAGAAGATATACACAAGACTGCATTCAGAGTCCCAGGTTCGGTGGGGTTGTTTGAATATGTAGTCATGACATTTGGACTGAAGAATGCCGGCGCCACATACCAAAGAGCCATGAATTACATTTTCCATGATCTAATCGGCAAGCTGGTGGAGATTTATATCGATGACGTGGTAGTCAAGTCTGCTTTAGTACAAGGACACTTGGACGACCTGCGACGCGTCCTGGACCGAACCAGAAAATTCGGACTACGGATGAATCCAAAGAAGTGTGCCTTCGGTGTGATGGCCGGTCAGTTCTTGGGTTTCTTGTTCCATGAACGCGGAATCGAGATCGGCCTGAAAAGTCAGGAGGCAGTGCGAACAATGAAGCCACCTACCACGAAGAAAGAGCTGCAGTGTCTCATCGGCAAAATCAACTTCGTCAGAAGGTTCATCTCCAATCTGTCAGGAAGAATAGAGCCGTTCATGGGACTGGTGAAAATTAAATCTGATGAGGAGTTCCGCTGGGGGACAGAACAACAACGAGCCTTCGACGAGATCAAAGAATATCTAACGAAGCCGCCAGTGTTGGTTCCACCGCAGCAGGATAGGCCGTTCTACATTTACTTGTCGGTGGCTGACACGTCCATCGCCTCGGTGGTGGTGCAAGTTTATGATAGTCTGGAGCGAGTTGTGTTTTACATCAGCAGAAGGATGCTGGATGCAGAGACGAGATATCCTGAGATCGAGAAGTTATGCCTCTGCCTATTTTTCACCTGCACCAAGCTGCGACACATCTTGCTGTCAGCAGAGATTATCATCATATGCAAATCAGATGTCATAAAACATATGTTGTCGGCTCCTGTGTTGAAAGGCCGACTCGGCAAATGGATGTTTGCATTATCGGAATTTGATATCCGGTATCAACCCGCCAAAGCGGTTAAGGGACAGGCGTTGGCCGATCTTATTGCTGAACGAATCAACACTGATATAGCAGCACTGTCTGTACGTGCATGGGCTATGTTTTTCGATGGATCGGCTTGTGATGATGGTTGCGGCATCGGCATTCTACTCGTGTCGCCCCAGGGGGCCACATATTCCTTCTCCATCAGGCTATCTACCCCTTGCACCAACAATGTCGCTGAGTATGAGGCAATACGCAAGGGAATGGAGTTGCTCATTGAAGCCGGAGCAGAAGCAGTGGAACTTTTTGGAGACTCTAAATTGGTGATTTCCCAACTCACGGACGAATACAAGTGTGAGAGCGAGTCACTCTTCCCATTATGGTTGCAATGCTGTGAGCTGATGGCACAGTTCAGGTATCTAAACTTTAACTGGATCCCGCGGTCGCAGAATACCGAGGCGAATGATCTTGCACAGATGGCTTCAGGCTACAAGGACATAGCAGATGGAACTGATGTTCAGGTACAGTTCCTGGAGGCGGACGACTGGAGAGCCGATATCTTCAATTACTTGAAAGATTCGGCTCGGGGGGCACCTAAACGGATAAGGTACAAGGCCATGAAGTATGTGCTTATTGGGGATGACATGTTCTACAGGACTCTGGAAGGGCTATTGCTCAAATGTCTAGGGCCAACCGAGGCGAATCGGCTCCTACACGAGGTACACGAAGGCGCCTGTGGAACTCACCAATCGGCTCACAAGATGAAATGGTTGATCAGGCGATCAGGGTTTTATTGGCCCACCATGCTTGAGGACTGTTTTAAGTACTATAAAGGGTGTCAAGCATGTCAGAAATTCGCGAAGATTCAGATGGTACCTGCATCAGCGATGAACCCCATCATCAAGCCTTGGCCATTCCGAGGTTGGGGCATGGATATGATTGGCAAGATCAATCCTCCATCAAGCAAAGGCCACATGTGGATTTTGGCCATTACGGATTATTTCACTAAATGGGTGGAAGCCGTCCCTATGAAGTCAGTAAACTCGAAGGATGTTATCAATTTCGTGAAAGAACATGTCATTCATAGATTCGGGATTCCCCAAACTATCACGACCGATGGAGGTTCGGTCTTCATTTCTCACGAGTTTAGAGAGTTCTGCGAGGACACGGGAATTAAGCTGATCCGATCATCTCCATATTATGCTCAAGCAAATGGGCAAGCTGAAGCGTCCAATCAGAGCCTTATCAAGCTGATCAAGAGAAAAATCGACGAGCACCCTAGGCGTTGGCACGAGGTTTTGTCAGAAGCTTTGTGGGCTTATCGCATGTCATGTCATGGAGCGATAAAAACCTCGCCATACCATCTAGTCTATGGACAAGAAGCCGTATTGCCATGGGAGATTACGGCTGGATCGAGACGTGTCACTTTTCAGAACGATCTAACAACTGAAGAATATGCAGCCCTGATGAGTGACAGTGTTGAGGATTTAACTGAACTTAGGCTGTGGTCGTTTGAGAAAATTAAAGAGAACAAAGCCAAGGTAGCTCGTGCATATAATAAGAAGGTGAGACCAAAGGAGTTCCGCGTTGGTGATCTGGTATGGGAAGCTGTATTGCCATTGGGAACTAAGGATGCAGCATACGGTAAATGGTCTCCAAATTGGCACGGGCCATACAGGGTCGACCAAGTTTTAAGGGGCAACGCGTACATGCTTGAGGAGCTGGACGGTGTGAAATTCCCAGTGGCTGTCAACGGTCAGCATCTCAAGAAATATTTCCCAAGCATGTGGGATGATGGACGGTGAAATATGGGGGCCGATACATGAAATCGGCCAGTAAAAAAAAATATCCAGATTAATATTTCCCAAGCATGTGGGATGATGAACAGTGAAATATGGGGGCCGATACATGAAATCGGCCAAATAAAAAAAAAACAGTGCACAGCCATCGACTCTCGAGGTTCAGACTGTTACGAGCAGGTGTCAGGTTACATGAATAAGCTACTGAAGGAATGCCTCGAAGGCGTGGAGGGCGTCAGCACGGACACGATCCACCTCGGCGATCTCGGCTTCGTCATCATCGTCCTTGCCCGTCACTAGCTGCTTGCTCAGGGCACGTATTTCTGCCAGATCAGTCTTCAGTTGAGCTTTGAGGCCTTCTGCTTCATCTTGGGAGCGGGCGATGAATGCTTCCTTGTCATGAATGAGCTTTTTAGTCGCCCGGACCTTCTCTTCGAGATCTTCCAATTCCTTTTTTAAGGATGCAAGCTCGGCGGTGCTGACAGAGGTGTCAGTTTTGGCATCCAGAGATGCCTTTTTCTCATTGAGCCGCTGACATTTGGCTGCAATATCGGCCTTCAGTGGGAGTTGGGCGTGGCGTAGATTGATCCTCTCACGAGCCAGCTTCACCCTTGACCCGTAGAAAGACAGAGTCACAACTGGCCAAAGCTTCACCTACAATGCTACCGGGAGTTGGTCCTTGATTTCGTCAAGAACACTCTTCACCTCTTCAGAACCCTCGATTAACTTCTCGATTGGGGAGGACATCAAGGCTTTGAGACGCTGGAATTGAGGTAGAACAGCGCTTGCTCGTGGTTCATCGTTGGCGACAGAGGGAGCTGGTTCAATGGATTCAGGGTCGAACGTCAGCAAGCCTGAGATATCACAACCCTGGCAGGCAGAAGTGGCGTCAGTATGCGTCAAATAGGGAAGGATGAGTCGAAAGAAGCGAGCATACCTCTCCTGAGATCAGGGGGATAGCCGACGGCGAGACAATCGGCTCGTGTGTTGTTGCTGAGGGCTTGGCCAGATTGGCAACCGTTTCATCTACACCTTCAGGGATTACTAGATCCAGGCTTGCGGAAGGCGTCGGCACTTCCCCGACTTTCCCACTAGAAGTGTCATTCGTCTGCATGAAAGGTGCTTAGCCGATGTGAATAGCAATGAATCGGCATAAAAAAGGAGTGGTAAGAGTATGGAGGATAATTACTTTCGACGCCTCCTGGCTCGAAGAAGAAGTTTGCAGTCCCTTGCGAGCCCTCTTGGGGCTCACAGCTTGCCCCGCCTCGACTGCTGCTCGGGGGGCAACAGGTTCAGGAACAGGCCTTTTCCTGGAAGCCGATGGTGGCACATCTGGCTGGCTCGGTGTGGTGGTTCTCTCAGAGTCTGCTGAGCTTGAATCTCCTTGATTGGATTGTGTTTCCTCGCTGGAGGTGTCTTCGATGGAGACCTATAAGAAAGGGAGAGTTGGTAAGCACAAGCATG
Organism: Dactylis glomerata; assembly: GCA_007115705.1. NCBI lineage: Eukaryota > Viridiplantae > Streptophyta > Magnoliopsida > Poales > Poaceae > Dactylis > Dactylis glomerata. The sequence continues at coordinate 246,908 of QXEO01000502.1, forward strand.
TTTACAAAGATAAATGAGATCAACCAAGGCATGAATCAGCGTACGTGCGAGCTCTCTGGAGAAGGGCTCCGGCGCCTCAAAGTTTTCGACACGCCCGGTGGGACTCTCAACAACATCTGCATCAACATCTGACGCTGCGATGGGGGACAGACCAATCACGTACGACGATCTGTCTGATGAGCACAAGAAGAGGTATGATGATATCAAAGCTCTCTTCGAAGCCGATCTCATCAGCTCTTTTGAGAGGACCCGTAAGCATGGCATCAGGTGGAAAGGGTTCTCACCCGAAGGCGCTCTCGATGAGGTGGATCTGTCTGTTCCTTCAGAGGATCGCACCAGAGCTCTGCGACAGGAAGTCAATTACATGGTGGCTCATTCGCTTCACCGCCATTCTGAGAGCCTGGTGAACGCTTTCGAGCGCGTCGCGGTTCGCGTAGTTCAGGAGATCATGAAACATCAGTACTCTCCGTCGGGGCCTACCCTAGGGACTCACCAGGGAGAAAGACCGCTCCAGACCAGGCCACAGCTACCATTCACGCTTGCAGCTTCGGAGCCACCGGGGTCACCGGCGTACGTCGTCTACAAGATTGGAGGTGATCCTGGCGATTACCAATTCCTGTTTGAACCACCTAAAGAAATCCCACATGGATATGTGTGCACATACGTGCCGGACTGCAACAGCCTGACGCGCACGAACCAGATTGCAACCGCAGGGATTTCTGGGGCAGGTGTTTCTGGAGTAGGGATTTCGGGAGCAGGGATGTCCGGGATGGACGCTGATAAACAGGCGTGGCTAGCTAAGTATGCCACCGGAACGAGTCATGAGAATTTAGCCCCTGCAGCTCAAACGGTGGAGCAAATCAGTACCATCTTGAGAGACCAGTTCGGCTTCGTGCCGAAGAGGAGAACAATCGGCTATTCCAAGCCGTACCCCAACGAGTATGATCTGATTCCGCTTCCACCCAAGTATCGGCTCCCTGAGTTCTCAAAATTTAATGGTTCGGAAGGGTCTAGCTCGATCGAGCACGTGAGCCGATATTTGGCACAGTTAGGCATGATTTCAGCATCAGATCAGTTACGCGTAAGGTTCTTTGCGCAATCTCTGACAGGACCAGCTTTTGGGTGGTACACCTCGTTGCCACCAGATTCGATCCGGACCTGGAAGCAGCTGGAAGAACAGTTCCATATTCAGTATCATTCAGAAGCTACCGAGGCTGGCATTGCCGATCTGGCGCAGGTGCGGCAGAAGCGGGGAGAAACGGTAGCCGAGTACATTCAGCGTTTCAGGACTGTCAAGAACCAATGTTATTCGGCTCGTTTAACTGAGAAAGAAGCAGTCGAGCTGGCCGTGTTGGGTCTCTCAGCACCGATCAAGGATCTGGCTTTCCAAGTAGAATACAATTCACTGGCGCACATGGTCCAGAAACTGACGATGTATGAGCAGCGCCACCCTGAGTTGTACCAAGACAAGTTCAAACGTCCGATAGGCCTGGTCGATACAGAAGAAGAGGATCTTGTAGAAGACCAGGAGATAGCCGTGGCTGAATGGGCTCGGGGAGCAGATCCTGTGTCCTGCAAATGGGTGAAACAGCAAGGGCCTGCAAAAGGGTTCGACTTCGATGTAAGCAAAGCTGAGCAGATATTCGATTTACTGCTGAAGGAAAAGCAGCTGAAGTTACCCGAAGGCCATAAAATCCCTACGGCGCAAGAGATGAACGGGAGATCATACTGCAAGTGGCATCACTCGTTCACCCACACCACCAATGATTGCAAAGAGCTACGTCGGCAGATCCAAACGGCGATAGAACAGGGCCGTCTGATCCTTGGGCAGTTCGCCATGAAAGTGGACACCAACCCGTTTCCCGACATCAACATGGTAGAGCACAGCCACTCCACGAGGCGTCAGCTAGATTTCTCGTTCGATATTAACATGGCAGGGCCTGTGTACCACCATGGCAAGTATAACGAGGGAAGTGGCCACTCCCGGGGCAAAGAAAAGGAAGAGGCCGGTCCACGCGACCGGCCCCGTTATGATGATAGGCGGTATATAACCGAGGAACAAGTGAGAAGCGTGCGATATCAGAAGCCACACTCCACGCATCTCCTTAACAAATATGAGCGTCAGTATGACCGACGTCGGCAGTACGACAGAGATGATGAAAGAGATCGTCGGACCGACGCATACGATGGGAGATACCGTCGGCATGATAGAGATGATGAAGGATATGAGCACCGCGCTAGGGGAAGGTCAAAGGAAAAGGAAGGCGTGGATAAACATTGGGATTGTCCTTTCTTCAAGTACTGTTGGGATGCGGGAATGAGCCGATTGCCTACAGTCGACAACTGCCCGGAATGTGGACAGCAGAAGGATGACACAGGTCCAGTTTCAGTGTTCAAGCGTCTAGGGCCTCTCCGGCCTCAGAACAGACAAGAGGAGTCATCTCGAGCAAAAGATCTCGAGGAGTCAGAGGACGATCACGCTTGTTTTAGTTGGAACTCGGGAGGCAGCTAACCCGGAAGTTGCTTGGCTCTTGGAAGCCGATTTTGGTGATATCGGCTGGTTCTGCATCACGACCTGTTTCAAAGGTGGCGAGTTTTTGCAGAAAAGGACCACAGGAGCTGGTGGGAGGAATTCGAAGGGGGAGCCATCCTCGTTAGTAGGTTCTGGACCATCTTGTTGCTGCAAGGAGACATAGCGGGATATTAAAAGAATTGTCGTGAGCTGCATCAAGAAAATTTACAAGTAGCGGTACCTGTTCTATGGGGATGTCATATTCAGCATCGAGCTGTTCTAGCAATGATCCCAGAGCTCTCCTGAAGGCATGAGTCTTCCACATCGACCACCAGTTCTCAAAACCATCGGTTGATGAAGCGAAAGTGAGGTTGTTAGGAATTGGGATGGTCAGAGCATCGAAGAAAGAATAACACCTCTGACTGGTGAGAGAATCGGGCAGGTCAGCTCTGCTCTCTGTGAGGTGGTGGAGAAAGAAATGAGGAGGTACTTGCCCAAGGCCAAATTGCCGAGCTGCTACGACCGGCTGGTAGAACTCGTATCCAGGCTTGATTATTCTGTTGGATGTGCTCATGCCAACTGGGAGGAAACAGGGACGGATCACGGTGGAGAATAGCTGCCGAGTGCTAGTGTCATCGGCAAAGTTGTCCAGCCTGAAGGAGGTTGGATTTTCAAAATTTTCCGATTCCTCCGTGTAAGGAAAGAAGATAGGATTGTCCAGGCCTTGGAAGAAAATGCTGAACCACTTGGATGCTTCATGAGGAATCAGTTTACTATCTGGCAGGCTATACAGAGCTTGGCCGTAGCTGGTGCATCGGATCTGCTTCCCTTTGGCATCTGGAAAGGTGCAACTTGCCAAAAGGGGGAAGTTTGGGATATGGTTTTGAAAGTACAGCTGAGCCCATAGTTGAATAAACCACCAAGGACCTCCTGTTTTGACTGCTATGTGGGAGGATAGTTTGACAGACATCAACTGGAGATATCGATAGACTTCTCCAAGGAACAGTTTGCCGATGCCAAGTTGAGTGCCTCTGGCAAGTTCGTAGGCCAAGGGAAGATAATTCTTGGTTGGAGCAAGGGAAGGGCCACAGAATATGAAATGTTCCAGCCAGAAATTGAGGAAGGCCGTGTGTTCTTTCTCTGTGACAGGGCCCTTAGTTTTCATGTGGCTTCGAAGATAAGCACCCCAGTTCGTGCAGTCTGTTTTGGAAGAAAGCTTGAAGGGGACTTTTGGCAGCATAAAAGCAGAGGGGCTGGGTGATGTGACGTCCAGACCAGTAATCATCACCACGTCTAACAGAGTTGGTGTCATGGGGCCATGGCCGAACATGAAGCAGTTCAGAGCATCAGACCAGAAATAGCCGATGGTTTTTAGAAGATTTTCATGTTTCTCAGGGGGAGACAATGACAAAGACAAGGCATCGGCTATTCCCGTGGTTTCCCATTGGGATTGGTAAGTTTTGGCTACCCTACTGTACCAAGAAACCCAATATTCGGGAGGATTAGGCCAGGCTCGTAAGCAGTCGGCCCAAGAATCCAAATCTAAGTTTTGGCTTACGAAGGGGATTCTGTTTGCCTCGCAAGAGATCAGATGGGCAGGACTAGATTCTGTACGGGGGCCAAGGCAGAGAGAATTTGGGAGAGAAGGATGCGGCAGCAGAATGTCTGAAACCTAAAATTTCAATGATGGGATAAAGCATTAATTCAGGTGTTTGCTATTAATTCTAGCACCGTGCTCGGGTTGCGAGGAACAGTGAAGGATTACCTTCAGACCGGAGACCGCTGTGTTAGCGCTGGACGATTCCGCCATCTAATTTGCCGGCGGAGATGGATCTATGCGGTGGGGAATCTAGGGTTCGTGTCGCCGTGAGCCCGATTTGTTCAATGAGGCAATTGGAGATCTGAGTTAGCCTTTTTGAAGATGGTTGCAGGTTACCGTTGAAATTGGAAAGTGACCGCTCAGACTTGTCTAAATAAGCGACCGAGTTTGACCTTGCCAACATTTGTGGGAAAAGCCGATGTGTTGCTATCGGCTCTTTGGGCTTTGACTTGGTTGATCATATCAAGCGTGGTATGGTGAAAGCCGATTCGTTACTATCGGCTTTTGGAACGTTGACCTATTTGACCATCGGCAAAATCAAATTGGGAAAAGCAAGCTTTGTTGATTCCAAAGACGGTTGTTTACAATGAAGCCGATTGCTTACAAAATGGAGATCTACTACTAGTACTACTACTACTAGTTCCTAATCTAGAAGGCGGCGTCATCGTCATCGCCGTTGCCATTGCCGCCGCCGTCTTCGCTGTCATCGGCGCTGCTGCCGGCGTAGTCCTCACCGCTGCTGCTGAAGTTGTCAGCGGGGGCCTCCTCGTCCTCGTCGTCGTCGTCGGTGTCCTCGCTGGACCCGGCGCGGAAGCGCTTCACCGGCGGGTATTCGTCGGAGGAGGTGTCCTCCTCTGCTTCTTCCTCCTCATCGGAAGAGCCGATGTCCTCGCCCCAGGACACGGCGTCGTCGGCGCTCTCCGCCTCCAGTTCCCCGTCGACGAGGAGTTGGAGGTCCTCCTCGCCGTCGGTCAGGGACTCGTCGTCCTCTGACTGGGCGGCGAAGTCCCAGTCTCTCTCGTCCCACCATTGTGGGGCGAGAGTTTCGTACGCCGCCATTGGCGGGTGCTCCGGCGTCGGCTCCCGGTTGATGGAGTCGGAGGATTGGAAGGAAAGGCCGGATGTGTTGGAGGAAGAAGAGGAGTCCATGGCGGAGGAAGAGGATTTTTTGGCTATTGGAGAAGAATGAGGATGCAAATGGTTCGGATAGATTTAAATAAGGGGAATAGTGGAAGATGGTTCAATGCCGTAGCGGTTTTCGAGAATGTGGTGCCAGAGTTGTCAAATCGTGTACTGCGGAGAAGTTGAGAAGGCGAGGCATCATGATGAGGAGGCGATATGACGGTTCTGCTCTGCAACGCGTGACCCGATGAAGAAAAAACAGAGTGGTTTTGGAATTATTATTGCCAAAACCAGGGGGGCATGTGTTATCGCCACATTTTGGCCAAATGAGGAGATGGGCCGTAATCAAGATGGGCTTGGAGGCTGGATCGGCCTTGCGCGCGGATTTGGGCTAATTGCCCGTGTATATGTATATTATGATAGAGTACGTTTCGGTTTAAACAAGAGATAGAGTTGTTAGGGTTATTCCAAAGATAGAAAGTCTCCGGACTATAAATATGTATCTAGGGTTATTGAGAAAGGAGGACGACCACGTTCACAACAAACACAATCTCGGCGCATCGCCACCCCTTGTTTCGAGGGTTTCTTTCAGGTAAGCGTCGTGCTGCCTAGATCGCATCTCGCGATCTAGGCAGCATCTGCTTATGTGTTATTTGGTGTTGCTCGTACTGAAGCCTTGTTGATGGCGAGTAATACTGTTATCATAGATCTGTTTGGGCTAGCATCGGTGCTTTTGGTTATGTTTGCTTAGTCTTGCTGCCCCTAGAGATCTCGCTGCCTTTGCACCTATTTTGGGTGTAAGGGCAGCATCTTGCTTGATCTTTATTCAGTCGATTCAATCTGTCATAGTTGTTCCTTGTTCTCCAAGGATTAGTTTGATATCCGCATGGTTAGGCCTCACAAACGGGTTGAATGATCCAGTAGTACGTAAGGATATGGTTTGCCAATTCGAGAGGAGTTGTTCCGGGAATTGACTCTGCGTTGGTTTTTTGGCCTCCTCTAGGGTTAGTTTTCTGTTATCTTTCGTATCTACCAGGCTCAATTACGTGTGGGATGTTCCAATTATGTGGTGAAAGCGTTAAACTGTCGTAGATCGATTTGACTTGTATTGATAAAACAAAACCCCATGTTATCGTAGATCCAGTGCAGATCCATGGGACAATCGGCTACATGAGCCGATTCACAGGGAAACCTGAGAGCCGATCGAGGCTCGTATTTAATGTTTACGTGTCTGCCATGCAGGAAACTAATCGAAGCAATCCATCACCTTCCTGATCAGGTATAGGTCAGGTGGCACGCCCTTGCATCAGCCAGGACGTGTGCCGGAGTTTTGCGGGCCGTTGCCCGAGGGACTAGGGCCCACCAGCAGTTCTGGGAGCCTCCCGGCTCTTCGTGTTGCTCGTCGCTGCTCGCCGGTGGGTTTTGACAGGCAACAAAATAAAAACAAGAAACAAAAAGATGTAATTGCAGAATCTAAAGGAAATAACTCCGAGCACTCACACAGGAGGATGCGAGTACCTTTTACCTTACCTCCCCGGCAACGGCGCCAGAAAAGAGCTTGATGTCTACGCACTTCTATTCTTGTAGACACTTGTTGGGACTCCAAGTGCAGAGGTTTGTAGAATAGCAGCAAGTTTCCCTTAAGTGGATCACCCAAGGTTTATCGAACTCAGGGAGGAAGAGGTCAAAGCTATCCCTCTCAAACAACCCTGCAATTACGATACAGAAAGTCTCTTGTGTCCCCAACACACCCAATACACTTGTCAAATGTATAGGTGCACTAGTTTGGCGAAGAGATAGTGAAATACAAGTGGTATAGATGATTATAAGTAGTAAATACAATCTGGAATAAAAATCGCTGCGAGCAAACATGTAACAAAACAGCAAGTAAATGGTGTGCAAAGCTTGGAAACAAGGCCTAGGGATCATACTTTCACTAGTGGACACACTCCCAACAATATAACATGAATGAACAAATAAATAACTTCTCTCCACTATGGTACTCTGAATTACTCTCCTATTGAATAGCACTAATCATTGTGTAGTGGCTACAGAAGCACCCCTTAAAGTTCATCAAGTACTTGACAAACACCACTCATAGAGACACCCAAATCAGATCACAACTCAAGATAGAAATCATTGCAACTTAGACCAAGTACTAACACGGTGCACACACTGTCAACATTACACCATGAAAGGAGGAATAGATCACTCAATACTATCATAGTAATAATTACTCTCATAATCCACAAGAGATCACGATCATAGCCTAAACCAAGTACCACCACGATGCACGCACTGTCACCATTACACCATGGCAGGAGGAATAGATTACTTTAATAACATCACTAGAGTACACTATAATAATTAAGCATAGGAGTAGCATAATATCTGAATAATAACATCTACTTGTTCAACATGATACAAAGCTCACGATCACATAAAGATCACATCATGGGAGAGAGAGGTGAACCACATAGCTACCGGTAGAGCCCTCAGCCCCGGGGATGAACTACTCCCTCCTCATCATAGGAGACAGCAAGGTTGATGGAGATGGCGGTGAGGTCGATGGAGACGGCTGAGACGGTGATGGAGACCGATGGAGATGGCTCTGGGGGCACTTCCCCGTCCCGGCAGGGTGCCGGAACAGAGACTTCTGTCCCCTGAAATTCGTCGATGGCGGCGGCAGAGCTGCGGAACTCTTTCTGGAAAATTGCCGACTCCCCCAGGGTTTTCCGTCCCGAGGCTTTATATAGGCGAAGGGGCGATGTCAGAGGGCTGCCAGGGCCTCCTCACACAGGGGTGGCACGGCCAGGGCCTGGGCCGCGCCAGCCCTATGTGAAGGAGGCCTGTGGCCCCTCTCCTTCCTCTCTTCGGATGTCTGGATGCTCCCGGGAAAAATAAGATTTCTGGCTTTTGTTTTGTCCAATTCCGAGAATATTTCCTGTGTATCACTCTGAAACACAAAAACAGCAGAAAACAGGGAACTGGCACTGTGGCACTTGTTAATAGGTTAGTTCCAGAAAATGCATAAAAGTGCCACTAAGTGTAACGAAACATCGGGTAAATGGTGTAAAAACAAGCATGGAGCATCAAAAATTATAGATACGTTGGAGACGTATCACTTGACCGGCTTGGCATCCGGCGGACGTTGAGTGCGTGCTGAGCCAGCTCCCTCGGCACACCAGGCATGTCCTTTGGAGACCATGCGAAGATGTCCCGATTCTCACGGAGGAAGCTGGTGAGCTCGCTTTCCTATTTGGCAGACAAGCCGGTGCCGATGATGATGTACTTGGAGGGGTCGCTCTCATCTAGCAGGATCTTCTTAATGTCGTTGGCCGGCTTGAATTGCTCCACCGGCGACTGGCGAACCGGTACGTCTTGCTGGGTCAGCTCTACGCGATGTAGAAGCTGCCTCTTCTCCTCGGCGACGACCAGCACCTCTGCCAGCTGCGAGCTCTCCTTTGCGCAGGCCAGGGATTTCTTGAAGCTTCCTGAGACTGTGATCACACCTCTGGGCCCTGGGAGCTTCATCTTCAGATAGGCGTAATGCGGGATGGCCATGAACTTGGCCAAGGCTGGTCGGCCAAGCAGCGTGTGGTAGGGACTGCTGATGTCCACCACCTCGAACCAGATGGGCTCGCGGTGGCTATTCCCCTTCTTTCCGAAGAGAACCTCCAGCTGCACCTTGCCCAAAGGGGTGCAAGAATGCCTAGGCACGATGCCATGGAAGGTGAGCCGGCTAGGCTTCAGCTGAGCAAGCGGGATGCCCAGCTTCTCCAGGGAGCTTCGGTAAAGAAGGTTAATACTACTACCGCCGTCGATGAGCACGCGGGAGAACTGACACATGTGCGTATCGGAACACACAACAGGATCCACAACCAGAGCGTACTCTCCAGGGCTGGGCATCAGCTTCGGATGGTCCTCGCGCCCCTAGGTAATGGCTGCCTCAGACCAATGCATGAGCTGGGGTTCTGCAGGCATCACGGCGTTCACCTCTGCCTCATACCAAAGGTCATTCCTTTTATCCTCGTCGGGGGTAGTGAAGATGTGATACTGCTCCACATCCGTCGGGAAGTCATCATCTTGATCTGGCTTGCCTCCAGCCGGGTCGCGCTGTTGGTCCTCCTGACCTCCAGCCGGCTGCGCTTGCGACGTACCAGGGATCTGCCGAGCGCGCTGCTCCAGCTCTATCATGAAACGGCATTGACGTGTGGAGTGGGTCGCTTCCCAGCCCGGGGATGTGTGAAATTTACACGGCTGATCAAGCGCAGCATCGAGGGTGTACTTGCCCTCTTTGCGCCCATGACCGCTGCCTGCAGCCCCCGGGCCTCCTTGGTCAGAAGCTGCTCGCTTTGAGCTAGCAGATCCCCTAGAGGACGTCTTGACGTGGTCAAGCCATAGGTGGATGTGCAGCGCCGATGGGTGAGCCTGGGACTCCGACCCTTGCGCTGACTCCGTGATCAAGCGTGGCCTGCTCGCTTCGCCACCTTGCTGGGCGCGGCGGCCTTGGGCGTTGCCGCTCGGAGCACGGCCGCCCTGTCCATGCCCTCCGCGGCCACGGCTTGCTGATGGCGACCGCTGGATCTGGTCAGGGATGACGGTGGCGAAGCTGCGGCACAGGTCACAGGCGAGCTCGGTCGGTGCGTCTCCATGCACATCGTAGAACTCGCTGAGCGTGGCACTCGCGCGGTGCAGGTTTTCCTCATCCTCAGCCACCTTGCCAAGGAGAACGAGGCGCGTCCGCTCTAGGGCCTCGGCGACCCGGGCGGGATCGATGACACGGTCGAGGGGAACACGCGGGTCCACCACAGAGACGTCTGGGGGGTCCCGCTCTGGGAGCGGAGCGTCTTGCTCCTGATGAGGTGGGCGCTCGAGCGACGGGCGCTCGGGGCGCGGTAAGTCACCGCCCTCATCCTCTTCCAGGCCATCACCTTGACCATGGCGCCAAGATTGCTGCTTTCACGGTAGCTCAAGCCTCCGTCGCAGAGGGAGTCGAAGACGTTGGTGACCTCCTCTGGGAAGGGCTTGGCGACGTAGAAGCGGTGGCTGCCGACGTTGAGGAAGGAGCCGCAGTTGCCGAAGCCGCTCTTGAAGTGGGCCAAGTTGTCGTCGATGCAGTCGAAGGTGCCGAACCTCCAGACGAGGCCGGAGGCGACCTTCTCGTCGGAGGGTCCCGGTCGGAACTTGACTCCGCTCGCCACCGCGCTTTGCCCCATGGTGGGCGCCAACTGTCGTGGGAATTTGGAGACAGTAGCCATGGGGAGGCTTATCGGAGGGGCTCGACGTTGGTGACGATGGGTCCGGCTCGGGATTGTGCCAATAGAGACACCTTGGTTTACCCAGGTTCAGGGCCCTCCCGGTCGGAGGTAAACCCCTACTTCCTGCCTGCTTCGTATTGATTGGATAGTAACGATTACAGTGCTCCTCGAGCTGTTCGGCTAGAGGAGAAAGAAGAAGATCGGATCTCCCCTATGCTAAGGGTCCAGGCCCCCTTATATAGGCGGAGGCCTGGTTACAGGTTTAGGTAGCAATTCGGCCGGCTGCCGGCTCCTCGGCGGCGGCGTCCTTGGCGTCATCCTCCGGCCCTGCTCTGGCAAAGGCACTTTATAAAGTGCCTTTTCCCTGGGCCGACATCTGGAGGGCATATCCCTTCTCTTTTGCCTCGGATCCCATCATGGGGAAGGGTCTTCGATCTCTCATTGGATGGACGTGGTCGTGGCGCTCGTCACTCCCGTCCTGTGCCCCTACCGCTCTTGTCGGGGCCATCCTACTTTTGGCCAGACAACTGTTGAGAGGCTTTGTCTTCATCGCCCGGCTCCAGTTCTCCCCAGCGGAGTCGCCAGTCGGCTGCTGGCCCTTCGGGCGGAGCCGGTCTTCTCGTGCTGAGGCCGTGGGGACTCCTGGGACACCAGCCGGCATATTGCCCGACCCGTGGTGCGCCTCCTAAGTCATCCCCATGACACTCCCGCTACTTCTCCTTCTTGCTGCCATGGTGGGCATCTCCGGCGGCCTTGGTGGAGAGGAGGATGGAGGAGGCGCGAGGACGTACATCGTGCGGATGGATGCCGATGCCAAGCCATCGGCTTTCCCCACGCACGCGCACTGGTACGAGTCGGTGGTGCTGGCGGCGTCCGGGGCCGGCGGGGAGTGGCCGGAGGGCGGCCCGCTGATCCACACTTACTCCGCGGCGCTCCACGGGTTCTCCGCGCGGATGTCGCCGTCGGCCGCGGCGGCGCTGGCCAGCGCACATGGCGTGGCGGCCGTGGTGCTGGAGCGCGTCCGCCAGCTCGCCACCACGCGCTCGCCGCGGTTCCTCAGGATGTTGTCCTCCCCGCCGTCGGCCATCCTCGCGGACTCCGACTTCGGCTCCGACCTCGTCATCGCCATCATCGACACCGGCATCTCGCCCACGCACCGCAGCTTCAGAGACCGAGGCCTCGGCCCCGTGCCGCCCAAGTGGCACGGGGTGTGCGCGTCGGGCCTCGGGTTCCCGCCCAACTCCTGCAACCGCAAGCTCGTCGGCGCCCGGTTCTTCTCCGCCGGCTACGAGACCACCTCCGGCCGGATGAACGAGACGGCGGAGATCAGGTCGCCGCTCGACAATGACGGGCACGGGACGCACATGGCGTCCATCGCCGCGGGGCGATACGTGTTCCCGGCCTTCACCCTCGGCTACGCGCGCGGCGTCGACTTGGACATCCTCGCGGCTTTCAACGCCGCCGTCGCCGATGGCGTTGACGTCGTTTCTCTCAGCGTCGGTGGTGTCGTCGTGCCCTACTACCTCGAGGCCATCGCAATCAGGGCATTCGGCACGACAGAGGCTGGCATCGTTCTGTCCGCTTCGGCCAGCAATGGCGGCCCCCGTGGGCTCACGGTCACAAATGTGGCGCCCTGGATGACCACCGTAGGCGCTGGGTCCATGGATCGCGCCTTCCCGGCTAACGTGCGTCTCGGAAACGGCCAAGTGCTCGACGGCGTGAGCATGTACGGTGGCCCCGTACTCCAGTCCGGTGATGACCCACAAGTACAGGGGATCGCAACAGTCTTCGAGGGAAGTATTACCCAAATTTATTGATTCGACACAAGGGGAGCCAAAGAATATATGTAAGCCTTAACACACGAGTTGTCAATTCAGCTGCACCTGGAAATAGTCTTGCTCGCAGTGGTTTATCAGTAGCAACAGTTTTATAGTGGTGACAGTAGTGAAACAGTAACATCAGTAGTAAAATAGCAGTGGTAATAGTAACAGTTATAAACAGTAGGAACAAATACTGTAGGCATAGGGATGGATTACGGGCGTTGCATGGATAAGATAATTCATGAAATCAATGAGACAAAGGCATTGCAGATAAATAATGATAAAGCATCCTAGTACAAACAATCATAGGCATGTGTTCCGTATATAGTCATACGTGCTCGCAAGGAGAAACTTGCATGATATCTTTTGTCCTACCAGCCTGTTGCAGCAGGGCCTCAAGGGAAACTACTGGTAATTAAGGTACTCCTTTTAATAGAGTACCGGAGCAAAGCATTAGCACTCGGTGAACACATGTGATCCTCACATCATAGCCATCCCCTCCGGTTATCCCAATTTCTGTCACTTTGGGGCCTCGGGTTCTGGACAACAATATATGTATACAACTTGTAGGTAAGACCATAAACAACAAGTATCATCATAGAAATAATAACATGTTCAGATCTGAAATCATGGCACTCGGGCCCAAAGTGACAAGCATTAAGCACAACAAGTTGCAACAATGTCATAGGCACTAAATAAAGATACTAGGCACTATGCCCTATCAATCTCATATCAAATTACATGAACAATCTCATCCAATCCCTACCATCCCCTCACCTACAGCGGGGGAATTACTCACACATGGATGGGGGAGTCATGGATGGTCGATGGAGGAGCGTCGGTGGTGATGGTGATGAAGATCTCCTCCAAATCCCCGTCCCGGCAGGGTGCCAGAACGGAGTTTCTGGTTTCGAATCGCGGTTTCTGATGGCGGTGGCGCAGCGGAAGTCTATCTGGGAAAAATGCCGTCTCTCTGATATTATGTCGTCAGGGGGTATATGTAGGCAAGAGGGGAGGCCGAGAGGGGTGCTGGGGCCCCCTCACGCTAGGGTGGCGCGGCCAGGGCTGGGCCACGCCACCTATGCGTGATGGCCCCTCGAGCCTCTTCTCCCTCCTGTCTTCTAGCTCCGTGGGTCTTCTGGTGAAATAGGATTTTTCATGATTTTTCCCAAATTTTTACTAAAAGTTGGATTTCTACAAAAAAACGAGACACCAGAGCAATTCTGCTAAAAACAGCATCAGTTCGTGTTAGTTGTATTCAAAACTCACAAATTAGAGGAGAAACTATAGAAAAAGTGTTCGGGAAAGTAGATACACATATCAACTCCCCCAAGCTTAGCTATTTGCTTGTCCTCAAGCAATTCAGTTAACAACTGAGAGCGATAAAAGAAACTTTTACGAACACATTTGTTCATATGATGTATATATACTAACTATGTGATCAAGTACTCAGGCAATTCATAATAAGAAATATACAACTACTGTCACCTCATAGTCAAGCAAGCTATGAAAGAGTGCCAATGCACTAATAACAAGTAACATATACACGAGAAGCTACAAGATTGTAATATGCATAAATAATATGAAAGAGTAGTATCCAGCTTGCCTTTATTTGTGGAGCAAAACATAAATGCTGAGGCACCTCTGAAGTCCAAGGGAAGACTAGAAGTAGAAATATCAAAGATACAAGCATCAAAGTTATACCACAATTAACCATGTTCTGGGACAAACATATTACACTAAGAATAACAGCTATGCTCTCAAGAAGTGCTTAAAAGTTAGAAGATGAAGACTCAACATAAAAGTAAACGAATGGCCCTTCGCAGAGGGAAGCAGTGATTTAACATGTGCTAGAGCTTTTCATTTGTAAAACAGAGATAAAAATTTATTTTGAGAGGTGGTTGCTTCATGTCAACGACTAGCAATGGGGACTTACTATCTTCCATAATAAACAAGTGAGAGCGGTTCCGAGTTCTTTGAAATTTTGCACATTGGTGCTCTTTTACAAAGCTTTGGCACTCCTCCCCACCTTTTTCCTTTCTCAAACCATGGCTAACCGATTCCATCGGGTGCCCACCAACTTTCACATTCCTTTGGAGGAGTGCCTTTTTTCTTTCTTTTAGAATTAAGATTATAATAGTCTGACCAGCTCCCTTGCAAAATTAATGACGAGCAGATGAAGCTGCCTAGTCGAGGGGTACTTAATTTAATATGGAAGATAGCAATTCCGACCACTACGTCCCCATGAGCTAAAAACAGTGGCACAAAATGAGAAGTAGTTGAAAGTTTTGAAAGGTAGCACATAAAAATTTACTTGGAATGGCTTACAAATACCATGCATAGGAATTTATAGTGGACTCTTTGGAAGTCTTGGTTTTTGGTAATTGGATGCACGAGTAGAGCTCATACTCAGTACAAGTGAAGGCTAGCAAAAGACTGGGAAGCGATAATTGAGAGAGCAATAACTGTCATAATCATGCTTGCGACAAAACAAAATTAATATAGGCATAAAAATGATGCAAGAACTCTGAGGCAATTTAGATCATCGAAGCTTAATTGACTTTTTGTTCAGTCATATGCATTCTTGAGCATGTGCCAAGTTTATTCAAATGAAGCTTTCAGAGGAGGATACCACAATAACGTACCATAATATGAATAAAACAAAGCATGTAAGCGTCTACATGACATGCTACAGGCTAATAGTAAATTAAAACTAATCATATGAAAGCAAGAACTACAAAGCATCTATTAGATGACATATACCTTACATGAACCGACTAAGCATGTCCACATAGATGAGTATATGTACAAAAATAAAAACAAATAGAGTTCATACCAGCCTCTTACCACATCTCGGATTGTTATATATCGTCATTATTGCTCTTCACTTGTGTGGCTTGAATAATATAAAGTGAATCCAAGCTCCAATGGAGTAACGGGAGACTGAACTCTGCAACATACTTTACAAAACCGAAGAAGAACAACAAATATTTTTGTGTTTTCGAATTTTTGAAACAAGAGCAGAAGGAAATAGCAAACAAAGAAAAATATTTTTGGTTTTTTTTCAATTAGCAAACCGAAAATAGCAAGTAAAGCAAACCAAAGGTAGAAAACTAAAGAACCAAATAGAGAGAAACAACGGAAATATTTTTGGTCTTTTTGTATTTTGGAAAGGTGAAAATAAGAACGAGAACACTAGAGAAAGCGAAACATGAATATACAAAGGTCCGACAAAATATGATATGTAGATGAGTGAAATGTCAGCGTACCTCCCCCAAGCTTAGGATTTTGGCCTAAGTGGAGATCAATCCCAACTCGGCCAACTCGGCCATGAGGTGGTGCCTCTATAGTGTGACGAAGAAGCACCATCGTCCTGATATGAGTTCGAGGATGCCCCGGAGTGGTACGTGGTGAAGTGATAGGCCAGCTCCTCCTCTTCCTCCTGGACCACCGTGCCGTGTTGGATATTGAAACCAAGCAGCCTAAGCTGATCGTCCAACTCCACCTTCGTGCGCGACCATCCTCATGTGAATGCTGAACAAGTTAGGCTGAGGCAAGGGAATTTCCCTTTCCTCTCCATCAATAAATAACATCCTGTAAACTAATTTCCCTGCACAAGAGTTAGCAGTAACAAAATAATGGAGTTTCATAGCAGCAAGATCAAGCCTCTGTGGAGCCAACAATACATCATTAGGAGCAATAGAAAGTCCTAGCTCAGCAACAATGCGCGCGACAATAATACCTCCATAAATAGGTCCCCTAGCGGCTAGGCGACGAGCAATAACAGCACCAAGGTTATACTTTCTAACAACATCAAGAGCGGTAGCTAGAAAAGCTAAATGATAGTTAGAGATATTGCTAGTGTTTTCTCTACCAAGTACACTAGTTGCAAGATAGTAAGTAAAATATCTAATAGCTGGGAGCTGAATATTTCTTATCTTGCCACGCTGTGCGGTGCGGTCATCATCATTGGTCACCCCTCGGTAAAGCACAAATCAGCGGGGTGATTTTGTATCCTCTTGGCCGTTCCAAATATGGGAATACCTAAAATAGAACAAAACCTCCCCAAAGGCATGGTGATAGACTTATCATAAATCTTAAATGCAACGGAAGGATTGTAATGAGCGTTAGTAAATTTAAAACTTTCAACGAAAATCTTTGTAAGCATAGCATATTGGTCACTTTCATCTGTCATGTAAGTAGTCAACCTAACCCTGTTAATAAGGAGCAAGAAATCATCAAGAATCCCTACATCACTCAAAAAGTTAATACAAGGGAAGGTGGATGAATGTGCATCTCCATCGTCCCCTTCAAGGTTTGGTGACATGAGATCCTCATTATAAGACATCCTATATTGAGCAGTGGATCTTGAGGGCCTTGATGACCTTGGTGCATCACTTTCAAACACTTCTCCATATGTGAAGTTGTCCATCTCCCTTCTCTGAAATTTTTCAACAAACTCATAAAAAGTGATTTAAATACAAGTAAGTGTAGGAAACTCCTATAGTGGGTTACTAGAGAGCTAACATGCATCAAAATATCAATTCTAAGCAAGAGAACAAGCATGCATACTCATTTATACTGTCACCTACAATGCTAAAATACTCAAGGAAAACTTTACCAAAAGAAATTCTACTTGGACAAGTGGAGGAGTCACATACCGGAGAACAAATGCTCCAAATTTTAGCAGAAATGTTGGGTTGAACAAGGAGATCGAAAAATTGAGGTGAAGAACAGCAAGAACTCGGGTTTCAGCTGAGTGTGTCGTTGTTTTTGGGACAGAGAAAGAGCTGGGAAAGAAGAGATAAGTGAGGGGCCAGGTGGGGCCCCCTCACACCTAGGTGGCGCGGCCAGGGCTGGGCCGGGCCACCTGTGTGTGAGGTGGCGTGTCTGCCCCACCTGGTGCCTCCCAGGTGTCTCTATACCCCATTTTTAATATAAAAATTTATAAAGAATTTTCTAGAATTTTTCGAGAAACTTTATTTTCGAGGATTTTTCAGAAATTGGCACATCGATAAAAACTCAGAAAAACGACGATAAAATGATTTCAAGCAAATCAAAACTAAGCAAGCAGCAGCTCTGAGATACTCTTAATCATGCAACTAAACTGAAGGAATAAAATTTGATGAAAGTAAATACAAGTGAGGTGTAGTGGATGCGGTGAAAACGAAGTTTTATTCATACAAAATCACTTTGTTAACAAGGTTGATGAAGTCTTGTTCGCAAACTAACTTTATATGAGGCAAAACTTTGCACTTCACTTAATGCTTATGTTACCTCAACTTTGATAGGTATAGCCCCAACCATAACAATTTGATATTCTTCCTTGGGCTTTCGCTCTGAACAAATAATTTGACCAACTTTGATGGTCTCAACATGCTTGATTGAATTTAGAGCATTCTTCCTATCAATCTTCTTGGGAAAATAAACCGTATACTCTTTGTCATTAACATTAAAAGTGACTTTTCCTTGATTGCAATTAATAACAGCACCTGCGGTGTTTAGAAAAGGTCTCCCAAGAATAATAGACATGTTATCATCTTCAGGCATTTCCAACACAACAAAATCAGTTAATATTAAACAACTGTTAGCAACTTGAACAGGAACATTTTCACATATACCAATAGGAATAGTAGTAGACTTATCAGCCATCTGCAAAGATATATCAGTTGATACCAATTTTTCTAAATCAAGTCTCTTATAGAGGGAAAAAGGCATGACACTAACTCCAGCTCCCAAATCACATAAAGCAGTTCTAACATAGTTATTTTTAATGGAGCAAGGAATAGTAGGTATACCTGGATCTCCAAGCTTCTCTGGAACTTTACCATCAAAAGAATAGTTAGCAAGTAAAGTGGAAATTTCTTCACTAGGAATTTTCCTTTTGTTAGTGACAATATCTTTCATGTACTTTGCATAAGGAGGCATTCTAATAGCATCAGTCAAAGGAATTTGCAAAAATAAAGGTCTCATCCATTCACAAAACCTGTTGTAGTATTCTTCTTCCTTGGACTTGTGTTTCTTACTGGGAAAAGGCATTGGCTTCTGTACCCAAGGTTCCCTCTCTTTACCATGCTTGTTGGCAATGAAGTCTTCTTTGGTATACTTTGCATTCTTATCAATCTTTTCTGGTTCTTCTTCAACTTCTTCTTTATCTTCTTCTTTATTGGAAGCATCTCCTGGTTCAGTTTCAGCATCAGAAATAGAAACATTGTTAGGATCTTTACCTGCATCAGAGGATTCTGCAGTTATTTTATGCTTCTTCTTCTTCTTAGAAGGAATATCATCACTTGCGGTTCGTTGAGAATCTTGCTCGACCCTCTTAGGATGTCCTTCAGGATATAATGGATCTTGAGTAGCAGCGCCACTTCTTGTGCGTATTTCACATGCTTGCTTCTCTCTTGCGGTATTAACTAGCAAGTCTTTTTGCACCTTGGTAAGCTGATCAATTTGTGTTTGAACCATTTGAAAATGTTTAGCAAGTATCTTCACATCATTGGCAGTTCTCTCCACAATATCCTGCAACTTGTTAATAGCTCTAGAATTTTCCAACAAATGGTTATGCACCATTCTATTAAAATTTTCTTGCTTAACAATAAAATTATCGAACTCATCTAAGCATTGATCAGGAGGTTTAGTATAAGGAATATCTCTTTCATCAAAGCGTTGGAGAGAGTGTACCTCAATAGTAGATGAGCGAGGGATTGGCTTACATAATTCTTCAATAGGAGGTAAATTCTTCACATCTTCGGCCTTAATACCTTTCTCCTTAAGAGATTTCTTAGCCTCCTTCATAACTTCATCATTTAATTCAATCATCCCTCTCTTCTTTAATGTAGGCTCTATAGATGGCGCAGGGGTGAGTGCTGGTGTTGGCTCAACTAAAGTCCAATCATCATGATTCCGGCTTATTTTAGCCATTAATTCTTCAGCATCAGCCGGAGTTCTTTCCCTGAAAACACAACCAGCACAACTATCCAAATATGACTTAGATTCATCCGTTAGTCCATTATAAAATATATCAAGGAGTTCATTTTTAGGCAATGGTTCTTTAGGCAAAGCTCTAATTAAAGAACAAAACCTTGTCCAAGATTCAGGCAATATCTCTCCTTTTCCCGGTTCAAAA
The DNA here is from genome assembly GCA_007115705.1 of Dactylis glomerata. Lineage (NCBI taxonomy): Eukaryota > Viridiplantae > Streptophyta > Magnoliopsida > Poales > Poaceae > Dactylis > Dactylis glomerata. The sequence goes on from QXEO01000502.1 coordinate 266,349, forward strand.
TCAAAGATTTTCTGCACAACAGCATGTTGAGCACTAGCAGGAAAATATTTCTGAAAGAAAGCATTAACCAAAGCAATAGGACTAGTAAGAGATCCAGGAGACAAGCTATTAAACCAAGTTTTAGCAGCATCTTTCAATGAGAAAGGAAAAATCTTAGCAACAAAGTAAGTGCGGAGCTTAATATCATCAGAAAACAAATTACTCAAAGTAGAAAGCTCATTCATGTGCTCCATAGCACTCTCATCTTTAGTACCACAAAAAAGAGTTTTCTCAACAATAGATATGTAAGATAAATCTAAAGAGAAATCATAATCCTTGTCTCTAATATTTATAGGAGAAGTAGCAAACTTAGGATCAGGAGACAAATTATATCTAACAGAACGTCTGGCAAGAAGTTCTTTAACATTACCTGCATTACGAGCAGCACGTGCTTCTGCAATAAAATCATCATTAAGCTCAATGTAAGCATCATCATCATAATCATCACTAGGACATTCCCTAGACTCGGGTGAACTAACAGGTGTAATAGTGGTGTTTCCCAACTTAGCTCTAGCAATAGTAGCATCTAAAAAGGAACCTAGTGAACCACTCTCATCAAGCACAGTAGAAGCATCATCTAAATTATCAGTGACATTTTCAATCTCAGCAAAAGTAGTAGCGGTAGCGTGTGGATGTGGTGGTGTAAGCAACTTACTCATAACAGATGGTGAATCAAGAGCAACAGAGGTGTTGAGAGTCATACCTCTTCTTGTAGTGGATGGCAATATAGGAAATTTTCCATCACGAGGCTTACCCATGATGAAAGGATTGTAGCGAACAATATGAATACCAAGTGAACTTACAAATAAAGCTATGCTCCCCGGCAACGGCGCCAGAAAATAGTCTTGATGACCCACAAGTATAGGGGATCGCAACAGTCTTTGAGGGAAGTATTACCCAAATTTATTGATTCGATACAAGGAGAGCCAAAAAATATATGTAAGCCTTAACAGATGAGTTGTCAATTCAGCTGCACCTGGAAACAGTCTTGCTCGCAGTGGTTTATCAGTAGCAACAGTTTTATAGTGGTGACATTAGTGAAACAGTAACATCAGTAGTAAAATAGCAGCGGTAATAGTAACAGTTGTAAACAGTAGGAATAAATACTGTAGGCATAGGGATGGATTACGGGCGTTGCATGGATAAGATAATTCATGAAATTAATGAGACAAAGGCATTGCAGATAAATAATGATAAAGCATCTTAGTACAAACAATCATAGACATGTGTTCCGTATATAGTCGTACGTGCTCGCAAGGAGAAACTTGCACGACATCTTTTGTCCTACCAGCCTGTTGCAGCAGAGCCTCAAGGAAAACTACTGGTAATTAAGGTACTCCTTTTAATAGAGTACCGGAGCAAAACATTAGCACTCGGTGAATACATATGATCCTCACATCATAGCCATCCCCTCCGGTTATCCCAATTTCTGTCACTTTGGGGCCTCGGGTTCCGGACAACAATATGTGTATACAACTTATAGGTAAGACCATAAATAACAATTATCATCATAGAAATAATAATATGTTCAGATCTGAAATCATGGCCCTCGGGCCCAAAGTGACAAGCATTAAGCACAACAAGTTGCAACAATATCATAGGCACTAAATAAAGATACTAGGCACTATGCCCTATCAATCTCATATCAAATTACATGAACAATCTCATCCAATCCCTACCATCCCCTCACCTACAGCGGGGGAATTACTCACACATGGACGAGGGAGTCATGGATGGTCGATGGAGGAGCGTCGGTGGTGATGGTGATGAAGATCTCCTCCGAATCCCCGTCCCGGCAGGGTACCAGAACGGAGTTTCTGGTTTCGAATCGCGGTTTCTGATGGCGGCGGCGCAGCGGAAGTCTATCTGGGAAAAACGCCGTCTCTCTGATATTATATCGTCAGGGGGTATATGTAGGCGAGAGGGGAGGCCGAGAGGGGTGCTGGGGCCCCCTCACGCCAGGGTGGCGCGGCCAGGGCTGGGCCGCACCACCTATGCGTGACGGCCCCTCGAGCCTCTTCTTACTCCTGTCTTCTGGCTCCGTGGGTCTTCTGGTGAAATATGATTTTTCATGATTTTTCCCGAATTTTTACTGAAAGTTGGATTTCTGCACAAAAAAGAGACACCAGAGCAATTCTGCTGAAAATAGCGTCAGTCCGTGTTAGTTGTATTCAAAACTCACAAATTAGAGGAGAAACAATAGCAAAAGTGTTCGGAAAAGTAGATACGTTTTGGACGTATCATCCGACAAGATGTACGAGCTGGTATATGCGGGGGCTACAGGCGGCGGCGCAGCCTCCTCCGCCGCGGACGGCTATTCGGCGTCAATTTGCCTCGACGGTTCCCTGGACCAGGCGGCCGTGCGCGGAAAGATTGTGGTTTGCGACCGCGGCGTGAACTCGCGCGCCGCCAAGGGTGACGTGGTTCACCGTGCGGCCGCCGTCGGGATGGTGCTTGCCAACGCTGCGTTCGACGGCGAGGGCCTAGTAGCTGACTGCCACGTACTCCCCGCCACCGCCGTCGGTGCTGCCGCCGGCGAGAAGCTCCGTTAGTACATTGCATCGTCGAGTCCGCAGAAGCCGGCCACGGGTACCATCCTCTTCAAAGGGACTCACCTCGGCGTGCACCCAGCGCCGATGGTTGCGGCGTTCTCGGCGCGTGGCCCGGTTCGTCTGGTTTTCTCACATACCATCCAATGACACTTCTCGAGACCGGATCGAAGACGCACACGAGCGAGCCAATCCCGCGTGACGGACGGACGACGGAAAACCCTTTTTTGACGGACGAAATTTATTTCTTGACGTACTACGGTTTTGTGACCATCACGACCTCAAGCCGTATTATTAGTAGAGATATTGCCTTTTAATCCCACGATTTTAGGTGCTAATTGCTCCCAATAACCATTTCCAGTTGTGGAAACATAAACACGGATTTTCCGCTCCAAATCTTTTCCTTGACTTTCGCTGTAATAAAAGAGCAAACTTAAATCTAAACTACTAATAAAAGAGCAAACTTAAATTATTCTAAAGCCACCAAACTTTGTGTACACAGATTAACCAGCACCACACGATCTTCTCCTCTTAATCTAAACTTCTAAATCTAAACTACTAATAAAAGAGCAAACTTAAATTATTCTAAAGCCACCAAACTTTGTGTACACAGATTAACCAGCACCACACGATTCTTCTCCCCTTAATGACATCTAATAGTCTAAATTATCTCAATGGTCCGCCATCTAATCTAACGGTTTGGATTGAATGTTCAGCCCAGCAGATTGTCCGCCAAACCTTGGTCCCGCGTCCCCCTCCGGTTCCTCATGCCCTGAATTCAGGGGTGAGATAAGATCAATTTACGATTTGACCGAGATCCTTCCCAATTAGTCGCATCCGAATCCACCATCTTCGTCCCCACGATGCCCCCACCTCGCCCTAATTCCTCTTTCCTTGGATCCTCTCCGCCACCTCTCTTCCGCCGTCCCTCCTAAAATTATCTTCGACATTAGAATCGGAAAGCGACGCACAGGAATAAGCGCTGAGCTGCGACGAGGCGAGCGGCATCATTGTATCCAATATCGGCTCTACCAGGGGGCGACGAGGGGCCGCCACCCCGGCTCCCAGGAAGCTGCGACGCTGGCGCAATTAGAGGAGCGAGCGAAGCTATTTTTGACTGCGATCGAGCCAGTAAGTAAGGCTTTCGCAGTACGTCGTCGTCGCTGCCCCGCGCGCCTCCATGACATGAGCAGTCCAAAGTAGCCACATGCAAATCAATCCCCCGCCGCGCACCACCTGACCTTGAGATGTCCGTCCCGCTCACCTGCACGCTGACCGGCACTCGCACACTCCTCTGCCCCTCTGCCGCATTTACCAGAAATAGCAGCCATGTTGGTATTAGTTTACTCCCAGCCAAGCCAGCCATTTATTGGATCTCAACTTGAGTAGCGTCGCCGTAGGTTAGCATAATTTTTCGTTCCAGAAAAAATAGTACTCCCATGTTTTGTATATGCTGTGACATCTTGATGAGTGGAGCCTTTTCTTGACCTCGACAGCCAATGTTTTGAAAATTTATAATACATGTTCCAGTTTTAAGGCTAGGTAATCTTCATGTATGACTATTTGATTTTGAATAAATTGAGACATACAGAAAAAAGGAAATCATGATCATGGAGTGATACGTAGTCTGGAAATAGATAGCAATGCCAAGTGGGCGTGCTAATGTTGTACTATGACTATTGTTCCTGGGATTCTAATATTGTAATTTTTATTTCAATTAAGTAGAAGTTGTGCGTTGATTTAGCTAAAGACCGTATCTCTGCTCTAGAACGAGACATTCTTGATCGCATACAAAAGTATTACGGTTTTCACAGAATAAATAAGACACAATGTTGCTTGATGCAGTTTTCAATTTCGCTTTAACGACGGTTGGATTGTAATTTATTTCAACTAGTAAAAGTGCACGTGGCACGCACGTATAATATAGGACGTTTATCATGAAATGATGAAATAAGTTTAATTCAATGAAAACCGATATAACAAAGTCGTCACATCTATATAATAATAGTAATCAAGCACATGCACATGCATATTATGTTTAGTTATATAAGTCATTGTCCATTCAGAGATAAACAGATAACCGATGTTCTTATTAGTTTTGTTCTAGGTGGAATGACATCATGCTGCATACACAAAGCCCTGCAAGGCTGCAACTCTGTTAACTACTACTAAATACAGTATACTACGCAAACCTTCCCAAGTTTTGCACATGTGAGAACTATTTCCTTCAAATATCAAACCAGACATATTTTTCTTTAAGAAGCATACTTTCAGTTAAAGCAAAGAAGTATGTTTCCATCAATATAACATAGATTGTGATTGATAGTTTTTTTTCAATAATCGGTAACATTTAAAATATGTTATGCAAGTAAGCTGCTAATTTCAAAGAAAACATCTTGGTTGAATCGCATTTGGTAGTTTATATACACCACACAATATTTACTTCCATAAAATATGTCTCTCTTAAAGTTTGTACCATGATAAAATGTCAGCAGAATTTTGCGCACATTAACGGCATCAATAGGAAACACACAATAATTGTAACTCTTCCGCACAGCATGATGGTTCAATCATTCTACATCAGTTTTTGCCTTTTTATTCATCTGAACCATAGTCTACAATCCTTGCTCGAGAATCTGTTAGGCTTAATTTGAAAACCTAGCTTAAATTACTCTACTTATAAGATTAAAAAGGCACCTCTGCGATAAGGCTTATAGTTGTAGGACGTTGTGCGTTGCCCCTGGATTTAGGTATGGCCACAACATCAACGTTAGCTGAGGTCAGGGGGCAAGGTTCTCAGCGGCGGTCCTGAGCAGTCAAATGTCTTAGTTTGCACTGATCTGGATAAATGTCTCAGCGGTCCTCGCTGTTGGCCGGCATGTTTGAGCCCTTGCTGTCGGCCGGCTTGTTCACTGAAGCTGATAGACATCCACCAGGGGTTCTAATTCCAAACAAGATACGAATATTAGATCTAGTACTGACGGGTGAGAGACAGATTACTGGTGTGCAATTGAAGGAGCACAAAAATCAAGTCCTAGAAGGCCATACAGTTTCATGACAATTTATGCGTAAACAGAAGAATGCATTGATGATTAAGGATGATTAAGACTTGCCAAAAAATTAAAGCAGATAAGTACCTTGTGGTCGTGGTACTGCAAAATGTGAAGTTTGAGCTTAACATCTTGACCTCTTCCATCGTGGTAAACAGAAGAATGGATTGATGATTAATGCGAAGTTTGAGCTTAGGTACTCATGCTCAAAATAACTACTCCAAAGAAAAAATTCTGATGAAGGACAAATGGTCTCTGCAATTACTAAAGTCTTGACCATAATCTTATACGGGCCAGGATGTTGAGAATAACTCTGAAAAAGACAAATATCTAAATGCATATACTCCCCAAGCACCGGCAGTGTTCACAATTCACAGTGGTTCGATTAGATGAATAAAAGTGATAGGGCAATACAATTTTTCTCGTCGAAATGAATACATATCTATTTTGTTGTGTTTAAAAACAAAACGGTTACACCACCAACACAATACATTCGTTGCAGAACATAATTACCGAACTGACTGTAATATTCACCTTAGTGAAAAAAAAGGAATAGATAACTGGCAGACTGAAAACAAAGCTACAGCTAACTGACGACAACTACCCCGAATGGTATAGCATCAGACAACGGTATTTGCCGGCACAACTATGCTCATCACCGAACTGACAGTTTCATCAGCTAAGTGAAAACAAAGCTACAGCTAACTCACGGCAACACCCCAAGAGTGGTACGGCATCGGTATTTGCCGGCACAAGTACCTGCGCCAGAAAACAAGTTTCAATAACAAGCCTGTGCTCAAATTCTGGGATGACGGCAGGAACATAGTGGCTGCACTTTAAGATTTGGTTTCTTTCATTGGAAAGCTGCCACATATAAGTACAAGAATAAGTCCAATATACAGAAAATGTTGACAATCAGCATAAAGAACTGGCAAGTGGAACGCAGAAAAAAAAGCCTCAAAAGTTGCTCCACTTACTTGCCTCCAAGTCTACTCGTTTGTACTTTCTTCCAGCAAGAGTAAACTCTGGATCCCATAAATACTGATCTGGATTGTAGTCTGCACTGTAGAAACATATTTCCAGTTAACCAGCTGCACCAGTACATAGAGAATAAAATCATCTGATGAATACCAAATTAAGAGCTTCCAACTTTCCCTTTTTTTCATCTTACGGAGAAGGCATAAATTTATTTTGAGAAAAGTGCAGTCAAGATGCATCTGCCCGTCTTAACAAAATGTGAGAGTTCAATGCAGTTTTTCTCAGTAATATCATGACGATGTCAAATTCTTCGATTTAATTGTGTATGCATCCTCAATTCCTATTTGGACAGAATACGTGCTTGACCATTTTTAAAGCTTTTGCTAACCTCTTGATCGATGAAGTATAGCATCGTGGACTTGCATAGGATGCTTTTTATCATCTGATATCAACGGAACTCATGAAGCTGCATAACATGAACATAAGATAATCAGAGCACTGAGAATGAGAATGAAACAGTACCAGTAGGAGATTAAAACCAAGACTGGCCTGAAGGAAGAAAAAACTTACTTGTTTCCTCCAAGACATCCCTGTACACAATATTTTTTGTGCTTTTTCCTGTGGGATCTATGTCTTTATTTGGCTTGGCTAAAATCCGAGTGGTCTGTCTTGACACGCCCCTTGACAATGCAACATAAAGCTGGCCATGCGAGAATACAGGCTCGGGGAGGTAAATACCAACTGTTGGAATGGTTTGCCCCTGGGCTTTGTTAATGGTCATTGCGAAACTCAACCGGATTGGGAACTGTTTCCTCTTAAACTTGAAAGGAAGTGATATGTCTTCTGAGGGCGACAAAGGGATCCTCGGTATGAAAACTCTAGTTCTAGCATGCTGTCCACCAACAATCTCAGCGTCGATTGCATTATTCTGGAATGCTCTAATCATCAATCTTGTTCCATTGCACAACCCATTGTGAGGATCGAGATTTCGGAGAAGAATGACGGGACAATTGACTTTGAGTTTCAAAGCATGCGGGGGCAGGCCATTTGGAGTGATAGAGTTGAGATAGTCAATTGTGTAGTTATTGCGTGCATCATCCTCGACAGAGTCAAAGCTATAATATATCTTTTCTTGGCCAGGAAACCTGTCAATCATCTTTGTGTTCAGACCATCCACATGCTCATTCTTGGTTGAAAGAATGGCACGGGCGCTCATGTACGATCCAGATGCTGCGTTTACATGAAGCGATGGAAATATATCTTCAATAAGCTTGTTAACTGGTTCTTCGGTGGGAGCGTAAGGAATGACAATGTCATCCGGAAGACGCACGTAATCACAACCGATCGTCTCCTCCGTTCCATTGCCAATTCTTAGAAGGTAACTGGAAAACCATTGGTCCGTTTGTGCCCTCATATTACGCTTGAGGTGTATCTTCCTAATCTGCCCCCATAAATAAGATTTTTGTAGCGTAGCATCGGTAATCTGTGCTCTTGTCCCACGTGTTACCACTGGAAGGACCTGCCTAAAATCTCCGCCAAACACCACGACCTTCCCACCAAAAGGCAAAGCACATCCCATGATGTCTTGTAGGGTCCTATCAAGTGTCTCCACTGTTTGACGCTTCGTCATGGCAACTTCATCCCAGATTATCAAAAATGACACAGAGTGTCAGATCCGGAGGATCTGATCCATCCATCCCAAGATCCAACGACTAAGACAGAAATATGTTGTATGACGAACCATCAGTTAACTCCTAACCACGCTCCGTTCAAAAAAAAAACCTCCTAACCACGCTCGTCCTCACCGCCTGCCCACGAAGGAAGAAAACCGCCGTCCCGCGCACGAGGCCGCCGCCCCCGCCCCCGCGCTAGACGCTGCCGTCCTACGCTCGAGGCCGCCATCCCCGCGCTCGAGGCCGCCGTCCCCGCCCTAGACGCCGCCGTACCGCGCTGAGGCCGCCATCCCCGCCCTAGACGGCGCCGTTCCAACGCTCGACGCCGTCCTCCGCCGCCGTCCGGCACACTTGTCTCACACCTGCACACGCTCGACGCGCCGCCTCCGCCTGCAGCCTCCCCCCGCGCTCGCCAACACCTGACGGCACGAACACCGGCTCCCTGAAGCTGCTAACCTGACGCTAAAGGTAAACTTTATGTTTTCCAAATAGTGCAGTGCTGTAGCATGTATTGGTTCAGCTTAATTCGTATTTTGTTTGTCTATGTTTCTGTACTTGCTGTATGAGAAACTAAGGAAGCTGGTTTATCTGCATTCCTTCAGATCGGGCAACTACTTCTGTTTACAAATCTGAACTACTACTTCTGAATACTGCGACTTGTGTATGTACCAAATCTCAACTACTCACATTCAAAGGTATGCATGAACCAAATATGAACTACTTGCGCTCAGTAATGCAGGTTTGAACCAAAATGCATTATGTACTTTTTTTTTTCGAAAACGCTGATCTCTTCTATTTGTTAAGTTCTGATAGTTTTGAATGTGAGATTAACAGTAAACAACATTTAATTTGTGTCACTACAGTGTGTTCTTCTTAGTTATTAACCTTCTGTATGATTGATGCGGTATGGAAGGTTTAAAAGAAAGATAGCTATTGGATATTTGACCAAAGATTCATTGGCGTTTTTTAGCTTAGATATTCAAGTTGGCTGATTACATATTTCGAATTTGATATAACCTTTATTGATTTGATGTAAAGCTACAGGTAAACTCTCCACTTATGGGATCTCATGGTATCATACCTTATATCTGTGCATATTTTTGAAAAAAAAAATCATTAAGAAGGATAGGAGACTTGCATTGCCAAGCCGAAAGTATTCAGGATTTATACGAATCTTAAGACTAAACCTTTCTAGCAATGGTCATATGCTCCTTCCGGAAGTTCTAAGAGTAGAGGCGCATGCATTTATTTCTTTCAAGTTGGACAATCCAACATTTACTTTTGTTCGATTGTTGCATAACGGTTTCTTTTTTCCTGCAAGCAGCGAGGCAATGTTCAGATAAAATCAGGGTTGAGTTTTGTGTAAGTTTCCCAACCAACTGAATTTTAAATAATCACCAATACACATTGTGCCAGTTTTCGTGCCTTTGCAATAGTGTTCTCAGGATTAGTGGTAATCACAAGCTGTGTTGCATCACATTTTCGTTATTTAAATAGTGTTCTTTTGTTTGCTGGAAACTTAATGGTAATACATCTAAATGCTCAATAAAAATATCCAACCCTTCTTTTGAGAGGAAGATGTGAACCTTTGGTGCCATCAGTGATAAAAAACATCTTTCTTGCTAGCTTCTATGACCATTTCTGAATGAACGTAAAAAGACTATGCCTATGCATCAATAATTACATTTTTGGATGGCCCTTCTTTATGCCCTTTCTTGTGGTTATATTGAAAAGAGAAACGTGTATGGTTTTCCCTTCAGAAGGTAAAAAGCCTATGCCTTATATGGAATTATGGATCTAATCCTCCGTTTATATCCATTTCTCCCCATACTTGCGTGCCACTGCTATTGCAAAGAAAATGTTTAATATGCATGGAGAGTAGTACCTGTATAACCTACGATAAGATAATATAATGGATGGTACCTCAACTTTTTTCTATGACGTTTGAAATTATTAAAAACTTCTGTACAACCTGCCAGCGATGCAAGTTGCTCTTACTTAGGCACAACTAGCTCTAGAGGTTGCTGCTTGGCAATTACTATGCGTGCTATTTATGTTTATCCAGCAAATTGTTTAACATGGGGAACTAACATCGCTACTGCTTCTTATTCACAATACCACCTTAGGCTTTGGAAGAGGTCAAGATGTTAAGCTCAAACTTCGCATTAATCATCAATCCATTCTTCTGTTTACCACGATGGAAGAGGTCAAGATGTTAAGCTCAAACTTCACATTTTGCAGTACCACGACCACAAGGTACTTATCTGCTTTAATTTTTTGGCAAGTCTTAATCATCCTTAATCATCAATGCATTCTTCTGTTTACGCATAAATTGTCATGAAACTGTATGGCCTTCTAGGACTTGATTTTTGTGCTCCTTCAATTGCACACCAGTAATCTGTCTCTCACCCGTCAGTACTAGATCTAATATTCGTATCTTGTTTGGAATTAGAACCCCTGGTGGATGTCTATCAGCTTCAGTGAACAAGCCGGCCGACAGCAAGGGCTCAAACATGCCGGCCAACAGCGAGGACCGCTGAGACATTTATCCAGATCAGTGCAAACTAAGACATTTGACTGCTCAGGACCGCCGCTGAGAACCTTGCCCCCTGACCTCAGCTAACGTTGCTGTTGTGGCCATACCTAAATCCAGGGGCAACGCACAACGTCCTACAACTATAAGCCTTATCGCAGAGGTGCCTTTTTAATCTTATAAGTAGAGTAATTTAAGCTAGGTTTTCAAATTAAGCCTAACAGATTCTCGAGCAAGGATTGTAGACTATGGTTCAGATGAATAAAAAGGCAAAAACTGATGTAGAATGATTGAACCATCATGCTGTGCGGAAGAGTTACAATTATCGTGTGTTTCCTATTGATGATGCTGTTAATGTGCGCAAAATTCTGCTGACATTTTATCATGGTACAAACTTTAAGAGAGACATATTTTATGGAAGTAAATATTGTGTGGTGTATATAAACTACCAAATGCGATTCAACCAAGATGTTTTCTTTGAAATTAGCAGCTTACTTGCATAACATATTTTAAATGTTACCGATTATTGAAAAAAACTATCAATCACAATCTATGTTATATTGATGGAAACATACTTCTTTGCTTTAACTGAAAGTATGCTTCTTAAAGAAAAATATGTCTGGTTTGATATTTGAAGGAAATAGTTCTCACATGTGCAAAACTTGGGAAGGTTTGCGTATTATACTGTATTTAGTAGTAGTTAACAGAGTTGCAGCCTTGCAGGGCTTTGTGTATGCAGCATGATGTCATTCCACCTAGAACAAAAATAATAAGAACATCGGTTATCTGTTTATCTCTGAATGGACAATGACTTATATAACTAAACATAATATGCATGTGCATGTGCTTGATAATGTGCTTGATTACTATTATTATATAGATGTGACGACTTTGTTATATCGGTTTTCATTGAATTAAACTTATTTCATCATTTCATGATAAACGTCCTATATTATACGTGCGTGCCACGTGCACTTTTACTAGTCTCCGCCAAACACCACGACCTTCCCACCAAAAGGCAAAGCACATCCCATGATGTCTTGTAGGGTCCTATCAAGTGTCTCCACTGTTTGACGCTTCGTCATGGCAACTTCATCCCAGATTATCAAAGATGCCCTACGGAGCAGCTCTGCGGTACCACTCTGCTTGGTGAAATTGCAAGTGCTGCTGTCTGTGAGCCTAATTGGTATTTTAAACCTGGAGTGGGCAGTGCGTCCACCGGGCATGATTGATGCTGCTATACCAGATGTCGCTGTTGCAATAGCAATTTTTCCCAAGGAACGGACCTTAGCAAGGAGTGCCTTGTACAGATATGTCTTCCCCGTGCCACCCGGACCATCCACAAAGAAAATCTTGCTCTTGTCGTTGAGGACGTGAGAGAGGATTTCACGAAAGCCAGCACGTTGCTCGGGGTTCAGAGATGTAAACATATTTATGTCTTCTTTGTCAAAAGGGACGGACAACTCCTCTTGAACCTCTCTCGGATGACCATTGGAAGAGCTGTCATCCACAGGATCCAAATCCGAGAGGCCATAACTTTTAATATCCTTCCCCATCGAATGCACCAGATTCGCAATGTCTCTAAGGACCATCTGCTCAAGTATGGCCTGGTTGGACTGGCTACGACGGTAGTCCTCGGACATTGACTCGAGGTGCTTTTCCCACAATGATCGGATTTCGGTCACCTCGCAGTTAACAAGAATGGTTGCAAAAAGCCTTCTTAGAGCATATGGCATTTGGAATGTAGCAGACTCAGTCAAGCAGTCATCAAGTGACTTGTCAGTCTCTATGAGACCTCTTTGCTCACACGATAGTCTGAACGTCGAGCATGTATTGCCATTTACTGTTTTCAAATCCTTATATGATGTTGCACCCCTTACATGATTCATGAGCACTCTCAGGAAGTATCTCTCACCTTCAGCAGGATGTGCATAAACAATTCTTCCAACCTGCCCCCGCCCCTTCAGTTTTCTTCTCTGCCACTTCTTAGTACCCCTAATCCACCGATAGAATTCTGGGAACTCCTTGTACAAGAAATTCCTCGCATAAGGATCGACATCGTTCATCTTGAAATACTCAGTGAGCATGGTGCTGGAAGAAGAGGGCTGATTGACGACATCATCTAGATTATCGCCTTCTTTGAATGTGACGGGCTGCATGTCTTCCAAATGAAGCTGAAGTTGAAGAACAGCGGGAGAGACACCATACATTGGAAAAGCGCAGAGTCTGTAGACAGACTCTGGCGGCGACACGAATCTAGCATCTCTGTACTGCTTAATCTCATTGATTACTCCATTGTTGTCTACAGCTGGATCGACCGAGAATGAGGCACGATCGTGTCCTTTATAGATGTACTTGAATAAATATTTAACCGCCTTGATGCTAGAGCAAGCCTCAACATTCATGTGACAGTTGTACCGCATAAGAAGACCAGGGTTGTATGGAACAACCCATCTATTATCAAGTTCTGCCCCTCTAACCTTGACTTGACGACCATCCGCCCTTCTCCTATAGATAGGATATGAGTCCTTTCCTTGTTGTGTAGCATCACAGAACTGCCGAGGATAGCGAAATCTACATTCACCATCTATCATGCAAGGGCAACTTTTCTTGAGAGCACCACATGGTCCGTGGAGCATATGCTTGACCACAAGAGCATGCAGTACATGATATTTGTCCTTGTCAGGAATTTCTGCTGATATCACCTTATCATATGAGTCTGGGTTTGTTAGCTTGCTATCCGAGCGCATGATCAGAAGCATGTGCTCATGTGGCAGCCCCCTCTTTTGAAACTCAGTAACATGGACATATGCAGCAACTGCACCGAAGTACTTTTTCTTGATCAGCAGATCTTTCATGCTTCGCAACTTGGCCCTGTATACTCTCGCCACAAGGTCAGGACGGTCCTGTGGTGTCTGCCCGGCTTCAAGTCTGCATGTAATCTCCTCCCAGTGTGGGTTGCAAGTCATAGTGATGAAGTAATCAGGCTTCCCAAACCTTGATACTATCGCCATAGCATCAAGAAATCTGCGCTGCATGTCTCGATCACCTCCAGGAAAAGTACGTGGTAGCACTATTCTTTTGCCGGCCTGAGAACCACGTGTCTCACCGGCATCGATGGTGTCAACAACACCCTTCGCAAGAAAGATACGAAAACAACATTCTCTAGTAAAGGAAATGGTTTATATTGAAAATGCTAGCTTCTTCGTATGCATGGAGAGTTATAAAAAATGGAGAACTTTATGGTACCTGGTATAGATCTGCACGGATTAGTTTTTGATTCTTCGGCTTGGAGTAGAAATCAAGCCTCATGGTCTCCGCCTTGATATACATGTCGACAGCCCATTGCTGTAACCCGCGCGCACCGAACAATATAATGTTAAATAGGTGTTTCCTCACTTGTAGCTTGAAACAGTAGTACTCCCTTGGGCTGACATATTTTCTTGACCCTCCAACGTCACCCTCCTCATGGCCCTCCTCATCATCTGCAACACGATTGAAAGAGTGCTTAAGCATTAATGTCAACTAATAATGAAGAGGGCCTAAAAATATGGAACACGTTAGAAGCATACATATAATTACCTTCGGCCTCATCTTCGTTTTGTTCCACATCAGCATGTGTAGTACAATCTGGAACTTGCAAGTCTTCATCCTCGGCGCCATCATCGTTCTCCTGAATGACGGAAGATGGTACGGCGGGAGATGGTACATGATATGGCATCCAACGGTTCCACCCCGCCTCCCCTCCTGGGAAGAACAACGGATACGCCAAAGGATCATAGCAACCATAGTATGCTCTGATAAATATAGGGCGGTCTCCTTTGCCGTAAATGACAACCTGCCTATCAAAAGTGTTCTGCGGGTCGCTTCCTTCAACCCACATCGCGGCCACCTGGGAAGTTGTTGGGGCATTATATCTTCGCTGATCCAGCCTTATATCTGTGTTAAGTGAAATCCGATATTCAGCTAAGTTCGGAACAGAGCCAATGCTCTTAAAAATCTGCACATATGGGTTCTTCTCCAGTATCTTCAAAATCAGCCTTATGATATTTATATCAAGATCTGGAGACCGCTTAACTCTATGTTCCAATGTTTCATCCGTATCATAGATGTAGAGCTGTAGATGCCTAGGTCCTTGACCACCAGGTACCAGATCATCCATTCTATGATACAATGCTCCTTGTGCTCGAAATGTATACGCCAGTCCCCGCCGCATTGCTGACCTTCTTATCAAGAGTGACTCCAAGGCTTGTGAAAGAGAAGTGGGTGTTGAAATATCTTATGTGCTTTCTGAAATATTTTGCATCCTCATCCACTTGGCTTGTAAACAACCGACGCAACTCTTGAGGAACTTCAGGTGTAACTATCTTGACCTTTCCTTTTCTGCAACAAAAAGCGGGACCCTCATACTGGAGCTTCATTGCACCACACCACTGACAGTCTTTGACTGGCTTTAAAACATGATGTTTGGTTGGCAGATTGTGGTACACAAAGTCATAAGGATCATCAGTCTGGTCACTCGTAGAAACAGTACTGTTCACTCGGTATGAATTGAACACATCATCTGCCAAGATTTAATAAGTAGCTATAATACTGATGTGCATTGTTGTATCTATAAATCTGATAGGCAAATACAGTATCACATCGCCTAGAAAGGACTGTACTTGGTCTTTGTATAACTTACCTAAGCCACTAAAAATCCTGCACTCCTCGTCTTCATCATGTATTGTCTGTTCTGATTGTATGGTGTGTAAATCATCTATAAGAAAAAAACAAGTTAGGTAAATAGCTCACAGGTGCATGTTATCCAAGTGTTCTCTAGAAATGACTAAGAAATGTCAGTTGTTACCTTCTTGTACTTCATGTGGCTCAAAAAATCCATTTGCATCGGAATCTTCACCACAGTTTGTGTGGCCTAGAAGGTGTATAAAACAAGAGAAGGTAAATATACCAAGTTAAAATGGGGGTCACTCAATGATAAAAACATTAGAACACTACGAACCGCGAGTCAAGAATAAACCTGCTGACACATATTCAGATGGTCGTGCTTGCATTGCAGGTGTGCTAGATGAGGGGCTCATAGAAATTGCGGAGGACATATTCATGACTGACGCAGGGGACAAAGTTGCATCTGTGAATCTACCTTTCTTGTTATCACGGTTCCTCTGCAACAAAATATTCCTCTGATCCTCTGTCATCATTGAGTATTGATTCCGAGCCCGCTGTCGTTTCTTCTCAGATGCAGTGTGTTGATCTGCCTCCACATAGCTTTGCTCACCTGAAACCAATTTAACAGGCAGCATGAAAATATTGAGAAGGCTGAGGACAGTAAAGTACCCTGTCAGAATATATATCACTACCTGACATTTGAAAGGAACACACTGAGAGTGTCGTTTCTGTTCTGCTGCACATGTTTACATTCTGACCCTTAGAGGTAGCGGCAGTTATGGACGATGAGCGATTCAAAAATCTTGTAGGTCGCTTGAAAGCATCATTCCTTCGAAGCCAGCTATCATCGTCGTTTGCTGACTGAATTGCATTGAATGAAGATGTGACCTGATTGACCAACATTGTATTGTCGCTGCCTGTATACGCAGAGAATCATCTATTACTTTATTTAAAAGTGAGAAGTGACCCATTTAGAATCGATGTGTTGCGCAGTATACCAAATGGCGTTCCCATGTGATCTGGACTGTTGGTCTGTTCCGAGCCAGCATAGTCGATACCTACGTTGGGGCATCAACACATTCAGAAGCGCATATCTAAAATTATGTATAGACTATAATTAAACATAAGAGGTGCATTTAAATTCACGCATATGCATAGTATACTTTGTGTACTTGGCATGCCCATTATCTCTGTTATGCTGCTTTGCCCTGACGCCATATGCACCATACCTACAATATGGCATGATAATATTATGATATCAGATGTAAACATCATGGAGAACCTATTAAAATGTGAGTCTTATATACACCTTGTGCATTTGGCGTTTGAACTTGTTGAGTGATGCAGGTTTGCGCCGAGTCCATATGAACCGTTTCTACAGTGATGAAGAATAAAGAATAAAATGATGGTAGCAACAGTGATACCATTTATATTCAGAAATAGCATAGAGTTTACCGGGTGTTGGTGGGTTTGATCCAGGCTTCTTGAAATTCATGCCAAGTGCTGCCATTTTTTTTGTTTGCGTGATATACGCAGCTTTTCGAGGTATTCTGCCTTCTTTTCATCTGTCATCCGGGCATACCACCCTTGTCCAGTCGATCGAGGTTTTCCCGATGTATCGGAGACAGTTGCAGCCTTTTTTTGTTGGCGAGCTATACGCTGTTTCTGTAGGTATTCTTGTCTTCTCTCATGAGACATGAGAGCATACCTGCCTCGGCGACTTGGCCCATTTCCGACATTTGCAGCTCCATCAGTCGATGTGTTGGTTATGTCTTTAAATGGGGAACGCCCCGCAGATGGTTGTGAAGAATTGTCCATTATCGAGTAAATCTAAAAGCTGCGACATTATACAATATATGAGAAACATATGTAATGCCAAACCGTATGACAATATATGAAAAACACATTATTTTCAGTGGAGTTGTTAATTGCCACCGTGACCACATCAATGGAACATAGAAAGCATGTGTAATAGATTGGATTGGCTACCAGAATTGTGTGTGACAGTCTATGGTTCATAATCCATACCCCAGCAAGTACCGAATGAATAGACAACCAAAATATATCTGGATACAGAGAAGCAACAGGGGCCACTCAGAAACATTTGCTGCTGGTAGTAGATCTCTCTTTTTTTCGTAAATGATAGGCCGAACTTTTTTCTACGACCCGTGCCCCGGGCAATGGCCCCTGCTTGTGCTGGATACAGAGAAGCGATCGAGATGGGTCACGGTAACGAATACAACATGGCATAACCTGAACCAATCTGAACATTATACAGCAATGCACACATGGACATAGACCAGAATTGAAATCGATGAATGAATGACCAGAAGAAGTCACAATTTGACAGCATGAACAGAACAATGCAACGGGGGAGTCTAGTACCTTGAGGGTCTGGTAATTTGGTTGTGTTCAGGCAGCGGCGGCGGTCAGCGAGAGCGTGGCAGCAGCAGCCGCCGAACGCGTGGTCGGCGAGAGCGTGGCAGCAGCGGACGGGGAGGTCGTGGTCGGCGAGAGCGGGGCAGCAGCGGACATGGAGCGCGTGTGGGCGGCGGTCGGAGAGAGCGGGGCAGCAGCAGACGGCGAGCGCCTGTGGGCGGCGGGGGGGGGGGGGGGGGGGGGGGGGGGGGGGGGGCGACGGCCGCCGAGTGCTTCTGGGCGAGCTCCTCTGGGCGGCGGCGGCGGCGGAGTCGGCACCACGAAGCGTGCCTGCGCGGGGCGTCGACGGCGGGGAAGCTGAGGACGTCGAAGCGCCCGCGGCTGCGCAGGGCGTGGGAGGCGGCGAAGCGCCCGAGGCTGGTGGTGGTGTCGGAGGCGGCGAAGCACCCGCGGCTGCTGGTGGTCTCACGGCGGCGAAGCTCACGCCGGCTGCTGGTGGCGTCGGAGGCGGCGAAGGTCAGGGCGTCTGGGCGCACGGAGCCTGGGAGCGTGTCGTTGTGGGCGGCGAGCCCGTGTCTGCAGGGGCGTGTGCGGGATGACTCTCTCTGGCGGTCGACGGCGGCCTGATTGGGACGGCGGCGGCGAGCAGTGCGAGGCGTGCGTCGTGCGTCAGAGCAGTTGCGGTGGGAATTGTTTTTTTTGCCTTCGTTGGCAGACGGGGATGCCAGGCGGGGATCGTGTTTAGCGGTAATGGTTCGTCATACGACAAATATCGATGTTTAGCGTTAGATTAGGCGAGGTGTGCGGTCCAGATCCTCCGGATCTGACAGACTCTGCCTTTTTATATTAGTGGAGATTTTTGCGAATAATAATTTATTTCAATTAAGTAGGAGTCGTGCGTTGCACGTACACGTTTACTAGTTCCTTTAAAGCCACACCGCAAAAGGGAGTACACGGAATAACTAGAGTCGTCCGATCTAATTCGTTTAGGCAAATCTAAGAGCTCAAAATGATTTGATGTCCGCCAGCAGATTGAACGGCTTGGATTCAATGTTCAGCCGGTGGAACATGTTTCGCACGTCCCGATCTGGCCCGTAACTGGGGCATCTGACTAATTAGCATTTAATTAGCATCTCTTTCCAAATCGCCACCGCGGATTCGCTCCTCCTTTTACCGAAAACCGAGCGCCGTGCGCGGCAATAGTTCCGCTTCAACTCCATACCGGACGGCACGGACTACAACGACCGTGGTCTGCAGCACTACAGCCATAGTCTGTCCGTCTCCACGAGCACCCTGCATGCCATACCCGGCGTATCTCTATCTCTACTAGTCTCTACTAGTAATCTCTACTAGTCTCTATACTAGTAAAAAAGAAGGAGACTGTTCCGTATTCCACCTCCTCCCTGTTCCATTCGTCACACATGAGTTCCCTTCGTCAAGCGTCTCCAGCGAAACAAATGGGCCAAGCCCAATTAAAACTTTCCCAGCCAACGCCCCTTGAAGGCATATCACGTTTCAGTTATTACCCTATAAAAGCAAATCATGTCCAATTAAAACCACGTTTACGATGCCTAAAATCACGCTGCCTAAACAGGAATTATGCTCCCAACAATCACGCTCCCAAAATCACGTTGTCATACAACGCCACCAAGATTAATGCACCAAAACCAAAACTTCCGCCCGCCTGCCCATAGCATATAAACTTGTACCACTCCCGATCCGTCTTCAAGATACCACCATGGCGACTCGATACATTCTCGGTCGCCGTCGCAGCTCAAAGAGGGTGCTGGCACCGAGGGTGATGACACTCCCACATGTTCTATCTCCCATCGCCTGTCGCCGTGACTCCTCCGATGCCTCCTCGATCACCAGGCAACGCGCCATATCTGTAATCTTATATGCATCAGATTAGCTGCTTAATGGTTTTTCTCATGTTTCTCCTTTCTTACCACAGTGTTGTTCGATTCCACTACATCTAAGACTTGCATATTTACAACAGATCCTGGGAAGCAACAGCGCAAATTATTTCTTGCTCAATGAAATACACCAGGGGTGGGGACGTAATCTATGTTGACATCCTTGCCGATCTATCTGTAAGAAAATTCCCCAATCAGTAATGTTGTGTAATCAATGCATTTGCTAAGAAGCAACTTACAGACCAAAATGATAGCTTACAACAGTTAACAATGTTGAATTAGAATGATAGGATCAATCAGGTAAATGAAAATATTTTTAAAGTTTGTAATAAAAATATGTCCTGACAGATCAAAATATTGACTACACTGAGTTGGTAATTGTTCCAAATCAGCCTCATTAGGTGTCAGAACTAAACTTCAAGCATAATTTTTTTCACTTGCAGTCGAGTAGGTAAATAATTAACCATTATTCCATTGACACTTCAATTATAATTTTTATCACTTGCTCAAACTAAACTTGGCAATGCATACATCAAAGTGACACTACAATGGTAATATGTCAAGACTCATTAGTCTAACCTTTGAAAATACAGGTACCAAGAACCAAGACAAATCATCAAATGAATCAGACAATTCTAGAGCTAGCACCTAGCAGGCATAGTCGACACAACCATCCAAGCATAAGGCAGCAACCAGCTCTGGGAGCCTCTCAGCATGTTGTGTAGATTTCAAAACCTTTATCCCACACTCTTTGATGAACCTTGCCATAACTTTCGTTAAAGAAGGAAAAGTAAAATTATACATCCGCTTGAGAGAAGCCATTGAGCACGCAAGAAATTTGGAGTTGAGTGCTGGAAGGAGGTAAGAAGATAAAGGTATTCGCACCATGACTCCATGGAGGTGTGCGCCGTTGGTCCAGCATGTCCGTGGGAGAATGACGAGGTAGTGGGAGAAACGAAGATGTCCGTGAGGTGATGCCTCAGCGTATAGGCGGCGGCACATCGGTCCACATCCTTCCACACCATAGCATTATTAGACTTGTCCTAATTCCAGTGTATCAAACAGCCAGGCCAAAAGGAATAATAATATCTCCGGTTGCAGATTAGTCATGGTCATGGTCTTATTAAACACTTTCATAGCCTTTTAAATTTTCTTGATATCTATTCCTTCCCTCTTGAACTTATCCGCAACAAAATTGATGATTCTTTTGTCAAACCTGCATGAAACATGAATAGTGTATACAATTGACACCAGATCTAAGGTATAAATAGTGTATGTTATACCAACAAGTATCTAATCAGTCAAATATCAGAGAGCTGAAAGGATCAACAAGGACAACAACCCATGGGTGTATGTACGTACCAGAGCCTGAGCGGGGACGACATCATCTTGGGCCTCGTCAGCAACGGCGGTGGGCGCATCATTGTCCCAGTCGGCAGGGAGAGTGCGGGAGGCGTGGAGGGAGGTCGGTGGTGACCCAGCAGGGAGAGCGCAACCGTACAGCCACGCATCCGGGGCCCCCGGCGTGACCTCGAGTTCCCTGCTCCTTATCCCCGATGTGTACCCTCATGCCGAGGAAGAGAGGGCGCGGGGACAAGAGACCTCGGATGGAGAGGGTCCGAGAAGGGAGAGAGTGGCTCCGCCTGTGAGCTAGGCCAGGGATTTGCAGTGATGGAGAATTCCAGTGGAGGCAGAGCAATTTGGGATAAGAGAGGAGAGGAAGAAGACGTGTTGGAGTAATTAACTGTGAAGTGTGCTGATAAATGACGTGGTCGGTGCTATAGGAGTAGTAAGACGCACTATAGAGAAAGTTTTAAATTAGAATATTGCTTTGTGTTGAAACTTTGTACTTGGGAAATAGACAGAAATTTCAATTCGAGACCACCACTGTAAAAATATTTTTAAGATGTTAAAAAATTCTAAACAAAAATTTAGCACGTACATCGTAACATTTTATAGGTAGACGTCAAGTTTCGTGGAAAATTAATATTTTTTATGTCTTATGTAAAAAAGATTAAAAAAAGTGTCTCGTGCAACGACTATTTTAGCGCTAATTTTTATCTTTTCTACACATAATACAAAAAATATCGTTTTCTCGTGAAATAACTTTGTGAGAACATAGAATGCTGAGAACTATGTGTGAAATTTTTCGTCGGAATTTTTTTGACTACATTTAAACCTAACCCCCGTGACATATACATAGTGGATGCAAACTCTTGTATACATTCATATTTGGCATGCTTTCTACTATTTGCATTATTTCTGTTATTTAGCATGCTTCCTATTTGGTGTGCTTTCAATTATTTGACATATATATGTTTCATGGAAATCGAACCAACGTTGGATTTAGGGTTTGATTTGAGCCGGTGATTTTGGTCTCAGTTGCTATAATTCACAATCGAATCCTATTATAGAATGTTTGTTCTGCTATTAATGTACTTTTTTACTTTTAGGATTTATAAACATGTCAAT
Source organism: Dactylis glomerata (assembly GCA_007115705.1). NCBI lineage: Eukaryota > Viridiplantae > Streptophyta > Magnoliopsida > Poales > Poaceae > Dactylis > Dactylis glomerata. The sequence continues at coordinate 288,606 of QXEO01000502.1, forward strand.
ATAATTATGAGGATCTGACAAGAAATTATTTTGGTGTGTATACTTATTAATCTGTAAATCATTTTAGCAGCTTTTGAATAAAATTTACCCCACCAAGAATTTTTACAATAAAGTGATACTAACTTTTAGTGTTGCAAAACTATATTAGTATACCAACCATTTCACTACTGTTGAAGTCTTCATATAAATTTCTATAATAAAAATGAACGATATGCATAGATGAGTACCGATAAGAAAAATGAACTACTAGCAAGAAGACATGAAGCCTATCAACAAAAGAAATTATTAGCACGTAAGGAATGCATATTTACTAAGACAACAAATATATAACAACAATAGTTCGGGGAATTTTTTGATGATGTCTCCACACCAACATGCACTCTTACTTCTTCGCATTGTTAAGTCAGTTTATCAGAGCATATTGGAAAAAAACTTGCAAGGGATAGGCTCTGACTCCTAAGCAGAAGAGTTCAAAGAAGGCTCTCGTGAAAATAGAACTATTTTGTGCAAATCAACTCCATTATAGTAATGATGCCGCAAGAAATCTCGGGAGGGGGGGGGGGGGAGGGGGGTCAGGTGCGGGTCAACTCTCTCATGTAGAAGTGCAGCTTAGGCAGAAGAAATGCTCGCTGTGAGCATATCGCGGAATTGAACATGGCTTTAGGACGAGGAGTTTAGTCTTGCAGATGAAATACAAATTTAGAAATGTGACGTGTAGACTTCATAGGATGTAGTAGTTTATGTTACAATTTATCAACTATTAATTTGAATGTACTTTTATGTTGGCCTTAAGACCAAGTTACGTGTTATCATTTTAGACATGTTCAGTTATGCCTGAATTCTTTTATACGTTTTATTACCCGTGGCAACGCACGGGTATTTTACTGGTCTCATCGAACGGCTGAGCGCCATACCCGGCGTACAGCCTTGACGGTGCAATTAAGCGGTGCCAGCATTCAGTTAGCGTGGTGCATTGTTGGTACTACCTCCGGGGCAGAAAACAACGAGGGTCAGGTGTCAGTTTCCTCTCATCTGAATCATAGTGTGAGTTAGTGTAGCTTATGGACTCTGTTTAATCAGCATGTAAAGGTTTAGAATCGATGTACATTTTGAATCATAATGAGATTACACGTGAGCAGATTCACGTTTAGAGTTCACACAATGCAAGTTTGTTTTGTGATTAGTTGAGACGCGAAGAAAAGTAGTAAGGGCGTTGGTCACGAGGTGAGGAGACGGCAACAGCGTGAATCTCTTCCCGTGTGGGCCCCGCGGGGGACAAATGGACGGAGCGCGTCACGCGATAAAAGGCGGTCAGAGCGGCGGGTGGGCCCGGGATGGGGGAGCTGAGCTGAGGGAGCTGCCTCGACCCGGTCAGATCTCAGGTTATTTTGTTTCTAAATAAAGAAATTTGGGGCGATAATTCAGGAAACCGACGCGTCGGGCGAGGGACTACATAAGCTTTCCAATCCCCCATCGACACCGGGATCCCTTCTCCCTCTCCCTCAAGAACACCAGAAGAACATATTACTACTACACCTTAATAATTCCATGGCATGTGCAAGATTTGTCCAAGCAAGCTCGTCCATGGCTCCCGTGCCCATGGCCTTGGCCTCTGGGGCTCTCAGGAGCCTCCTTGACCCTGGCCATGTCCTCGGTGGCCGTGGTTCCCTCTGTCGTCGTCGCCGTCGCCGTCGCTTCCGTGGCATATAGAGGGCACCCGAGGTTTGTTTTTGGCACGCCTTTGCCTTCTGCTCGTTCGTTTGTTCACCTGAACATCGGCTGACCTTGCGTTTCACCGTCATTTTTCAGATCGGGATTCGTCCTGCGTTTTTCCCCAAAAGATGCCATCTGGTCTTCCTGCTCCCGGTGGTGGCCGTGGAATCGTCCGTCGACGCACACGGATCTGCGCTAGGCATGGCATGGCATGTCATGTGTTCCTTCATCTCAGTTTGCACTTCAGATTCGTCGATTTTTCGATCGGTCTCTCTGAATCGTAACTCTGAATTTGCAGCACCTTCGCGCGGAACCGCACCGCGCTGGTCGCTGCACGGTCGCACGGCAACACCGTCTCGCTCATCGGTGTGTCGGTGCGTTCGATCCATCTCTCTTTTCCCTACCTTGTCGATTTTGCCCCGCTTCCTCTACCAATCCGCCCCAGCCCGTCGATGGCCGCCCCGTAATTTCTCCTACGCAAATTCACAGACGCCTAACATTTCGCAAGATCAACAATCCCCTTTCCCCTTCCGCAAAACCCTAGCTCTTCCCCCGTCCCCCCAAATCCGCAGCCTCCCCGCGCCTCCCATGGCTCGAGAGCGCCCCTCCGGCGACCCGACCCGGGCGAGTACTGTCCGCGACGGCCAGGCGTCTCCTGGGGACGGCCAGAGGTCGCCAAATCGCGGCGAGGGTGCTGGGCGACGTCCAAGGTACGAATCATGGGTTTCTCTGCTTGCTCCCCTAATTTTCTCATCTGTTTCCTTCTGAATCCCTGATTAATGGTTTGTGTTGCCTAGGTCCAGCGGCGTATGGGGATTGAATGGGAAGCTCGGAGTGGAAGAGCTCGTCGGCAGGGTGCAGGAGGTGTTGTGTTTGTCAAGGCCCATGGAGTTCACTGAGGAACTCCCAAGGTGAGAACCAAACATTGTCTTGCTGTTTTCTTCTGTGGAAATCAAGTGCAGCAAGGCCTGCATGGCTCTTTTAGTCTTTGTGGTTCTTTGTTCATGTCCACCTGCAACACTGTCCGTATAAGAAAACCTGTATTGCAGTATATACTTAACTAATTTGTTCTGCTGTGGCATGGTCAAGATCGATCTGGTTCACTGCTTTAGGTATTAGTACTATGGCTTTCAACCTAAATGGTTTCAATTTCAACCAATCTGTAGTTGATAGTCAAGATCGCGTTATTAATACTTGGGCTGATATCATCAACCATGCTAATCTTGGTATGGAAGTAATGCACGAACGTAATGCTCACAACTTCCCTCTAGATCTAGCTGCTCTTGAAGTTCCATCTATCTTCAGTTTGTTTTATGCTTGTTATAAAGTTGTGGACACTTTATTCCTTCTAATGCAATAATTTACATGGGACTTGTGTACATATTATATTTTACGTCTGGTTACTAAATATGTGCTCCCTCTTTTCCATATTAGTTGTTCTGATCTGCATGTATCTACACACGTGTTAGTGTCTCTTAACTCTGTTTCAGCCACAACTAATATGGAATGGTGAGAATAGCAATTATGTCTGATTCCTTGTTAGTAGTTTAGATAATTAGTATATTGCTTTGTATTAAATCGATATTTTCAGTATAACCTGCATGTACATATTCACTTAATACTTCTTTCTTGTAAAGTCAGTAATGATTGATTGTACATATTCTCTTTCCCCTGTTGCATAGTTCAAGCATAATTTTTTATGTCTAATTCTGTGATGTTGTTAATATGTCCTCTTTGCTGATAGTTCAGAAAAATAGGATTCTTGTTGCCATAATATTATGTTTAGCCTTTTACCCTTTATGGTGTGTACTGCCATTTATTGTTGTCTGTTTTACTTCTCTCAGATGTAAATGCCTGTTGTATATATGCTGTTTTGGTGCATGTTCTGTCCGGAGCTTTTTTTGCTTCCTTATCCAATTTTGGGCATTGTGTCATGCTTCGTTCATATTTGCGACAAATTGCTATATGCTGCACTTTTTTAAGTTAATTCCCTGTTGTTGCTCTATTGTTTTGATGCAAGTTTTTGCCTATATTTTTTATTGAAATATTGTATCTGACCAGGGAGTTTCATACTTTTTTGCAGGTTAGCTCTGTATGATCATATTGTCTCTGGCCCTCCTATTAGCATAGAGGAAGAACGCGAGCTGCTGCAGCAGCTTGACCATGTTCTGAAGCAGGCGCAGACACTTGTCAGGGCGATGGACATGTTACCTGTTGAATTAAATGATCTGAAGATCGATCAACCGATTCCAAGTTCCTACATTGATCTTTTTTCTGGTTTCTGGAATCCTAATGATGTTCCAAGATCTCCTCCTCGCTCTTATTTAGCACCACAGTATATGCTGGAACCGCAACTATGGAAAAAGAAGCAAAACCGTGAGCTTTTTAAAGTTGTTCAGAGGTTTTCCGCTGATTTTAAGGGTAAAATGGCTGTAGGCGTTCAGAATAACGAAATGTCAGCTGAATTTGCTCGAGAGCTCCGGCTGCGTGTGGATTGTTTGGATAGAAACATGAAGAAGGTTATGGAGTCTTCGGGACACTGTTTTTCTCGTTCTGGCCTGGTAGGCTTGCTTACTGTTCCTGATTTGCTCAAATCCTTTTCTGGTCGGATGGCTTACTATGTGGATGTTCTACAGACACTATTGACTATAGCTGGTATATATCTTTACATCTCTGTTTTAAGTTTCAGTTTCTTATGATCACCTTCTGCACTTTAGAATTGCCAATTACTCTTTACTCATCTTTTTCAGTTTCACTTTCCGCGCTTTAAGATTGCCATCTCTTTTAAGCTTCACTTTCTAAATCTCTTATGATCACTTTCTTCACTTTAAGTTTGCGTCAGTGGTAACATTGGAACCTCGCCCGTCCAGTACAATTCCATCTTCAAAGAAGCTAATAGTACGATCTGCCCCCTTTGACCATTCACTATATTTTCTTTTACTGCATTTTCATATTTTTTTTCCTGTTTTTAGGCATTTTGTATGAAGATTTCTGTTCTAAAAAGTTAAAGTTCAGTTCAGATCCATACGAGACAGCGGTGAGTATTTGCTAGCTTCGTGATTTGGTATGATTGTTTGTGTTTGTCAATTGTTGGAACTTATTTAAGTTTTTTTTTAATCCTATTTTAGTTTGTTGGTTTTGGTGCTGAAAGCTATGGTGGTGAATCAGTGAGACACACAGTGATTAAGCTTACAGGGGGGGATAAGTCGCTTTTCTCATTAGATGCAGCTGACTATGCTGGGAATGCGGTATTCCATTTTGCAGCAAATGCTGGTGCTCCACATTTAGATCCAGCTGATGTATGTATCCTTGCTATGTCTTTAAATCCATTTTTTTGAGTTGTACACTGATTTCAAGATTCCCATGCAGGTTTTCTCAACTGAATTATCATTCGATGACATCTATGGGTATGATTTGAAGACTTTAATCCAGCTAAAATATCCTTCATTGAATGCCAAGGTGAGAAATCTTGCGCATTGCATGATGAACTGACACTTATAATCATTTTGAACAGGCTTATTTTTAATCTACTTCACTGTTATTTTTTCATGTACTATTACCAGGTTGAAATTGAAGGCCAGCATCCGTACTGTGCATATGGCGGAGGCATTGGGTTGAATCGTGCAAATGCTGGATTAGGTCGTTATCCCACAATAAAGTTCTCGGGTTTATTTGGTGTCAAAAGTCTTGGTGCTGGTGTTGAGATCTCCTTTGATGCTGAAAACATTAAAGTCAGAGGTGGTGCAGGAGTCAGCATTAGAACAAGTCTTTGTGCCGTAGGCTTTGCGTTGTAAGTTTTTCCACGTGATGTCTATTTTTCTTATTTTGTCATTTGTGCTATATAATACTGCCCATTGGCTATTTCCATTTTTTCTTTATATTGCCATGCTATTATATGCTATGTATCCATTTCATTCGTCATGTGTAAAGTGCTTTGGCGTGTAGTTTATATTGTTGTCTATGTTGATCGTGTCATTATAGTGCTGCTGTTTTCTGAAATAGCAAGTAGTCTTGTTCTAATAATGTTGTTATGTATAACAGCACACACCCTGGTACGTACAGAGCATCAATTTGCAATAAACTTGTTGATAGTACAACAACAGTAGCAGCTGAGGCAAGCTACTCCCCTGAAGCTGGTGAACATCAGGGCTTAAAGTTTACCATGGGTTTGAAGCAAGCTATCAATCCAGAATTGTACTTGAAGGCAAGAGCTGACACTGCTGGGATAAGTGTTGCTTTGAAGAAAAGCTGTTATGCTGGGAAGTGCACGGTTAAAGCTGCTGCACATGTAGACTACAACCGATGGTGGCGTCCTAATCTTGGTGTTATGTTGTCATTCCATTCTTAGTCATATATCCCTCCCTTGCTTTGTATGGTTCCATGGGGTGATGCTGTCATGGTGACAATTTTGGTGCTGACCTCATGTTGTAGTTCCGTGTGGTGATGCTCTCGTTATAAGACTATACAACCAATGGTGGCGTCCTAATCTTGGTGTTATGTTGTCATTCCATTCTTAGTCATATATCCCTCCCTTGCTTTGTATGGTTCCATGGGGTGATGCTGTCATGGTGACCATTTTGGTACTGACAGTTAATTTCTGGATAGTGTCTTCTGGATAGTGTCACTACGGTGTTTTCTCAATCTGTAAAATTGTAGAGTGAGCTTGAGTAGACTGGATCATGGTCAATTTGTGTTTGCTTAACTTAAATTTGTCTCAGTAGGCATCAAATTTGGATGGATATGCATTTTGTGCTGCATCTTTCTATATATGTTGGTTGCTGCCCCTATTTTCTTTCTACATCTGGTTATGCTATGAAGGATGCAAGTTCAGCTCTGTATGCTTTTATATTTAGCTTATTAGTATAGATTTGATTAATGCTTCCTGGGGTTGTTATGTTATCCTGTTGTTTGCATACGTTATGTCGTCTGTTGTTTGCTTACGGAAAGCTATTTCATACTGTGTGAGATGACGCATCAGGTTCACAGTTCTCACCATCCGAGTAGCGACAACAACAGCACCTAGCGCACTGGTTTCAGATGATTCTCAGCAATCCCAGGCTTATCCGACTGAGATGTTTGGTGAATGTTCACTTGCCCTAAGGTATGGGCTTCAAAGTCTTGGATAATATGAGCTGCCCCCCTAACGATTGTACATAAACCAGCAGGCAGTAAATAGTTGCTCGGCATTTGGGGCGAATTAAATATTTGAACTGTGTGTGTATATTCGAGTGAACCTATATATTAAGATATATTTGATTTATAAAGCTAAAATATCTTATATTTTAAAACAGAGGGAGTAGTAAGTAAATGGTGGGGCGTCCCTCGATTCGGGAAGCAGATGGAGGCAGAGGAAGAGGGAAGCAGAATTGCTGGCATCGACGAGCATGGCCTCGCCCGTGACGTGCATGGGGTCATGAGAACTCAAGCGCCGTGGTATGTATTGAGGAGACAAAGATGGCGGTCATCTTCGATCACGTGGTGAGGGATTGCCTTGGTCCCTCCTTCGACAAGTTCTTCCTCTCTGCGATTGACACTCGTGGAGGGATCTTGCTGGCGCGCTAGTTTCTGAAACACAAAAACAGTAGAAAACAGGGAACTGTCACAGTGGCATCTCGTTAATAGGTTAGTTCCAGAAAATACATAAAAATGCCACGAAGTGTAATGAAACACTAAACAGATGGCGTAAAAATAAGCATGGAGCATCAAAAATTATGGATACGTTGGAGACGTATCACTCTTTGCTGGCGTGTAGTTGACATGAGAATATGTAGTTGATGTGGAAACTTCTTATTCAATCCCTGGCAACGGCGCCAGAAAAGAGGCTGATACTCCAAGTTAATGTGGAAGATCAGAGGTCTTTATGCGTGGTAAATGACCAACCCGTTGGAATCCCCAAGAGGAAGGTATGATGAGTATAGCAGCTTGTTTTCCCTCAGTTAAGAAATCAAGGTTCATCGTTCAGGAGAAAAGCAGACAATGACGACTGAAGGTGATGCTTGCTAGTTTGCGACAGCTTCGTACAATTTATATATGGCGTCTCGTCTAAGCTTTGCTTGCTAGCTGTAACGCGGAACCTGCACACACACAACCAAGTACTTTGTTTTCAACTTGCGATGAGGTTGTCAATCTCACCTGTTTGCTTGAAACAAAGGTTATAAGCGTATCGAGTGGAAAACAGTAGAGTATGCGAATAAAGTAAACAGGTAATAGCAATATGATGGAAATAGGACCGGAGTCCACAGTTCACTAGTGGTGTCTCTCCATAAGATAAATAACATATGCTGGGTAAATAAATTACAGTTGGACAATTGATAGAATAAAGATAAACGTGATATGTCAAGAAGATCACTATGAGATTTACTCTGGGTATTACAACAAAATACATAGACCGCCATCCAACAGCATCTATGACTAATAATCCACTTGTGGCGAATCAATTCGAGAACTCCACAAGTATTAAGTTGCGAACAACAGATAATTACATTAAGCAAAGTGTGTAATGTAAACAAAGCATATACCCTTGAGCATATGAATATTGTTTTCTCCCTAGTAGCAACAGCATATCTACAACCTTAGAGGTTTCTGCCACTCCCCCAGGTTAAATAGAGGCATAAACCCACTATCGAGCATAAATACCCCCTCTTGGAGTCACTAGCAACTACTCGGCCAAGATAGCTACTAACAACGAAGAGCATGCAAGATCATAAACAACATAGAGAAAACATAAGATAATATTCAGTACAGCAACTCAATCATAAACACCAATATTCATCGGATCCCAACAAACCAAACATGTAGAATTACATAACGGTGATCTCTATCATGTAGGGCAGCTCATGAGATCTAAACATGAAGCACATGGTGGAGAAGACAACCATCTAGCTACTGCTATGGACCCATAGTCCAAGGTAGACTACTCACTCATCGCTCCGGAGGCAAGCATGGCGATAAAGAAGACCTCCGGTGGCGATTCCCCTCTCCGGCAGGGTGCCGGGAAGAGCTTCTGGACCCTCCCGATCTTCGGGTCGATGGCGGCGGCGGATCACGATGTGTTCTGGAAAAGTGATCTGGTACTTTGGTTTTTTCCGTCGGGGGGTCTTTATAGGCGAAGGGGCGATGTCAGAGGAGGGACCAGGTGGCCTCAGACCATGGTGGCGCGGGCCAGGGGCTGGCCGCATCACCTATGTGTGTGGGCCCCTGGTGGCCCCTCTCCTTCTCTCCTTTGGATCTCTGGAAGTTTCCGGGTAAAATAAGACTTTAGGAACTTGTTTCGTCCAATTCCGAGAATATTTCCTGTGTATCACTTCTGAAACACAAAAATAGCAGAAAACAGGGAACTGACACTGTAGCAACTTGTTAATAGGTTAGTTCCGGAAAATGCATAAAAGTGCCACAAAGTGTAACGAAACAATAGGCAAATGGTGTAAAAACAAGCATGGAGTATTAAAAATTATAGATACGTTGGAGACGTATCAAGCATCCCCAAGCTTAATTCCTGCTCGTCCTCGAGTAGGTAAGTGATAACAAAGAATAATTTTTGAGGTGACATGCATCTACATAATCTTGATCATATATGTAAGCATTTGTGAGCTGGGATCATAAGAACTTAAAACATGGGCATGAAGATATAATCTTGACAATAAGAAACTTAGCAACCATGTTGTAAATATGCAAATGAACACAAACAAAAGATTATGAAAATGAAACAATGAAAGCCAAACGTGTGTTCAAATCATAAGGAAAATATACAAATGGTTTTCAACTTGTCCTTCAAAGAGAGCAAAACATAAATGCATAGGACAGCTTCAAGTTTAAGAGGGCGACTAGATACAAATAATTTAAGAACAAGTGAAACCAACAATATGAATCAATCAATGGAAACTTTGGGATAATGCACATTATACTAAGAATGACAACTATGCTCTCTTATGGTGCATAAAGAAAGAAGGTGGTGACTCAACATAAAAGTAAAAGAAAGGCCCTTCGCAGAGGGAAGCAGTGATTGCGAGTTTTATAACCTTCAAAAATTATGGTACTTACCGGCTTTGAGCTCTCATTGCCCCCATCATAAGCATCTTGAATGGTTAAAGTTAATGCGAGAACAATTATGATGCATATGCTTGACAAATCATAAGTTGAAAACCTCGTGCCCCGTGAATACGAGTACCCAAATCTCATGCTACTTTACTTAGAGTCCCAAGCAAGGCTCTTGTCATTGTAAGTATATGCATATCATTGAGAACCGCCAATGGGGTACCTCCGTGCCCGATGACATGGAACAAGCCCACACCAAAATGACAGGACAAGCAGACAATGAACACCTCGACATCTCTTTTATTTGCCTTTTGTTTAGCTTTTTATTGTGAGATGCATCGTCGAATGTTCACCATGGGTATGCTGCAAATTTCCACCATGAATTATGCATGGCTTAGATTGGCGGCCCGGTGTTTCCCTAACACATATACAAACTCCATGATCCCCACAAGATTCCCAATTTATTTCACACCGTGGGCATCCATAAACAAAAGATCATGATATCAACTAAAATAAGAATTGCAATGTTGAAAGCTTGCCCCATGACAGCATGGCGGGGCTAGAATCCAACTTACAATTTGCAAGCATAACAACTCAACATAAGAGACCACAATGTCAAAATTTTAAGAATAGGAAAAAGTAAAGTGTGCCTTCCGGTTTGTGAGAGCTTTACAGACCGAATTTCGCGTAACACTGGTAAGAGTTTAATTTAAAGAAAAAATAAAAATAAGTCAAATTTACTTCGAATAGCAAATTGCTAGTAGGTATGTATGGTAGACACTTTGGAAAACTTTAGCTTTTAGGAGTTGGATGCATGAGTAGAGCTCATACTCAGTACAAGGCGAGGGCTAGCAAAAGACTGGGAGCGACCAACTAAGAGAGCAATAATGGCCATAATCATGCAAAGCGACAAAGCGACATTAAAAGAAGCATAAGATGGCATTAAAAGTCAAAAACTAAATGATCATAGAGGCTATTGGCGACTTTGTAAGAGTCTAACATGTGTAAGCATGTGCCAAGTCAACCCAAATAAAGCATCAAGGAGAAAACCAAAATAATGCTTCCATACAATAAAAACAACGCATGATTTTTTTCAATGGCTCATTAAGCAATCTCAGTTATCTGAGACAAGTCATGCTACAGCAAAACCACTAAGCATACTATCAAAAAGATATCAAGCATGACATGAAAAAACCTAAGCCGCAGTCTACACAAGCTCCTTCTTGTACCACTATTTTGCATAAAGCTTTTTCTCTTTTCCAACACCATTTAAAATTTTTATAAACACCTCTTTTGATAAAAACCAATAAAGATCAGAGGCAAAAATACACCTTGATGAAAAGATATGACAAGGTCTGAACGCAAATCAAGGCAAAAATGAAAACCAAAAGCAGTAGCGGAAAAAGAAGAACACTCAATTTTTAATAAGAGTGAAAACTAGAGCGTTCTTTGCAAATGAAAACGAGTACATCTCCTCCAAAAGAAATTTGTTGGGGTCCAACCATTTATTGCAGCAAACAAACAAACTAAACCAACTAAGAAAACTAAAACAACTGACGCTTCAAGAAAAACACATAGTGCATGAAGCAATAAAAATATAGTGTGTTGAAAGGTGACCTGATTTTTGCCGATGAAGAAGGGGTGCCTCTGGGGCATCCCCAAGCTTTGACGCTTGTACTTCTTGGATATTTCTTGGGGTGATGCATGGGTATCCCCAAGCTTTAGCTTTTGTCCATTCTTCAACTCATCTCATCATTCTCCAATCCCTACACTTGAAAACTTCCTTCATACAAAACTAAACACAATTCTATTAGCAACATTAGTGTAAGCATAACATATATTCAACCTGTTTTTGCTTCAGGTTTCAACCCAAAACTACCACATATAAAGCAAATACTACTGTAGCAACTTCTCCAAGAGTTCCGCGATCAAAAGAACTCAAAAGAAAGCAATAAAGTGGCAAACACAAATATTGGCAGAAATCTGTCAAAACTGAACAGCTGACAAAGGTTGAATTTTTGAGGGGTTTTCTGTTGCTCAAATCAAAAAGTGTTCAACTAATGAAAGTTTGGATATAACCTGGGGCATATGCACAAGAAATCGCATGTCCAAAAGATATACAGAGAATTTATACGAATTTTTATGGTGCAGCACCGAAAACAGTTTCAGGATAGCAACATCCCCAAATCTTTACCTCACTCGAATTAGAGGCTTCTCTTGGCACAAAAATGAAATAAATAAGATAAGGAGCGGTCATTACAGTAGTAATGACTTCCAAGACTCAAATAAAAGAAAAAGTACTGAAAATAAAAACATTGGATTATCTCCCAAGAGTGCTTTTCTTTAACGCCTTTGAGCTAGGCGCAGAAAATTGCGAATCAAGTAACATCAAGTGATGAAGTGCTAGTTACCTCAGTAGGCTCTTTGAAGGTTCCTGAAGATGATTCAACCTGCAAGTCACCCTTAGTGGAACTAAGAGTCTTACCAATTTTAAGAACATATTGAGATTTAAGTGCAGAAACCATGGGCACATACATAAATTTTTGCTCTTTTCCAACAAACACTTTCTCTTTCTTAAATTTAAGAGAAGAGAAGATTAAGCTAAGAGTTTCCATAGACTCCTCTAGTTTAGCAATCCTTAAGTTTTGATTGTCATGAGTAGTGCTAGCCTCTAAAATGGTAATTCTCTTACCAATGTTTTCTACTAATTCACTAACGCGGCAAGCATTTTCTAGGGTACTTGGCAAAATTTTCTCTAAAGAGCTGAGATTTTCTACCACCTCCTCCAAGGTGGTCTTGGTTTTAGCAACATGAATAGGTGGTATTCCCACTAAACTTTCAATTATAGTGCATGCTTCTCCAGCGGGAGTACCCAGAAAATTACCTCCTGTAAGAGTATCAAGAACATACATATTCCAGCTAGATATATGAAAGGATCGGTACGGGCGACTAGAGGGGGGGTGAATAGGCGCTAAGTCAATTTTTAATATTTTACAATTTTAAGGCTTAACACAAAGTAAATTCACTAGATGTGCAACTAGGTGAATTTCCTATAAGTGGCAAGCATGCAAGTAAACAAGTAACTAGCAAGATACAAGTAAGGGAAAGAAATAACCGAAGAGTGGAGACCGGAGACACAAGGATGTATTCCCGTAGTTCCTTCTTTTTGAGGAGAAGTACGTCTACGTTGGAGAGGTGTGGTGACACGGAGTCGACCAATGCCACAAAGGCTCACCTTGTTCTCCGGTGAGCAAGCCACGGAGGCTAGCTCGTTTCCACTAAGCGGTGGTATTAGGGGAACCACGAATCCCTTACACGGAGCTTGGGGCACAACTCTACAACTCAATTGGAGGCTCCCAAGAAAGCCACGGAGGCAAGAATCATCACAAAGACAAGTCAATCAACCAATTACAACACCTAGGGTCACAAGAACCCCAAGGTGCAAATCCTCTAAGCAAATGGAGGTGGAAATGAAATTCCTTCGGTGAAGATGTAGATCGATGTTGAATACAAAATTTGGTTTTAGCCTTGGTTGCAGTTCATTGCAGACGTCGCAGCGGCAAAATCAGGCGTGGCGAGGTGTTTAATCCAGTATATGGATTAGAAGATTCCTAGATCAAGAATTCAAGATTTAGATAGACTCTGGTATGTTTATGACGTTGCTGTCTTTATTTGGGACAAGTCCTGACTAGACTCAGATGTTAAAAGCTGAAGAATCAGGTTTGCAAAGAAGGTGAATCAGCTACAATCACATGCACTACCAATCGTTCATTGTGTGGTTAGCGTTATGGCTAGAATATTTAATCAAGTGAATGATTGTACGTGAATTTGGCCAGGGCTAGCTGTCACGTGAAAGTATGACGGTTTTAGAAGGCAATATACGCGAGGACCCAAGGCCAGGTTTAGATTTTAGTCGGTTTATAGCCAGAGTTCGTTTCCTATACGCAAAGCCCAGCGTGCCTATATAAACATGTCAGGCCGTGGCCGATTGAGAGGAACCAATCGATCTATCAATACAATTAATCTATCTTTTCTACGTGCTGTTTTCTTTACCTTTATCGTTCTTCTCCGCCATGCCCTAGCAGCTCTAGGGTTTGGTTCAATCTTTACCGTTTTGCGCTGAAAAGCGGTCGTCTCTCCTCCACGAAAGCGAGGGGATCTTTGTTGCTTTGCTCGGAAAGCATCCGTTCGTCGTCACGAAAGCACGGCGATTATCCTGGTGTTGCGCGGCAGTTTTGCGTGCCAACACAATTGGCGACTCCGCTGGGGATGAAGCATCAAGCGGTCTCCGGCCCGTTCCTGCTACGTAGAGAGCGTCATCAAGAGGCTGTAGTCTACAACGGTAATATGAATTCTCAATCTTCTTTTGTAGATGCAAATAATTCTTATGCTGAAGTTGCTAGATTCTTTGATATGAATACTGTATCGGCTAGCCCTAATTTTTGCTATGTGCAAACGCCGATTCAAAATAATCTGCATCCTTCAACTTGTTATAATTCTGACAATTTGCAGCATGTATATACGAACTCTCATGCATCGGCAACCCCAGAAGTTTATATGCCGATGAATAACGTGATGAGTTCAGTTAACCAATATGAAACATTCAATGTTATAAATTTCAATAGCATGCAAAATAATGTTTCATCCTCTTATTCATCGGCAAATAATTTACAATATTTTGGTTCACCTTCGCACATGCCGATGGACAGAGAAATTAGCCATAATACTACTAATTGTTTGAACAATTATTCTCAACCATCGTATGCTGCACCTTATGTTACTAACTTTTCAGCACCATATGCAACTCCAAATACTCATTATTCGGCTGCACACCTTCACAGTACTTACGGCCGAATAAGTGAAAATTCAATAGAAGATCATGTGCCTTTTTCTAATACTGTAGCATGTGGTACATCCCCTAAACAACTGCAGAATTTCGGTAGCACCCAATTGTCATTGCCGAAAAATACTGAAAGATTCGAGGGGAGAACATCAGAGGAGTGGGCTGATTTATATCTGAAATCTTGTGAAAATCTTGCAAAAAAGCTTATCGAAGTCAGAGCTATGGAAGCCAACCAGCAGAAAAAGGGTGACTCGATCAGTATGGCTAATTTGGCTAAGGCCGAGTTGAACAATGCACGTGCTGATTCAAATCAACAAAAGATGATTGCCATGTCTGCCACGACCGACTTAGTTCAAGCTGAATTAAATTTGGGTAAAGCTAAGTCGGACACACACGCTGAGTTTGTCGATCCGGAAGATACAAGCTTCGTTGGGAAAGAACATGGTGAATATGAAATGACGGTGCTTGATTTTTCTAGATGTAAGGGAGCTTTTATGTGCCCTATGAATTTCGTGCCAAAGAAGTTGATGAACATCAACAAGAAGAAAATATACCTGAACCACCTTCGGTTGAAAAGCATCAGAGTGAAGTGGCACAAGATACAGGAAAGGAGAAAGACAAGATGTTGGAAGATCATCAAGAAGAGGAGCAAGATAATGTTCAGGTCGTGCAATCACCATATTGTCCTAATGTGATCGACTTTGAGAACAAGAAAATGCTTATTCGGTCAGATCATCAAGAAGAGGAGCAAGATAATGTTCAGGTCGTGCAATCACCATATTGTCCTAATGTGATCGACTTTGAGAACAAGAAAATGCTTATTCGGTCAGATCAGACCAAGTCTGCAAGAGGAAAAAATATCATTGTCAATGATAATGCTTCTCCGAGGATGATCAAACCAATAAATAGAGAAGTAGAAGTGCAGAAAGTCGATGAAAGAAAGAGAAAATCAAGTCCAAGACCAAAGCCGACTATTAAACAATTGTTGGACAAATACACTATGCGCAAGGCCAACAACGTGTTTAGTCGGCTTGGAGGTACTAAAAGTCTTAGGTTTCCTTGTCGACCCGGGGGGCATAAACATTGGCGAGGAAACTCATATGAACAGCCATATTTTCCAATGGAGCCAACATATTTGGGTTGTGCAACTTTTATGTATCCTCGGTCTACTCCATGGGGCTTTAATCTGCGGGCGTCTTATCCTACAGAGCCAGCAACTTATTTTCAAGAGGGATGGACTCCGTCGAGACCTATGTCCAGGTCACGTTTGCATGGAAAAGGAGAATAGTTTAATCAAGAGTTCAGGCCTATTGTTATTCGTGGCAATGATGAGAAGCTGGTTTCTGGAAATTCGAATCAACGAAGAAGACAAAATGCAGATGGCATTGTTTATAGAGGTGGTCAGAAGTTTAAATGGGTTCCGATCAATCGTGAAAACCATGCAGAAGTGCATGATGGAACTGAGTGCGGCTACACCAAGACTAATGCAGAAAAGGGTACTAGCTTACATATTGATTTAAAGCCTGATGTGCAGATGTCTCCAGAGAAGGCAGATGTATCTGCTAGTAATAGTAAGTTGGCTCATACATCATCTGGTGTATCCGTGGGAAGCAGCATGAAAATTGGAGCCGGTGATAAAGCTGCTCATCAATTGAAAATTGGTGAACAACAATCTTCTGAAGGTGTTGTTTGCAGTCTAGAAGTTGATGCGGGGAAGTGTGGTTTAGTTCACAAGAGAGTTGCTGAGACAGAAAGGAAAGGTGTAGACAATACATACGTTGCATTCTCAAGTACAAATGCGAGTAAGAAATCTGAATCGGCTAGCGTGCATGCTGTTTTAGCTAGTTTGCCCCCAACGGTTATCAATTCAAGTACTAGCACGTCTACACGTTGGGATTCAAGGAATAGATGCAGCCAAAAAATTAAAGGTGGTAATGTATTTGATCGGCAGAGAATGTTTTCGGCCAAGGCAAAAATATTTGCATCACGAACCACAGTACAGTATAGGCCGAGAAACTCAGGGGGGGGGGGGGCAATATCATTAAGTCTATCGCACTAGAAATAAAGCCGCGACCTCAGTGGTGCCCGAAGGGACTCACACATACACAGAAACGACGGGTACAACGACTGCGGGCATCGGAGGTTAGAGAAAATATAGCCAAGAAGAAGTGCGGCGAGTGGTTCCGTCGAGATAGACTAATGGCGCCTCCAAAGATGATTTGGAAGAAGCGCACCATGACGAATGAACATAGAGATGCGGATGATATGGTTGCTGCTCAAAATTCAGGCAATAACGGAGATGCACCTACTGATATAGATGTTGATCTAGACGGATGATCCGGCTTGCACCGTGTTGATGGAGGCATCGGTTGGTTGGCAACACAGTGAGATATGATGTTTGACCGATGCAAGTAGTACTTGGTTAGAAAGATGCAGCGAGGAGTATCGTTCTAGAAAGAACGATATGCATGAAACAATTGAGGATTTTCATGACAACATGGACAAGTTTGGACTCGGATTATCATCGTCTAATCCACTTGAACAAATAGATACTTGTAATGGAAGCATTCCAAGGTCTACATTCATGGATGCCGATCAGAAAAGCAAGGGAAAGTTGAATCGTTGCTTTACTTCGGCTAAAACATGGAGCCGAATTCACTTGGGGGGCAGAACAAATGGAGGCTTTTTATAATATATAACGATACTTTATCAAGTTCTCCGTATTGCAAGCGCCAAGTCGGGTTTGCCGTTTGGGTTGTACATTGATACACAAGATGAAGTGATCGGCTCGGTGTTGTCCCAAGTAAATAAAGAGGAGGAGTACACATCACTGCATACATGAATTGGCGTTTGCTCCAAGTCTAGAACTGGTACGTGTTTATTAAAAATATAGGGTTATCTTTATATTATACATGTACCTAATTTCGGCATTATATACTTTCTAGTAAATGTTGAGAAACATGCCAGCCGACTATTTAAGTATATGTTGCAATGACCGATTCTTAGTGATAGGATTGGAAAGTGAACTTATGCGTTAATAGAATATGATTTAGTATGAATCGCAGCATGCTACGAGAAATCAAGTTTTCGCCGATTTTATTATTGATCATATGATTAAGAATGATCAGATATTAATTACATTAGTGTATGCCCATGTATATAGGATCTTTATTTTAAAGGATCGGTCTGTAAGGGAAAAAATGGTGTCGGTCATGTATTAGTTTCACATAGCAATGATGTTTAGATATAGTGGAATTTCTAGATACTTTCACGGTCAATCATATTCCTAGAGAATAATTTCAGAGCTAATTTCTTATCCCAGCGGGCATCCGGTTACCACTTTAGCATAGTGGACTTCTTGTTTTACAAAACCGATGCTACGTGCTGTTGAAGTAAGTGCATTCCGGTGGGTGCTAGTTTGGTGCAAAGTGCAGCTAGTTTGATTCAGTTCAGCAAAGTAGTACGTGGCAGTTATGATTCGGTACATCGTTCACAGAAAACCGAATTAGCAAATAATTTAAATCAAACTAATTGAGAGTTTTGGTAGTTAAATATTAAAAAGATCCAATTAAAACAGGAGATAGAAAATTCGGCAAAAGATCGCCGAATTGGGAAGGTCTATATAGAGTTGTACAGACTGTCCATGAAAAAATTCATATTTTGTACAGGCTTTGCAGGAGAGAAGTTGTGCAAAGCTCTAAATGAAAAATATTAAAAGAAATACTATCCTATCATGAGGCGGGGGGTTTGAAGATACCATGGCCGATATGATGTTTCAAGTATCGCCCTAAGGAAAATTTGGCTAGTATATATTCAAAATATCACTCTAAGAAGATTTGGCCGATGTGTTCTTAGTTTGGACATCGCCCTAAGCGATTGTATGGCCAGTGAATTGATCGACATCGTCCTAAAGTGTTTTTGATAAATACAGTTGTACCAAAAACAGGGGGGCATGTGTTGAATACAAAATTTGGTTTTAGCCTTGGTTGCAGTTCATTGCAGACGTCGCAGCGGCAAAATCAGGCGTGGCGAGGTGTTTAATCCAGTATATGGATTAGAAGATTCCTAGATCAAGAATTCAAGATTTAGATAGACTCTGGTATGTTTATGACGTTGCTGTCTTTATTTGGGACAAGTCCTGACTAGACTCAGATGTTAAAAGCTGAAGAATCAGGTTTGCAAAGAAGGTGAATCAGCTACAATCACATGCACTACCAATCGTTCATTGTGTGGTTAGCGTTATGGCTAGAATATTTAATCAAGTGAATGATTGTACGTGAATTTGGCCAGGGCTAGCTGTCACGTGGAAGTATGACGGTTTTAGAAGGCAATATACGCGAGGACCCAAGGCCAGGTTTAGATTTTAGTCGGTTTATAGCCAGAGTTCGTTTCCTATACGCAAAGCCCAGCGTGTCTATATAAACATGTCAGGCCGTGGCCGATTGAGAGGAACCAATCGATCTATCAATACAATTAATCTATCTTTTCTACGTGCTGTTTTCTTTACCTTTATCATTCTTCTCCGCCATGCCCTAGCAGCTCTAGGGTTTGGTTCAATCTTTACCGTTTTGCGCTGAAAAGCGGTCGTCTCTCCTCCACGAAAGCGAGGGGATCTTTGTTGCTTTGCTCGGAAAGCATCCGTTCGTCGTCACGAAAGAACGGCGATTATCCTGGTGTTGCGCGGCAATTTTGCGTGCCAACAATCGGTGCCTCCTCCTTCAATCCTCCAAAGATCAAGAGCTTTGGTTGGCTAGAAGGGGAGATCTATGGAATTTGGTGTTTTTCCAATGGGGGAGGGTGAGAGCTTCAAAGATGAACAATGGTTGGTGAAGTTCTAACCCTACCCCAGCTGAGAGAAGGGGTATTTAAAGGTAGGTGGGAATCTGGCCGTTGGAGGGAGCACCCAGCAGCAAACCCGGCAATAAGTCCGGTGGCGCCGGCCTCTGGGCCGGACGCCCCGGCGGTGAGTCCGGCGGGACCGGACTGCTCGCCGGATGTCCGGCGGATCCGCCGGGCGGATCTGGCACCCCGCCGGAAACGCAATCAGTACACCAATCCGGCGGCTCCGCCGGGCTGGTCCGGTCTGCCGCCGGATGGCCCGGTCTGGGAGGCGGCCAGACCACTTTAGGCCACTTTTCGGCAGGCGATTCCACCATCTTCCTTTTTATGCATTAGAACCCCTTCACCTGTGAACTTAAACCTGTATGCATTTAATTTAAATATTAGTTCACACAAAACATAGCCATGTCATTGTAAATCAAAAAAGTAGAAAGGGACAAATGTCCTTTCAATCTCCCCCTTTTTGATTTACGATGACAAACTATGTTAGAGTCTCATAGGATAAACAAAGCATGGTATCTAATGAATAGTGAGAGTGCTCCCCCATAGCATATGCACATGGTAGAATTTGCTTTTGGAATGCAAAGTGCAAGATTTAGATTATAGGGAGCTCCCCCACCATCAATAGGAACCAAGCATGGCATGGACAAGATAATATCATGGATAGATAATAATATAGCAAGCATAGACATATCCAAACATAAACATAGAGTGCATAGTGCATAATTAAAGTACACACTTGTCCACACACGATAGGGTTCCACACAGTTTGAGAGAAAAATGGCAAAGGCAAATAAAACGCAAATGGACACAAGCCACTTAAGAACCAAAGAAATGAAAGCGAGGCTCGTGTCATGCGACGTTATTCCTAGAGACTCTATACTCTTCTCCCCCTTTGGCATCGAAACACCAAAAAGGGACAAGAGAGTAGAAGATGCCAGCGCTAAAAAATCTTCACTGGGACAGGAGAACCCTCCGGATCATCCTCTCCATGAGCACCTTCTTCTTCATCAGCATCTTCTGGCTCAGAGGGTGGCTCGAAGTCTTCAAAGTCTTCAATACCAGCAAACATGTCATCATCAAGAGGCGGCATGACATAGTTGACATACGGGACCGGATCCAACTCATGCCCAACGGGGGGAACAGCACTGCCCCTAGCAGCCAAGAACTCATTCTGCCTCCTCCGGGTCTCCTGACTCATCTCCATGCTCCTATGAGCCACATCATAAGAGCTGCGACACATCTCCCACAAGTTCTTGAAGAACGCAGCAACACCCTTCTTGCGAGAGGGCCTAGGGTGGCGATGGTGATGACGGTGACTAGTACCAGAACCAGAGGGACGGTGAGGATCAGGAGCATCCATGGTGGGACCTCTAGACCTGGTACGGAGCAAGCTGGGAGCCTCTTCAAAACCACCCTGGAAACCCACTGAGAAAGTCTCCATGTCCAGAATCTGTCCACGCACCTGAGCAGTCTGAGCCCGGGGCTGCCTGTTGATCAAACGCTGCACATACTGACAGTAGTTGGGAGTCATGCGCTTGAGAGTAGATCTCTTCATCTCCTAAAAAATGAAGTCACAACCATCTATCTTTCAAAGCTTGTCGGGCTGGCAGTAGTACAGCAAGTTCCTGTGATAGCCCCTGACACTAGCATCATCTCCAGCCTTACTTATCAGATTCTGACGGAAGAGCTTGGCAAGAGCATTGTAGTAGTAGTACATCCCTGAAATAGCAGGAGCAGGAAGAGATGGCACATCTGGATAGCAAATGCGAGAGATCTTCTCCACGGTAAAGGGCGCCTCGGAGTGAATCTTGAAACCTCCAGCCCTACCATCACCATAGCCTAGAGCATCACAGAAATCAGCAAACGTGGCAGTGAACACATCCTGGCCAGTCATCCAAGAGAAGGACTCCTCAGGGTCATTATGGAAGAACACAGTGCAGCAGAACTGACAGACCAACAAAGGCTGAATAGACTCGGAGAGAGTGACAAGGTCCATAACATCTATCTTGAGAAGAGCCTCATTGATGTAGCAAAAATCCCTGGAGACATACTGCTGAAAGTGCTCGACATTGAGGGATTTAGGCACCACATAGAATCCACTCTTCATATGCTCAGATGCATCATAGTAATCATCCCACATAGCATGCTGAGAATCAGTCCAGAACCTCTTGTCAGTGCCAGTGTACTGCCTCTCATGAAAGCGGTACGGGTTTGCAAGGCGAAGTTTACGCCAAGTGCTGATATTGGCTGTACCCAAGTTCTCTTCAATCTCCTGCTCCTTCTCCACATCCACCGGGCCACGAGCCCCCTTTCCCTTCCGAGGTGGATGAGGTCCACGAGTGTAAACAAGCTTGGACCTCATCCGTGGTCCTGCAGCTGCAGAGCTGCCACCTTCAGCTGCGGTCTTCCCTGTCTAACGAGTATGGCGCGAAGACTGCCCCTCAACTTCATCAATCTTCCTCTTCTTGGCCTCGAAGGTGCGAAGCTCTTCTGCGGTTTCAATCCGGTAATCACTGTCCTCAGTCAAGAAAGAGTCTAAAAAACGCAAGCAAAGCAAAGCAACACCAGATAAAGATACATGTCACGGAAAAGGAACTCAAAGTCGGGTAGGGACAAGTGCACGATAGAGAGGTAGTATGGTAGTGAGGTTCGGCGCCAGGTCCGGCGGGACCGGACCATGGGCCGGACCATCCGGCGGGCCGCCGGGCCATTCCGGCGAGCTCACCAAACTGGTATACTGAATGCCAGTTTGGTGGGTCCGCCGGAACGGTCCGGTGGACCGCCGGATGGTCTGGCGCCAGGTCCGGCGGCCGCCAGACACTTCGCCGAAACTCACGAATGTCGTACTACCCGCAATCTTGACTCAAATAACTTGTCACTACCAACTTTAAGGATACAGAGATGCCAAGGAACAAACAATAGCCCAACAAGGAATGAAACCCTAAAGGATCTATCCCTAGACAAAATGAATCTAACCCTAGAAACACACACTAGATCTACTCATACAAGAGCATGAACAAACGAAGTGTGAGGCAAGGGCTAGAGGAGGGAGAGAACACGAGGGAGTTACCCGAAGACATGGTGCATAAGAAGATGGGGAAAAATCCCGATCTCCCAATGCGGTTGACGAAACGCAACGATCTTCGGAGGAAAGCTTCAAAACACCCCGATCTACACCCGATCTAAAATTGGAAGGGATTGGTCGGGTGGAGAGGCTAGAGGGAGGAGAAGCTTGATGGGGCGGCGGCAATGGAGTTGGGGGTGGGCATGGGGAGGGAGGAAAGTGGAAGAAAACTGCACAGGAAACCCTTCCCATGAATTTATACAGGTCGCCAGTCCGGCGGTAAGTCCGGCGGGACCGGGCCATGTGCGGGACGGTCCGGCGGGCCGCCGGGCCATTCCGGTGAGGCCGCCAAACCGGTATACTGAATGCCAGTTCGGTGGATCCGCCGGGCTGGCCCGGTGGGCCGCCGGGCAGTCCGGCGCCAGGTCCGACGACCGCTGGGCAGGCTGCCGAAACACCTTTAGGACTAGAAAGATTTGGCAATTTCGAAATGTGACATGTATCAACAAGAAAAGCATGGCGTGCAGAAGAAATCAACAGCCATCAAACTTGTTTGCAAGAGAATCAACTTGAGATTGCATGCCTTCCAAAGAAGAGCAACAACAAAACACGAGATTTGAAGACATGCAATGGTGGGGGATTTCTCCCCCTATGTGTGATCACCAATGTCGTGACACCACGAAGAGACATGCTTGGGCTCAAATGACATTAGTGATCTTATGATGTCGCACACTTGAGTATGCATCGTGCATTAGTTGACACGATGACTATCCTCAACTATACGCATCTAGACTAGAACAACACACTATAATATGGGAATGAGTGCACACGATCAAGCCACATTGCAAGAGTCTACGATATTCAATTCATGCCTCAACTCTCGGAATCTTGCTTCATCAAGAGGCTTCGTGAAAATGTCGACGAGTTGGTCTTGTGTACCTACATAAGATAGGTTAATCTCACCTCGGTTGACATGCTCATGGATGAAGTGGTGGCGGATCTCGATGTGCTTGGTCTTGTTATGTTGAACCGGATTATGAGCGATCTTGATGGCACTCTCATTGTCACACAAGAGTGGCACCTTGTCGAAGTGAATACCATAATCCTCCATGGTTTGCCTCATCCAAAGGAGTTGAGCACAACAACTCGCGGCCGCCACATACTCGGCTTCGGCGGTGGAGAGAGACACACAATTTTGCTTCTTGGAAGACCAACAACCAAAGACCTACCAAGAAATTGGCATGCCCCGGAAGTTGACTTCCTATCCACTTTGTCTCCCGCCCAATCCGAGTCCGAGTACCCACAAGCTCAAAGCTTGCTCCCTTCGGGTACCAAAGGCCAAAAGTTGGGGTATCAATCAAATATCGAAAGACTCTTTTGACCGCCATTAAATGGCTTTCCTTAGGGGCGGCTTGATATCGTGCACACATTCCCACACTAAGCATGATATCCGGTCTAGATGCACAAAGATAGAGCAAAGACCCAATCATAGAGCGATAAAGTTTTTGATCCACTTCTTTACCATTAGGATCGAGATCAAGAGTAACCTTTGTAGGCATGGGAGTCTTGGCTCCCTTCACTCCGGTATCCATCTTGAACTTCTTGAGCATGTCTTGGGTGTACTTGGCTTGATTGATGAAGGTGCCACCCTTCAATTGCTTTATCTCAAAGCCAAGAAAGAATTTCAACTCCCCCATCATAGACATCTCAAATTTATCTGTCATTAGTCTTGCAAATTCATCATTGAAAGATTTGTTAGAAGAACCAAAAATGATATCATCTACATAAAGTTGGCATATGAAAAGCTCCCCGTTTACTTTCTTAGTAAAAAGAGTGGGATCAATGAGGCCTATCTCAAACCCACGGTCTACAAGAAGCTCTCTAAGATGCTCGTACCACGCACGTGGGGCTTGTTTAAGGCCATAGAGTGCCTTATCGAGCTTGTAGACATGGTTCGGAAAGTTAGGATCCTCAAAACCCGGGGGTTGCTTTACAAACACTAACTCATGCAAAGGACCATTTAAGAAAGCACTCTTCACATCCATTTGTTGCAACTTAAAATTATGATGTGATGCATAAGCAAGAAGGATACGGATGGACTCAAGGCGAGCCACGGGTGCAAAAGTCTCTCCATAGTCGATGCCTTCAATTTGAGAGTATCCTTGAGCAACCAAACGAGCCTTGTTCCTCACAACAATTCCATTTGCATCTTGCTTGTTCTTGAAGATCCACTTGGTTCCAATGACATTGCGGCAATCCTTGGGCTTCTCACTAATGACCAAACTTTGTTGCGCTCGAAGTTATTGAGTTCTTCATGCATGGCTTCTACCCAATCCGGGTCTTCAAGCGCTTCAAACACCTTTTGAGGTTCCACACAAGAGATATAGGCATGGTGGTTACTAAAGTTTGCCAATTGCCTCCTCGTGGACACCCCTTTCCTTACACTTCCAATCACATTCTCCAAGGTGTGGCTACCTCTTTGGAGAGTTGTTGCAATCTTCATGGCACGGCGAGCTTGAGCTTCTTCAAGAGATTCTTGAGAGGCCACTTGGTCATCACCACGGTTTTGGTCCTCGCCTTGACCTTCAAACCGAGCATGCTCATCAACTTGAGCTTGCTCAATGTCTTGAACTTGATCTTGATCACCACTTGGTGAAAATCACCATCATGCTCATGGTCTTGATCTTGATCATGCTCACATGGTTGAGGGGCTTGAGCTTGTCTTTGGCTAGCATCAAAGGGACCTTGAGGAGCTTGTTGTGTTTGAGAGGGTGAAGGCTCCACTTGAGTAGAGCATAGTCCTTCTCCTTCCGCCAAAAGGTGTCCCTCAACGGGTATGAGATGTCCCACACCCATTCTTCTTATGGCAAGAGGAGGTATTTCGTCACCTACATCAAAAACACCACGTTGCTCCACACGGGAGCCGTCATTCTCGTCGAATCTCACGTTAGAAACTTCAACAACTCGAGCGGAGAGTTTGTCAAAGATTCTAAAGGCGTGAGATTCGGCGGCATAGCCAACAAAGGTACCCTCAAGAGCTTTTGAATCAAATTTGGACAAATGGACACCTTTCTTAAGATAGTAGCACTTACAACCGAATACCCGAAAGTACTTGATGTTAGGCTTCTTTCCAATGAGGATCTCATAAGGAGTCTTGTTCAAGCCCTTGCGGAGATATAACCGGTTCGACGCATGACATGCGGTATTAATGGCTTCGGCCCAAAAGTTATACGGAGACTTGAATTCCGCTAACATGGTCCTAGCCATATCAATGAGAGTCCGGTTCTTCCGCTCGGCTACACCATTTTGTTGGGGAGTGTAGGGAGATGAGTATTGATGGGAATCCCCTCTCACTGAGAAAATCATTCAAGGTGTAGTTCTTGAACTCGGTGCCATTGTCACTTCGGATCATCAATATGTCTTGACCATATTGGCGTTGCACTTCATTGGTGAAGTCTTTGACGGTTTGTTGAGTCTCACTCTTAGAGCAAAGAAAAAGACCCAAGTGTATCTTGAATAGTCATCGACAATCACCAAGCAATACTTCTTTCCTCCAAGACTTTCATAAGAGGGAGGGCCGAAGAGATCCATGTGAAGGAGCTCTAGGACCCTCTTAGATGAAATATGGTCTTGCTAGGATGAGGAAGTTCATGCATCTTTCCTTCAATGCAAGCTCTACACACACGATCTTTTGAAAAGGTTAGATCGGTTAGTCCTAGGATGTGGTTGCCTTTGTGGAGACTTTGCAAAGTTCTCATATTGACGTGGCCTAGCCGGCGATGCCAAAGCCATCCCACATCAACTTTAGCCATGAGGCATGTCGCGGCTTTAGTGACCTCCTTCGAGAAGTCGATCACATATAAGCCATTTTCGACATGCCCTACATGAGCTACATTAAGAGACTTGCTCCACAAAAGAACTACAATCCCAACATCAAAGAAGGTTGCAAAGCCCATATTAGCAAGTTGAGCAACGGAAAGAAGATTATATGAAAGGGACTCAACAAGCATGACATCTTCCACGGTAACATTGTGAGAGACAACAACCTTGCCGAGACCCAATACCTTTGACCTTGAAGAATCCCCATAGGTGACGTAGCCCGCATGGGATGAACCGGTGCGAAGCTCCTTCACCATTTCTTTGCTCCCGGTCATATGATTGGTAGCACCACTATCAATTATCCATTGACCACCACCGGAAGCAAAGCCCTACAAGAGATCAAGTCTTGACTTTAGGTCCCCATTTCTCAATGGGTCCTTTCTTGTTAGTGACAAGGGTCTTTGGAACCCAAATAGACCATGCAACATATTCATTTGATGAACCAACAAATTTAGCATAAACATGTCCATCTTGTGCACGGCAAAGAACATAGGAAGGATTATATTTTCCCGCAAAGTTATTATGGTTGGGCATAGCCTTTTTGCCATTCCCAATAACTTCCCTCACCTCCTCCTCAAATACATTACCATTCTCATCATAGCATATTTCACTAGGAACATGCTTCTTTAATGAGGGAGGAGGCGCGGGGACATTCTTCTTCTTCTTCTTCTTGTTCTTCTTCTTCTTGTTCTTCTTGGACTTGGATGTAAATCCAAGTCCCGTCTTGTCACCATGTTGCTTTTGAGCATTCAAAAGCTCATCAAGCATCTCTTTCCCTTTAGGGGGGCTTTCTCACAAGGGGGGTTAGTTGAGCATGAACTTGCAACAAAAGTGCTAGAAAGAGACTTGGTTGCTTCATTAGCAATTATAAGATTTAGTTTCTCATTTTGCAACCTAAGTTCATTAGCAACGGATTGAGCAATATCACGATCACTTTTAAGTTTGGCAATATCCAAATTGTAGATTCTTCAAGACCCAACATGGATGTCTCAAGTGACATCCTTATGTCTTGCTCTTCCTCAAGAGATTGAGTAAGAGAAGCAATTTCATCGGCATAGTCACGAGCATGCCCCTCAAGTTCAAAAATGCGTTCATCATTTTTATCATTTACTTGGATGGCTTCATTAAGTTGATCTAGGAGATCTCAAAGCGAGCTTTGGTCTCCCCATGCAAGGTTGACATGAACATGTCCATTTCATTTAGATCATCATTTTCACCAACTCGTTCAACACAATCCATCAAAGATAAGCTTTTAGGTATGATGGGTGTGAGAGGCGGTGATACCTTTGTAGCGTGAGCCATGAGACAAGTCGCATTGTGGTTGGAGCGCTTTGATTCATTTGCGGAAGTGAATAGAGATGATGAGGGGTTAGGATGGGCAATGGCGATGGCGGCCCTTCCTATTTCCTCCTTATCACTTGCATCATCCTCGGAGAGGTACTCTTCTTGAGTTATCAAAGCGTGAGTTGGAAGGACTCTCTTCTTGTCGGAGTTCCTTGGGTAAGACTTGGACTTCATTTTCCTATGGACAAGCCTTCCATTGTGATCTTCAACTCTTTCATAAGGACACTCCACAATAAAGTGGTTAGTGTTACCACAATTGTAGCAAGTCCTCACTCTACTTGTAGCCTTGGGCTTGGAGGGGCTAGATGACTTCCACTTCTTCATGAATGCCCTTTGAGCAAGAGCCATATGCTCGGCATGAGCATACTTCATATCCTCAGGGCTTCCACCCAATACTTCTTCCTCTTCCAACAAGCTTTCTTCTTCATGATAGGTGACTTTTGCCTTCAAAGCAAGGTTGGGAGCACGCACACCACGTGCACGAGCAAGAGCATCATCCGCATTCTTCTCGGAGATCTTCCTTGCCATCATCTCTTGGAAAATGTCATGAGCGGACATCGTCCAGAAATTTGCATTTCCCTTGATGGAGTTCACGGTTTCCCTATGGAAGGGCAAGAGAGCTTGAATGAACTTCCTCTTCATCCATCTCCAATCACATTGGGTGGAGCCAAGATCCGTTAGCTTCACTTGGAGTGACGAGAGATGCCTATGGAGTTCTTCGGGAGTTTCACCATCAAGCATGGCAAAGTTGTCCGCTTCATTGGAGGCTTCATCAAACTTGGATTCTTGAATACTCTCATTCCCAATGAAGAGGTTGGTGAGAATATCCCAAGCTTCTTTGGCGGAGGTGATGTTGCGGACGAACGCCTTGTCCTTCTCGGTAAGCAACATGTGAATGAGATGCAAGGCGGAGGCATTGAGTTGCTTGTCGATTTGCTCCCAAGGTAGCAAGTTGGTCAAATCCTAGGAAGTTGGATGGAAACCCTGCTCAATGATCCTCCAAAGCTCAATAGACACAAAGTTTAAGTGAGTGCGCATGTTATCTTGCCAATTGGCAAAGCTAGAAGCATCAAGTGGTGGCGGTGGGCCGCAAGAAGCAAGGTGTGGCATTTGAAGGTGTCTTCCAGGGACATAGCTCATAGGATGTGGAATTTCTGTGCTATGTCCCCGAGAGGTGTCATCCTTCTTAGGGGTGTCATCTACTTTGGGGGGTTCCTCTCCGCCCTCATCCCCATCCTCATCCGGATTATCCTCGTCTAAGATGGGCTTACCCGAGGATTCAACCGGGGTCGGTGGAGTGGTACTAGATGTTCCACTAACGAGGGCATCAAGTTGAGATTTTTGGCTTTCCATGGCTGCCATCATGGCATCCATACGTGCCATTATATTATTAAGATCCCCCTTAGTGGCGGGTTCCTCTTCGCCCATAACCTCTTAGGCGGTTAAGCCCAATCAAAGAGCACTAGGCTCTGATACCAATTGAAAGGATCGGTACGGGCGACTAGAGGGGGGTGAATAGGAACTAAGTCAATTTTTAATCTTTTTCAATTTTAAGGCTTAACACAAAGTAAATTCACTAGATGTGCAACTAGGTGAATTTCCTATAAGTGGCAAGCATGCAAGTAAACAAGTAACTAGCAAGATACAAGTAAGGGAAAGAAATAACCGAAGAGTGGAGACCGGAGACACAAGGATGTATTCCCGTAGTTCCTTCCTTTTGAGGGGAAGTACGTCTATGTTGGATAGGTGTGGTGACACGGAGTCGACCAACGCCACAAAGGCTCACCTTGTTCTCCGGTGAGCAAGCCACAGAGGCTAGCTCGTTTCCACTAAGCGGTGGTATTGGGGGAACCACGAATCCCTTACACGGAGCTTGGGGCACAACTCCACAACTCAATTGGAGGCTCCCAAGAAAGCCACGGAGGCAAGAATCATCACAAAGACAAGTCAATCAACCAATTACAACACCTAGGGTCACAAGAACCCCAAGGTGCAAATCCTCCAAGCAAATGGAGGTGGAAATGAAATTCCTTCGGTGAAGATGTAGATCGGTGCCTCCTCCTTCAATCCTCCAAAGATCAAGAGCTTTGGTTGGCTAGAAGGGGAGATCTATGGAATTTGGTATTTTTCCAATGGGGGAGGGTGAGAGCTTCAAAGATGAACAATGGTTGGTGAAGTTCTAACCCTACCCCAGCTGAGAGAAGGGGTATTTAAAGGTAAGTGGGAATCTGGCCGTTGGAGGGAGCACCCAGCAGCAAACCCAGCGATAAGTCCGACGGCGCTGGCCTCTGGGCCGGACGCCCCGGTGGTGAGTTCGGCGGGACCGGACTGCTCGCCGGATGTCCGGCGGATCCGCCGGGCGGATCCGGCGCCCCGCCGGAAACGCAATCAGTACACCAATCCGGCGGCTCCGCCGGGCTGGTCCGGTCTGCCGCTGGATGGCCCGGTCTGGGAGCCGGCCAGACCACTTTAGGCCACTTTTCGGCAGGTGATTCCACCATGTTCCTTTTTATGCATTAGAACCCCTTCACCTGTGAACTTAAACCTGTATGCATTTAGTTTTAAATATTAGTTCACACAAAACATAGCCATGTCATTGTAAATCAAAAAAGTAGAAAGGGACAAATGTCCTTTCAATATACCAACATAAAAATTCCTAAGGAGGATCATGGTAGAGTGCTTTTTGGTACACCTATGATGAGCATTGTTAATACGATACCAAGCATCTTTTAAACTTTCTCCCCCTTGTTGCTTAAAACTACAAACTTCTACTTCAGGATTACTCATTTTAACAAAACTAAAAGCAGATAAGTAAAAACAACTACCAAGGATTCTAATTTTTTGGGTTTTTGATATAAAACAATGCAGGTAAAAATAAAGAAAAGCAAAACAATAACAAAGTAAAGGATGTGTGTGCGAAAAACTCCCCTCACATAAGTCTTTCACTCTTCCCCGGCAACAGCGCCAGAAAAGAAGCTGCTGGCGCATAGTTGACGTGGGAATATGTAGTTGATGTGGAAACTTCTTCTTATTCAATCCCCGGCAATGGCGCCAGAAAAGAGGCTGATACTCCAAGTTAATGTGGAAGATCAGAGGTCCTTTTGCGTGGTGAATGACCATCCCGCTGGGAACCCCAAGAGGAAGGTATGATGAGTATAGCAGCTTGTTTTCCCTCAGTTAAGAAACCAAGGTTTATCGTTTAGGAGAAAAGCAGACAATGACAACCGAAGGTGATGCTTGCTAGTTTGCGACAGCTTCAGACAATTTATATATGGTGCCTCGTCCAAGCTTTGCTTGCTAGCTGCAACGCAGAACCAGCACACACACAACCAAGTACTTTGTTCCCAACTTGCGATGAGGTTATCAATCTCACCGGTTTGCTTGAAAGAAAGGTTATAAGCGTATCGAGTGGAAAACAGTAGAGTATGCGAATAAAGTAAATAGTGCGAGTAAAGTAAACAGGTAATAGCAATATGATGGAAATAGGACCGGGGTCCACAGTTCACTAGTGGTGTCTCTCCATAAGATAAATAACACATGCTGGGTAAACAAATTACAGTTGGGCAATTGATAGAATAAAGATAAATGTGATATGTCAAGAAGATCACTATGAGATTTACTCTGGGCATTACAACAAAATACATAGACTGCCATCCAACTGCATCTATGACTAATAATCCACTTGTGGCGAATTAATCCGAGAACTCCACAAGTATTAAGTTGCGAACAACAGATAATTGCATTAAGCAAAGTGTGTAATGTAAACAAAGCATATGCCCTTGAGCATATGAATGTTGTTTTCTCCCTAGTAGCAATAGCACATCTACAACCTTAGAGGTTTCTGTCACTCCCCCAGGTTAAATAGAGGCATGAACCCACTATCGAGCATAAATACCCCCTCTTGGAGTCACTAGCAACTACTCGGCCAAGATAGCTACTAACAACGGAGAGCATGCAAGATCATAAACAACATAGAGATAACATAAGATAATATTCAGTACAACAACTCAATCATAAATACCAATATTCATCGGATCCCAACAAACCAAACATGTAGAATTACATAACGGTAATCTCAATCATGTAGGGCAGCTCATGAGATCTAAACATGAAGCACATGGTGGAGAAGATAACCATCTAGCTACTGCTATGGACCCATAGTCCAAGGTAGACTACTCACTCATCGCTCTAGAGGCAAGGATGGTGATGAAGAAGACCTTCGGTGGTGATTCCCCTCTCTGGCAGGGTGCCAGGATGAGCTTCTGGACCCTCCCGATCTTCGGGTTGATGGCGGTGGCGGATCGCGATGTGGAAAAGTGATCAGGTACTTAGGTTTTTTCCGTCGGAGGGTCTTTATAGGCGAAGGGGCGATGTCAGAGGAGGGACCAGGTGGTCTCACACCATGGTGGTGCGGGCCAGGGGCTGGCCGCACCACCTATGTGTGTGGGCCCCTAGTGGCCCCTCTCCTTCTCTCCTTTGGATCTCTGGAAGCTTTCGGGTAAAATAAGACTTCAGGAACTTGTTTCGTCCAATTTCGAGAATATTTCCTGTGTATCAATTCTGAAACACAAAAATAGCAGAAAACGGGGAACTGGCACTGTGGCAACTTGTTAATAGGTTAGTTCCAGAAAATGCATAAAAGTTCCACGAAGTGTAACGAAACAATAGGCAAATGGTGTAAATCAAGCATGGAGCATTAAAAATTATAGATACGTTGGAGACGTATCACCCTTCGCCTATAAAGACCCCTCGACGGGAAAAACCTAAAGACCCGATCACTTTTCCAGAAACATATCACGATCTGCCGCCGTCATCGACCCAAGATTGGGAGGGTCCAGAAGCTCTTCCCGGCACCCTGCCATAGAGGGGAATCACCACTGGATGTCTTCTTCATCGCCATGCTTGCCTCCGGCGCGATGAGTGAGTAGTCTACCTTGGACTATGGGTCTAGAGCAGTAGCTAGATGGTTGTCTTCTCCACCTTGTGCTTCATGTTTAGATCTCGTGAGCTGCTTTACATGATCGAGACTACCTTTATGTAATTCTACATGTTGTGTTTGTTAGGATCCGATGAATATTGGTTTTATGATTGAGTTGATGTGCTGAATATTATCTTATGTTATCTCTATGTTGTTTATAATCTTGCATGCTCTCCGTTGTTAGTAGCTATTGATGGCGCGGTGATGATGGTGCCAGAAAGCTTGTTGGTGTTTGTTGATGAAGTAAAATGACCGGCCAGTTGGAAAACCCCAAGAGAAGGTTTTGATGAATATAGCAGCAAGTTTTCCCTCAGTTAAGAACCAAGGTATATCGATCAGGAGAAGAGCAGACAATACGACTGAAGGTGATGTGGACTAGCTTGCGACAGCTTCGGACAATTTATATATGGCGCCTCATCCAAGCTCTGCTTGCTAGCTACAACACGGAACTTGCACACAACACAACCAAATACTTTGCTCCCAACTTGCGATGAGGTTGTCAATCTGACCGGTTTGCTTGAAACAAAGGTTATGAGCGTATCGAGTGGAAAACAGTAGAAGTATGTGAGTAAAGTAAATAGTGCGAGTAAAGTAAATAGGTGATAGCAATATGATGGAAATAGGACCGGGGTCCATAGTTCACTAGTGGTGTCTCTCCATAAGATAAATAACACATGCTGGGTAAACAAATTATAGTTGGATAATTGATAGAATAAAGATAAACGTGATATGTCAAGAAGATCACTATGCGATTTACTCTGGGCATTACAATAAAATACATAGACCGCCATCCAACTGCATCTATGACTAATAATCCACTTGTGGTGAATCAATCCGAGAACTCCACAAGTATTAAGTTGCGAACAACAGATAATTGCATTAAGCAAGGTGTGTAATGTAAACAAAGCATATGCCCTTGAGCATATGAATGTTGTTTTCTCCCTAGTAGCAACAGCACATCTACAACCTTAGAGGTTTCCGTCACTCCCCCAGATTAAATAGAGGCATGAACCCACTATCGAGCATAAATACCCCCTCTTGGAGTCACTAGCAACTACTCAGCCAAGATAGCTACTAACAACGGAGAGCATCCAAGATCATAAACAACATAGAGATAACATAAGATAAATTTCAGTATAGCAACTCAATCATAACACCAATATTCATCGGATCCCAACAAACCGAACATGTAGAATTACATAACGGTGATCTCAATCATGTAGGGCAGCTCATGAGATCTAAACATGAAGCACATGGTGGAGAAGACAACCATCTAGCTACTGCTATGGACCCATAGTCCAAGGTAGACTACTCACTTATCGCTCTGGAGGCAAGCATGGCGATGAAGAAGACCTCCGGTGGTGATTCCCCTCTCTGGAGGGTGCCAGGAAGAGTTTCTGGACCCTCCCGATCTCCGGGTCGATGGTTGCGACGGATCGCAGTGTGTTCTGGAAAATTGATCGGGTACTTAGGTTTTTTCCGTCGAGGGGTCTTTATAGGCAAAGGGGCATCGTCAGAAGTGGACCGAGGTGGTCTCACACATAGGGGGCGTGGCCCAGGGCCTGGTCACAATGCCCTGGTATGAGGGCCCCTCGTGGCCCCACTCCATCTCCTCTTCGGATCTCTGGAAGCTTCCGAGAAAAATAAGACTTCAGGAACTTGTTTCGTCCAATTCTGAGAATATTTCCTATGTATCACTTCTGAAACACAAAAATAGCAGAAAACAGGGAACTGGCACTGTGGCGACTTGTTAATAGGTTAGTTTCGGAAAATGCATAAAAGTGCCACGAAGTGTAACGAAATAGTAGGCAAATGGTGTAAAAACAAGCATGGAGCATCAAAAATTATAGATACGTTGGAGACGTATCAGCTATCTTGGCCGAGTAGTTGCTAGTGACTTCAAGAGGGGGTATTTATGCTCGATAGTGGGTTCATGCCTCTATTTAATCTGGGGGAGTGATAGAAACCTCTAAGGTTGTAGATATGCTGTTGCCACTAGGGGGAAAACAACATTCATATGCTCAAGGGCATATGCTTTGTTTACATTACACACTTTGCTTAATGCAGTTATCTATTGTTCGCAACTTAATACTTGTGGAGTTCTCGGATTGATTCACCATAAGTGGATTATTAGTCATAGATGCAGATGGATGGCGGTCTATGTATCTTGTTGTAATGCCCAGAGTAAATCTCATAGTGATCCTCTCGACATATGCACATTGTCTTTATTCTATCAATTGCCCAACTGTAATTTGTTTACCAAGCATGTGTTATTTTATCTTATGGAGAGACACCACTAGTGAACTGTGGACCCCGGTCCTATTTCCATTATATTGCTATCACCTATTTACTTTACATGCACTGTTTACTTTACTCGCATACTACTATTGTTTTCCACTCGATATGCTCATACCCTTTGTTTCAAGCAAACTGGTGAGATTGACAACCTCATCGTAAGTTGGGAACAAAGTATTTGGTTGTGTTGTGTGCAGGTTCCACGTTGCCGCTCGCAAAGCAAAGCTTGGACGAGGTGCCCTATAAATTATCTGGAGCTGTCGCAAAGCTAGCGAGCATCACCTTCAGTCGTTTGGGTTTTTCCTACTAGTTTGGTAACCTTGGTTTCATAACTAAGGGAAAACTTGCTGCTATATTCATCAAACCTTCTCTTGGGGTTTCCAACTGGCCGATCATTTACTACATCAACTACACGCAAACAAGTTCTCTGGCACCACTTATCACCGCGCCATCAGATAGCATTAGCAGTGGCAAAAGTATTGTTCTCCTTCACATCATTAGGCAACACTTTTAATTTCAGAAGTTCAACAACATGAGCAAGGCTATCAACTTTAGAAGCAAGAATATCAATTTTGCCTAACTTTTCCTCAATAGACTTATTAAAAGTAGTTTGCTTACCGATGAAGTCCTTGAGCATGACTTCAAGCTTAGAGGGCGCAGCCCTAGTGTTGTTGGAGGAATTACCATAAGAGTTACCATAACCATTACTATTGGTAGAAGGATACGACCTATAATTGTTACTAGGAAAATTGTTCCTATAAGCATTGTTGTTAAAATTATTATTTCTAATGAAGTTTACATCAACATGCTCTTCTTGAGCAACCAAAGAGGCCAAAGGAACATTATTTGGATCAACATGAGTTCTATCATTAGAATGCATAAGCATTATAGCATCAATCTAGAGACATAAAAGTGCCTCCAGCAGCTGAATCCAATAGGTTCCTTGAAGAAAATTCAGTCCTGCATAAAAAGTTTGGACAATCATCCAAGTAGCCAGTCCATGAGTGGGGCAATTCTTTATCATAGATTTTATTCTTTCCCAAGCCTGAGCAACATGTTCATTATCAAACTGGCTAAACTTCATAATATTGCTACGCAAAGCTATAATCTTAGCAGGAGGATAGTATCTTCCAATAAAAGCATCCTTACACTTAGCCCATGAATCAATAATATTTTTAGGCAAAGACAATAACCAATCCTTAGCTTTTCCTCTCAAAGAAAAAGGTAACAACTTAAGCTTAATAATATCACTCTCTACATCCTTATATTTCTGCATCTCACATAGCTCAACAAAATTGTTGAGATGAGCTACAGCATCATCAGTACTAGCACCAGAAAATTGCTCTTTCATAACAAGGTTCAATAAAGCAGGCTTAATCTCATAAAATTTGCAGCAGGAGCAGGTGGCGCAATGGGAGTGCAGATAAAATCACTATTATTAGTGCTAGTAAAATCACATAACTTGGTGTTTTCAGGAGTAGCCATTCTAGCAAATCTAAAAGCAGACAAATAAAAATAACAACTAAGAGGAAACTAATTTTTTTTGTTTTTGATAAAATGATAGAAGCAAAAATAAAGTAAAGCAAAACTTAAAACAAAGTAAAGGATGTGCGTGCGAAACTCCCCTTACAGAAGTCTTCTTTTTCCTCCCTGGCAACGGTGCCAGAAAAAGTCTTGATGCGGCATGGTGTTGATGATGTAAATCACCGTCCAGTTGGGAACCCCAAGAGGAAGGTATGATGAGCACAGCAGCAAGTTTTTCCCTCAGTAAGAAACCAAGGTTCATCGATATAGTAGGAAAAAGCCAAACTCTAGAAGGTGATGCTTGCTAGCTTCACGACAGCTCCAAACAATTTATAGGGCGCCTCGTCCGGTGCTTTGCTTTGCGCTAGCAGCAACACGGAACCTGCACACAACACAACCAAGAACTTTGCTCCCAACTTACGATGAGGTTGTTAATCTCACCGATTTGCTGTAAACAAAGGAATGATCATATCGAGTAGAAAGCAATAGTAGTATGCGAGAAAGTAAACAATGCAAGTAAAGTAAACAGGTGATAGCAATATAAAGGAAATTGGACCGGGGTCCACAGTTCACTAGTGGTGTCTCTCCATAAGATAAATAACGACATGCTGGTAAACAAATTACAGCTGGACAACTGATAGAATAAAGATAACGTGCATATGTCAAGAGTATCACTATGAGATTTACTCTGGGCATTACAACAAGATACATAAACCGCCATCCAACTGCATCTATGACTAATAATCCACCCACGGGGAATTATTTGAGGACCCCGTGAATATTAAGTTGCAAACAACAGATAATTGCATTACGCAAAGTGTGTAATGTAAACAAAGCATATGTCCTTGGGTTTTCTCCCTAGTGGCAATAACACATCTACAACCTTAGAGGTTTCTATCACTCCCCCAGATTAAATAGAGGCATGAACCCAACTATCGAGCATAAATACTCCTTCTTGGAGTTACTAGTATCTACTTGGCCAAGATAGCTGCTAACAATGGAGAGCATGCAAGATCATAAACAACATAGAGATAACATAAGATAATATTTAGCATATCAACTCAATCATAACACCAATATTCATCGAATCCCAATAAACACAACATGTAAAATTACATAAAGATAGTCTCGATCATGTAGGGTAGCTCACGAGATCTAAACATGAAGCACATGGTGGAGAAGACAACCAACTAGCTACTGCTATGAACCCATAGTCCAAGGTAGACTACTCACTCATCGCGCCGGAGGCAAGCATGGTGATAAAGAAGACCTCCGGTGGCGATTCCCCTCTCCGACAGGGTGCTGGGAAGAGCTTCTGGACCCTCCCGATCTCGAGTCGACGACGGCGGCGGATCGCGATATGTTTCCGGAAAAGTGATCGGGTGTTTAGGTTTTTCCCGCCGGGGGGTATTTATAGGCGAAGGGGCAGCGTCAGAAGTAAACCATGGGCCCCTCACCATAGGACGGCACAGCCAGGGCCTAGGCCGCGCCCCCTGGTGGTGAGGCCAGCCTCTGGCTCGGCTCTGCCTCCTCTTCGGTCTTCTAGAAGCTTCGTTAAATATCTGGATGTTCGCCTTTTGTTTCATCCAATTCCGAGAATATTTCCTGTGTAACTTTTCTGAAACACAAAAACAGCAGAAAACAGGGAACTGACACTGTGGCATCTTGTTAATAGATTAGTTTTGAAAAAAGCATAAAAATGCCATGAAGTGTAACAAAATAGTAAACAAATGGTGTAAAAACAAGTATGGAGCATCAAAAATTATAGATACGTTTAAGACGTATCACTCACGCATCAGTGTCACCCCTATGCGTATGTTGCAGGATGTTTTCTTGGTTGTCGATGCAGGCTTGTAGAGACGTTGTCGCACCTCCGACGCTTTGGCTAAGTGCGACTGGCTACATAATGCCTCAACGTATTCTCAACATGATTAAATATCTAGTGATACCATGATACCACATCACAAAAATCAAATTTGTAAGTGTTAAAAAATTCAAAACAATTTTATAGAGCCCATAAGATGTGTATTTACATCCCCTTAATTTTTAAACTAAATTTGAAATACATACAGAGAAACAAAAAAGAGAAATTGCTACATGAATAGTATGGGTTTGTGCTTTTATCTTTTATGACACTATTTATCTTGGATTTGTCTTTTTTATTTCTCCCATTGTATTCCGAGTTTGGTTTTGAAAATTTCAGATATGGTACACATATCTTGTGATCATCCACAAATTTAGTTTGAAATTTTTTTGACACTTGAAAATTTGAATTTTAAAGAGTGGTATTATTGTATTAATTGTATTATGTAAGGTGTGGTATCGCTAGATATATGTTCTCATAGTATCTTCTCGGCGATTGCCCCATGACAATTCAGATTTAGTGCTTATCCTCCCACTAGCTCAGCTGCCACCTAGTTTCATCCCGCAACAGAACCAGCCGCTAATTGAGGCACAAGCAAAAAAAAAGGCTGGAATTTCCTCACTCAGACTCAACTCGTCTGGTGGACAGTGTCGAAGGAGAGAAACGCTAGGGGCACGATTGGTAGCCTATGACTTTTCTTTGGCTCCCTGTTCGCAGGCGCTGGCGGGCCTGGGTCGCGTCATGCGATGCAAAAGCCAACTTGAATTTTTTATTTGGTGTCCAATATTGCATCTAGAGAGCCAAAAGGTCCAGGTTGATTGGTTGTCTGCAGGCTCCAGTATACTCTCACCTCTTATTCATATGGTGGGTTTACCACATAGCTTTATAGACACTATTTTTCCACTAGTCGCTGCAGGGCAGAGGTCAAAGTGACGCAGCCACGCCGCCACTTGCCGCCGGTAGCCGCCGAAGTCGACGAGTCCGTCGTGCTGCGTTGGCGCTCGCTGCCGATAGGCACCAAAGCCGGCAAGTCCGAGCACGGTGAGCATGAGCACCTGAAACACATTGTAACAAGAACAATGTATGAGCACTGTGAAGAGGCCGGGCCAACGCCGGCGTGATGCCAAAACCGGCGACTCCGTCTCGCCGCGTTAGCGCTCGCCGCTGAAACCGATGAGTCCGTCGCATCGCGCCACGCTTCGACGATCCATGCTACAACAACGAGTTTGAACACCTTCAGTTCAGAGAGATGAACACCTTCAATTCATACAGGATGAACACCTTCAGTCCACAGAGGATGAACACCTTCAGTTCATGAACACATGTACGTACATCATTGCAATATACAAGGATGAACTCGAAACAGATAGTCAGAATGGATTCACCTCGTCAAGATGTATCTTTTTCATGTCAAACACATGATTAAACGAACCATGGTTATGCTAACTAGAACACCACGACACATAGACATACGTACACCATAGTAGCATACAAGAGAAATACAGACTATATTTTCTATGATCACCGAAGCAAAAAACTTAGAACACAAAAGTTGTGTGGAACAGTGTGGTGAAGCTACTCGCCAAAGAAATTTTTCAACGGCGGCTCGTGTGCGACGTATTTGACAAAATTTGGTCAAATTGATTTTAAACAAAATTAAAGCTTACACCAAATGAAACTCGAAACGGATAGTCAGAAAAGATTCACCTCGTCGAAGTGCATCTTTTTCATGTAGAACACATGTTTAAACGAACCACGGTGTATTAATATGAGAGGGCTTAGAATGAAGTAGTATTAAAAAGATAAGCTGAAGCAAAGCATACATATCCTCACATGCAAGATTCTCTCCCTTTGCGCCCTGTGAAAACTTCCAATTTGAGCGCATCCCAGGGCCTGTGTAGAGGGTACTTTTGAGTACTTTAAAATGCGTGCAGTACAAGATATGAAGAGACTCATGGCATCCAATCAACTCGGTTTCTTCTCTCCAGAGCCTGGTCCAACTGCTCGCAGACTATCAAACGCGCCCTAGAATTCTTGAGACTAGAGCTGCCAGGATGTCAACCCTCGAGGGATCATTTTGCAAGAAGGGAATCAAGTGGCTCATCG
The DNA here is from genome assembly GCA_007115705.1 of Dactylis glomerata. Classification (NCBI taxonomy): domain Eukaryota; kingdom Viridiplantae; phylum Streptophyta; class Magnoliopsida; order Poales; family Poaceae; genus Dactylis; species Dactylis glomerata. Next base: position 329,092 of record QXEO01000502.1, read on the forward strand.
TTGAATCTTGTTTCCGTCTTGGTTCAAATGTATAGAACGTGAGGGTGTAAACAGATTTTTTTTCCAACTCATTCACCATGAACGCTGATAAAATAGCACCTGCTCTGCTCTTCTTCCTGTTCGTGACATCGTTCGTTCCTTTGCTTGTGTGACAAACTAAAGAAAAGATTAATAGTTCACCTGAACCAATAATGCATTTTTTATTGTTACCAGTCATAACATTCGATTGATGGTCGGAAACACCGAAATACTAAGTTGATCTGATCGGTCGTCAGAACTGTCTCCAACATTGGGAACTTAAAGAGCCGATCACGAAACTAAGAAGAAGAAGAAGAAACAAAAAGAGCCGATCACGACCACGACGAGAAACTAAGAAGAAGAAGAAACAAAAAGAGCGGATCATGACTAGCTATGACGAGACGATGAAGGCGATGAGCACAGTGATATCGTCAGGCTTCCCGCCGCAGCGTCAGTCTCCTCGTAATGTCCGGCTATCGACGCTGTTGGGGATATACCAAATAGGTATATCAGCGACGTAGTCCTAAATCAGCAAGCCAGGGTGGCCCATCAGGGGTGGTATGGCGGATTCGTCATACCGGGCGGCCCAGTTGCTGAAGTTGCCACGATGGTACTGGACGCAGGCGTTTATGGCGGATCCTTAGACAGGCCCATGGCGGATTACTAACGACAGGTCCATGGCGGATCCGGAGACGGCCCATGGCGGGTTACCTTGACGTACACGCATAGGACTTAGTCTAGGACTCCAAGTTGTATCCGCTCCGGTACCAACGTGTAGCCCACGTCAGACGCCTTTATAAGCCCAGCGTGGAGCAGCCTTTGAGGCGAGAGACAAGTCATACGGCCAATCGCATAGCGAAACAGCTAACCTCATCATTGTAATTGAGCACTTGTTGCCATATAGTGAATTATAGCAGCACGTAGGATCTCACCACCATCGCGGGATCTGAAGCTGGGTAAACTCGTGCTACCACCGTCCTGGATCGCTCCTCCGTGTTCACCCCCTTCCACAAACCGCCATACCCCTACCTCTATGGCAGATCTGTTGACGAAACCACGACAGTTGGCGCCCACCGTGGGGCTAAGCGCGTCTGGAGCGCGGATCCAGGAGGGATCCGCCTTTGCAGGCATCGGCGACACCGTCGCCATCGGGCGCGTCCTCTATGTTCTGGCTTCCCCATCGTCCCAGCAGATAACCTCTGGGTGCCAGCTAGAGAAGACCCTGCTTGATTCACCATCGTTCTGATTGGAGATATCCATATCTTCATTGGAGAGACAAACCCTACCCCCGATACGGAAACCAATTTCCGGCGGATCGGTATGGCTGAAATCCCCAAACGGACCGCTTTCGAGCTGGATACGGAGGAGGACTCATCTGATCTGGAACTTTCCAAGTTGCCCAGATCGGATCCGAAAAGTAATCCCACCCAGCCCGCCCTAGAGGTAGAGGAAGTGGTGGAAGACCGATGTGAATCCGCCATGAGTAATCTGGCGTTAGAGACACCGCGATACTGCCTTGTTGCATTCGCAGGTATCACTTCGGGATCTACCTCCAATGGAGAAAATAGTCCAGGTGAATCCATCCTTGAGGAACTTAACGAAAGTGGTGAATCGGATGACTGGGATAGCAAAGGCTATGATTCTGACCACTACGATGCCGCCATAAGGAAACTCGAGGCGGAATTGGCGCAGCAGGCACTTGAAGAGCAACGAGCAGCGGCCAAGCAGGTGTTTGTAACCAACAAAGGAGATGATGCTGGGCAGACAACTGGTGACCCGCCATCTCAGGCAGTCCATGACAGAGATGCCGGCAATGAGTAGGGTAACCCGCCACCAGCCGCCGATCCTGCCACGGAACAACTTCCTGAGATCCACGGCGGACCCAGGCCTCTGCAACCCGCCATCCCCGTGGACCAGCACCCGGAAGACTTCACGACCCCACTGGACAAGGTCGTCTATGGAACTCTAGCAGATCCAATCACCCCTGACTATGTCAGAGATGTGAACGATCTCGAGAAGAAGAGGCAAGCACTCCTCAAGGAAGCAAAGCGAGTCGAGAAGATGGGCAAGCAGGTTGATGACAACATTGCTAAAGCTCAAGACACGCTGAAGCGCGCAAGGAACATGGAAGAGAAGTATGCCACTCTCATCCAGAACCAGATCAACGAGGGAGGCGACCCACAGCTGGTACGAAACCTCGAGCTCACTGTACCAACAGCGGAAACTCTGGCCAAGATGTACATCAAGAATCTGCCATACGTGGATAAAAACCGCGATGAAGTCAGGGCTATGCCCATTGAGAATATTGTGGCTGCAAAGGAGCTATTGGAGCATAATAAGAGCCCAGCAGCCCTAGAAACGGTGGTGAAACTGATGACAAAAGCATTAGTGCAGCAGGAGAAGGCTATGTCCTCACGACGGCTCAAATCCGATCCCACGCTATGCAGATCCAGCACTGCCTCTAAGGCTCCGGGGGCTGGCAACCATGGTACGCGCCCTGACAACGAATCTCATACCGGATCCTCAGAAATCCGAAGAAGAGAAGCTCGCAACCGGGCGAACGCCATCCCAATATCCTCCGATGACAAACCAAATGGCAAAGGCCCACAGAGAAATTCATCGCCACCCTGCAAGAATTACCCCGCTTACGGATACCAACAAGACAATGTTGCCCCTCGCCATAAGACCAACATGCCGCCACCAAAGTATAAGACGTTCAAAGTCCCAAAGGGAGGGATCGTCATACGCGACAATGATGGCAAGCGAGGATGAAGCTGTGATGCTGGACGCAAAGACGATCCACCACGACGGAAAACCAGCAGAGACGGCGGATCCAAGAGAAGGGACCGATCTCGCCATGATGACGGCGCGCACCATGACGGCGACAAAGACAAGCATCGCTCCACTCGCCACCACGATGACAAAGGGCAAGGCTCCCGCCGCCATAACGATGATCCATCTCCACAAAGAACGGAAGGAAGCCTTCATAGCTGCAAAGATCAGTCGCATGACGGCGAGAGTAAACAACGACGCGACCCTTCGCCATCCCCACCAGGGAGCCCCCATGGCGGCGGCGGTGGTGGTGGTGGACCAGCAAGGTCACGCAACTCTCGCAAGGATCCGCCGGACCAGAAGCCCTACGATGCTCGTACCCATCTAAACGAGATTGCCAAGTCTCAAACAGCCTTCTTCCTCGGCCCAAAGTGCTTTGGACAATGGATTCGTGATGAGCCCATCCCGCATGGGTTCAAGATTGAGAAAAATATCCGCCAGTACAGTGGAGTTGATCGGACTTTAACTTGGCTACAAGACTACTTCAACGCAGTACAATTCGCCGGGGGATCACCCAATGTTGATGTCCGCTAGTTGCCCCTGATGCTATCTGGCACTGCGAGGCAATGGATCAACAACTTGGCAGAAAACTCTATCCAAACCTGGTTCAATATGCAAACTGCGTTCACCAAAAACTTTGAGGGGACTTACAAGAGACCCCATAACATTGGTGACCTCCACCGGTGCCGACGGGCTGACGACGAGACTTCCTAAACTTTCCTCGCATGATGGCTAGATATGAAGAACTCCTGTGAAGGGGTTACTGATGAATCTGCCATCCTTGCATTTATTGGCAGTTTAGAGAGAGGCCAGCTGCTCCGCCATCGCCTGTTGCGGGAAAGGAACGAAGGGAAACTAACCCTAAATTCCATGATCACCATCGCAAGGAACTACACGGCCGTCGATGACGACGCCCGCGAATCTCTGAAGGCTTCCGCCATCCAGAACACTGGAAAGCAGAATAGCAGCAACAAACAGAAGAATCTGCCAGAAGAGCAGCAGGCTCCAGATATGGTGGCCACAACCTTCGCTGACAAGGGCCAAAGCAGCCAGCGCGGCAGGGGACGTGGCGGTAGCGGTGGCCAGCCGCGGAGTTCTGCAACTCCTGCTTTGGCGCCATCCGCCCCCGTGTCTTACGATGAATACCATGATATGCCATGTTTTGCCCATCATGACGCTTCAGGAAAGTGCAACCACACCAACCGGAACTGCAAGTTTGTCAACGACCTCAAGGCGGATCAAGAAGCTAGCTTCAAACGTAGCCGGCGACAACGGCCTCGTGGCAAAGGAAAAGCGGACAAAGACAATGAGTCCAGGGATGGCAGTGACATGGACGAAAACCCTGCACCCAAACCCGCCAAAAAGGCAGAGGGTGGCGCTGGCAAGAGCAACCCAATCAAGGACAAAAAAGGTGCCTTTCACACATTCCTTGGACCCCCCACGGCTAAGGCACAGAGAGCTGCTATGCGCTACCTTAATGCCACCGTCCCAAAAATCCGCCAGTACGTCCGATGGTCCGAGGTCCTGGTGCACTGGAGCCGCGATGATCATCCATAGCACATCCCAGATGGATATTACGCCATGGTGGTATGCCCTGTAATCCATGGCTATGAGTTCTCCAAATGCTTAATGGATGGCGGCAGCAGCCTGAACATCATGTACGTGGAAACTTTGACAAAGCTCGGCCTTACCAAGACCCAACTCCACCATAGCGTGGTCACCTTTTATGGGGTAGTTCCTGGTCGCCAAGCCAAGTCCCTCGGGTCCATCACACTCAAGGTTGCCTTCGGTAGTGAGGAAAACTATAGAGAAGAGCCCATAACCTTTGAGGTTGTCCCGTTCAAAAGCACTTACCACGTGATCTTCGGGTGCCCCACCTTCCACAGCTTCCATGCAAGGCCATGCTACATCTACAATCAGCTGAAGATGCCAGGACCGGATGGCATAATTACCGTTTATGGCAGCTTCAGAAAGGCAAAGGAGTGCGAGGAAGGAGAAGCCGCCTTCGCGGAAGCAGTGTTCTTCGGCGAGGAGTTCAAAGAAATCCATGCCGCTACGGACCCCGCAGAGATGCCAGCATCCAAGCAGGAGGTTTCCGCCTCCCCGCCCACCTTCAAGCCTACGGTCGACACAAAGCAGGTGGAACTAGTCACTAGCGATGCCGCCAAGACCACTGCCATTGGGACAAACTTGTCCCCCAAATAGGAAAGCGCGCTTGTCAAGTTCCTCTGTGAGAACCGGGACATCTTTGCATGGCAGCCATCTGACATGACGGGTGTACCCAGGGAACTCACTGAGCACGCTCTGTAGATAATTCCTGGCTCTAAGCCAGTAAGAGAAGCCATGAGACGCTTCAGAGATGAAAAGTGCCACGCCATAGCAAAGGAAATTTCCAAGCTATTGAAAGCATGCTTCATCAATGAAGTGATACATACTAAGTGGGTGGCAAATCCGGTGCTAGTTCCTAAGAAAAACACAAAAGTTCTGCGCATGTGTGTAGATTACACTGGCCTGAACAAAGCGTGTCCAAAAGACCCTTTTCCCTTGCCTCGCATTGACCAAGTCATTGACTCAACGGCAGGATCAGAGCTGCTGTATTTCTTAGATGCCTACTCAGGATACCACCAGATCAAGATGAAAAAGTCCGATCAGCTCGCTATGTCATTTGTAACACCTTATGGCACATATTGCTATGTCACAATGCCATTCGGTCTGAAGAATGCAGGAGCAACATATCAGCGCACTATGCAAAAGTGCCTGGCAGATCAAATCGGATGAAACATCCATGCATATGTGGACGACATCGTAGTTATGTCTAAAAAGCAAGATGGCCTTATAGCGGATTTGCAAGTGACCTTCGACAATCTTAGGAAGTACAACATGATGCTTAACCCCACGAAGTGTGTCTTCGGGGTCCCAGCTGGACAACTCCTAGGATTCATCGTCTCCCACCGTGGAATTGAGGTTAACCCAGAGAAGATCAAGGCAATCCTCGACATCTCCCGGCCCATAGATCTAAAAGACGTACAACGACTCACAGGCTGCATGGCAGCAGTGAGCAGATTCATCAGTCGTCTTGGCAAGAAGGCTTTGCCACTCTACAAGCTGATGAAGAAATCAGACGAATTCGTCTGGACCGACGAGGCAGACGCTGCACTTAAGGATCTGAAGAGAGTGTTATCCACTGCACTAGTCCTAGCGGTTTTCGAAGACCAGGAACCCATGTTACTATACATGGCGGCAACTAACAGGGTAGTCAGCATCGTCATGGTGGTAGAGCGTAAGGAAGAAGCGCAGGAGTATGGCGTACAACGACTAGTCTACTATGTCAGCGAGGTCCTGACGGAATCCAAGCAACGCTACCCTCACTACCAAAAATTGGCATACAGAGTTTTCCTAGCTTCTCGTAAGTTGAGGCATTACTTCTATGACCATAAGATCACAGTGGTGAGCAAAGCCCCGCTGAAGGACATCATCAACAACAGTGATGCAACAGGACGAGTTGCGAAGTGGGGCATTGAATTGGCCTCTTTCGACATTGACTATAAGCCTCGCACCGCCATCAAGTCTCAGGCTTTGGCGGAATTTATGATGGATTGGAAAGAAGCGCAGGAAACTACGCCCATCCCAGAACCAGAGCATTGGGTGATGCACTTTGATGGCTCAAAATTGCTACACGGCTCGGGGGCTGGAGTGACACTCAAATCTCCTAAGGGAGATGAGCTAAGCTATGTTCTCCAGATTCACTTCCCCACCACCAACAACATCGCGGAGTATGAAGCTTTACTGCATGGGCTACATGTCGCAAAGGAGATCGGAGTGCAACACATCATGTGCTGCGGAGACTCTGACCTTGTGGCTCAGCAGGTGGCTGGCACATACAAAGCTTGGAATGAAGTTATGGCGGCATATAGAGACGAAGTGGATGAGATGGCCAAAAGTTTCCTCGGCTACAACATAAAGCACGTACGGCGAGAAGATAATATGGCGGCCGATACCTTGTCTAAACTGGGATCCAGCCGTAAGGCAGTTCTGCCAGGCGTATTCCTCGAGCATCTGCGTGTACCATCAGTCAAGATGGTGGATCCAAAAAATCCGGAGCTAGCGAGCTCCCCTGTAATGGCGGTTTTGCCAAGCAATCCGCCATGGGCAGAGCCCTACCTGGAATTTCTGACGAACAAGAAACTTCCGAAAGACGAAGTCCAAAAAAGATAAATCGAGCGTAGAGTCAAAGCGTACACCATCATAGATGGCCAACTCTACAAACAAATCACCTCGGGAGTTTTCATGAAGTGCATATCCCAAGTGGATGGAATTGAAATACTAAGAGAGATCCATGAAGGCGAATGTGGGCATCACGCCACCGCCAGATCCCTAGTAGCTAAAGCATTCCGCCATGGATTCTACTGGCCAACAGCCAAGGCAGATGCAGACTGTATTGTGGAGCTCTGCCACGGTTGCCAGATGTACTCCAAGCAAACCCATATGCCCGCCACAGCACTACATACGATTCCTATAACTTGGCCCTTTGCAGTCTGGGGGCTGGACATGGTGGGTTCGCTAAAAATAGCACCTTCGGGATTTACGCACCTCTTGGTAGCGGTAGACAAATTCACGAAGTGGGTGGAAGCTAAGCCCATCAGAAAACTTGATGGCAAAACTGCCCTCAAATTTGTCAAGGACATTGTGGTTAGATTCGGCATCCCACATGGCATCATCACCGATAATGGCACTAATCTATCTCAGGGAGAAGTTGAAGAATACTGCCATCACAACGGAATCCGCCTTGACCTAGCATCTGTGGCAAATCCATAGTCTAATGGCCAAGTTGAGCGGACCAATGGACTAATCATTTCAGGGATCAAGCCACGCCTAGAAGCACCGCTACACAGAGCAGCTGGAGCATGGGCAGAAGAGTTGCCATCTATGCTGTGGAGTCTATAGACCACGCCAAACAGATCAACTGGCCTTACCCCTTTCTTCTTAGTCTACGGAGCAGAGGCAATCTTGCTAAGTGATGTTCAGTATGATTCTCCAAGAGTCGAGGCCTACAAGGAAGAAGATGCAGAAGCGTCCAGACAACTATCTGTGGACCTGCTGGAAGAAGAACGGGACCTAGCAACCCAGAGATCCGCCATCTACCAGCAGAATCTCTACCGCTATCATAGCAGGCGAGTTCACCAACGCTCGTTCAAAGAAGGTGACCTGGTGCTACACCTCAAACAGCAGAAGTCCCACAAGCTATCCCCGCCTTCGGAAGGACCCTTCGTCATCAGCAAAGCTCTACTGAATGGTTCCTACTACCTCATTGATATTCGCGAGCTAGATAAGCGACCAAGTAAGAAGCGCAAACGAAGAGACCCTGACAATATCTACGACGAGACAGATCGTCCATGGAACATCGCACAGCTACGTCCTTTCTACACTTAGCACTTCTCTAGCTATGTAATAGGCATCTCTATATGATCAATGAAATAAAGCATTTGGTTCACTCTTGATTTTTTTGAGTCTTTTACCTCCTTTATTGTTCATTTAGATCATATAAAACCTTTTGCACAATTGTGCTTTGCACTTGCGTCTCTTTTAAATCCGCCATAAGCGGTTCACGTAGCTTTTTTATGTTTTGATCTTCATTCGATGTTTTCTGTGTGGATTCCAGAGTAGTGACTTTTTGATGATCTAAGCCACCATCTGCTTAGGGTTTTGGACGGTTGCTATTAAGTATTATCGCCCTAGCGGATTGTTCATGCGAAGATTTTGCCATCTCACGAAAAGTCAAGCACAGAGAGCCGGATGGCGGATCGCATAATCCTACGCGTGAATTTTTTTCAAAGTGTTGTTTTTTGGGCATGGCAAAAACTGCAAGTTGCATAAAAGTAGGCATGGCAGTTTCTTCACACAATCAAACCACTTCATAAAAACTAGCTGCAAGAGTTCAAAAGCATTCAACTGATCTGCCACAAGCAGATCAGTCACAGTGCACAAACATTCACATGCAGTTCAAGTTTAAATTACAGACCCACTCAGGGGCCGAATTGATGCAAAAGATTTTTTCCTGCCATATTGCAGGGCACATCTCATGAAGATGGCAGAACCTTGGAGGACACCTCATCACCGCCATCACCGCCCGCAGTAGCCGCAGAGGCTGATGCCGAAGCATGGCTTGGCAACCCTGGCAGATCGTATGCTTCATAGTATACATTCAACTGAGTGCCAAGGGCACACAGTTGATCATATCCAAGCACGCTCTGCCGGATGGCGGCCTCGTCCACCGGCGCACCATCCTCGCCGTTCTCCGGGATGCTGGAGGTGAGCAGGTCCAGATCCATCTCGGGGTAGTGGGCCTTCGCCAAAGTCAAAGCTGTTCTGGCACCACCCCAAGCAGAGGACAGTTTCTAGTCCACCACCAGCCCTGGCACTAGCAGTAGCTTCTGGGTAAGCGCAATGGCGGAGAGGTTGGAAGAACCCGCTATCTGCTGGATCCCACACACTTGGCGACCAGCATTGAGAAGGCCATCGAGCTCCTTCCTCGCTGCATCAGTGGCCATGCGCAAGCCCTTAGTGGTGTCCGCCTCGCCCTGCCCCAAAGCAACTGCATGGCGAAAAAGAAGATGCGTCACGCACGGCATAGCAGAAATTGGAAAATACTTTATGTTATAAGAAGGAATGGTACCTAGCAAGTTGTCCTGGAAGTAATGGAGGAGCTCGTTGAAGCCTTCACGCCACTTCTCAAAATCAGCGGTGGCTTTGCAGAGGTCCGCTATCTCCTTGTCCTTCTTCTTGCTCTGGCGCTCCTAGTCCTTCAGCTGCTCTTCGAGGAAGGTGTTTGCAGCCAGAGATTTCTGGAGCTACTGCTGCAGCCCATCCATCGCAACGGCGTGGCCCTTCTCCACCCCCTCAAGTGTGGACTTGAGCTTGGCAGCATCTGCATGGCAGAATTTTGTCAGCTCAGCATTGATTGAATAAGGATAATGGAAAACAAACTTGTTAAGGTAAATTACCACTATTCTCAAGCTGCTGCTGCAAGTCCACCACCAAAGCGCTTTTTTCCGCCAGCTCCTTCTCTTGCAAGCTGATGACCTGGACCAGGTCCTCCACCACCTTCTTGTAGTTCTGGCAAAATTTGAAGTGTTAGTCACTCTTAGAGCTTTATGCCGGATAAGAATCTGCCATAATGCTCGAGGGCTACTCACGATGATTTTCTAGTCACTCTTAGAGCATCATAATGGATAGAATCCGCCATGATGCTCGGGGGCTACTTATGCTAATTTTTTGTCTTCCTAAGAGCTTTATGCTAGATAGTCATCCGCCATAACGCTCGGGGCTACTCAGTATGAAATTTAAAAACAAAAGTTCTCTATAGAGCACTGTGTGAACCACCAGCGCTCAAGGGCCGTGCTATTCAAAAAATTACAGAAGTCACTCTTGAAGCCCCATAGCGGATTGAAATTTACAAATCCGCCATGGCACTCGGGGGCTACTGGGAGTACATACCTTCTTCATAGTCGCTGTTTTCTCAACAAAAGCGGCAATGCCGCTAGACAGCTGGTTGCTGGCATCTTCCTGGCTAGAAATACGATTGATGACATCAAGCTGCTTTTGTCTCCAGTATAAACTGCCCCCCGACGGAGTATCCGCCACTTGACCCTGAGAGCCAGAAGCCTTTTCACTTTGGACGACATCATTAGCCGCAGCTTCAGTCGTTGGGTTGGTTTCTGGCATTGGGTCAAACTGACCACCAGCATCCTCCATATCAATATCGATACGAACGGAGGAGGGAGTTGGTGCGTCAGGGGTGAGCGGGATAGCGGCAGGGGAGGGCTTGGCTCGCTTGGATGATGACTCCTTGACAGTAGGCTTCTTTCTTCTAAAAAAAGGAGGATTAGAGATGGAAAGTAGCAAACAATGAAGAAGGGTGTCCAAAGATTACCTTGACTTGGGCAGATTGATGGTAGCGGTATTCTCAGATGGCGTTTCTAGCTCTGCCCTGCGTTGAGCTTCGAAACAACGGGAATCAGCAGATTTCCTGCCACCACCGCGAGTTTTTCCACTACCAGCCCATTTCTTGGGAACCACCTTCTCCTGGGTCATATGGGCTGTATCATCCACATTCCCCGCCATCTCCTCTTTGTTTCCGCTAGAGTGAACAACTTCCTCCTTAGCGGTAGATTTGAGGTTGGAGCGGCGAAGGGGATGGGCAAAGTGAGCAGGACCAAGTGATTTGAGCTGATAAGAAGAAAAATGTTATGTCCTATGAAATATAAAGATATTATGTGGTACTATGGCAGAAAGGGAACTTACCAAAGGGCAACTGCCATTCTCAAACATAGCCATGCCGAACTTTAAGGGTTTCTTCCTAGGAGACTTCATCAGAGAACGGTTGTGCTTCTCGACCACTTTAGGGTCTAGCTCCTGGTCCGAGCAATGCATGCCATCATTTGCACCAGTATACTCGTGCATCAGGTGATCACGGTGTTGCAGTGGCTGAATCCGCTGGGATATCTAGCAGTTGATGGTGTCGATCCCTCTCAAGCCATCCACAGATAACCTGGCAATCCACCGAGCCAAGAGCTTGACATAGGGAGTGGCGGACTCATCGTTGACAGCTATCTAGGAGTCGCAGGATTCAACAAGAACGTTCTTAAAGGGAGGAAGGCTGCGGGTTTGAGATGGCGTAGGCTTATCCACCATATAGAACTAGGATCCTCTCCATCCGATGGCGGAATCTAGAGGCATGATGAAAGGGTATTCCTTCGACCATCGTGGAAGAAAGCAAACCGTTCCACAGGTTCGAAGGGATCTGTAATCTTCATAATTGGCCCGCACAGAGAAGAAAAGTTGGAAGAGGTCTACCCTAGGACGGATCCCAAGGTATCCCTCGCATAAAGCTGCGTAACCCGCCATAGACACCAGGCTATTTGGTGATATGTGGTGGAGCTGTAATCCATAGAACTTTAGAAGATTAGTGAAGAAAAGAGATGGAGGCATAATGAGACCCCTCTCCATGTGAAATTTGAGCATCACAATCTCAGAGGGGTTAGGAATGGGCACTGGGCCCTTGAAGTCAGTCTGCCATCCGGATTTAGCTTGAGGAGCCATAGTGCCCTCGCTTTCCATGGCCTGGATGTCAGAATCCTTAACATGGGATTTCTGCCAATACCCATGGAGGTTCTGGGGGATCTGTTCTTCCTCGTCCTCAGCACCTTCCTCCTCAGCCTCACCATCCACTTCCTTGTCTGTGGGATCATCCGGGTTTGCTTCCGCCATCTCCTCTTCGGCCTTGGACATAATGTCCTCTGGGTCCAAATCCGCCATTGCAGGATGTGTTCCCTGAGTTGACTGTTGAAGGGGGGAATCTTCCTCCTCGGCTTCGGAATGATTGCGGGAAGGTGATCCGGTGTCCATGGCGTTGAGCGAAGGGAAGATTCTGCTGTGAAATCTATGAAGAGCTTGACCAAGCTGCTCCGGCAAAAATAGCTACTGGCGGTGAGATTTCCCGCGATGGCTCATCGAAGGAGGTGGAGCTCTCGTGGCGGTGCTGAAGAGAGAGAGAGTGATGGGGCGAATGATGCGTGACCGGCCGGGGGTGAGAGGCCAGGGTATATATAGACCCCGAGCCTCGAGATTCATGCCCGCCATCACCACCGTTCATCCTGATCGCAGAAACCCTAATCTGGTGACACGTGTCCAGGGGTAAAAAGTAACTTGGTGAAAACAGTGCATGCGCTGTAAGTCTTGCCCTAGAAGGAACTGTGTGCCGAAATTTATGGCGGATTTCAACGGTATGATCCAACGGATCCCAAAAATCTCGCTAAGATAACTACATTGCCTGATCCGTTATTTACGGTGGATTAATAGATGGAAGAAGGAACATCAAGATGACCGCCATCCCAACACAGAAGAGAAGAAGAGCTATGGCGGAAATGACTCACCAAGAATATGCATGGCGGATGTAGATGGCAATCTTGAAGTTCCCTGGGGGCTACTGTTGGGGATATACCAAATAGGTATACTAGCGATGTAGTCCTAAATCAGCAAGCCAGGGTGGCCCATCAGGGGTGGTATGGCGGATTCGTCATACCTGGCAGCCCAGTTGCTGAAGTTGCCACAATGGTACTGGACGCAGGTGCTTATGGTGGATCCTTAGATAGGCCCATGACAGATTACTGACGACAGGTCCATGGCAGATCCAGAGACGGCCTATGGCGGGTTACCTTGGCGTACACGCATAGGACTTAGTCTAGGACTCCAAGTTGTATCCGCTCCGGTACCAACATGTAGCCCACACCAGGTGCCTTTATAAGCCTGGCGTGGAGTAGCCCTTGAGGCGAGAGACAAGTCATACAGCCAATCACAGAGCAAAACAGCCAACCTCATCATTGTAATCGAGCACTTGTTTCCATATAGTGAATTATAGCAGCACATAGGATCTCGCCACCATCGCGGGATCTAAAGCTGGGTAAACTTGTGCTACCACTGTCCTAGATCGCTCCTCCATGTTCACCCCCTTCCACAAACTGCCATACCCCTACCTCTATGGTAGATCTGTTGACAAAACCATGATAGATGCTATAGGGCGAGTCCCTCATGCAGCTCCTCGATTTCTCATAGGCGACGCCCGTGACGATGTTCGCCATGTTCTTGGGGGAGAAGCCCAGCGTGGTGCCCATCAGCATGATCAACTCCAGCTCAGCGTCGAACATAAAAGACGGGAAGGAGCTCTTGGACACACTGGACGCAAAGATTGGTGCTACAGATCCTGGCAGTGAACTGTACATCATGTAGAGCTTTCATGATTTTAAGATGACTAAGAACCTTCCTGTGGTTCAACAAGCTCATGAGATACAGTGCATTGTCAAAGAGCTCGAACTCCTTAAGTGTGCCTTACCCAACAAGTTTGTGGTGGGTTGCATTATTGCTAAGTTGCCCCCTTCATGGAGGAACTTTGCCACAGCTCTCAAACATAAGAGATAGGAGATATCAGTTGAAAATCTGATAGCGTCCCTTGATGTTGAGGAGAAGGCTCGTGCTAAGGACACTACTGAGAAAGAAGAGGGTCATGCTACTGCTAACTTTGTATAGCAGAAAGGCAAATCCTCAAGCAAGAACAAAGGAAACTTCAAGCCCTCTTTTAACAAGCCTTTAAAGACTACAACCTTCAAGAAGAAGAAGCCGAACAGGGACATGAGTGATCTGACTTGTTTCACTTGTGGAGAGCCTGGCCACTTTTCCAAGGACTGCTCAGAATGCGCAGACCGCAGAGGGAAAAAGGCCAAGAATGTCAACATCGTGACTGCTAGCAATATTGATGGGTATGGTAATCTATTTACTATTCTTTTAGTATTTTAATCTCCCTCTTGTTGATTGATACAGGTGCTAACGTTCATGTGTGTGCTGACATCTCTATGTTCATTTTTTACCAGGCCGCACAGGATTCCTTTGTCCTAATGGGCAATGGGTCACATGCCTCTGTTCGTGGTGTTGGCACGGTAGATCTGAAGTTCACTTTGAGGAAGATCGTGCAGCTGAGGAACATGCAGCATGTCCCTTCTATGAACAAGAATATTGTTAGCGGTTCCCTTCTCTGCAGAGATGGGTTTAAGGTTGTTTTAGAGTCGAATAAGGTAGTCGTTTCCAAGCATGGATAATTTATTGGAAAAGGCTATGAGTCCAGAGGCTTGTTCCGCTTTTCACTTTTAGATTTCTGTAATAAATCCATGTACCTTATTTGTGGCGGTGTTAGTGATGATACCAATGTTTGGAATTCTCGTTTATGTCACATTAATTTTGGTTTGATGAATCGGTTATCTAGTTTGAGTTCAATTCTGAAATTCACTATTGCCAAAGGTTCTAAGTGCCATAGTTGTGTGCAATCGAAGCAAGCTCGTAAGCCTCATACGGCGGTCGAGGAGAGAAACTTGGCACCTCTAGAACTCATACATTCTGATCTATGCGAGATAAATGGTGTGTTGACAAAAGGTGGAAAGAGATATTTCATTACATTGATTGATGATGCGACTAGACTTTGCTATGTTTACTTGTTGCGAACTAAAGATGAAGCTTTAGACTACTTTAAAATTTATAAGGCCAAAGTTGAAAATCAACTAGAGAGAAAGATCAAGCGTCTTAGGTCGGATCATGGTGGAGAGTATTTTCCTAAAATCTTTGACGAATTCTATGAGGAACATGGTATTATACATGAAAGGACACCTCCCTACTCGCCCCAATCTAATGTGGTGGACAAGAGGAAAAACCGCATACTGTCTGACTTGGTGAATTCCATGCTCGGCACTGCTGGTTTATCGAAGGCATGGTGGGGGAAGGCTTTTTTGACTGCATGTCATGTCCTGAATAGAGTTCCTAACAAGAATAAAGAGAAAACCCCTTATGAGGAGTGGGTTGGGAGAAAACCATCACTTTCGTATTTGCGCACTTGGGGATGCTTGGCGAAGGTCAACATTTCCATCCCAAAGAGACGCAAACTCAGACCAAAGACTGTGGATTGCATCTTTCTAGGTTATGCTTAGCGGAGCATTGGTTATAGATTCTTAGTAGTTAAATCCAAGGTACCTGATATGTATGTTGACACTATAATGGAATCTTGTGATGCAACATTTTTTAAGAATATGTTTCCTATGAAAGATATGCATAGCACTGCTAGATTTTCTTCTGAGATAATTCCAGAATCTAGTGCATCTAATGATTATTTTGAGCAACCACATGAGAATGTTTTTGAGAACGTTCATGAGAAGGATTACAATGAAGCTTCTACAAGGAGAAAGAGACGAAGGACTACAAAGTCCTTTGGTGATAATTTCATTGTGTACCTTGTGGATGATACTCCCATGTCCATTGCTGAGGCATTTGCATCAACCGATGCAGATGATTGGAAAGAAGCTGTCCAAAATGAGATGGACTCAATTCTTTCAAATGGAGCATGGGAATTATCAGAGCGCCCCCATGGCTGTAAGCCTGTGGGTTGCAAATGGGTGTTCAAGAAGAAGCTAACGCCTGATGGTACTATTGAAAAGTACAAGGCAAGACTTGTAGCGAAAGTCTACACATAGAAAGAAGGTGAAAATTACTTTGACACCTATTCACCTGTCGCTAGACTAACCATAATTCAAGTACTACTTTCCATGGCTGCCTCATACGGTCTTATCATTCATCAAATATATGTAAAGATAGCTTTCCTTAGTGGAGAGTTGGAAGAGGAAATCTATATGGATCAGCCTAATGGATTTGTGGTAAAAGGTGAAGAGAGAAAGGTGTGCAAGTTGTTAAAATCTTTATATGGCCTGAAACAAGCACCTAAGCAATGTCATGAGAAGTTTGATAGAACTTTAACTTCTGTTGGCTTTGTCGTTAACGAGGCTGACAAGTGTGTCTACTATCGCCATAGTGGGGGCGAAGGTGTTATGCTGTGTTTGTACGTGGATGACCTTCTAATCTTTGGTACAAACATGAAAGTAATATATGAGGTCAAGTCTTTCTTGTCAAAGAGTTTTGATATGAAAGATCTGGGAGAAGCTGATGTGATCCTGAACATCAAGTTGATTAAGAATGAGAGTGGGATTACTTTATCATAATCTCACTATGTTGAGAAGATCCTGAGCCAGTTTGGCTTTATTGATGGCAAGTCTTCTCCAACACCTTATGATCCCAGTGTGATATTACGTAAGAACAAGAATGAACCAACAGATCAACTGAGATATTCTCAGATCATTGGTTCACTCATGTACTTAGCGAGCGTGACAAGACCTAACATCTCTTTTGCTGTGAGCAAGTTGAGTAGGTTCATGTCAAACCCGGGTATTGATCATTGGCATGCACTTTAAAGGGTCATGCGCTATTGATGTCTACGCACGCGGCTATTCTTGTAGATAGTGTTGGGCCTCCAAGTGCAGAGGTTTGTAGAGCAGCAGCAAGTTTCCCTTAAGTGGATCACCCAAGGTTTATCGAACTCAGGGAGGAAGAGGTCAAAGCTATCCCTCTCAAACAACCCTGCAATTACAATACAGAAAGTCTCTTGTATCCCCAACACACCCAATACACTTGTCAGATGTATAGGTGCACTAGTTCGGTGAAGAGATAGTGAAATACAAGTAGTAGTGATGATTATAAGTAGTAAATGTAATCTGAAATAATTATCGCTGTGAGCAAACATGTAACAAAACTGAAAGGAAATGGTGTGCAATGCTTGAAAACAAGGCCTAGGGATCATACTTTCACTAGTGGACACACTCCCAACAAATATAACATAATTGAACCAATAAATACTGTCGTGGGAATTTGGAGACAGTAGCCATGGGGTGGCTTAACGAAGGGGCTCGACGATGGTGACAATGCTCCTCAAGCTATTCGGGCTAGAGGAGGAAGAAGAAGATCGGATCTCCCTAGTCTAAGGGTCCAGACCCCCTTATATAGGTGGGGGTCTGGTTACAGGTTACATGGCAGATTGTCCGGCTGCCGGCTCCCCCGTGGCTGCATCCTCGGCGTGATCCTCTGGCCCTGCTCTGACGATCACGTTTTATAAAGTGCCTTTCCCCCTTGGACTGGCATCTGGGAGGCATATGCCCTCCCTTTTGCCTCAGATCCTTTCGTGGGGAAGGCTCCTTGATCGCTGATTGGTTGAGTCTGATCATGACATGCGTCACTCCTGTCCTTTGCCTCTGTCGATCTTGTCGGGGCCTGGACACTTTCGGTAAAACAGCCATTGGAGGGCTCTTGTCTTCATCGCCCGACTCCGGCTCTCCTCGGTGGAGCCGCCTGCTGGCTGCTGGCGCAGCCGGCCCTTCGGGTGGAGCTGGTCTTCTCATCCTAGAGCCGTGGAGACTCCTGGGACGCCAGCCGGCAGATAGCTCGGCCCTTGGCATGCCCCATAAGTCATCCCCACGACACTAGCCCCCGAAACTAGCGAAGTCTCATGGGTTCGCATGGGGCTTCGGCGAGTTCTTATTCTCGCCGAAGTTAGCTTATTTCTGTCGAAGTCCCAGGATTCTTTGTTTGGCCTGGAAGTTGTTGGCCTCGAGGTCAAGTCTCGCGGAATGTCGCCGGCCATCTCGGAATGAACCGGCTCCAAGACCGATCCGGTTGGCGACTACCACACGGCCGCCGGCTGATGTCCGGCTCCTTGGGACTTGCTCCCTCAGGGACTGGACCGAAGCACCACTTGTCCACGCGTTACAACGTCACGTCCAATCGGCCCCGGCCCCATGATCCTTTGCGGCAACCATGGCGATTGCCTGATCTTTATGCGATCATGGCTCGTGACGAGAGGGGTCAGTTGCCAGCTCATCATGGGCGAAATGCGCAACTGATCCATCCCCTCACTTTTAAATCGAGAACCGTTCCTGAGGCAAAGCACCAGTCACCCGCTTCTCTTCCTCCTTCGGCACTCGCTCAACCCAAAATCCTCTGCTTCCAAGCTTTGCCCCCACAGATTTAGGGTTCCAAACTTCCTCCGCCACCATTCCGGTCATCCTGATCCACACCCGGATGGCTCCCAAGGCTTCTCAGTAGAAGGGGAAGGGGAAAAATGCTGCCTCGATCGAGGACAGTGCCCCGACAAATTTGCCTAAAGGATCCTAGGAGGGTTCCTGGGTGAAAGAGAAATGGATCGAGCTGCTGCGCCAGGGCCGAGTGTTGCCATCTGCGGACCTGGTGGGTTGCCGCCCTGCCAGCGGTGAACGAGTGCCCGATCCTCAACCCGGGGAAATGGTGGTCTTCTATGACCATTTCCCCAGGGCTTCGTGCCACCCGCTAGCAACTTCCTACGGAAGTTCATGGATCACTTCCATTTGCTGCCGCACCACATCGGGGCGAATGCGATGATGACCTTTGCTGCATTCATGGCCCTTTGTGAAGCATATTTAGGCATCTGGCCTAACATCGAGCTGTTCTGGTGGCTGATGTACTTTAAGACCCAGACGGCGGAAGCAATCCCGATGGTATGCGGAACCGCCTCCTTCTATGCGCGCAAGACCGCAAAATTCCCTGATATAAAGGGGAAAGAGTCTTGCAAGACATGGCAGCGCTCCTTCTTCTATCTGAGGAATCTGAAGGAGGGGGCTGATTATATCAACCTTCCCTCCTTTGACGCCAGTAGGCCCAGCGAGTGAGAGAGCTAGAGTGCCCCGCTTCCTCATCCCCCACCGGACGTGACGAAGATGCTCCAGCGGATCACCGCCCTGCAGAAGCATGGCATCCTGAAGCCGTTCGACCTCCTGCTCGCCTTCTTGTATCGCCCCTCCAGTGCCGCTCGCATAAGATGTGCTTCCTGGGTTCTGCCAGAGACCCCACTCGCCACTCTTCCAGGGCGCTGGCAGCAGTGGAAGTGGCACAGAAAGCAAACAGAATCACCGAGGTCAAGCTCCCGGCTACATGGGCGGGGGGCCTGAGGCCTCACGACCACGACAATCTGGGAGGCATATGCCCTCCCTTTTCTCCTTGATGCTTTATTTGGGTTGACTTGGTGCATGCTCACACATGTTAGACTCATACAAAGTCGCCATTGCCTCTATGATCATTTAGTTTTTGACATTTGATGCCATCTTATGCTTCTTTTAATGTCGCTTTGTTGCTTTGGATGATTATGGCCGTTATTGCTCTCTTAGTTGGTCGCTCCCAGTCTTTTGCTAGCCCTCATTTTGTACTGAGTATGAGCTCTACTCGTGCATCCAACTCCTAAAAACCAAGTTTTCCAAAGTGTCCACCATACATACCTATTAGCAATTTAATATTCCAAAGTACATTTGACTTACTTTATCTATCCTTCAAATTAAACTCTTTTTGGTGTTATGTGAAAATTGGTCAGTAAAGCTCTCACGAACCGGATGGCACACTTTACTTTTCTCGTTTTAAAATTTTGACATTGTGGTCTCTTATGTTGAGTTGTTATGCTTGCAAGTTGTAAGTTGGGAATTAGCCCAGCCATGCCGTCATGGGGCAAGCTTTCAACATTGCACTATCTTTCATTTGAGTTGATATCGTGATCTTTTGTTTATGGATACTCGCGATGTGAAATAAGTTGGGAATCTTGCGGGATCATGGAGTTTTTATATATGTTAGGGAAACGCCTGGGCCGCTAATCTAAGCCATGCATAATTCATGGTGGAAATTTACAGCATGCCCATAGTGAACATTCGACGATGCATCTCACAATAAAAAGCTATACCAATGGTAAATAAAAGAGATGTCAAGGTGTTCATTGTTTGTTTGTCCTGTCATTTTGATGTGGGCTTGTTCCATGTCATTGGGCACGGAGGTACCGCGTTGGTAGTTTTCGATGATACACATATATTTACAATGACAAGAGCTTGCTTGGGACTCTAAGTTGAGTAGCATGAGGTTTGGGTATTCGTATTCACGGGACATGAGGTTTTAAACTTATGATTTGTCAGGCATATGCAGCATAAGTGTTCTCACATTAACTTTAACCATTCAAGATGCTTATGATGGGGGCAATGAGAGCTCAAAGCCGGTAAGTACCATAATTTTTGAAGGTTTATAAAACTTGCAATCACTGCTTCCCTCCGCGAAGGGCCTTTTTTTACTTTTATGTTGAGTCTCCACCTTCTATCTTTATGCACCATTAAGAGAGCATAGTTATCATTCTGAGTATAATGTGCATTGTCCCAAAGTTTTCATTGATTGATTCATGATGTTGGTTTCACTTGTTTTTAAATTACTTGTATCTAGTCGCCCTCTTAAACTTGAAGGTGTCCTATGCATTTATGTTTTGCTCTCTCATGAAGGACAAGCTAAAAACCATTTGTATGTTTTTCCTTATGATTTGAACACATGTTTGACTTCCATTGTTTCATTTTCATGATCTTTTGTTTGTGTCCTTTTTCATGTTATAACATGGTTGCTAAGTTTCTTCTATCAAGATTATATCTTTCATGCCCATGTTGTAAGTTCTTTTGATCCCAGCGCACAATGCTTACATATATGGTCAAGATTGTGTAGGTGCATGTCACCTCAAAAATTATTTCTTTTGTTATCACTTACCTACTCGAGGATGAGCAGGAGTTAAGCTTGGGGATGCAGATATGTCTCCAACGTATCCATAATTTTTGATGCTCCATGCTTGTTTTTACACCATTTGTTTAGTGTTTCATTACACTTCGTGGCACTTTTATGCATTTTCTGGAACTAACCTATTAACGAGATGCCATAGTGCCCGTTCCCTATTTTCTGTTGTTTTTGTGTTTCAGAAATATTACATAGGAAATATTCTCGGAATTGGACGAAACAAAAGCTAGACGTCTAGATATTTCACGGAGCTTCCAGAAGACCGAAGAGGAGACGGAGCCGAGCCAGAGGGCGGCCACACCATAGGGTGGCGTGGCCTAGGGCTGGCCTGCACCCCCTGGTGGTGTGGGCCCCCTGGTCCACCTCTGATGCTACCCCTTTGCCTATAAGGACCCCCCGACGGGAAAAACCTAAAGACCCGATCATTTTTCCAGAACACATCGCGATCCGCCGCCGCCATCGATCCGAAGATCGGGAGGGTCCAGAAGCTCTTCCCGGCATCCTGCGGGAGAGGGGAATCACCACCGGAGGTCTTCTTCATCACCATGCTTGCCTCCAGCGCGATGAGTGAGTAGTCTACCTTGGACTATGGGTCCATAGCAGTAGCTAGATGTTGTCTTCTCCACCATGTGATTCATGTTTAGATCTCGTGAGCTGCCATACATGATCGAGATCACCGTTATGTAATTCTACATGTTGTGTTTGTTGGGATCCGATGAATATTGCTATTATGATTGAGTTGATGTACTAGATTTTATCTTATGTTATCTCTATGTTGTTTATGATCTTGCATGCTCTCTGTTGTTAGTAGCTATCTTGGCCAAGTAGTTGCGAGTGACTCCAAGAGGGGTTTATGCTCGATAGTGGGTTCATGCCTCTATTTAATCTAGGGGAGTGACAGAAACCTCTACGGTTGTAGATGTGCTGTTGCTACTAGGGGAAAAACAACATTCATATGCTCGAGGGCATATGCTTTGTTTACATTACACAATTTGCTTAATACAATTATCTGTTGTTCACAACTTAATACTTGTGGAGTTTTCGGATTGATTCGCCACAAGTGGATTATTAGTCATAGATGCAGTTGGATGGCGGTCTATGTATCTTGTTGTAATGCCCAGAGTAAATCTCATAGTGATCCTCTCGTCATATGCACGTTGTCTTTATTCTATCAATTGCCCAACTGTAATTTGTTTACCCAGCATATATTATTTTATCTTATGGAGAGACACTGCTAGTGAACTGTGGACCCCGGTCCTATTTCCTTTATATTGCTATCACCTATTTACTTTACTCGCACTATTTACTTTACTTGCTTATTACTATAGCTTTCCACTCGATACGCTCATACCCTTTGTTTTAAGCAAACCGGTGAGATTGACAACCTCATCGTAAGTTGGGAACAAAGTATTTGGTTGTGTTGTGTGCAGGTTCCACATTGCTGCTCGCAAAGCAAAGCTTGGACTAGGCGCCCTATAAATTGTCCGAAGCTATCGCGAATCTAGCGGGCATCACCTTCAGTCGTATTTTGTCCTCCTACTGGATTGACTACCTTGGTTTCTTACTGAGGGAAAAACTTGCTGCTATATTCATCACACCTTGCTCTTGGGGTTTCCAACTGGCCGGTTATTTACTTCATCAACTACACGCCAACAAGTTCTCTGGCAATATTCATCACCGGGCCATCAACAACTATTGCATACAATTCACCATTGAATGGGGTAATGCAATGCAGAGAATGGTGCTCGATCGAAAATCTTCCTTCTCCCCAATCTTCATCTATACCCTTAGTTGGAGTGCTCTCATCGACCCAAGCAATTTCCATTGGGTAACTTATGGAAACGAAGACCATAGTCGGGGACTTCATTACAGCGACAGACTCCAGAATAACAGATGGCATCTGCGCCTCAAACATAGTGTTCAATGTCTTTGTGAGTGGGTTCAGAAGCCGTATATTGTGTGGCTGGTTCTTCTGGGCAAGCACAATGATGCCATGGCAAAAGCCGATGAAGTAGTATCTAAAATATATTGATGAAGATAACATTCAGCACTAAGATGTTTACGATTGAAAATAAAAATAGATTAACTCTATAGATATGGAGGAATTTGAACCTTGCATGAACTTCCGTTAGATCGATGGTGATGCAGCGGGATATGCGGAGGTGAAGGAAGGTGAACTCAGCGGCGCGTGGAAGGGCGTGTTCTACCATGATCCATTCTTGTAGGTGCACATCAGGCTTAGGTAAATCTGAGTGCAAATTTCTATAAACTTGCCTCAAAGCAGAGTAGGTGTCCACATACTCCTCGTTCGCCAGTAAGCAGTCGCCGATCTTGTGAAGTGGTCTGTCACCCTTAAGAGAGGCCCAGTTCACAGAGGTGCCACACTTGAATGCGCCACCCTCGAAGGCGACAGGCTCGGCGGTGACGGCCTCAGATGCGATGGGCTCGGATGCTATGGGCTCAGAGGCGATGGGCTCGGATGCTATGGGCTCAGAGGCGATGGGCTCGGAGGCGACGGGCTCGGGGGCGACGGTCACCAGTGCATTCTTCTTCTCCATCACCGGCAGGGGAGCGCGCGTAGGGCGGTTGGGGTTTTTTTCTTCGATTTGGAGAAGTTGATGGGACGTGAGAAGTGTGGTTACGTGCATGAGTGAGAATGAGACTGTGTGCAGAGGGAGTAAGAGAGGGGCTCTGTACAAGCAAAGTGACGGTTCGTCTTAGCAGTTTCTCAAAAAAACTTGACGTTTGGTCTCAACATGCGCACCACGTGCCTAACCACTGTGCACCGCAACACGTATCTGTGGTACTGCATGTCTGCACCGTTACGTGTACTCAGTTCTACCCCCGAGTCTTACACTGAAAAAATATCTGTACTTAGTTTTCCCCTCGAGTACTAATATTGGCTAGTGCAATATACTCAGTTTTACCCTCAAGTGGCTGGTCAACAGAGAGTCAACAAATGGGATTAAGCTATCTAATTGAGTCATTTCATGTGCAAAAAAATTCAAAAAAATAAAATTATAGTGCCTCGTACTTATGGAGTCTTGTTACGCGACCTACCATGTAGGAAATCATAACAATTATATATAAATCAAGTTTTAACACAAATGGCCACTTCTCAAATCACTAGTATCTATGAAGGTTCATGGCTTTCCACTCAAACCCCTTCTCAAAACATCTATACCTAAAACATAGTTTGTCTGAATGAGGCCATAAGTTTCACACTCATGTATATTTGAATTGCTAATCCTTTGAGGTAGGCCAACCTAGGTTTCATTGTACAAAACATGTGTTTTTCTTTTTCTAAATCTCTTATTTGAATTCCGTAGACTGTTTACTATTTACTTGCTCTTGGATCCTTGATACTACTCAGTTTTACCCTCTCCCTTCTCATAGAAGCCCAAACTTGGCCTGATTGGTCGAGCTGTTGTCACACGAATCGTGGCCACCTACCATCGATCCTATGATCTAACGGGCAGGATAACCCCTCTTTCTCTCTCATCATGACCACCCTCTCTCTATCTATCAGTGGCAAACTACTACCCCTCTATGTATGCTAAATAACGAGTTTGCCACCAGATTCAACAAGTTTGGTAATCACGAATTTCTTGTAGGCATTACTTTTCATGGTAAAATGATAAACTATCACGAATTTCCATTTCTTCTAGGCATTACTTTTCACGGTAAAATGATAAACTATCACGAATTTCTATTTCTTGTAGGCATTACTTTTCATGGTAAAATGATAAACTATCATGAATTTCTATTTCTTTTAGGCATTACTTTTCACGGTAAAATGATAAACTATCACGAATTTCCATTTCTTGTAGGCATTACTTTTCAAGGTAAAATGATAAGCTATCATGAATTTCCATTTCTTTTAGGCATTACTTTTCACGGTAAAATGATAAACTATCACAAATTTCCATTTCTTTTAGGCATTACTTTTCACGGTAAAATGATAAACTATCACGAATTTCCATTTCTGTAAGATAGTCCGCATTACTTTTTTGTTGAGATATAAACCCCCACAACAGTCATCTCCTCCTTAATTTGTTGTGTAAACCCCACAACGGTCATCTCTACCTTAATTTACGGTGTAAACCCCACAACGGTCATCTCTCCCTTATAAACCCCCACAACTGCCATCCCTCATGTCAATAGGTTCTGCCTCTCTCTTCTTCGTTCACATACACTTGATCCATTGCCATGGCTTCCATGTCTCGGACACCAACCGGAAGGGGAAGGGGAAGGGGAAGGGGAAGGGGAAGGGGAAGGGGAAGGGGAAGGGGAAGGGGAAGGGGAAGGAGAAGGGGAAGGGGAAGGAGCAGTTGGGGTGGTGGATCATCATCATTGCCACCACCACTGTCAACACTGCCATTGATCATAGAGGAGTTCTTCATCGTCATCTATGAAGACCCTTTGGCCAAGAAGGTACGTACGCATTCTCACATATATGATGCATGTGATTAATTATGTGCATGTTCTAAAAAACCTTTAATTTCAAATGATCAACACTTGATCTCTTTGCAGGCACTCCCGAAAAAGTTTGCGAACTATCTTGATGGCCAGGAGCCTGCTAAGGTGTATCTGCGAGCAGCTGACTGCGGTCCTCGTCTCTGGACCGTGGAGGTCCTATTTGACAGACAAGGCCGGATGTACCTCGACAAGGGCTGGGAGAATTTCACCATCGCGCATGGTGTGGATTTTGGCTACTTCCTACACTTCAAATATGAAGGCGATGATGTGCTCACAGTGAAGTTGTTCGACGGAACAATGTGCAGGAAGTACTACCACACGGACAACGAAGATACTGACGATGAAAGCGATGACGACATGAAGCCACGCATCCACCCCCTTTAGATAAGGGGATTATGACCAAGAATATATATATAGCTTCATATGCATTGATTTAGAGATCTAGCTATTTTCTATATATTATGCATGTAAAAATATTATCGCAATTTCCACCATGATTCGAGCACCACAGCCTCCAAATGATGCCGATGCCGATATTGGCATGGTCAGAACGGCTATGCTCGCCGCCACTGCTAGGTCACCATCAGGATGCACCCTCAATCCCGTCCCCTCATTTGATCACTGACACACCAGAGATACCGCCGAGGCCAATGACGAACGTACATGCTGATGCCAATGCTGAACATGCATGCCGCTATGGGCACGGCCACGTCGCCCCGCTATGCTGGATGCCACAGACCACCGTCCCTTTGCCACCACACTCCCCTAGCACCCATCTATACACGCCAGAAAGGAGAGATACTAGTTTTCTCTACATTGCTCATGTTCGTGTCTGACACCGCCAGTCAAAGTGTTGAGGTCATCGTCAATTTCCTCTACCATTTCTTCTCTTCTTTACATGGTTAAACGCGTCTAGTTCATATCTATCTAATGTTTCTGGTCTCGCCTCATGCAGTTCTTTGTGGATGTCGATCTCATCTCAGCACCCCGCAGGCCACCTCCTCCATGCTATCACTGTAGAGCTCCGTTTAAAAATCTAATCCTACCCGTGTATTGCCCCTTATATCAGTGTCATGGCCCCACTTGTCATTCGATATACCGAAGCCCCACTCATCCGTGTTTTGGTCAGGGATACGGCGATGCTTATGATCATACAAAGATGGATGGTTTGACATGTCTTTGCAGGCTCTACGTGGCCCCACTAGTCAGCAGATAACGGTCAAAGTTGTTGACCCATTGGGCAACCGGCCGTTCCAGCACTTGTGAGGGTTTCAGACAAGGGCTTGGACAAAACTGAGGAAAAACTAAGGAGCTAGGAAAAACTGAGTATAACTAAGGACCCGAAGGAACAAAAATAGAAATCCCTAAAGCATATACTACTATAGCAACTTCCCCAAAAGTTCCGTGATCAAAAGAACTCAAAAAGAAAGCGATCGAGAGGCAAACACAAATAGTGGTAGAAATCTATCAAAACAGAATAGCTGACAAAGTCGATTTTTTAGAGGACCTTCTGTTGCTCAAATCGAAAAGTGCAAAACTAATTAAAGTTTGGATATAACCTGGGGCATATGCACAAGAAATCGCAGGTCAAAAAGATATTCTGGGAATTTTCACAAATTTTTACGGTGCAGCACCAAAATCTGTTTCAGGATAGCAACTTCCCCAAATCTTTCCTCCCTCAAATTAGAGGTTCTCCTTGGCACAACAACAAAATAAAAAGGATAAGGAGCAGTCATTACAGTAGTAATAACTTACAAGACTCAAATAAAAGAAAAAAACTAAAATTAAAACATTGGGTTATCTCCCAAGAGTGCTTTTCTTTAACGCCTTTGAGCTAGGCGCAGTAATTTGCAAAGATGCTCATGTAGGCACCATAAAAGAGCTCAAGGCAAAGGTGCTATATAAGAACTTGAAGCAAGAGAGAGCATCAAAAATCAAATAAGAAACACATTTAAATCTAAACCACTTCCTATGAAAAATAGTCTTGTAAAGAGACAAGTCATGAAAGCGCAAAGCGAAAAGCATAGGAAGGCAAAACAAGTTCAACTTCAAGAATTCCAAAAAAAAGATGGGAAACTCAATATTGTTGAGGTCCATCAAACCATGTTTCCCTCTCTCATAGTAACTTTTAGTAGCATCATGAATAGAATTAACAATATAACTATCACATAAAGCATCCCTATCATGAGCCACATGCATAAAATAATTAACACTCCCCACATGAACAATCATAGTAGGAGCAGATTCAATAGAATAATTATTCTCATCACCATAATCATGAAAAACAGGAGGCATATTGTAATCATAACTAATTTTCTCCTCAAAAGTAGGTGAACTGAAAATATTAAACTCATCATCATAACCATCATAAACTAGAGGTTTAGTATCATCACAAGCTAGAGAACAACTATTTCACAAAGCATATTCATCAAACATATCATCATAATAAGGAACATGGATAGTACTGATGACCCACAAGTATAGGGGGTGTATCATAGTACTTTCAATAAATAAGAGTGTCGAACCCAATGAGGAGCAGAAGGTGTTGACAAGTGGTTTTGATCATGGATTCACTATAAATACTAGCAAACGGGTTTTCAGGGGTATTTAGTAATGCAAATAAATAAAATATGAGTAAATAAAAGACAATAATAATAATTGCAGCAAGTGGCCCAATCCTTTCAAGAGCAAATAATAAGCCGGTTGTGTAACTTATGATAACCAAAAGTTCTCGAGGACACATGGGAGTTTCTGTCAAGAGCTTTCGCTTCATGCCGCTAAATAATCTTTATTGGTTTGATAAGTGTTATGGGGGTGAACCTATGCTAGTGCACTACCCTTATTGGGATAATACACACTTGTGATTATACCCCTTGCAAGCATCCACAAATACAAGAAAGTAATTAAGATAAATCTAACCACAACCTTAAACTCTAAGATCCTACGCTCCCTGGTGTAATGGCTTCCCAATGGAGGTTTAGGTTTCTGTCACTCCAGCAACCCCACAATTGGTAGCCAAATACACAATGCATCTCACTAGGCCCATAAATGGTGAAGTATCATGTAGTCGACATTCACATGATACCACTAGTGAAATAACACCACAACAAATAAATATCAAACCTCAAAATATTACTTAACATAATTCCACTACTAACATCTTGACTTCTCCCATGTCCTCAAGAACTGAATGAACTACTCACAAGACATCATATGCATCATAATCAAAGGTGAAATAATGGTAAATAACAATCTGAAAATGAACCTTAATTCAACGGTTCCACTTAATAGCATCAACCATAAGAGTAATCAACACCGAGAAAGTTTCTCCTAAGAATTTAACAAGATCCAACTCAAGATGTTACAGCGGGATGGCATGGTGATGGTGGAGATGAAGGTGCTAGTGATGGAGATGATGATGATGATCCCGATGAAGTCCGGTGTGATGGTGATGATCTCCCCTCTCTGGGAAGGAATTTCCCTGGCAGATTCCTGCCTGCTGGAGAGCTTTTCTCTCTCTGGTGTTTTTCGTCCCGCAGAGGTGGCGGTGTCTATCTCTGAGCCCCCCTTTCACTTAGGTTTTTAGGGACAAAGATATACGCGAAGGGGTGATGGTAGAAGTGGGCCAGGATGGCCACACAATAGGCCGGCGTGGCCAGGGGTCAGGCCGCGCCCCCTGTGTATGTGCCTGCCCCATGGCCCCTCTCGACTCCTCCTTCTGGCTTCTTCAGTCTTCTGGTAAAATATAATTTTCTGGTATTTTTCTAAAATTTCTTGAACTTCCAAAATATGGTGTCTTGATAGTCCTTTTTTCCAGCAGAATCTTGACTTCGGCAGCAAATCCTCCAATGATCATCAAACATGTAAACACAGAGGAAACAACATAAGTATCATCTCTAAATATAAAATATATCAATAAATAACAGTAAATTTTGATACAAAATAGTGATGCAAAATGGACGTATCAACCCCCCAAGCTTAGACCTCGCTTGTCCCCAAGCGAAAACTAAACTCGGTAAACAAGACCACAGGTTTATGGAGTGAAGTGTCGATAATCAAAATACGGACAAGAAGGATCACATTCACCAAGGCACAAGTTATAATAGAGAACAACTTCCCTTTATATGATATAGACTTGCAATAAGTAAAAGGGAATCACAAACAAAGATGCACAAGGTAAACTATAATTGGTGGTGGCAAACCTTAGTTCTTGGTCAGAGAACAATGACTAAACTATACTTGCTTTTGAACGGAGCCTTTTTTTAAAAAAAATAGAGCTAATATAGCAAAAACAATATGCTCAATGATTTTTTTTTGCAATCATATAAAGCTTTCAAATATATATTCCTTTAGATAAAAGCATTGTACTAACAAAAGACATTAGTAAACATGATTAAACAAATCAACATATGGATGAGTGAAACATAACAAATCAAATGCTTGCTTGAGATAGAAGGGAATAGGTTGACTCAACATAAAAGTAAAAGGCAGGCCCTTCGCAGAGGGAAGCAGGGATTAAACATGTGCTAGAGCTTTTCATTTGTATAACAGAGGTAAAAAGTTATTTTGAGAGGTGGTTGCTTTTGTCAACGACTAGCAATGGAGTTCTTGATATCTTCCATACTAAACAAGTGAGAGCGGTTCCAAGATGTTGATTAATTGGCACATTGGTGCTCTTTTATAGCTTTGCACTCTTCCCCATCTTTTCCTTTCTCAAACCATGGCTAACCGATTCCATCGGGTGCCAACCAACTTTCACATATCATGGAGGAGTGCCTTTTTCTTTTCTTTTTGAGATTACAATGGTCTGACCAGCTCCCTTGCAAAATTAATGATGAGTAGATGAAGCCTCCTAGTCGAGGGGTACTCAATTTAGTATGGAAGATAAAAAACCCATCCACTACGTCCTCATGAGCTAAAAATAGTGGCACAAAATGAGAAGTATTTGAATGTTTTCGAAAGGTAGCACATGAAAATTTACTTGGAATGGCTTGAAATACCATGCATAGGAATCTATAGTGGACTCTTTGGAAGTAACTTGGCTTTTAGGAGTTGGATGCACGATAAGTATTCCCTCTCAGTTTAGGTTTTTGGCTAGCAAGGCTGGGTAGCAAGCATAAGAGTTGCATGAAACAAACAAACATACATATAATAGGAACAATCATGCAAACTTCCTTGAAGGTACAATGATTTTAACTTTTAGAATAATAATGCTTATAAGCCAAACATGAAGGAAAACTGAAATGATGTAACTACAAGCACTTCTTTCTTCTTTTCTACTCAAACCTCAAGGTAATGTTGCTATTGACCAAGCTAAGTTTGCCAAAATCAACTAAATTTACTCATGCTCCCAAAGTGATACCAATACTAATCAACAAGACTAGTCATATAAGAAAGATTGCAAACTAAAATAAAGTGTGCGGAAAGTAAATGATAAAACTTCTCATTAATATTTCATTACCGCAACTCACACCAAGGGATACATAGATAACCAACTAAGGAGGATACTTCCACACTGCAAACTATTCTATAAGATAACTTCTCTATTCATGATATGACTCTACTTGAAAAGTAAATGAGTAAAAGATAATGATGTGATACCGCGGCACTCCCCCAAGCTTGGAACAAGCCAAGGGGATGCCTATACCGATGACGAATTACTCCTTTGGCGATGGTGGGATCATCCTTGGGTCAATGAGATATTCCAGCATCCTGCGAAGCCTGAGATTCTCTTCTTGAAGTATCTGTATCTCCCTCTCCAAAACTCGATATTGGGCACACAGCTCGTTAGTGACTAGCATACCCTCTTTTATTATGGGCATGAAATGTAGATCCAAGACTGGAAACGTTGGTCCCTGCATATCATGAGAAAAGGCACGTCCGGTGTTCATTGATCCTACAAAAGTAGAGTTTCTCGCCCTTGATTTTCCAGCCTCCTGTTCCTCTTTCAGCTTGGGGTCTTCTTCCCTAGGCCTCTTGCCCTTGTCGTCACTTGAAGGATCCATGATGCTCCCAAAACTGAGATCAACTCCTAACAGAAACAGCTCGAAACAAAAACATGATGAGAAAATGATATACAGACCTCGGGTAATCCAGGGGGTTATATAGGCAAAAATTAAACATCAAAATGGAATCACAGGAGGAAACCGGCATGAAAACGAGCTCCAGTATACTCACACAATAGGTGGGCATGGCTAGAGGTGGGCCCATGCCCCCTATGTGTGAGGACACATCGGACTCCTTCTCCTTCCCATTTTTGTCTCATGATTTTTCATATTTAACAAAAACAATGAAAATATAACTAAAAAAGTTTAACATGAACCTTTTTTTGACTAGAACTGTTACCTATTCGAAAACAAACTCTACAAGTTCCTGCATATTATCCTAGATGAACTCTTCCGGAGAAACTGTTTGAATAACATCAACATCTTCATTATAAGAATCTCCAGCAATATAATGTTTGAGTCTTTGCCCATTCACCACTTGTGTAGTGTCATCTTTTAACGAAGCAATCTTTATAGCACCTGAGCGGTACACTTCCACAATAACATATGGTCCTTCCCACTTAGAGAGTAATTTTCCTACAAAAAATCTAAGACGAGACCTATACAAAAGAACTTTCTCACCAACATGAAACTCTCTCTTAAGAATTATCTTATCATGCCATTGCTTGACTTTCTCTTTGAAAAGTCTAGCATTCTCATAGGCTTCATTTCTCCACTCATCTAGGGTACTCAAATCTAACAACCTTTTCTTACCGACAAGTTTAAAATCTCTATTAAGCTCTTTTACTGCCTAAAAAGTTTTGTGTTCTAATTCTAAGGGCAAGTGACATGCTTTTCCATAAACCATTTTGTAAGGAGACATGCCCATGGAGTTCTTATAAGCAGTTCTATAAGCCCATAAAGCATCATTTAACTTGCTAGCCCAGTTTTTCCTAGATCTATTGACAGTCTTCTGCAAGATAGACTTGATCTCTCTATTTGAAAGCTCTACCTGCCCACTAGTTTGGGGATGATAAGCAGAAGCAATTCTATGATTAACGTCATATCTAGCAAGAGTTTTTCTAAAACCGCCATGAATAAAATGAGAACCTCCATCAGTCATAAGACATCTAGGCACACCAAACCTAGGAAAAATAACATCCTTAAGCATTTTTAACGAGGTTTCACCATTGACACTCTTTGTAGGTATGGATTCTACCCACTTGGCAACGTAATCAACAACAACAAGTATGTGAGTATAGCCTTTTGAAGGAGGAAAAGGACCCATAAAGTCAAATCCCCAACAATCAAATGGTTTAATAACAAGAGTGTAACTCATAGGCATTTCATTACATCTAGAAATATTACCAACTCTTTGACATTCATCACAAGATAAAACATACCTTCTAGCATCTTTAAAGAGGGTTGGCCAATAAAAACCTGATTGTAGAACCTTTTGTGCAGTTCTATCTCCAGCATGTTGTCCTCCATAAGCACTTCCATGGCACTTTCTCAATATTTCTTGTTGCTCATATTCTGGTACACATCTTCGCATAATTCCATCAACTCCTTCTTTATGTAAGTGTGGGTCATCCCAAAAATAATGCCTCAAATCATAGAAGAATTTTCTTCTTTGCTGAGTGATACGTCCAAAACGTATCTATAATTTTTGATGCTTCATGCTTGTTTTTACACCATTTGCTTAGTGTTTCGTTACACTTCGTGGCACTTTTATGCATTTTCCGAAACTAACCTATTAACAAGTCGCCACAGTGCCGGTTCCCTTTTTTGCTATTTTTGTGTTTCAGAAAAGTCATACAGGAAATATTTTCAGAATTGGACAAAACAAAAGCCAAAGGTCCAGAAATTCACCGAAGCTTCCAGAGAACCGAAGAGGAGACGGAGTGGGGCCACGAGGGCTCCACACAATAGGGCGGCATGGCCTGGCCCCTGACCGCGCCCCCTATGTGTGACGGCGCCTCGGCACACTCCTGACATTGCCGCTTCACCTATAAAGACCCCTCGACGGGAAAAACCTAAGGGCCCGATCACTTTTCTATAACACATCGTGATCCGACGCCGCCATCGACCCAAAGATTGGGAGGGTCCAACAGCTCTTCTCGGCACCCTGCCGGAGAGGGGAATCGCCACCGGAGGTCTTCTTCATCGCCTTGCTTGCCTCCGGCGTGATGAGTGAGTAGTCTACCTTGGACTATGGGTCCATAGCAGTAGCTAGATGGTTGCCTTCTCCACCATGTGCTTCATGTTTAGATCTCGTGAGCTGCCTTACATGATCGAGACCACCGTTATGTAATTCTACATGTTGTGTTTGTTGGGATCCGATGAATATTGGTGTTATGATTGAGTTGATGTACTGAAATTTATCTTAAGTTATCTCTATGTTGTTTATGATCTTGCATGCTCTTCATTGTTAGTAGCTATCTTGGTCGAGTAGTTGCTAGTGACTCCAAGAGGGGTATTTATGCTCGATAGTGGGTTTATGCCTCTATTTAATCTGGGGGAGTGACACAAACCTCTAAGGTTGTAGATATGCTGTTGCTACTAGGCGGAAAACAACATTCATATGCTCAAGGGCATATGCTTTGTTTACATTACACACTTTGCTTAATGCAATTATCTGTTGTTCGCAACTTAATACTTGTGGAGTTCTCGGATTGATTCGCCACAAGTGGATTATTAGTCATAGATGCAGTTGGATGGCGGTCTATGTATCTTGTTGTAATGCCCAGAGTAAATCTCATAGTGATTCTCTTATCATATGCACATTGTCTTTATTCTATCAATTGCCCAACTGTAATTTGTTTACCCAGCTTGTATTATTTTATCTTATGGAGAGACACTACTAGTGAACTATGGACCCCTATCCTATTTCCTTTATATTGCTATCACCTGTTTACTTTACTTGCACTGTTTACTTTACTCGTATATTACTATTGCTTTCCACTCGATACACTCATACCCTTTGTTTCAAGCAAACCGGTGAGATTGACAACCTCATCATAAGTTGGGAACAAAGTATTTGGTTGTGTTGTGTGCAGGTTCCACGTTGCTACTAGTTGAAGATGCGCTAACAAGTTATCATTAATGGCGCCCTTGTTAGAGCATCACGCAGCTAGTGGGCATCACCTTCAGTCGTATTGACATCCTCCTGCTGGACGATTAAACCTTGGTTTCTTACCGAGGGAAAAACTTGCTGCTATATTCATCACACCTTGCTCTTGGGGTTTCTAACTGGCCGGTCATTTACTTCATTAATTACACGCCAACAAGTTCTCTGGCACTATTCCTCATCATGCCATCAACAAGTTTTTCTGGCGCCATTGCCGAGGAGGAAGAAGACTTCTGCAAGGGGAGTTTCGCACGCACATCCTTTACTTTGTTTTAATTTTTGCTTTTACTTATTTTTACTTGCATCATTTTATCAAAAACCCAAAAAAATTAGTATCCTTGATAGTTGTTTTTACTTGTCTGCTTTTAGTTTTGCTAGAATGGCTACTCCTGAGAACACCAAGTTGTGTGATTTTACTAGCACTAATAATAGTGATTTTATCTGCACTCCTATTGCGCCACCTGCTCCTGCTGTAAATTTTTATGAGATTAAGCCTGCTTTATTGAGCCTTGTTATGAAATAGCAATTTTCTGGTGCTAGTACTGATGATGCTGCAGCTCATCTCAACAATTTTTTGAGCTATGTGAGATGCAGAAATATAAGGATGTTGAGAGTGATATTATTAAGCTTAAGTTGTTTCCTTTTTCTTTGAGAGGAAAGCTAAGGATTGGTTGCTGTCTTTGCCTAAAAATAGTATTGATTCATGGGTTAAGTGTAAGGATGCTTTTATTGGTAGGTACTATCCTCCTGCTAAGATTATAGCTTTGTGTAGCAATATTATGAAGTTTAGTCAGTTTGATAATGAACATGTTGCTCAAGCTTGGGAAAGAATGAAATCTATGATAAAGAATTGCCCCACTCATGGAATGACTACTTGGATGATTGTCGAAACTTTTTATACAGGACTGAATTTTTCTTCAAGGAACCTACTTGATTCAGCTGCTGGAGGCACTTTTATGTCCCTTACCTTGGGCGCCGCAACAAACCTTCTTGACAATATGATGGTAAATTACTCTGAATGGCACATCGAGAGAGCACCACAAGGTAAGAAGGTAAATTCTGTTGAGGAAACCTCTTCCTTGAGTGATAAGATTGATGCTATTATGCTTATGCTTTCAAATGATAGGACTCATGTTGATCCTAATAATGTTCCTTTAGCCTCTTTGGTTACCCAAGAAGAGCATGTTTATGTAAACTTCATTAGAAACAATAATTTTAACAACAATGCTTATAGGAACAATTTTGCTAGTAACAATTATAGGTCGTATCCTTCTACCAATGGTAATGGTTATGGTAACTCTTATGGTAATTCCTTGAACAACACTAGGGCCGCGCCCTCCGAGTTTGAGGTAATGCTCAAGGACTTCATCGGTAAGCAAAATGCTTTTAACAAGTCTGTTGAGGAAAAGTTAGGCAAAATTGATATTCTTGCTTCTCAAGTTGATAGCCTTGCTCATGATGTTGAACTTCTAAAATTAAAAGTGTTTCCTAATGATGTGAAAGAGAACAATGTTTTTGCTACTGCTAATGCTATCCAAGTTAGAATTGATGAAAATGTTAGGATGCTAGCGGAATTGCATGCCAGGTGGGAAAGAGAAGATGAGATGGCTAGAAAGATAAAGGTATGTACCATTACTACCTCTAATGATGTTGTTCCAAATGCTAGCAATCCTCTTACTTTGATTGGTGTAGAGAAAACTCCCACTCCTTGTGTTAAAAAGCCTAAAACTGCTAAAACTTTTTCTTAAAAGAGTGCTGAAATTTTTCAGAGTGTAGGAGATGATAGCTCTGTTTCCTTTAATAATTTTGATGTTGATGGCTGCAATATATCTGAAGTTATTTTGTTCTTGCAAAATCTTGCTTTGACTCCTAATGCTAGTTCTATAAATGTTGCTTTTACTAAGCATATTACCAATGCTCTTATGAAAATTAGGGATGAAAAGTTGAAGCAAAAGGCTTCTGTTCCCAAGAAGTTAGAAGATGGTTGGGAGCCCATAATTGATATGCATGTTAATGGTTTTGATTGCCATGCTTTATGTGATCTAGGTGCTAGTATTTCTATCATGCCTAGAAAGATTTATGACATGCTTGATTTATCGCCGCTTGAAAGTGTTATTATGATGTTCCTATTGCTGATGTTGCTAAGAAGAAACCTTTGGGAGGATAAATGATGTTCTTATTGTGCTTAACAATAACCTTGTTCCCATTGATTTTCTTATCATGGATGTTGAATGCAATGCTTCATCTCCTATTATTTTGGAAGACCCTGATACGTCCATATTGCATCACTATTTTATATCATAATTTACTGTTATTCATTAATATATTTCATATTTAGATATGATACTTATGTTATTTCCTTTGTTTTCACATGTTTGATGATCATTGGAGGATTTGCTGCCAGAGTCACGATTCCGCTGGAAAAGGACCGTCAAGACACCATATTTCAGAAGATCAGGAAAATTCTAGAAAAATACCAGAAAATTCTATTTTACCAAAAGACTCCAGAAGCCAGAAGGAGAAGGAGAGAGGAGCCAGGGGGCCGCCTCATGCACAGGGGGCGCGGCCTAACCCCTGGCCGCACCGGCCCTGTGTGAGGCCACCCTAGCCCACTTCTGGTCTCGCCCCTTTGCGTACTTCATCGTCCCCAAAAACCTAAGTCAGGGGGGGCTCAGAGAGAGACACAGCTGCCTCTGCTGGGAGGAAAACACCAGAGAGAGAAAAGCTCTTTGGCAGGGAGAAATCTGCTGGGGAAATTCCTTCCCAGAGAGGGGAGATCATCACCATCGTCATCACCATAGCACCGGACTTCATCGGGATCATCATCATCATCTCCATCACCAGCACCTTCATCTCCACCATCATCACGCCATCCCGCTGTAACATCTTGAGTTGGATCTTGTTATATTCATAGGGGAAACTTTCCCGGTGTTGATTACTCTTGTAGTTGATACTATTGAGTGGAACCGTTGAATTAAGGTTTATGTTCAGATTGTTATTTACCATTATTTCACCTCTGATCATGATCCATATGATGTCTTGTGAGTAGTTCATTTAGTTCTTGAGGACATGGGAGAAGTCAAGATGTTAGTAGTGAATTATTGTTGAGAAATATTAAATGGTTTGATATTGTTGTGGTGCTATTTCACTAGTGGTATCATGTGAACGTCGACTACATGATACTTCACCATTTATGGGCCTAGTGAGATGCATTGTGTATTTGGCTACCAATTGTGGGGTTGCTGGAGTGACAGAAACCTAAACCTCCGTTGGGAAACCATTGCACCAGGGAGCGTAGGATCTTAGAGTTTAAGGCTATGGTTAGATTTATCTTAATTACTTTCTTGTATTTACGGATGCTTGCAAGGGGTATAATCACAAGTGTGTATTTATCCTAGTAAGGGTAGTGCGCTAGCACAGGTTCACCCCCATAACACCTATCAAACCAATAAAGACTATTAGCGGTATGAAGCGAAAGCTCTTGACAGAAACTCCCGTGTGTCCTCGAGAATGTTTGGTTATTATAAGTTACACAACTGGCTTGTCCTTTGCTAAAGAAAGGATTGGGCCACTTGCAACAATTATTACTACTATCTTTTTTTTACTCACACTTTATTTACTTGTATTGCCAAATACCCCTGAAAACCCGTTTGCTAGTATTTGCAGTGGATCCTTGATCAAAACCACTCATCAACACCTTCTGCTCCTCGTTGGGATCAATACTCTTATTTATCAAAAGTACTGTGATACACCCCCTATACTTGTGGGTCATCAAGACTATTTTTGGCGCCGTTGCCGGGGAGTGTAGCGCTATTGAAGAGTGGAATTGGTAAAGGTAACCGTCATTATGAGTATTGTTTTTATTTTGTCTTCTATTTTTATTTTACTCTGCTATGGAGAACTCTCCATTTGATTTCCTATTTTGAAACACATCTACTACTGATGAACATGTGGATGAACCACCACCGCCACCACCTGCTAAAATTGATCCTTTTAAAATACCTATGAAAATTGTTGGGCATATTATGGATAACGGCTATTCATGAGATGGAACTGTCCATCCGGGTGATCACTTATTATTTATACATGAATTATGCGAGTTGTTCAGGTGTGCAGGTATTTCACTGAGCCAGGTCAAGAAGAAGCTATTCTCTTTACCATTGAAAGGCGAAGCTGAGGAGTGGTATCGACTGCTCCAAGATGGTCCATCTATGGCATGGGAGGACATTGTACCTCTCTTTTATTCCAAGTTTTATCCTCCAAGTGAAATCCATAAAGATCATAATCAGATATATAATTTTTGGCCTCATGATGGAGAGAGTATTGCCCAAGCGTGGGGGGGATTAAAGTTACTAATGCTCAAATGCCCCATTCATGAGCTCCCCAATAATATTGTTATTGATAATTTTTATGCGCGGCTTACTCTTCTTGATAAGGATTATTTGGATGCTTCTAGCTTTGGATCATTTACTCATATGAAAGAAGATGCTAAGTGGAAACTTCTTGACCGTATACAAGAGAATGCTGAAGGATGGGAAAACGACAAAGGTAGGAAGTCAGGTATAAACTATGATTATGAATGCATTAAATCTTTTATGGGAACCGATGACTTTCATAGTGTTAGCACTACTTATGGTCTTGATTCACAAATACTTGCTAATTGTCTTAAGGCCTTTGCCTCTTATCTTGATGTTCCAAAAAAAGATTGGAACAAATATCATGCGCCTTATAAAGACTCTATTAGTCATATACCTGCTGCAGCTACTGAAGTTTGTACTGTTGATAGCATTGTGCCTGAATCTTATTTTGAGAAGACACCTTTCCCTGCTAAGGTAAAGAAGTATTCTACTCTGGTAAGTGTGTCTAATAAAAGTACTAAGAAAGCTGCAGAACCTGTTAAGCAAATTACTATTAAGTCTCCTGTAGCTATATTGAAGGATCTTGTTACTAAAGATGTAGGGGATGAATATATTCTTTTTTGTGAAGATGCTTCTAACATTCTCTCACATCCTAAAAAGCATAGGAAAACAAGTGTTCCTGTTATTTTTGTCAGGATAGGAGATCATTGCTATTATAGTTTATGTGATATTGGTGCTAGTGCAAGTGTTATTCCTTTAGAGCTTTACAAAGAGATTATGCATGAGATTGGCGCTTGTGAACTTGAAGATATTGATGTGGTTGTTCAGCTTGCTAACAGAGAGACTGTTTGGCCTCTTGGATTGTTTGAGATGTGGAAGTTCTTTGTGGTAAGACTAAATACCCTACTAATTTTCTAGTACTTGGTAAGGAGGCTAGTAAAACTTGTCCTATTATTTTTGGTAGACCATTTTTGAACACTTGTGGCGCCGTGATAGATTGTAAGCAGGAGAATTTTTTTACTAAGTTTAATGGAGAGTCTTATGAGTTTAATTTTTCCAAGTTTGCTAAGACTTCTTATGAAAATGACACGCCTAATGAAAATTTTCGAGTTGAACAGCTTGCTTCTATTGCTCTTGCTCCTAATAATGCCTTGCAGCAATTCATGGAAGATCTTGAAAGTGATGTTTTCAGCAAGGAAAGAGAAGAGATTGATGATATTTTCCTTCATCAACAACCATTAATCAAGCACAATTTACCTGTGGAGGATCTTGGTACCACTTTGCCACCTAAGGAAGATCATGTGTTTGAATTAAAGCCTTTACCTGATAATCTTAAATATGCTTACATAGATGATAAGAAAATATATCCTGTTATTATTAGCTCTAAACTTTCAGGAAAGGAAGAAGAAAGATTATTGGAGATATTGAGGAGACACCGAGGAGCTATGGGATATACTCTTGATGATTTAAAAGGGATTTCTCCCACTTTATGTCAGCATGCCATTAATATGGAGAAAGACATGAAGCCAGTCGTGGAGCATCAACGCCACCTAATTCCCAAGATGAAGGATGTGGTAAGAAATGAGGTATTAAAGCTCCTTGATGCTGGTATTATTTATCCTATTGCTGATAGTAGATAGGTTAGTCCTGTTCATTGTGTTCCTAAGAAAGGAGGTATGACTGTTGTGCCTAATGAGAATAACGAGCTTATTCCTCAAAGGGTAGTAGTTGGTTATAGGATGTGCATTGATTATAGGAAGGTAAACAAAGTTACTAAGAAAGATCATTATCCTTTGCTGTTTATAGATCAGATGCTAGAAAGGTTATCTAAGAAAACTCATTTTTGTTTCCTTGATGGTTATTCTGGTTTTTCTCAAATTCCTGTTAAAAAGGAAGATCAAGAGAAAACCACTTTTACTTGTCCTTATGGAACTTATGCTTATAGACGTATGCCGTTTGGTTTATGCAATGCTCCTACTACTTTTCAAAGATGCATGTCTGCTATTTTTTATGGCTTTTGTGAAGAAATTGTGGAGGTCTTCATGGACAATTTCTCTGTCTATGGAACTTCTTTTGATAATTGTTTGCACAACCTTGATAAAGTTTTGCAGAGATGCAAAGAAACTAACCTTGTTCTTAATTGGGAGAAATGCCACTTTATGGTAAATGAAGGAATTGTCCTTGGACATAAAATTTCTGAAAGAGGTATTGAAGTTGACAGAGCAAAAGTGGAGGCAATTGTGAAAATGCCTTGTCCCAGAGATGTTAAAGGTATTCGTAGTATTTTTGGTCATGCTGGTTTCTATAGGAGGTTTATTAAAGATTTCTCCAAGATTTCAAAGCCTCTTACTAATCTTCTTTAAAAAGATGTACCATTTTTCTTTGATGATGACTGTAAGGAAGCTTTTAAAACTCTTAAGAAGGCTTTAACTACTGCTCCTATTGTTCAACCACCTGATTGGAATTTACCTTTTGAAATTATGTGTGATGCTAGTGATTTTGCTGTTGGTGCTGTTCTTGGACAGTGCGTGGATAATAAGTTGAATGTTATTCATTATGCTAGTAAAACTCTTGATGCTGCTCAGAAGAATTATGCTACTACTGAGAAAGAGTTTCTTGCTGTTGTTTTTGCATGTGATAAGTTTAGATCTTACATTGTTGATTCTAAAGTTACTATTCATATTGATCATGCTGCTATTAGATATCTTTTGACTAAGAAGGATGCTAAGCCTAGGCTTATTAGATGGGTGTTGCTTTTACAAGAATTTGATTTGCATATCGTAGATAGGAAAGGTGTTAAGAATCCTGTGGCTCACAACTTGTCTAGATTGGAAAACATTTCTTTTGATCCTATTCCTGTTAATGATAGTTTTCCAAATGAACAATTAGCTGCAATAAATGTAACTTTGCGAGACCCTCCTTGGTATGCTGATTATGCTAACTTTATTGTTTCCAAGTATTTGCCTCCAACCTTTACCGCTCAGCAAAGAAGAAAATTCTTCTATGATTTGAGGCATTACTTTTGGGATGACCCACACTTATATAAAGAAGGAGTTGATGGTATTATGCGAAGATGCGTACCAGAGTATGAGCAACAAGAGATATTAAGAAAATACCATGGCAGCGCTTATGGAGGACATCATGCTGGAGATAGAACCGCACAAAAGGGTCTACAATCAGGTTTTTATTGGCCAACCCTCTTTAAAGATGCCAGAAGGTATGTTTTATCTTGTGATGAATGTCAAAGAGTTGGTAATATTTCTAGACGCAATAAATGCCTATGAGTTACACTCTTGTTATTGAACCATTTGATTGTTGGGGATTTGACTTTATGGGTCCTTTTCCTCCTTCAAAAGGCTATACCCACATACTTGTTGCTGTTGATTATGTTACCAAATGGGTAGAAGCCATACCTACAAAGAGTGCCGATGGTGAGACCTCGTTAAAAATGCTTAAGGATGTTATTTTTCCTAGGTTTGGTGTGCCTAGATATCTTATGACTAACGGAGGTTCTCATTTTATTCACGGTGGTTTAGAAAAACTCTTGCTAAATATGATGTTAATCATAGAATTGCTTCTGCTTATCATCCCCAAACTAGTGGGTAGGTGTAGTGACCTCACCTTTTAAAGATGACAATCCCTGTGCTTTTCAGTGCTAGTCCCTGGATCAAACGCTAGCACACACAGTTTAAGATGTAAAATCAAGAAACAAAGGTCATTTTATTACATCGCATGATCCAGCAATTACATAAAGGAAATTTACAAAGCTCTTAGCATAAAGCTTTCAGAGTTTACAATGAAATCAAAACTAGCATGGAGTCCCTCTTCTTCATGTGCCACAGGCGAACATGCTGCGGATAGACTCGTAACCCTGTTGTACCTTTCTTATCATCAAAAACCTGCAACATGAAATGTTGCAGCCACAAAGGGTCAATACACTTGAATTGTATTGGCAAGATGTCATTGTTTGGTGGACACAAATGGA
The DNA here is from genome assembly GCA_007115705.1 of Dactylis glomerata. Lineage (NCBI taxonomy): Eukaryota > Viridiplantae > Streptophyta > Magnoliopsida > Poales > Poaceae > Dactylis > Dactylis glomerata. Next base: position 371,914 of record QXEO01000502.1, read on the forward strand.
ACCTAACACTTAAATGAATATTTGGCTAGGTGGAGCTTCAGACCTATTTGCACTAAGCAATTTAATCCTATCATTTTCTTGTAGCAAAACTTTTAGCTGGACAACTTGACTTGGGTGATCTACCCCTGTAGCCACAGGCTGTAGTTATCGTACGGGACACACTGGTCGATAGATACCTACATCAAATGTCAAAACCTCAATTTTCTTTTAAAACACTATTGGACACACTGGAATCCACCAGGTGCTCCTAATAAATTATGCACACATAGGAATCCACCAGGTGTACATAATTATGATCACACAACAAATCCCTTGTTGTCCCATCAAGTTTTAGTTTAAAGAAGTTGGCATGAGGAGATCCTTGAACATCTTCAAAATCATGTCGCTCAAAATTGTCCATAACCGGGGACACGGCTAAGTACTTAGTTTCAACCCTCTGCAGAGGTGGTGCACTTTTCCCACAAGACTTAGTCAACCTCTTTTGCCATGATGCTCATTTTGCTCAAATGGCCAAGCAAAGACTAAGACGAGACCTTTCAGAGGCAATCCCTCAGACCAACCTGGACGTGTTCCGAAAAACCACCCTCTGTCTGTCTGGCTGAGTTCTTGCAACTTAGTTAGTCAAGACAGAGCCCATATTGTCTTGTGGTTGCACTGGAAGCTTCACGACTTGAGCGTCTCCAATCTCTTTGTTACTGGGTGGCCGTCCACAAGTGAGATGCACCTGGTGGTTCAGAGGTTCGATGACATGACCCCAGGGAACCACTCAACACAATCCATTCTTACCACTTTCCACCCAGGTGTTTCATTAACTTAGTTGTTTTCATAGTTTTTATAAAACAAGGTTTTCAACACTTAGCCAAAACATATGATATCCCTTCCCATAACAAGTGTAGGGCAACCTATAGCAGCAGTTCTACTAGGAGATGCAAAAGCTAGACATAAGCTAGACAAAAGACTTAGCATAAAATCAAAGCTACTAAGACCATTTTCACCTACACATGCATCCTCTACAAGAAAAGCTACTAGTGACAAATCTTTCATAGGACAAGGAGATGATGACACTTGCCTTAGTAATTTTCTGAAGATTGTACTTCTCTTAATCAACACACATAGTTCTCCATACAACTATAAGTTAGAAAAGATTCACAACATAAGCACATCATCCAAGCAACATAATCAAACAAGACAAAAGTGTTTATTGGTTTTAGTTTAGTCTTGAATTGTCTTAGTGATATTTGGGCAAAAGATTGGACATGGAATTGGTGTGTTAGGGATGGAGAACTTTGGCTAAGTCAAGGACTTAAGATTGATGGGGGTTTTCTAGATTGTTAAGAGGTGTCAACACTTAGTAAAAATTAGCCTCAAGGACATTCCTAGGCTTGGTTGGAGAAGATGGATGAATAAATTCTAAGTCAGGAGGTCTAACACTATTATCTTCTTTGACTCGAGGCTCTCTTCTCTTAGATCTTCTTCTTTGACTTCAACTCCTTGTCTTCTCTTCAACTTCTGGTTTGGCCTTGAACTTCATGTCTTCTCTTCAACTTCCTCTTCATGGTCTTGATATGGGAAAACTTCCACGCCATAGTGTTGGAGGGGTAAATTACTTAGAAGAATTTTGGGTAAGAGGGAATTGATAGTTTTGCACTTGGACAAGAATAGAGAGTAGATTTTTACTAACTCATGGTAGGTTTTACGTGGTCATTAGGACTTAGGATTTTTCACACCATTTGTTAGAGTGGGACAAGAGTCAATTAGCACAAAGTGCACAATAAGAATTTGGACTTGATATTTGCATGGTGCTCACATAATCACCACTATATTTGCAAAAGGATGAACTAATGGAGTTGACTCTTGGAAAAGTGTGAAAAAATGTATGTGAAGTATTTTGGTGGTTTTCTATTATCAAGATAATCAATTTTGCAAAAGGAGGTAGGCCTAAATTAATTATAGAATTAAATCTAGGAGAAAAATAATCAAATCTCCATTTGAATTTGAATACTTGATAAAATTGGTTCAATTAATTTGTTCAATGGTTCTACTAGATAGAGGATATTAATATGATCCTACTGCAAAAAGAATCAATTAAAAAGGATTTATAGAATTTGAATTATATCAAAATTACTCAAACTCACATATTTAAATTTGAATATTTTTAAATAGTTGGAAAGTGAGATTTTATTTAAGAATTGTGTTCTACACATTTTTAGGAGTTTAGGGACATATTATTTGTAATTTTTGGATCTACAGAATGGAAGATATGAATTTTCTAAGATTCAAACATTTTCTGGCTATTTTCAAATTGACTGAGGCTAAATTCCACGTGACAGACACATGGCAGCCTGTGATTGGCTTCAGGTGTTGACTGGGTTGCTGACTGTACTGCTGATAGGGCATTGACTGGTCTTTGACTAGATCTAGATCTGGCCGTTGATAAAAGATCCAATGGTCAGAAAAAAAATAAGGGGAAGGGGGCTCACCGAGGGGTTACCGACGGCGAGGTCCTGCGGCTCGGGCATGGACGCCGATGACTCTCCGGTGATCGCTGGCGTCAGAGATATGGTCGACGAGGGGCGGGGCATTGCGGTGGGTCTTCTGGAACCTTCTCCTTCATGTATCCATTTCTGTAGCGTCGATGGGAGCCGACCGGAGCGGAGCAGAGCGCCGGCGAGCTTCGGGCATCAACGATGAGTGTCAAATACTGCACGATAGGGGGAATGGAAAATGTGAGGATGTGCGCTAGATCAAGAGAAGTCTAGGGTATCAATGAGGGATGGCAGGTGTCGTGGGGATGACTTAGGGGGCGTACCACGGGCCAGGCAGTATGCCGGCTGGCGTCCCGGGGAATCCCACGGCCTCGACGCAAGAAGACCGGCTCCAGCCGGAAGGGCCGGCTGCGCCAGCGGCCGGCTGACGACTCCACCGAGGAGGGCTGGAGCCGGGCGAAGGAGACGAAACCCCTCAACGGTTGTCTGGCCAAAAGCCGGATGGCCCCGACAAGAGCGACAGAGGCGCAGGACAGGCGTGACGAACGCCACGACCACGACCGACCAATGAGGAGACGAAGACTCCTCCCCACGGCGGGATCCTAGGCGAAGGAGAGGGGATATGCTCTCCAGATGCCGGCCCAGGCAAAAGGCACTTTATAAAGTGCCTTTGCCAGAGGACGGCCAGGGGAGACGAGGCCAAAGACGCCGCCGCCAAGGAGCCGGCAGCCGGCCGAAGCGTTACCGAAACCTGTAACCAGGCCCCCGTCTATATAAGGGGGCCTGGACCCTTAGCATAGGAGATCCGATCTTCTTCTTCCTCCTCTAGCCGAACAGCTCGAGGAGCACTGTAATCGCTACTATCCAATCAATACGAAGCAGGCAGGAAGTAGGGGTTTACCTCTAGCCGGGAGGTCCCTGAACCTGGGTAAACCGAGGTGTCTCTGTTGGCACAATCCCGAGCCGGACCCATCGTCACCAATGTCGAGCCCCGCCGATAAGCCTCCCCATGGCTACTGTCTCCAAATTCCCACGACAGTTGGCGCCCACCGTGGGGCAAAGCGCGGTGGCGAGCGGAGTCAAGTTCCGGCCGGGACCCTCCGCCGAGAAGGTCGCCTCCGGCCTCGTCTGGAGGTTCGGCACCTTCGACTGCGTCGACGACAACTTGGCCCACTTCAAGAATGGCCTCGGCAACGGCGGCTCCTTCCTTGACGTCGGCAGCCACCGCTTCTACGTCGCCAAGCCCTTCCCGGAAGAGGTAACCGATGTGTTTGACCCACTCTGTGACACGGACTCTGACGATGGCGAAAGCAGCGACTTTTGCAACATGGTCGAGGTGCGAGCCCTGGAGGAGGACGGTGGCGGCGGCCTACCGCACTCCACGCGCCCGCCGCTCAAACGCCCACCTCCACTGGAACAAGATCTTCCACCTCCAGAGCGGGACGTGCTGGACGCAGCCATCACGGACCTGCGCGCTCCGCTCGACATTTCTGCGGATCTAGTCAAGGCCTCCGAGGATCTGGAGCGGACGCGCCTCAACCTCCTCAAGGAAGCGGTCGACGTCGACGACACCCGCCGGCGTGTCCTCTCCACGATCAACGAGTACAACGTCGCCCACGACTTCACCCCAGCCGGAGATGGCCCAAGCCGGGCGGGACAAGTTCGTCAGCGAGGCCGCGAGCTGGGCGCGGAGCTGAACCAGGCGGCGCCCTCGGCAAAACTGCCTCCGATCATCAACAAGCCCACCTACAGCACGCCTACGAAGAACCTCCGCGCCGCGCGCTACATCACCTCCGAGCTGGATGGACTACAAGGCGAGGACTTGCGGGAGAAGCAAGCCCGGATCCAGGAACTCCTGGACGCCGCCGATCTGCAGCAGCAGGCGATGGAACCACGCGGAGAGGCAAGCGGCACTCGAGGCGAGAACCGTATCGTCGTGGCCGGCCAGAACAAGTCGCATGGAGAAGCTTCGTCGCCAAACCATGGCCCGGCGGAGCACAGCCGGAGCAATCGAGCTCCAGGCAAAGGCGGTGGAAACCACCGCACCCAATACTCCAGCCACCACAGCCGGCAACCTCGAGATCCCGCCGCGGTCACCAGCAAGCCGCGTCACCCTCCTCGGGTGGACGTGGTGGACCCAGCGCGCGGCAAGTCTGTGGCACCAGCCCAGCCGGCTCAGGGAGCTGGCCAGGGCACTCAGGGACATCATCCGGCTCGCTCGCATGTGAGTCAAAGGATCGGAGAACGCGTTGATCCACCGAAGGACGACGCGCGCCATCGGCTCAACCTGCTGGCAGATTCCAAGTTCGACGAGGAGGAATCCTCAGCAGGACCGGTCTGTTTCGGCCCTCGCATCCGCAACGAACCTTTCCCAGCCAAGTTCGCGCTCCCGCGAGACATGCCCAAATACACTGGGGCAGTGAAGCCGGAGGACTGGCTGTCGGACTACGTCACCGCCGTCGACATTGCGGGCGGCAACAAGAGGACAGCGATGCGCTACGCGCCGCTCATGCTGACGGGATCTGCTCGGACGTGGCTCAACAGCCTGCCGGCTCTACAGATCAACTCCTGGCATGACTTCCAAGAGGCATTCATCAAGAACTTCACGGGAACTTACAAGCGACCGCCTCGCCCATGACAGCTGGCCCTCTGCAAGCAAGGCCCCGACGAGCCAGACCGTGACTACCTCACGAGATGGTCCGAGCTGCGCAACTCGTGCGAAGGAGTGGGCAAAGAGCAAGCAATTGGCTACTTCATGGACGGATGCAGAGAAGGGACTCTGCCGAAGCACAAGCTCCACAGAGCCGAGCCAAAGTCGATGGCGGACTTCATGGCAATAGCAGACAAGTACGCTTCCGCCGATTCTGCAGCAAGAGTGCAATGTGTTGAGCCAGCGCCAGCCGGAAACCAACCTCAGCCGGTAGCCGGCTCAGGAGGACATCACAACCGTGATCGACATGGCAAGAGGAAAGACGAGCGCCGTGACAACAAGTACGGCTCCCAGCAAGTGGCCGCTGTTCAAGGAAGCCCGGGGGCTACGGGTGGAAGCCAGAAGCGCAAATGGGATAAATTCGGCAAGGACAAGTACACCATCGAGGTGATGCTAGACCAACCCTGCAAATTCCATAGCGTTTCAGGCAAGCCGGCAGCGCACACCACTCGCCAATGTAGCTTCACCAGGGATCTAGAGCAGGGAAATCACCAACTGCCCAGGCCGCCGCCGGGCCCGCCGGCTGAAGCACATGGAAACAAGAATCGCCAGCCGGCCAAGGCAGCAGGAGACTACCCCGAGGAAGTGAATATGGAGCAATACCATGTATTCACTTCCCAGGAAGAGGAGCCAAAGGATGAACCATGGTTTGGTGTCGAAGTGAATGCCATCATGCAAGTTGGGCCTCAGTACATGCACTGGTCTGATGCGTCGATCACCTGGGGGCGTGAAGACCACCCGCTGCTCATGCCGAGGCCCGGGGGCTACGCGCTAGTCTTGAACCCAATCGTGTTCTCTGAGACGCGCACCTGCCGGTTCTCGTGTGTACTCATTGATGGAGGAAGCAGCATCAACCTTCTCTATCGCACTTTGATGGAAAAGCTCAGAATCCCAGAGATCCAGCTGAAGCCAACCAAGCTCACCTTCCATGGGATCGTGCCCGGGCACTCGTGTACGCCGATGGGAAGGATTGAGTTGGAGGTGCTGTTGAAGGGTAGAGGGAGAGAGAGATTGGAGGAATATGGTGGATGTATTATTGAGCCTCTCGGGCGAGTATATATAGACGTACAACGGACCGACTTGGAGTACAAGACAAGGCATAGACTTGGAGTACAAGACAAGTATCCTATCTCTATCCTAATCTAGCCGTGTACAATATGTATACTCTAACATCCCCCCGCAGTCGTAGCGGTAGCGTCGTGAACAACTGGAACGTCGCGAACGGTCAGACTGGAGAGAACCCGAAGTAGACCAGTGCGCAGACATCCCCCCGCAGTGCAAGCGGGAACGTCGTGGACGGTGTCACGTCGCAGAAACTTGGATTGTAGAGAATGCTGGTGAGGAGCTCAAGCGAGGTGGTAGCCCTTGTGCCGATGTCGAGGGAGCCGAGAGCGGTGGGTGCTGCAACCTTGGTCGAGGTAGCCATGCGAGGGGTCGCCGTGGTCGATGTCGCGGCGAGTGCCGATGATGAGGTAGCCGCAGATGAAGCCGCAGGCGCGTAGGGCGCCGTAGAAGGACAGAGACGCGTCGAGGCAGTCGTCGAGGAGAGCGATGCCAAAGTCGATGCAGTCCGAGTCGTCGAGGACGAGGTGCGGCCATGGCTTTGCCAGAACCAGGCGCACGTCGGGGACGAAGGCATACTCCGGTTGTGCCAAAACCGAGTACGCGAAGATGAACACGGGGACGAGGCGCTGCGACCGAGCTTGCCAGACTCGGGAACGCGTCGGGGACGAAGGCAAGCACCGATGTTGCCAGTACTGGGCGTGTGAAGAACGGGACCAGTTGAAACAACTTCACGCCATGTCGGAGAAGAGACTAGCAGAGAAGGACTCCACGACGGTTGCGAGGCGCAGAGCGGCGAAGAGAGAGGGTGCCGATGTAGCCCGCGGTTGTCGGAGTAGACGAGCAGGTGTGGTTATGAACAAGGCAATGACGCTGGCGATGAAGTCGTGCTGGACGTAGACGTAGAAGACGGCGAACTAGCGACGACCAAGAGTGGTCATGCTAGATGCCTAGACAAGCGGAGGGGTAGTCGGCGGGACCTGCGACGGCCAGGAGGGCCATGCAGGTTACCTGTGGAGATGCGGCGGCGGTACTCGAAGTAGGCGAGGAAGAACCCAGCGGCGCGATGAAGACCATGCGCGGACGGCGACATCCCGCGCCGAGGGAGGTGGCGCGGGGGAAGCCAGCGACGTCCTCGCGAGGTGACGGCGATGACCGCGTGCAGCGACGCAACGGCCCGATGGGACGGCGCGGCTGCAGGGCGCGAGTCGGTGCAGCGGCGTGAGAACCACCAGCGACGTACATGCCGGAGAAGGCACGTTAGTAGTCAGCGGCGGGGACCAAAGGTGGCGATGCTACGGCCCGAAGGGGCGACGCTGCGGCAGCCCGATGCTCGAACGGTGGTAGGCGCGTGCTCGGGGACGTACTTGGTGGAGACGAGCGCCAGATCGGTTGATCAGACCGACGGCGGCGCTGTTCGCCAAGTCCTTGACGACAGCACACAGATCGGAACCCGTGGCGTCGTTGTCGGTGAAGTCCTTGGCGATGACGGCGAAGACGGACCGGCGATGGAGACCGCGCAGGCGTGGAGTCGGCAGTGACACACCGAGGCGTCCCTCGGACGACGCGTCCGACGTTGCCGCGCGGTTGGTGAAGGCGAGCCGGCCAGCGCGGAGTCGGTACCGGCGAGACGACCGCGGCAGCCTACCGAGGTAGGCGCAGCAACCGGCCGAAGGACCGCGATAACCGGCAAGAGCCGGCCGAAGCGGTGACGGCGCCAGCGTGTCGGCCGTGATAGCCAGCGTATGGGTGGCCGCCGGTGCGAGGTCGACGCCGAGGTTGGAGTAGAGGCGCGTGGTGACGGCGGCGGTGGGCGACACAATCCGATCTAAGATCGATAAACCTAAAAGAAAACGCCGGTCAAGAGACCGGCGAGAAAAAGACGTAGGGCAGCCGATCAACCGATCGGCGGACGAACCCTAATACGGGCGGCGCGGCCCCCGGCGGAGATCATGGAGATCGACCTCCCCGGGGGCGGCGCGGTGCGGAAGCGGGGCGGCGGCTAGGTCAAGGATCTTGCCGCTCTGATACCATGTTGAAGGGTAGAGGGAGAGAGAGATTGGAGGAATATGGTGGATGTATTATTGAGCCTCTCGGGCGAGTATATATAGACGTACAACGGACCGACTTGGAGTACAAGACAAGGCATAGACTTGGAGTACAAGACAAGTATCCTATCTCTATCCTAATCTAGCCGTGTACAATATGTATACTCTAACAGGTGCTATTTGGCAAGAAGGATAATCATCGTCGTGAGCCGATCTGGTTCGAGGTGGTAGACCTCAATAGCCCCTACCACGCGCTGCTTGGTCGGCCAGCCTTAGCCAAGTTCATGGCAGTCCCACACTATGCTTACTTGAAGATGAAGCTCCCAGGCCCTCGCGGGGTGATCACCGTCACTGGGTGCTACAAGAAGTCGATAGAGTGCGCAAGAGCCAGCTCCAAATTGGCGGAGGCCCTGGTCATTGCTGAAGAGAAGCGACAGTTGCTACAAAAGGGTGGCGGCAGTCCAGCCGGGCAGGCTGGCGACGGGACTGCCGGCTCCGCTCCTTAAGCCGGCGAGCGTGTCCAAGGAAGTCCCGCCCGAAGCGGGCAAGAAGTCAGAGGCTCTTGTCTCGGGGGCTGGCTCCTCCTCGAGGTAGGGGGAAGCGTTTCGCAGCTTCGCCTGAGACAAGTCCAAAACCGCTTAAGACCTTCGGCTAAGCCAAGGCAAAAATCTTGTATTTCGAACAAGTATCGTTGAATAAAAGAAAGTTGGGCGGCATATGGCTGATCCCTGGAAAAAGTGCTCCGAAGTACCTTTTTACCTTTCTAAGCGTTATTCACGGGGGCTGGAAGCCGCCTCCAGTCGGGAGCCGGCAGCCCCAACCTAACGAAACGATCCTCCCGTCAGCCGGATGAGTACTGTGTGCGGACCGGACCCCGAGCCTAACCTCCGCCCTGCACCGCGTGGGGTGGAGCCAGCAGGTCACCCACCTAGGAAAATTGCTTAGAGGAAACGCCCGCGACCCGATGAATCGAGTCCCTTGTCAGACGAACGAGTACCATGTGCGAACCAGACCCCGAGCCTAACCTCCAGCCTAAGTCGAGGGCGATGGAGCCGGCAGGTCATTCACACTGGAAAATCGCTAAGAGGACAGAACGAGCGCTCACCCCTAACCCATGCGCATTGGTTAAAAGTTATACGTAAACTGGACCAAGCCAGATCCCCTATACGCCGAAGTACTACTTCCCATCCCGCGGCGCGCTCCCACCCTAGACCGGCATTCGGCTGTCGGTCCAAGGGAGACCAGCCGGCACCAGGCTGCCGGCTGGGGGTAGAAGGGCCGAAGGATGGGGGGATAAAGGAAAAAGCTGAAAGGGGTCAGGTCAAGTCCGGTTCACAAACAACTGGAGATCAATGCGTAAGAAATTTAGGGTGAAGCATCACTGGTACATATGAACGAAATGTTGCTAGGCACGACACGAGTTCAGTGTACGTAAAAACAAATAAGAAAACCCTGACACACTCAGGGGGCGCTTGGCGAGCCAGCCGGCTCCAGTGAAGAAATGTCGCCAGCCCGAGACGCCAGGACAAAGTCATCGCCGCTGGGGGACGGCGGAATGGAGTGACCAACGGGATCCTCGGGGGCCTTCTGAGGTCTTTCCGCCGAATCGGGCTCCTCGAAGTCCACGCCATCCAAGGATTCGTCACTATCCCCAGCATCGAAAAGTGCCTCGGTCTCGGCGCACTCAGCAATGGCGCAGGCGCGCTGGCGAAGCTTAGTTTCGTCGAGGCCTGCCAGTCCGCCTTCACGAAGGTTCTCCAGCTGGTCCAGGTTGACGCCTGGATACCAGGAGAGCACGAACTCCAGAGCCTGCCGAGCACCGGCCCGAGCCGCGGACTCCTTCCAGATCTCAAGCCGGTTGGACGCGAGAAGGACCCACTGGAGGAGCGCCCGGATCCCGCCAGGCACCGCCCTCCCCGGCCACAAGGCTTCAAAGACGGAAACGAGGGCTTCGCGCAGATCCTGGCCCAGCTTGGCAGCCGGGTGGAGCCGGCCTTTGGCCAACGCAACCAACTCCCCTGAGGAAAGCTCGGCCTTAGGGTCACTACGAGGAGCGATCCCCTGTTCTGACCTAAAATCCTTCAGCGCCGCCGTGGCAGACTCGTCGGAGTCAGGGAAGGCTCCTGCAAGGGCAGTCAGAGGGTGAGAGGACGGCAGGAAAGGGCAAAAGCCGAGAAGGAGGACAGGAAGCATACCATGAAGAGCTTCCTCCAGTCCCATCAAGCCGGATTGAACCTTGCGGTCGCGGGCGCGCCAAATGCCGATCTCCTTGTCAAAACGCTCGCGGTCGAGCCCCCGGAGAGTCTGCAGCTCGGCGATCTGGGCGTCGCGGTTCTCGACCTCGCTCCCCCAAGTGGCATGAAGCTCTTTCACCTTGCTATCAAACTCCGCGGAGAGGATTTTCTTCTCTTCAGCCAGCCAACGATCAAACTCTAGCTGCAGTGACGACTCCGCCTCCCGAGCCTTCGCTAGGTCAGTTTCCAGCTCCTGAGCCCGGGCGGCCTGGGCTTGCAGACCCTGAAGCTCCTCGGCATGCTTTTGCTTGAGCGACTCAACAGCGGCGGCCGACACCGAGTCGACCAACTGGGACTGGAGCGAGGCTATAAGCGAGGCAGAATCTGAAAGTGGAGGAGTAAGAGCAGGAAGGACAGCAGCAATGTTTTCGGAATAGGAGGTCCCGAGCACACCTGATAATTTCTCCAGTTCTTTCTTCAAGTCTTGGTACTGGACCTTGCCGACACGATACTTCGCCAGCAGCTTCTGAAAGACACTGGCGCGAAGCGCGTTCAGTTCCTGCGAAAAACGGAAAGGCGACGACTCTTAGCAAAATCCACTTTCAAGCCAGCTGTCCCTATAGCCACCTCGAAACTCGGGGGCTAGCAGGTATAGCAAGAGGAACCAGGGGCTAAAAGGCACAGCGCTCACGTTGGTTGCCTGTATAGCATCGAGGAGTTGGAAGCCGGCGTTCTGAAGCGATCCCCTGACAGCTGTAAACTGCTTGTCCAATTCCGCCAGGGTTGGCTTGCTGCCCTGCACCTTGAGCTTCTCTCCGACGCCTGCACTCGAGGCGGTGTCCGCCCACTCCTGCTGAAGGCGACTGGCGGAGCTCAGACTGCCTATGCTGGACTCAGCCGCAGCGACAAGAGCTTTCCCGCCAAAAGCGCTTTTGGTCACCACCTCAGGCGCTGGCGAGCCGTCACCGCGTTCGCTCCTTGCCACCCGAGTGGCGAGGAGCCCTGGCGAAGCTTCGCCAGAGCCGAAGGCCGGCTCAAGGAGCGGGGAATCAGCAATCGCGCCAACCCTCGACCCGGCCGCAGGCACCATAGCTTGCACGCTCGGTACAAGCTCAAGACTGGAAAGAGCCTCGGCAGCCGGTACCGGGAGCCCTTCCATTTCCCCCGCCGCAGCCTCGCGCGCGCTTCCTCGGCTGGGTGAGTCGGGGAAGATGCAGATGGCGGCGGCGTTCCCCGCCGCGGCGTCGTCGGCAGCAGGAGCTGGGGACAGATCAGCCCCAGCTGGAGCAGCTTCCTCGGCGGGCGTGGAGCCAGCCTCAGGCGAGGCGACTAGGTGGGGAACAGCGTCCACGAGCACCTCCGGATGCGCAGAATCCTCTGCCCCAGTGTCGCCCGCCACAAGCTTCAACCGCGGGGAGCGACGAACGTCCTCAGCGCGACCCATTTCTTCCCCGCACGTCCTCTTGCGGCAGGAAGGCTCGGGAGCCAGGGTCACGATCTCCTTGGAAGCAGCGGCAGGAGGAGGTCGGGTAGCCGGATCGACAGAAAGAGGCGACCTGCGAAGAAAGCATCCCACGACCAAGTCAATCGGGACCGCAACGGCAAAATAAGGATGAGAAGCGAGGAAGCGGGAGCTCACCCGGCTATGGCAATAGCCCGCCGCTTGGCCACCTTCTTCATCTGGGGACGGCGCAGGTCCCGCGCTGCCAGCTCCATTTTCTTGCGTTTGTCAGCCAGCTCGGAGAAGGCCGGCTGGGCCTTCCTCTTGATGCCGACCAGATCACCTCCAGCCTCTTCAAGGTCTGCCGGCTCCGGAGCGGCAGAGCGTCGCCCGGGAGACTTTGGCAGATCCACGATCGGGGGAGCCTGGGCCCCAGCAGCGGCTGCGGTGGCTACGTGGAGAGCTACGCCCCCGAGGGTGGTAGCCGACCCTGCGTCGCCATCATCATCATCGGACCAATCCCTTAGGAGAGAGGGGCTGGGGAACTTACCGGAGTGGTCGAGGAGTTCACCCGAGTCTTCGAGCTCGTAGTTTCCTTCATCACCTTGGGTGGTGCTGGAGCTCTCAACGGCGGCTTGAGAACTGGCATCCTCCACCTCCTCGGCTTCGTCCCAAACAACTTTATCATCCGATTCGGCTCTGTCAGCGGCAAAGCCGGCTTGGCGCTGAGTCAAATTCTCTGCCGCCTGCAGAGCGAACAAGTTCTGCCCAAACCAAGCAACCCGGGGTCAGTAGACCAGAGTTGCAAAGGAGGAGGAGGCTTAAAGCTAGGACCGACAAGCTCACCTCAGCAATTGGGTTGTCCCGGTCGTGAGGTTCCAGTCCCCACGTCCACGAGGCTTGAAGCTTCACGTCGGCGATGCGGTTCGCCTTCCGAGCCACTTCCAGTGCTGACAGTGCCTTGGAAGAATGGCGAGTAGGATCTCTAGCAGATCCCAGGAAGCACATCTTGTGTGGGCGGCGTTGAAGCGGAGACACGCGGGTGACCAGGAAGGCGAGGAGAAGGTCAGTCGGCTCCAGGCCGCCCTCTGTTTGCAGCGTGGCAACCCGCTGAAGGATCTTCTCCATGTCCGGCGATGGGCGAGGAGGAGCGGCGCTCCAGTTCTCCCGCTCAGGCCCGCCTGCCTCAAAGGGCGGCAAGTTGACATGGTCCTCACCTCCCTTCAAGTTCTTCACATAGAAGAAGGAGCGCTGCCACTTCTTGCAGGACTCTTTCCCCTTTATGCCGGGGAAGCTTGCAGACTTGCGGGCGTAGAAGGAGGCCGTGCAGCATATCACCGGAACGGTGTCTGCCGTCTGGGTCTTGAAGAAGATCAGCCAGCGGAACAGCTCGATGTTGGGCCAGATGCCCAAGTACGCCTCGCAAAGGGTTGCGAACGCGGACAACACCATCATCGCATTCGCCCCGATGTGATGCGGTTGCAAGTGGAAGTAGTCCAGGAATTGGCGCATGAAGCTGCTCACAGGCAACGCGAAACCCCGGGGGAAATGGTCATAGAAGACCACCGTCTCCCCAAGCGCGGGAGCAGGGACCAGTTCGTTGCCGGCGGAGCGGCAGCTCACGAGATCCGCGGAAGGTAGCACTCGGCCCCGGCGCAGCAGCTCGATCTCTTTGTCTTTCACCCAAGAGCCTTCCCAGGATCCCTTCGTCAAGGTAGGTGGAGCGGCGCCCTTACCCACCGCCGAGCCCTTCCCCTTTTGCCGGGAAGTTTTTGGAGCCATCCGGGTGCGGATCTGGATGAGCGGAATGGCAGCGGAACAAGGGAGGAACCCTAATCCCTTGAGGGCGAAGCTCGGGAGCCGAGGATTCTAAGTGGAGCGAACGCGAAAGGAAGAAGAGAAGCGGGCAACCGATGCTCTGTTTCCGAAACGGTCCCTGGTTTAAAAGTAAGGGGACGGGTCAGCCGCTTATTTCAGCCACGATGGGACGGCAACTGACTCCTCCCGTCACGACTCATGATCGCGCAAAGATCGGGCAACCGCCATGGTAGCCGCAAAGGATCGTGGGCCGAGGTCGATTGGACTTGACGCGATAACGGGCGGACAAGTGGAGCCTCAGTTCAGCCCCCGAGGCAGCACAATTTCCCGAGAGGTAGCGCGTCGGTTCGCGGTCGCCAGCTGGGTCACCACCGGAGCCGGTTCGTCCCGAGACGGCCGGGAAAACTCCGCAAGGCCCAGCCTCGATGACTAGATCGACCAAGTCAAACCAGAGGCCCGAGGACTCCGATGAAGACGAGCGAGACATCGGCAAAAAGAAGAACCTGCCGAAGCACCATGCTAGCCCATGAGACTTCGCCAGTTTCGGGGGCTAGTGTCGTGGGGATGACTTAGGGGGCGTACCACGGGCCAGGCAGTATGCCGGCTGGCATCCCGGGGAATCCCACGGCCTCGGCGCAAGAAGACCGGCTCCAGCCGGAAGGGCCGGCTGCGCCAGCGGCCGGCTGACGACTCCACCGAGGAGGGCTGGAGCCGGGCGAAGGAGACGAAACCCCTCAACGGTTGTCTGGCCAAAAGCCGGATGGCCCCGACAAGAGCGACAGAGGCGCAGGACAGGCGTGACGAACGCCACGACCACGACCGACCAATGAGGAGACGAAGACTCCTCCCCACGGCGGGATCCTAGGCGAAGGAGAGGGGATATGCTCTCCAGATGCCGGCCCAGGCAAAAGGCACTTTATAAAGTGCCTTTGCTAGAGGACGGCCAGGGGAGACGAGGCCAAAGACGCCGCCGCCAAGGAGCCGGCAGCCGGCCGAAGCGTTACCGAAACCTGTAACTAGGCCCCCATCTATATAAGGGGGCCTGGACCCTTAGCATAGGAGATCCGATCTTCTTCTTCCTCCTCTAGCCGAACAGCTCGAGAAGCACTGTAATCGCTACTATCCAATCAATATGAAGCAGGCAGGAAGTAGGGGTTTACCTCCAGCCGGGAGGGCCCTGAACCTGGGTAAACCGAGGTGTCTCTGTTGGCACAATCCCGAGCCGGACCCATCATCACCAACGTCGAGCCCCTCCGATAAGCCTCCCCATGGCTACTGTCTCCAAATTCCCACGACAGCAGGATCACCTTGTTTTGCCGAAATCAGCATTTTACTGTGGCAGATACGTGCTTCTCCGATGAGCGATTGCGGTGGCTAAGTGGAACAATCAGGATCGAGACGAAGGGGGAAACGGAGAGGAGGGAGTGGCCTTTTTATAGCTGCGGCTGGTGATGGAAAGGGCAAGGTATTAGGGAGGAATTAAGAGGAGGGATCGCGCTGTCTCGGCTGAAACATCCGGCCAGAGGAAGAAGATGACCCGCGCTGACGGGTGGACCTGTGCTGTCAGTGAGTGGGGGCAAAAAAAAGTGTACCGGTTCGGTTCTTTCCCCGGGTGGGCCGTGGACCGTTTCAGGGGGTGGGCCGAATCGTTACCCGGGGCCCTTTTATATTTTTTCTTTCTTTCTTCTTTTTTTCTTTTTCTGTTTTCTTATTTCTTTCATATCTTTTTTTAAATTTGGTCCAAATTGATTCAAACCAATTTGTAATTTTTTCTAATATTCAAAACAACATTTTAAAATAGTAGTAAACATGTTTTCATGATTAAAACAAATCTCCAATAAAATCTTTATAAATTGGCCAAGGGCTTACTTGCATAACAAAATGGTTTGAAAAATAAATCTTTTAAGATCAAGGCATAAACTTTATTAGAAATAGTATTTGAAATAATTCAGACATGCTTTTAGCATTGAAACTTTATTTGATATATATCATTTTGTAAAAAAAAAAATCCTTTGTAAGTGTGTTTGCATAATAATTGAATAAATGCAAGTAGTATTTTGAAAACTTGTTTTTCTCAAATAAGTTCTTCAAGGTATAATAGGAAGTTTAAAAATGGCTTTTCTAATAAGTCTTTAAGATAAATCAAAAAGTTTTAATTCCTTGTGAAATTTTAAATCTAGATAAGCAAACATTGTTCTTATTTTTATTTATTTTCACATTCCAAATTTTGGGATATGACAGACTACCACCCTTAAAAGAAATCTCATCCCGAGATTTGAGAAGGCTAGAAAGAAAGATGGGTTTGTGATACTAGGTGGGCTACCACCCTTAAAAGAAACTTTTGTGGGTAGTCTAGGTTTTTGGGTTTAGAAGGGGCACACCTTGGTTTTGACTTGGCACTGGGTCATCTTTGTACCATATGTTGCTTCTACCTTTATTTCCAATAGGTGGGTGTCTATTCACACACTATGGCATCTAGTGTCCTTTTCAAGATGGCTTGAATATAACTTTCCTCCATTATAGAGCTTCCGTCCATCAAGGTAGTTGTCGAACTACTTGAGACACTGAAGAGTCACTCTTTGGGTCAATCAGAAGACCAAGCCAAGATGTTCTCCTGGCTTCATTTCATATCCTTATTTGATCTTCATAGTCTTGCAAGTCATCTTCAATGGTAAGCTTGTTGGTTCATCCTCACCGTATTCCTACGTTTTGACAACACTTGCCTATTATAAGGGGTACAATTTCTTACCCTCCTAGGGTTTAGGTTTAACAGCGTCGTCTCTCCTGTAGGTATGTACCTCTAGATTTACCATTCCTTATCACAAGATCGAACAATTGAGTAGTCATCATGGGGGCCAATCCATAAAACACCCAATCGTTACCTTGTATTTCAGCTTGGTACATCTCGTACACTAACTCTTGGTCAACCTCACTAGTTTTGACAAAAGATTCTATGGATATTGAATCCATGTTTCAATTATTGAGATCTTTAGAAAACAAATCTATCGATCCTTAGCTAGTGGTTTGCGTGAACTCTCATATGGCAAAATCTCTTAGCTTGCAGATCCTTCAGTTTTCCATCTCTTGTTCTATGCTTCTTCTTGATACTGAGCATCTTAGCTGGATCTATCAATGTTATTGTCTTCATGGAGGCTTGTCAAGAAACACTTGTTTGGGTTTGAATAAGATGAGAATAGACAGAAGGGATCTAAAGAAAATTCCTACCCAACACTGCAGCTCAAGGTATTTCATCTTACAATCAAGATCTAACAAGCATTTGTCACATCAAGCAACATCATTCAACCGCAAACAAACTAATATGATCATATCACAATTTGATATGATCATAATGTATTACAATGTCGTTCTTACATATAAGGATCTGAAATGGAGGTCCAACTAAAGCTTCTTGGATGTCTTCCAGGTAGTAGTCTACTCTTTTCATTTTTGGGGTCCTTCTTGGTGTTGTGCAGTCTACACTTGAGTCTTCCTCCAAGCTCTTTGATAGCTTCCATGTAGTGCTTCTTGTAGAGTTGAGGAACAATATATGGAGCATCAGTCTCTTCTTGATGTTTTTATGAGGTATGAACTCTAAAGAAAGGAGAATATTTTTGAAGACGAGGTAGATGAGAATGGAAGAAGTTAAAATTGCAAACACCCCTTAAATAAAAACTAAATTAGTTAGATTTTTCATCCTAGGGTCTTTCATCTCTCTCATCTTCTTGTGCTTCTCTTGAACATGAACTTTTCTTCTTGATCCTAGAATGTCGTATCCTTTAGTTGGGCAAGTAGCTCATCATTTGCAAAATAGTTCATTAGTCCTATTGCTATCATGATTCTTCATAAGAATTTCTAAGTCCTAGAACTATTGATGCATAGACTCTTTCTTCTAGACTTCTTCAATTTGCTTCCGTTGATGATTGAGGTGGGTGGATCTTGAAGTCCTTTGAGGCGTTGAAGTTGAAGCTCTTCGTCTTTGAGTTGAAATGAAGAGAACTAGATACAAAAATGACTAAGGGAAAAGTTTACGAGGTAATGAGTGTGTAAATTTTTAACTTAGAAATAAAAGCAACTCCTAAATTTCTAAGGAGGTTTTGTCCAATCCTAGGGTCACGAACCTAAGGGCAACACAATGCTCTGATACCATCTGTAGTGACCTCACCTTTTAAAGATGACAATCCCTGTGCTTTTCAGTGCTAGTCCCTGGATCAAACGCTAGCACACACAGTTTAAGATGTAAAATCAAGAAACAAAGGTCATTTTATTACATCGCATGATCCAGCAATTACATAAAGGAACTTTACAAAGCTCTTAGCATAAAGCTTTTAGAGTTTACAATGAAATCAAAACTAGCATGGAGTCCCTCTTCTTCATGTGCCACAGGCGAACATGCTGCGGATAGACTCGTAACCCTGCCGTACCTTTCTTATCATCAAAAACCTGCAACATGAAATGTTGCAGCCACAAAGGGTCAATACACTTGAATTGTATTGGCAAGATGTCATTGTTTGGTGGACACAAATGGAACCTAACACTTAAATGAATATTTGGCTAGGTGGAGCTTCAGACCTATTTGCACTCAGCAATTTAATCCTATCATTTTCTTGTAGCAAAACTTTTAGCTGGACAACTTGACTTGGGTGATCTACCCCTGTAGCCACAGGCCGTAGTTATCGTATGGGACACACTGGTCGATAGATACCTACATCAAATGTCAAAACCTCAATTTTCTTTTAAAACACTTTTGGACACACTGGAATCCACCAGGTGCTCCTAATAAATTATGCACACACAGGAATCCACCAGGTGTACATAATTATGATCACACAACAAATCCCTTGTTGTCCCATCAATTTTTAGTTTAAAGAAGTTGGCATGATGAGATCCTTGAACATCTTCAAAATCATGTCGCTCAAAATTGTCCATAACCGGGGACATGGCTAAGTACTTAGTTTCAACCCTCTGCAGAGGTGGTGCACTTTTCCCACAAGACTTAGTCAACCTCTTTTGCCATGATGCTCATTTTGCTCAAATAGCCAAGCAAAGACTAAGACGAGACCTTTCAGAGGCAATCCCTCAGACCAACCTGGACGCGTTCCCAAAAACCACCCTCTGTCCGTCTGGCTGAGTTCTTGCAACTTAGTTAGTCAAGACAGAGCCCATATTTTCTTGTGGTTGCACTGGAAGCTTCACGACTTGAGCGTCTCCAATCTCTTTGTTCCTGGGTGGCCGTCCACAAGTGAGATGCACCTGGTGGTTCAGAGGTTCGACGACATGACCCCAGGGAACCACTCAACACAATCCATTCTTACCACTTTTCACCCAGGTGTTTCATTAACTTAGTTGTTTTCTTAGTTTTTGTAAAACAAGGTTTTCAACACTTAGCCAAAACATATGATATCCCTTCCCATAATAAGTGTAGGGCAACCTATAGCAGCAGTTCTACTAGGAGATGCAAAAGCTAGACATAAGCTAGACAAATGACTTAGCATAAAATCAAAGCTACTAAGACCATTTTCACCTACACATGCATCCTCTACAAGAAAAGCTACTAGTGACAAATCTTTCATAGGACAAGGAGATGATGACACTTGCCTTAGTAATTTTCTGAAGATTGTACTTCTCTTAATCAACACACGTAGTTCTCTATACAACTATAAGTTAGAAAAGATTCACAACATAAGCACATCATCCAAGCAACATAATCAAACAAGACAAAAGTGTTTATTGGTTTTAGTTTAGTCTTGAATTGTCTTAGTGATATTTGGGCAAAAGATTGGACATGGAGTTTGTGTGTTAGGGATGGAGAACTTTGGCTAAGTCAAGGACTTAAGATTGATGGGGGTTTTCTAGATTGTTAAGAGGTGTCAACACTTAGTAAAAATTAGCCTCAAGGACATTCCTAGGCTTGGTTGGAGAAGATGGATGAATAAATTCTAAGTCAGGAGGTCTAACACTATTATCTTCTTTGACTCGAGGCTCTCTTCTCTTAGATCTTCTTCTTTGACTTCAACTCCTTATCTTCTCTTCAACTTCTGGTTTGGCCTTGAACTTCATGTCTTCTCTTCAACTTCCTCTTCATGGTCTTGATATGGGAAAACTTCCACGCCATAGTGTTGGAGGGGTAAAATACTTAGAAGAATTTTGGGTAAGAGGGGATTGATAGTTTTGCACTTGGACAAGAATAGAGAGTAATTTTTACTAAGTCATGGTAGGTTTTAGGTGGTCATTAGGACTTAGAATTTTTCACACCATTTGTTATAGTGGGACAAGAGTCAATTAGCACAAAGTGCACAATAAGAATTTGGACTTGATATTTGCATGGTGCTCACATAATCACCACTATATTTGCAAAAGGATGAACTAATGGAGTTGACTCTTGGAAAAGTGTGAAAAAATGTATGTGAAGTATTCTGGTGGTTTTCTATTATCAAGATAACCAATTTTGCAAAAGGAGTTAGGCCTAAATTAATTATAGAATTAAATCTAGGAGAAAAATAACCAAATCTCCATTTGAATTTGAATACTTGATAAAATTGGTTCAATTAATTTTTTCAATGGTTCTACTAGATAGAGGATATTAATATGATCCTACTGCAAAAAGAATCAATTAAAAAGGATTTATAGAATTTGAATTATATCAAAATTACTCAAACTCACATATTTAAATTTGAATATTTTTAAATAGTTGGAAAGTGAGATTTTATTTAAGAATTGTGTTCTACACATTTTTAGGAGTTCAGGGACATATTATTTGTAATTTTTGGATCTACAGAATGGAAGATACTAATTTTCTAAGATTCAAACTTTTTTGGCTATTTTCAAATTGACTAAGGCTAAATTCCACGTGACAGACACATGGCAGCCTGTGATTGGCTTCAGGTGTTGACTGGGTTGCTGACTGTGCTACTGATAGGGCATTGACTGGTCTTTGACTAGTTCTAGATCTGGCCGTGGATAAAAGATCCAATGGTCAGAAAAAAAATAAGGGGGAGGGGGCTCACCGAGGGGTTACCGACGGCGAGGACCTGCGGCTCGGGCATGGATGCCGATGACTCTCTGGTGATCACCGGAGTCAGAGATATGGTCGACGAGGGGCGGGGCATTGTGGTGGGTCTTCTGGAACCTTCTCCTTCATGTATCCATTTCTGTAGCGTCGATGGGAGCCGACCGGAGGGGAGCAGAGCGCCGGCGAGCTTCGGGCATCAACGATGAGTGTCAAATACTGCACGATAGGGTGAATGGAAAATGTGAGGATGTGTGCCAGATCAAGAGAAGTCTAGGGTATCAATGAGGGATGGCGGGATCACCTTGTTTCGCCGAAATCAGCATTTTACTGCGGCGGATACGTGCTTCTCCGGCGAGCGATTGCGGTGGCTAAGTGGAACAATTGGGATCGAGACGAAGGGGGAAACAGAGAGGAGGGAGTGGCCTTTTTATAGCTGCAGCTGGTGATGGAAAGGGCAAGGTATTAGGGAGGAATTAAGAGGAGGGATCGCGCTATCTCGGCCGAAACATCCGGCCAGAGGAAGAAGATGACCCGCGCTGACGGGTGGACCCGTGCTGTTAGTGAGTGGGGGCAAAAAAATGCGTACCGGTTCGGTTCTTTCCCCGGGTGGGCCGTGGACCATTTCTGGGGTGGGCTGAATCGTTACCCGGGGCCCTTTTATATTTTTTTCTTTCTTTCTTCTTTTTTTCTTTTTCTGTTTTCTTATTTCTTTCATATCTTTTTTAAATTTGGTCCAAATTGATTCAAACCAGTTTGTAAATTTTTCTAATATTCAAAACAACATTTTAAAACAGTAGTAAACATGTTTTCATGATTAAAACAAATCTCCAATAAAATCTTTATAAATTGGCCAAGGGCTTACTTGCATAACAAAATGGTTTGAAAAATAAATCTTTTAAGATCATGGCATAAACTTTATTAGAAATAGTATTTAAAATAATTCAGACATGCTTTTAGCATTGAAACTTTATTTGATATATATCATTTTGTAAAAAAAAATCCTTTGCAAGGGTGTTTGCATAATAATTGAATAAATGCAAGTAGTATTTTGAAAACTTGTTTTTCTCAAATAAGTTCTTCAAGGTATAATAGGAAGTTTAAAAAATGGTTTTTCTAATAAGTCTTTAAGATAAATCAAAAAGTTTTAATTCCTTGTGAAATTTTAAATCCAGACAAGCAAACATTGTTCTTATTTTTATTTATTTTCACATTCCAAATTTTGGGATATGACAGCAGGTAGAGCTTTTAAATAGGGAGATCAAGTCTATCTTGCAAAAGACTGTCAATAGATCTAGGAAAAATTGGGCTAGTAAGTTAAACGATGCTTTATGGGCTTATAGAACTGCTTATAAGAACCCCATGGGTATGTCTCCTTATAAGATGGTTTATGGAAAAGCGTGTCACTTGCCCTTAGAATTAGAACACAAAGCTTTTTGGGTAGTGAGAGAGTTTAATTGAGATTTTAAACTAGCCGGTAAGAAAAGGTTGTTAGATTTGAGTTCTCTAGACGAGTGGAGAAGCGAAGCATATGAGAATGCTAGACTTTTTAAAGAGAAAGTCAAGCAATGGCATGATAAGAGAATACTTAAGAGAGAATTTCATGTTGGTGAGAAAGTTCTATTGTATAAGTCTCGTCTCAGATTTTTTGCAGAAAAATTACTTTCTAAATGGGAAGGACCATATGTTATTATGGAAGTATACCACTCAGGTGCCATTAAGATTGCTTTATTGAAAGATGACTCTACACAAGTGGGGAATGGGCAAAGACTCAAACATTATATTTCTGGAGACTCTTATAATGAAGATGTTGATGTAATTGAAATAGTTTCTCCCGAAGAATTCATCCAAGACAAATTGCAGGTACCTGCAGAGTTCGTTTTTGAATAGGTAACAGTTCTAGTCAGAAAAGTTTCATAAAAAACTCTTCCTTTATTATTTTTGCTATTTTTACTAAATAAGAAAAATCACGAGATGAAAATGGGCAGGAAAAGGAGTCCGTGTGCTCCTCACACACAGGGGGTGCGGGCCCACCTCTGGCCGCGCCGCCCTGGTGTGAGAGCACACCGGAACTCATTTTTGTCCCGGTTTCCTCCTGTGATTTCATTTCGATGTATAATTTTTGCCTATTTAACCCCCGGAGTACCCGAGGTCTATATATCATTTTCTCGTCGTGTTTTTGTTTCGAACTGTTTCTGTTAGGAGTTGATCTTAAGCTTGGGGAGCACCATGGCCTCTTCAAGTGACGACTAGGGCAAAAGGCCCTGGATAGATAATCACCAAAGCCAAAAGTGGAAGGAGGAGCAAGGTTCAGGAAGAGCAAAGCCAAGAAACCCTACTTTTGAGGGACCAACGAAAGTTAGACGTATCTTTTCTCATGATATGCAGGGGCCAACACTACATGTTCTGGATCTAAACTCCATGCCTGTTATAAAAGAGGGTATGCTGGTCACTGATGACTTTTGCACTCAATATCGAGTTTTGAAGAGGGAGGTAGAGATGCTCCAAGAAGAGAATATTAGGCTTTGTCGGATGCTGGAATACTTTGTTAATCCAAGGCTACTTCCACTACCGCCAAAGGAGTAATTTGTCATCGGTATAGGCATCCCCTTGGCTTGTTCCAAGCTTGGGGGAGTGCCGCGGTATCACATCATTACCTTTTTACTCATTTACTTTTCAAGTAGAGTCATATCATGAATAGAGAAATTATCCTATAGAATAGTTTGCAGTGTGGAAGTATCCTCCTTAGTTGGTTATCTATGTATCCCTTGGTGTGAGTTGCGGTAATGAAATATTAATGAGAAGTTCTATCATTTACTTTCCACACACTTTATTTCAGTTTGCAAAGTTTCTTATATGATTAGTCTTGTTGATTGGTATTGGTATCACTTTGGGAGCATGAGTAAATTTAGTTGGTTTTGGCAAACTTAGCTTGGTCAGTAGCAGCATTACCTTGAGGTTTGAGTAGAAAAGAATAAAGAAGTGTTTGTGTTACATCACTTCAGTTTTCCTTATGTTTGGCTTATAAGCATTGTTATTCTCAAAGTTAAAATCATTGTACCTTCAAGGGAGTTTGTATGATTATTCTTATTATATGTATGTTTGTTTGTTTCATGCAATTCTTATGCTTGCTACCCAGCTTTGCTAGCCAAAGACCTGTACTGAGAGGGAATACTTCTCGTGCATCCAAATTCCAAAAGCCAAGTCACTTCCAAAGAGTCCACTATAAATTCCTATGCATGGTATTTTAAGCCATTCCAAGTAAATTTTCATGTGCTACCTTTCAAAAACCTTCAAATACTTCTCATTTTGTGCCACTATTTTTAGCTCATGAGGACATAGTGGATGGGTTTGTTATCTTCCATACTAAATTAAGTACCCCTTGACTAGGCAGCTTCATCTGCTCATCACTAATTTTACAAGGGAGCTGGTCAGACCATTATAATCTCAAATAGAAAAGAAAAAGAGCACTCCTCCATGGTATGTGAAAGTTGGTCAGCACCCGATGAAATCGGTTGGCCATAGTTTGAGAAAGGAAAAAGGTGGGGAGGAGTGCAAAGCTATAAAAGAGCACCAAAGTGCCAATTAATCAAACATTTTGGAACCGCTCTCACTTGTTTAGTATGGAAGATATCAAGAACTCCGTTGTTAGTTGTTGACAAAAGCAACCACCTCTCAAAACAATTTTTACCTCTGTTTTATAAATGAAAAGCTCTAGCACATGTTTAATCCCTGCTTCCCTCTGCGAAGGGCCTATCTTTTACTTTTGGGATTTCTATTTTTGTGCCCTCAGGTCGTTAGTTGTACTCAGTTTTCCCCAGCTTGTTAGTTTTTCCTTAGTTTTCCCCAAGCCGTTGTCTGAAACCCTCAGAAGGAGCTCAGACGGAGGATTCCCATTTAGTTGACCATTTCCGTGCTGACATGTGGGGCCACGTCGTGTGGGGCCGCATCGCGTGGGGCTTGTAGAAAGGGACCGCGTGGGATAGGATGAGACCGTGTTTAGTTGTACGTGAGAGCTCGGTTCTGTCTCTCTCGGGCCAAATTGGCATTGCCTTTTCAGAGCGCCTTTTTCCCCTCTCTCTCTGTAACAGTTCTCTCTCTTTACACCAAATTTGTATCAAATCTAGAGAAGCTTCTATTTCTGTCTTTCTTCAATGATTTTTGCCTTTTGGCCCTTGTTTTTTGCCCAATATGGTAACAAATCTAGTAGCAAATCTAGAAGCTAGTATAGGATAAATTTACAGCAGCAGAATAAATCTAGAAAACTAAGTATAATACATAAACTGCATACAGCAGCCAAAAGCAGCCAATAACGTTGTTAATGTTCATGACAAACTAAGGTGAAAATAATACAAGACCAAATGTATGCCCAACATGAAGATTAGGATACCCCAGGATGAATGAATCTGTTCTTCATTCATCATATATATATTCGTCACTCCATTTTCTGGTCCGAAAGAAATATTCATTGAACTCCTTCTATCTGCAGTGTGCAGCCAATACATCCTCCAAACGGTATGGCCTTTGTTCATCTTTCAGACCGTACTTTCCTAATCTATCCACACGTAGTGGCCACTCATCCCAGGGATTCATATCATCAAAGTACTCTCTGATATAACTCAAATCTGCGTAGTTGATGCAGCTAGGTCGAAGTGTCGGGTGCACTCTGGTGTCGACGGAGATACACCGAACATGATGGACGAAGAAGGCATGACTACCAATGTTACTGACGGCATGGAGAGAGCGGCTCTCAGTGTCCACATGGTACACCAATGTTTGACCTTCCTCCAAACGACCGCCCAACAACACAAGCAGCAGATCACCATCCAACTTCACAAGGTAGAACTTGTCATTTCCAAGTTCTGGAAATGAAAAAAGTGTCTCCATGTTGACATTGCTCACGCCCTGCTCCAACTGGACATTGTTGGTGCACACTAATGTTCCGAACTCAAAATTGTTCACAGCTAGTGCATAGAATTCACCATTGAACATGGTAATGCAATGCATAGAATGGTGCTCGATCGAAAATCTTCCTTCTCCCCAATCTTCATCTATACCCTTAGTTGGAGTGCTCTCATCGACCCAAGTAATTTCCGCCAGGTAATATGTGGAAACGAAGAGCATAGTCGGGGACTTCATTATAGTGACTGACTCCAGAATAACAAATGGCATCTGCACCTCAAATATAGTGTTTGATGTCTTTGTGAGTGGGTTCAGAAGCCGTATCTTGTGCGGCTGGTTGTTCTGGGCAAGCACGATGATGCCACGGCAAAAGCTGATGAAGTAGTATCTAAAATATAAGAGATTGATGAAGATAACATTCAGCACTAAGATGTTTACAATTGAAAATAAAAGGATTAACTCTATAGATATGGAGGAATTTGAACCTTGCATGAACTTCCATTAGATCGATGGTGACGTAGCGGGATGTGCAGAGGTGGAGGAAGGAGAACTCAGCGGTGTGTGGAAGGGTGTGCTCTACCATGATCTATTCGTGCAGGTGCACGTCGGGCTCAGGTAAATCTGAGCGCTAATTAGTACAAACTTGCCTCAAAGCAGAGTAGGTGTCCATGTACTCCTCATTCGCCAGTAAGCAGGCGCCGATCTTGTGAAGTGGTCCGTCAGCCCTGAGAGAGGCCTAGTTCACAGAGGCGCCATGCCTGGATGCGCTGCCCTCAGAGGCGACGGGCTTGGCGATGACGGCCTCGGATGTGATAGGCTCAGCAGCGACGGGCTCAAATGCGACGGGCTCGGAGGCGACGGGCTCGGGGGCGACGGTTGCCGGTGCATTCTTCTTCTCCATCGCCGGCAGGGGAGCGCGCGTAGGGCGGCTGGGGTTTTTTGGAGAAGGTGATGGGATGTGAGAGGCGTGGTTGCGTGCGTGAGTTATGATGAGACTGTGTGCAGAGGGAGGGAGAGGGGCTCTGTACTGGCAAAGTGACGGTTCGTCTCAGCAGTTGACATTTTGGTCTCAACACGCGCACCGCGTGGCTAACTGCTGCTCACTGCGACACGCGTCCATGGGACTGCACGTCAGCACCGTTACGTGTACTCAGTTCTACCCTTGAATCTTACACTGGAAAAATATCTATACTCACTTTTCCCCTCGAGTACTAATACTGCCTAGTGCAATATACTCAATTTTACCCTCAAGTGGCTGGTCAACAGAGAGTCAACAGATGGGATTAAGCCATCTAATTGAGTCATTTCATGCGCAAAAAAATTCAAAAAAATAAAATCATAGTGCCTCCTACTCATAGAGTCTTGTTACGCGACCTGCCACGTAGGAAATCATAACAATCATATATAAATCAAGTTTTCACACAAATGGCCACTTCTGAAATCACTAGTAGCTATGAATGTTCATGGCTTTCCACTCAAACCCCTTCTCAAAACATCTATATCCAAAACATAGTTTGTCTAAATGAGGCCATAATTTTTACACTCATGTATATTTGAATTGCTAATACTTTGAGGTAGGCCAACCTGGGTTTCATTGTATAAAATATGTGCTTTTCTTTTTATAAATCTCTTATTTGAATTCCTTAGCCTGTTTACTATATACTTGCCCTTGTATCCTTGATACTACTCAGTTTTACCCTCTCCCTTCTCACAGAAGCCCAAACTTGGCCTGATTGGTCGAGCTGTTGTCACACGGATCGTGCCCACCTACCGTCGATCCTATGATCTAATAGGTAGGATCGTGCCACCCTCTCTCTATCTGTCGGTGGCAAACTACTACCCCTCTATATATGCTAAATGACGAGTTTGCCACCGGATTCAACAAGTTGGGTAATCACGAATTTGTTGTAGGCATTACTTTTCACGGTAAAATGATAAACTATCACGAATTTCCATTTCTTGTAGGCTTTACTTTTCATGGTAAAATGATGAACTATCATGAATTTCCATTTCTTTTAGGCATTACTTTTCCCGGTAAAATGATAAACTATCACGAATTTCCATTTCTTGTAGGCACTACTTTTCACATTGAAATGATAAACTATCACGAATTTCCATTTCTTGTAGGATTTACTTTTCACGATAAAATGATGAACTATCATGAATTTCCATTTCTTTTACGCATTACTTTTCACAGTAAAATGATAAACTATCACGAATTTCCATTTCTTGTAGGCATTACTTTTCACGCTGAAATGATAAACTGTCATGAATTTCCATTTCTTGTAGGCTTTACTTTTCACGGTAAAATGATGAACTTTCACGAATTTCCATTTCTTTTAGGAATTACTTTTTTAGTGAGATATAAACCACCCCACAATGGTCATCTCCTCCTTAATTTATTGTGTAAACCCCACAACGGTCATCTCTAACTTAATTTATGGTGTAAACCCCACAACGGTCATCTCTCCCTTATAAACCCCCACAACGGCCATCCCTCATGTCAATAGGTTCTGCCTATCTCTTCTTCGTTTCTGCCTCTCTCTTTTTCGTTCACATACACTTGATCCATTGTCATGGCTTCCATGTCTCGGACGCCGACCGAAAGGGGAAGGGGAAGGGGCGGCCGGGGTGGTGGATCATCATCATTGCCACCACCACCATCAACACTGCCATTGATCATAGAGGAGTTCTTCATCACCATCTATGAAGACCCTTTGGCCAAGAAGGTACGTACGCATTCCCACATATATGATGCATGTGATTAATTATGTGCATGTTCTAAAAAACCTTTAATTTCAAACGATCGGTGCTCGATCTCTTTGCAGGCACTCCCACAAAATTTTGTGGACTATCTTGACGGCCAGGAGCCCGCAAAGGTGTATCTGCGAGCAGCTGACTGCGGTCCTCGTCTCTGGACCGTGGAGGTCCTATTTGACGAACAAGGCCGGATGTACCTCGACAAGGGCTGGGAGAATTTCGCCATCGCACATGGTGTGGATTTTGGCTGCTTCCTACACTTCAAATATGAAGGCGATTATGTGCTCACAGTGAAGGTGTTCGACGGAACAACGTGCAGGAAGTACTACTACACGGAAGACAAAGATACTGACGATGAAAGCGATGACAACGTGAAGCCATGCATCTAAGGGGATTATGACCAAGAATATATATGTGGCCTCATATGCATCGATTTATAGACTAGCTATTTTCTATGTATTATGCATGTAAAAATAATAGGGAATCGCAATTTTCACTATGATTCGAGCACCACAGCCTCCAAACGATGCCGATGCCAATATCGGCATGGTCAGAACGGGTATGCATGCTCACCGCCACTGCTAGGTCACCGTCGGGATGCACCCTCAATCCCGTCCCCTCATTCGATCACTGACACACCAGAGATACCGTCGAGGCCAATGACGAATGTACATGCTGATGCCAATGCCGAACATACACGCCGCTGTGGGCACGGCCACGCCGCCCTGCTATGCTAGACGCCATAGACCACCGCGAGGTCTTTCCCTTCACCACCACACTCCCCTAGCACCTATCTATACACGCCAGAAAGGAGAGACACTAGTTTTCTCTACATTACTCGCGTTCGTGTTCGACACTGTCAGTCAAAGTGTTGAGGTCGTCGTCAATGTCCTCGACCATTTCTTCTCTTCTTTGCATGGTTAAACGCGTCTAGTTTATATCTATCTAATGCGTCTAGTCTCGCCTCATGCAGTTCTTTGTGGACGTCGATCTCATCTCGGCACCCCGCAGGCCACCTCCTCCGTGCCATCACTGTAGAGCTCCGTTTAAAAATCTAATCCTACCCGTGTATTGCCCCTTGTATCAGCGTCATGGCCCCACTTGTCATTCGATATACCGAAGCCCCACTCGTCCGTGTTTTGGTCAGGGATACGACGATGCTTACGGTCAAACAAAGATGGATGCTCTGACATGTCTTTGCGGGCTCTACATGGCCCTACTAGTCAGCAGTTAACGGTCAAAGGTGTTCAACCGTCGGGCAACCGGCTGTTCCAGCACTGGTGACGGTTTCAGACAAGGGCTTAGACAAAACTAAGGAAAAACTAAGGAGCTGGGGAAAACTGAGTACAACTAAGGACCCAAGGGCACAAAAATAGAAATCCCTAAAAATAAAGTAATGCAAAACTTAAAACAAAGTAAAGAATATGCGTGCAAAAAACTCCCCTTGCAGAGGTCTTCCACTTCTTCCCCGGCAACGGCACCAGAAAAAGAGCTTGATGCGTGGTAAATGACCAGCCCGTTGGGAACCCCAAGAGGAAGGTGTGATGAATATAGCAGCTAGTTTTTCCTCAGTTAAGAAACCAAGGTTTGTCGATTAGGAGAAGAGCGGACAATACGACTGAAGGTGATGCTGCTAGCTTGCGAGAGCTTCAGACAATTTATATATGGCGCCTCGTCCAAGCTTTTCTTTGCTAGCTGCAACATGAAACCTACACACAACACAACCAAATACTTTGTTCCCAACTTCCGATGAGGTTGTCAATCTCACCGTTTTGCTTGAAACAAAGGTTATGATCATATCGAGTGGAAAGTGACAATAGTATGCGAGTAAAGTAAATAGTGTGAGTAAAGTAAACAGGTGATAGGAATATGATGGAAATAGGACCGAGATCCATAGTTCACTAGTGGTGTCTCTCCATAAGATAAATAACACATGCTGGGTAAACAAATTATAGTTGGGCAATTGCTAGAATAAAGATAAACATGATATGTCAAGAAGATCACTATGCAATTTACTCTGGGCATTACAACAAAATACATAGACCGCCATCCAACTGCATCTATGACTAATAATCCACTCACGGGGATATCATCCGAACACCCCATGAGTATTAAGTTGCAAACAACAGATAATTGCTTTAAGCAAAGTGTGTAATGTAAACAAAGCATATGCCCTTGAGCATATGAATGTTGTTTTCTCCCTAGTAGCAACAACACATCTACAACCTTAGATGTTTCTGTCACTACCCCAGATTAAATAGAGGCATGAACCCACTATCAAGCATAAATACCCCCTCTTGGAGTCACTAGCAACTACTCGGCCAAGATAGCTACTAACAACAGAGAGCATGCAAGATCATAAACAATATAGAGATAACACAAGATATATTTCAGTAGAGCAACTCAATCATAACACCAATATTCATTGGATCCCAACAAACCAACATGTAGAATTACATAACGGTGATCTCAATCATGTAGGGCAGCTCATGAGATCTAAACATGAAGCACATGGTGGAGGAGACAACCATCTAGCTACTACTATGGACCCATAGTACAAGGTAGACTACTCACTCATCGCTCCGGAGGCAAGCATGGCGATGAAGAAGACCTCCGGTGGTGATTCCCCTCTCTGATAGGGTGCTAGGAAGAGCTTCTAGACCCTCCCGATCTTCGGGTCGACGGCGGTGGTGGATCGCGATGTGTTCTGGAAAATTGATCGGGTGTTTAGGTTTTTTCCATCGGGGGGTCTTTATAGGTGAAGGGGTATCGTCAGAAGTGGCCCGAGGTGTCCTCACACATAGGGGGCATGGCCAGGGGCTGGGCCGCACCGCCCTAGTGTGTGGGGGCCCCGTGGCCTCCCTCCAACTCCTCTTTGGATCTCTAGAAGCTTCCGGGAAAAATAAGACTTTAGGAACTTGTTTTGTCCAATTCCGAGAATATTTCCTATGTAGCACTTCTGAAACACAAAAATAGCAGAAAACAGGGAACTGGCACTGTGGTGACTTGTTAATAGGTTAGTTCCAGAAAATGCATAAAAGTGTCACGAAGTGTAATGAAACAGTAGGCAAATGGTGTAAAAACAAGCATGGAGCATCAAAAATTATAGATATGTTGGAGACGTATCAACCATTAAGAGAGCATAGTTATCATTCTGAGTATAATGTGCATTATCCCAAAGTTTTCATTGATTGATTCATGATGTTGGTTTCACTTGTTCTTAAATTACTTGTATCTAGTCGCCCTCTTGAACTTGAAGATGTCCTATGCATTTATGTTTTGCTCTCTCATTAAGGACAAGCTGAAAACCATTTGTATGTTTTCCCTTATGATTTGAACACATGTTTGACTTTCGTTGTTTCATTTTGATGATCTTTTGTTTGTGTTCATTTTCATGTTATAACATGGTTGCTAAGTTTCTTCTATCAAGATTATGTATTTTATGCCCATGTTTTAAGTTCTTTTGATCCCAGCGCACAACGCTTACATATATGGTAAAGATTGTGTAGGTGCATGTCACCTCAAAAATTATTTCTTTTGTTATCACTTACCTACTCGAGGATGAGCAGGAGTTAAGCTTGGGGATGCTTGATACGTTCAAAACGTATATATAATTTTTGATGCTCCATGCTTGTTTTTACACCATTTGCTTAGTGTTTTGTTACACTTCGTGGCACTTTTATGCATTTTCCGAAACTAACCTATTAACAAGTCGCCACAGTGCTAGTTCCCTGTTTTTTTGCTGTTTTTGTGTTTCAAAAAAGTTACACAGGAAATATTCTCGAAATTGGACGAAACAAAAGCCGAACGTCCAAAAATTCACCAAAGCTTCCAGAGAACCGAAGAGGAGATAGAGTGGGGCCACATGGGCCCCACACAACAGGGCGGCGCGGCCTGGCCCCTGGCTGCGCCCCCTATGTGTGACGGCGCCTCAGCCCACTCCTGATGTTTCCCCTTCGCCTATAAAGACCCCTCGATGGGAAAAACCTAAGGGCCCGATCACTTTTCTAGAACACATCACGATCCGCCGACGCCGTCGACCCAAAGATTGGGAGGGTCTAGACGCTCTTCCTGGCACCCTACCAGAGAGGGGAATCACCACCGGAGGTCTTCTTCATCGCCATGCTTGCCTCCGGCGTGATGAGTGAGTAGTCTACCTTGGACTATGGGTCCATAGCAGTAGCTAGATGGTTGTCTTCTCCACCATGTGCTTCATGTTTAGATCTCGTGAGCTGCCTTACATGATCGAGATCACCGTTATGTAATTCTACCTGTTGTGTTTGTTGGGATCCAATGAATATTGGTGTTATGACTGAGTTGATGTACTGAAATTTATCTTAAGTTATCTCTATGTTGTTTATGATCTTGCATGCTCTCCGTTGTTAGTAGCTATCTTAGCCGAGTAGTTGCTAGTGACTACAAGAGGGGGTATTTATGCTCGATAGTGGGTTCATGCCTCTATTTAATCTGGGGGAGTGACAGAAACCTCTAAGGTTGTAGATGTGCTGTTGCTACTAGGGGGAAAACAACATTCATATGCTCGAGGGCATATGCTTTGTTTACATTACACACTTTGCTTAATGCAATTATCTGTTGTTCGCAACTTAATACTTGTGGAGTTCTCGGATTGATTCACCACAAGTGGATTATTAGTCATAGATGCAATTGGATGGCGGTCTATGTATCTTGTTGTAATGCCCAGAGTAAATCTCATAGTGATCCTCTCGACATATGCACGTTGTCTTTATTCTATCAATTGCTCAACTATAATTTGTTTACCCAGTATGTGTTATTTTATCTTGTGGAGAGACACCACTAGTGAACTATGGACCCCGGTCCTATTTCCTTTATATTGCTATCACCTATTTACTTTACTCGTACTGTTTACTTTACTCGCATATTACTATTGCTTTCCACTCGATATGCTCATACCCTTTGTTTCAAGCAAACCAGTGAGATTGACAACCTCATCGTAAGTTGGGAATAAAGTATTTGGTTATGTTGTGTGCAGGTTTTATGTTGCTACTGGTTGAAGATACGCTAACAAGTTATCGTTAACGGCGCCCTTGTTAGAGCATCACGCAGCTAGTGGGCATCACCTTCAGTCGTATTGATATCCTCCTCCTGGACGATTAAACCTTGGTTTCTTACTGAGGGAAAAACTTGCTGCTATATTCATCACACCTTGCTCTTGGGGTTTCCAACTGGCCAGTCATTTACTTCATTAATTACATGCCAATAAGTTCTCTGGCACTATTCATCACCGCGCCATCACTGAGCTGTAATGGTTGGAGGCAAATACTTGGAAACAATAAAGTTAGTATAATCAGCATACCAAGGAAGGTCTTGCAAAGGTACATTTATTGAAGCCAACTATTCATTTGGAAAACTATCATTAATAGGAATAGGATCAAAAGAAATATTTTCCAATCTAGACAAATTGTCAGCAACAGGATTTTTAGCACCTTTCCTATCTACAATATGCAGATCAAACTCTTGTAAAAGCAACACCCATCTAATAAGCCTAGGTTTAGCATACTTCTTCGACATAAGATATCTAATAGCAGTGTGATCAGTATGAATAGTAACTTTAGAATCTACAATGTAAGGTCTAAACTTATCACAAGCAAAAACAATAGCAAGAAACTCTTTCTCAGTAGTAGCATAATTCTTCTGAGCAGAATCAAGAGTCTTACTAGCATAATGAATAACATTCAACTTATTATCTACGCGCTATCCAAGAATAGCACCAACAACAAAATCACTTGCATCACACATAATTTCAAAGGGTAAATTCCAATCAGGTGGTTGAACAATAGGAGCAGTAGTTAAAGCCTTCTTAAGAGTTTCAAAAGCTTTCTTACAATCATCATCAAAAACAAATGGTACATCTTTTTGAAGAAGATTAGTAAGAGGCTTTGAAATCTTAGAGAAATCTTTAATAAACCTCCTATAGAAACCAGCATGACCAAGAATACTACGAATACCTTTAACATCTCTGGGACAGGGCATTTTCTCAATTGCTTCCACTTTAGCTCTGTCAACTTCAATACCTCTTTCAGAAATTTTATGTCCAAGGACAATTTCTTCATTCACCATAAAGTGGCATTTCTCCCAATTAAGAACAAGATTAGTTTCTTCACACCTCTGCAAAACTTTATCAAGATTGTGCAAACAATTATCAATGGAAGTTCCATAGACAGAAAAATCGTCCATGAAAACCTCCACAATTTCTTCACAAAAACCATGAAAAATAGCAGACATGCATCTTTGAAAAGTAGCAGGAGCATTGAATAAACCAAACGGCATTCATCTATAAGCATAACTTCCATAAGGGCAAGTAAAAGTGGTTTTCTCTTGATCTTCCTTTCTAACAGCAATCTGAGAGAAACCGGAATAACCATGAAGAAAACAAAAGTGAGTCTTCTTAGATAGCCTCTCTAACATTTGATCTATAAACGGTAAAGGATAATGATCTTTCTTGGTAACTTTGTTTATCTTTCTAAAATCAATGCACATCCTATAACCAACTACTACCCTTTGAGGAATAAGCTCGTTATTCTCATTAGGCACAACAGTCATACCTCCTTTCTTAGGAACATAATGAACAGGACTAACCCAACTACTATCAGCAATAGGATAAATAATACCAGCATCATGGAGCTTCAATACCTCATTTCTTACCACTTCCTTCATCTTGGGAATTAAGCGGCATTGATGTTCGACAACTGGCTTTGCATCTTCCTCCATATTAATAGCGTGCAGACATAAAGTGTGAGAAATCCCTTTCAAATCATCGAGAATATATCCCATAGCTCCTCGATGTTTCCTCAATATCTCCAATAACCTTTCTTCTTCCTTTCCTAAAAGTTTAGAACTGATAATAACATGATATATTTTCTTATCATCTATATAAGCAGACTTAAGCTCATCAGGTAAAGGTTTTAATTCAAAAAAAGGATCTTCCTTAGGTGGCAAAGTGGTATCAAGATCCTCCACAGGTAAATTGCGATTGATCAACGGTGGTTGATGAAGGAAAATATCGTCAATCTCTTCTCTTTCCTTCCTGTAAACATCACTTTCATGGCCCTACATCAATTGCTGCAAAGCATTATTAGGAGCAAGAGCAATAGAAGCAAGCTGTTCAACTCGAAAATTTTCATTAGGCATGTCATTTTCATAAGAAGTCTTAGCAAACTTAGAAAAATTAAACTCATAAGATTCTCCATTAAACTTAGTGAAAAAATTCTCCTTCTTACAGTCTATCATAGCACCACAAGTATTTAGAAAGGGTCTACCAAAAATAATAGGACAAGTTTTACTAGCTTTCGTACCAAGTACTAGGAAATCAGTAGGATATTTAATCTTACCGCATAGAACTTCCACATCTTGAACAATACCAAGAGGCTAAACAGTTTCTCTGTTAGCAAGCTGAACAACCACATCAATATCCTCAAGTTCACAAGGGCCAATCTCATGCATAATTTCTCTGTAAAGCTCTAAAGGAATGGCACTTGAACTAGCACCAATGTCACATAAACCATAATAGCAATGATCTCCAATCCTGACAGAAATAATAGAGACACTTGTTTTCCTATGCCTATTAGGATGTGAAATAATGTTAGTAGCATCTTCACAAAAGATAATATGTTCATCCCCTACATCTATAGTAACAAGGTCCTTCACTATAGCCACATGAGACTTAATAGTAATTTGCTCATCAGGTTATATAGCTTTCTTAGTACTTTCATTAGACACACTTACCAAAGTGGAATGCTCTTTTACCTTAGCAGGGAAAGGTGTCTTCTCAAAATAAGGTTCAGGCAAAATCCTATCAACAGTACAAACTTTAGTAGCTGTAGTAGGAATATGACTAATGGAATCTTTATAAGGCGCATGATATTTGTTCCAATCTTTATTTGGAATGGCAACTATGCTGTCTTAGACGGTGCATAAAGGTAGAAGGTAGAGACTCAACATAAAAGTAAAAGAAAGGCCCTTCAAAGAGGAAAGCAGGGATTGCAAGTTTTATAGACCTTCAAAAAATTATGGTACTTACTAGCTTTGAGCTCTCATTGCCCCCATCATAGGTATCTTTAATGGTTAAAGTTAATGCAAGAACGTTTATGAGCATATGCTTGACAAATCATAAGTTGAAAACCTCATGTCCCGTGAAGTATGAATACTCAAACCTCATGCTACTTGACTTAGGGTCCCAAGCAAGCTCTTGTCATTGTAAGTATACACGTATCATCCAGAACCGCCAACGGGGTACCTTCTTGCCCGATGATATGGAACAAGCCCACATCAAAATGACAGGACAAACAAACAATGAACACCTCAGCATCTCTTTTATTTACCATTGGTATAGCATTTTATTTTGAGATGCGTCATCGAATGTCCACTATGGGTGATACGTCTCAAACGTATCTATAATTTTTGATGCCCCATGCTTGTTTTTACACCATTTTCTTAGTGTTTCATTACACTGCATGGCATTTTTTGCATTTTTCAGAACTAACCTATTAACAAGATGCCACAGTGCCAGTTCCCTGTTTTCTACTATTTTTGTGTTTAAGAAAAGTTACACAGGAAATATTCTCAGAATTGGATAAAACAAAAGCCAAATGTCCAGATATCAAATGAAGCTTCTAGAACACCGAAGAGGAGATGGAGCCGAGCCAAGGGCTAGCCTCACCACGCCCCCTATGGGTGAGACCACCCTGGTCCACCTCTGACGCTGCCCCTTCTCCTATAAAGACCCCCCGACGGGAAAAACCTAAATACTTGATCAATTTTCCAGAAACATATCGCAATCTGCCGCCATAGTTGACCCGAGATTGGGAGGGTCCAGAAGCTCTTTCTGGCACCCTGCCAGAGAGGGGAATCACCACTGGAGGTATTCTTCATCGCCATGCTTGCCTCCAGCGCAATGAGTGAGCAGTCTACCTTAGACTATGGGTCTATAGCAGTAGCTAGATGGTTGTCTTCTCCACCATGTGCTTCATGTTTAGATCTTGTGAGCTGCCTTACATGATCGAGATCACCATTATGTAATTCTACATGTTGTGTTTGTTGGGATCCGATGAATATTGGTGTTATGTTGAGTTGATGTGCTGCATCATATATCTTATGTTATCTCTATATTGTTTATGATCTTGCATGCTCTCCGTTGTTAGTAGCTATCTTGGCCATGTAGATACTAGTGACTCCAAGAGGGGGTATTTATGCTCGATAGTTGGGTTCATGCCTCTATTTAATCTGGGGGAGTGACAAAAACCTTTAAGGTTGTAGATGTGCTGTTGCCACTAGGGAGAAAACAACATTCTTATGCCCAGAGTAAATCTCATAGTGATCCTTGCGACATATGCATGTTATCTTTATTCTATCAATTGCCCAACTATAATTTATTTACCCAGCATGTGTTATTTATCTTATGGAGAGACACCACTAGTGAACTATGGACCCCGGTCCAATTTCCTTTATATTGCTATCACCTATTTACTTTACTCGCATTGTTTACTTTCTCGCATACTACTATTGCTTTCCACTCGATACGC
Source organism: Dactylis glomerata (assembly GCA_007115705.1). Classification (NCBI taxonomy): domain Eukaryota; kingdom Viridiplantae; phylum Streptophyta; class Magnoliopsida; order Poales; family Poaceae; genus Dactylis; species Dactylis glomerata. The sequence continues at coordinate 409,941 of QXEO01000502.1, forward strand.
TCATACCTTTGTTTACAGCAAACCGGTGAGATTGACAACCTCATCGTAAGTTGGGAGCAAAGTATTTGGTTGTGTTATGTGCAGGTTCCGTGTTGCTACTAGTTGAAGACGCACTAACAAGAATCCTAAATGGCGCCCTTGTTAGAGTGTCACTAGGCTAGCAAGCATCACCTTCTGGAGTTTGGCTTTTTCCTACTGGACAATAAACCTTGGTTTCTTACTGAGGGAAAATTGCTGCTATACTCATCATACCTTCCTCTTGGGGTTCCCAACGGGATGGTGATTTACATCAACACCTCCGCAATAAGCAACAAATTTTCTGGCGCCATTGCCAGGAAAAAAGAAGACTTCTGCAAGGGGAGTTTTGCACGCACATCCTTTACTTTGTTTTAGTTTTGCTTTTACTTAATTTTTACTTGCATCATTTTATCAAAAAGACAAAAAAATTAGTTTCCTTTATAGTTGTTTTTACTTGTCTGCTTTTAGCTTTGCTAGAATGGGTACTCATGAGAACACCAAGTTGTGTGACTTTACTAGCACTAATAATAGTGATTTTATCTGCACTCCTATTGCGCCACCTGCTCCTGCTGCTGATTTTTACAAGATTAAACCCGCTTTGTTGAACCTTGTTATGAAAGAGCAATTTTCTGGTGTAGTACTGATGATTCTACAGCTCATCTCAACAATTTTGTTGAGCTATGTGAGATGCAGAAATATAAGGATGTAGATAGTGATATTATTAAGCTTAAGTTGTTTTCTTTTTCTTTGAGAGGAAAAGCTAAGGATTGGTTACTGTCTTTGCCTAAAAATAGTATTGATTCATGGGCTAAGTGTAAGGATGCTTTTATTGGAATATACTATCCTCCTGCTAAGATTATAGCTTTGCGTAGCAATATTATGAAGTTTAGCCAGTTTGATAATGAACATGTTGCTAAGGCTTGGGAAAGAATGAAATCTATGATAAAGAATTGCCCTACTCATGGACTGACTACTTGAATGATTGTCCAAACTTTTTATGCAGGACTGAATTTTTCTTCAAGGAACCTATTGGATTCAGCTGCTGGAGGCACTTTTATGTCCCTTACCTTGGGTGCCGCAACAAAGCTTCTCGACAATATGATGGTAAATTATTCTGAATGACACACCGAGAGAGCTCCACAAGGTAAGAAGGTAAATTCTATTGAGGAAACCTCTTCCTTGAGTGATAAGATTGACGCTATAATGCTTATGCTTTCTAATGATAGGACTCATGTTGATCCTAATAATGTTCCTTTAGCCTCTTTGGTTGCTCAAGAAGAGCATGTTGATGCAAACTTCATTAGAAATAATAATTTTAACAATAATGCTTATAGGAACAATTTTGCTAGTAACAACTATAGGCCATTTCCTTCTAATGGTGATAATAGCTATCTTGGTAGACCTAAAATGCCTAGTGAAGAAAGGATTTTAGAACTTGAAAAGGCTACCAAGAATTTTACACAGGTGCAATATGAGCAGAACAGGGCCTTCACCAAGACTATGGAGGAGCAATCAGCTCTGCTGAGGACTATTATTCATCAACTTGAAAATTTAAATAAGGCTATTCCTGAGTTGCAAGCTAAGGTTTCCAAAGCTGAAACCAATATTTCATCTTTGTCTAATGAGAAATCTTCTTTGATTAACAGAATGTCCGCTAAGCCTAATTCTTTTGCCACTGCTAATGCTATCCAAGTTAGAATTGATGAAAATGTTAGGATGTTAGCAGAATTGCGTGCCAGATGGGAAAGAGAAGATGAGATGGCTAGAAAGATGAAGGTATGTACCATTACTACCTCTAATGATGTTGTTCCTAATGCTAGCAATCCTCTTACTTTGATCGGTGTAGAGAAAACTCCTACTCCTAATGTTAAAAAGCCTAAACAGCTAAAACTTTTTCTCAAAAGAGTGCTAAAATTTTTTGGAGTGTAGGAGATGATAGCTCTATTTATTTTAATGATTTTGATGTTGATGGCTGAAATACATCTGAAGTTATTTTGTTCTTGCAAAAGCGTGCTTTGACTCCTAATGCTAGTCCTATAAATATTGCTTTTACTAAGCATATTACCAATGCTCTCATGAAAATTAGGGATCATAAGTTGAAGCAAAAAGCTTCTATTCCCAAGAAGTTAGAAAATGGTTGGGAACCCATCATTGATATGCATGTTAATGGTTTTGATTGCCATGCTTTTTGTGATCTAGGTGCTAGTATTTCTATCATGCCTAGAAAGATTTATGACATGCTTGATTTACGACCGCTTGAAAAGTGTTATCATGATGTTCCTATTGCTGATGTTGCTAAGAAGAAACCTTTGGGAAAGATTAATGATGTTCTTATTATGGTTAAAATAACCTTGTTCCTGTTGATTTTCTTGTCATGGATGTTGAATGCAATGCTTCATGTCCTATTATTTTGGGAAGACCCTTTCTTTGAACTGTAGGTGCCATCATTGATATGAGGGAAGGCACCATCAAATATCAATTCCCACTCAAGAAAGGTATGGAACACTTCCCTAGGAAGAGAAAGAAATTACTTTTTGACTCTATTCTTAGAGCAAATTATGAGCTTGATGCTTCATCACTTGATATTACTTGATTCGCACTTTCTGCACCTAGCTCAAAGGCGTTAAAGAAAAGCACTCTTGGGAGATAACCCATTGTTTTACTTTCAGTACTTTTTCTTTTATTTGAGTCTTGGAAGTTATTACTACTATAATAACTGCTCCTTATCCTTTTTATTTTGTTTTTGTGCCAAGAGAAGCCTCTAATTTGAGTGAGGTAAGATTTGAGGATGTTCCTGTCCTAAAACAGATTTTGGTGCTGCACCGTAAACATTCATGAAAATTCTGTGAATATCATTTTGACCTGCGATTCTCTTGTGCATATGCCCTAGGTTATATCCAAACTTTCATTAGTTATACACTTTTTGATTTGAGCAAAAAAACCTCAAAAAAATTGACCTTTGTCAGCTGTTCTGTTTTGACAGATTTCTGGCACTATTTGTGTTTGCCTCTTTATCGCTTTCTTTTTGAGTTCTTTTGATCACGGAACTCTTGCGGAAGTTGCTACAGTATTATATGCTTTATATGTGGTGGTTTTGAGTTGAAATCTGAAGCAAAAAGAGTTTGATTCAATATTATGCTTACACTAATGTTGCTAATAAAATTGTGTTTAGTTTTGTATGAAGGAAGTTTTAAAGTGCAGGGATTGGAGAATGATGAGATGAGTTGAAGAATGGATAAAAGCTCAAGCTTGGGGATGCCCATGTCACCCCAAGAAATATCCAATAAGTACAAGCTTCAAAGCTTGGGGATGCCCCCGAGGCACCCCTTCTTCATCGGCAAAAATTAGGTCACCTTTCAACACACTATATTTTTATTGCTTCATGCATTATGCATTTTTCTTAGAGCGTCAATTGTTTTTAGTTTTCAGTTTTGTTTAGTTTTGTTTGCTGCAATAAATGGTTGGACCCCAACAAATGTCCTTTGGAGAAGTTGCCTTGCTTTTCATTTGCCAAGAACACTCCGTTTTTCACTCTTATCGTTCAACGAGTGTTCTCTTTTTCTAGAATTGCATTTAGCTTTCGTTTTTCGTCTTGATTTTTGTTCAGATCTTCTTACATCTTTATATCAAGGTGTATTTTGACCTCTGGTCTATGTTGGTTTTCATCAAAAGAGTTGTTTCAAAAAGGTTCGAATGGTGTTGGAAAAGAGAAAAAATTTATGCAAAAAAGTGGTAAAAAAGGAGCTTGTTTAGACTACGGCTTAGACTTTTTCATGTCGTGCTTGATATCATTTTGATAGTATGCTTAGTGGTTTTGCTGTAGCATGACTTGTCTCAAATGACTGAGATTGCTTAATGAGCCTTTGAAAAAATCATGCGTTGTTTTTATTATTTGGAAGCATTATTTTGGTTTTCTCCTTGATGCTTTATTTGGGTTGACTTGGCTCATGCTCACACATGTTTGACTCATACAAAGTTGCCATAAGCCTCTATGATCATTTAGTTTTTGACTTTTGATGCCATCTTATGCTTCTTTTAATGTTGCTTTGTCGCTTTGCATGATTATGGCCGTTATTGCTCTCTTAGTTGGTCGCTCCCAGTCTTTTGCTAGCCCATATTTTGTACTGAGTATGAGCTCTACTCGTGCATCCAACTCCTAAAAACCAAGTTTGCCATTGTGTCCACTATAAATTCCTATGCATGGTATTTGCAAGCCATTGCAAGTAAATTTTCATGTGCTACCTTTGAAAAAAACTTCAAAATACTTCTCATTTTGTGACACTATTTTCAGCTCATAGGGACGTAGTGGTCGGATTTGCTATCTTCATATTGTTTATTCCAAAAAGAAAAAAAGGAAAAAAAGAAAATAAAAAAGGCACTCCTCCATGGTATGTGAATGTTGGTGGGCACCCAATGGAATCGGTTAGCCATGGTTTGAGAAAGGAAAAAAGGTGGGGAGGATTGCCAAGCTTTATAAAAGAGCACAAAAGTGCCAATCTCTCTCAAAAACTTGCTTCATTTTTGTATGGAAGATAGTAAGAACCCCATTGCCAGTCATTGACAAAAACAACCACCTCTCAAAACCTAATTTTAATCTCTCTGTTTTACAAATGAAAAGCTCTAGCACATGTTTAATCACTGCTTCCCTCTGCGAAGGGCATTTCTTTTTCTTTTATGTTGAGTCACCACCTTCTATCTTTATGCACCGTCTAAGAGAGCATAGTTGTCATTTTGAGTATAATATGCATTGTCCCAAAGTTTTCATTGATTGATTCATGATTTTGGTTTCACTTGTTCTTAAATTATTTGTATCTAGTTGCCCTCTTAAACTTGAAGGTGTCCTATGCATTTATGTTTGGGATTTCTATTCTCGTGCCCCTGGGTCATTAGTTGTACTCAGTTTTCCCCAGCCACTTAACTTTTCCTCAATTTTCCTCTTGCTCCAGTTTGAAACCCCTCGCAGACGCTCAGACAGGAGGGTTGCCGTCTGGTCAGAGGCCTTGACCGTTACCGGTGATGGCTAGGGAGCCGCAATGGTTGTGAATTGACTGATGCTTTTGAATGGTGCTGACGGGTAGGGTCAGGAGATACGTCGGAGCAGCCATCCCTCTATCGCTGACGTGTGGGCCATTTTATTTCCTGATTATATACGCAGTGTTGCCAATGACAAATGGGGCCGCTCTATAGGGCTATCGCAGCCAATGACCAGTGGGGTCATGTATTTTTTAGGAAAAGACATATATTACCGCTCTGTGGGCCTTCGCAGCCAATGACCAATGGGGCCGCTCTGTGGGGCTGCCGCAGCCAATGACCAGTGGGGTCGTCTATTTATTTAGAGAAAATCATATATTGCCGCTCTGTGGGGCCTCCGTAGCCAATGACCACTGGGGTCATCTATTTATTTAGAGAAAATCATATAGAGCCACTCTGTGGGGCCGCCTCAGCCAATGACCGCTGGGGTCGCCCTTTTTCTTAAGCTAGACCCAGCAGGTGACTATTTTCGCTAGAGAGAAGCAACAAGTTCGCTAATTAATTTTTCTTAAGCTAGACCCAGCAGGTGACTATTTTTGCAGCTTAATCTAAAGTGAATCTTATGCTAAACATGGCTGGAACCTAGTGTTGTGTATCTCATTAGTCATTGGAGAACCGCTGGCAGCTCGTTCCCCACCCTCGGACGGAGCAGCCATCGCCGGTGCCTCATCGCGCCGCTGGCTCTGTCCCCCGGCGGCGTCGGATGGACTGCGGTGCTGCACGTCAACCATGGCTCTAGCACTTGTTTCATCCGCACGCATTGTACCCACCGCAGGAAAGTCCGCCGCAAGCAGATCCACCGCCCATGATGACCGGGATTTGTTCCGCGCACCAATTGGTAGTATAGCTTGGTAAGACCTCCGCTTCTGCCTCCCCCGCCCCCTAATCGATTCGGTTCCCGTAATTTATTGGAGTTTGCAGGTGCAAAATAGTCCTCAATGTCTGGTCGTAGCGGGTACACCAGCGAGGGTGGGGATTCGATCATGTCATGGCCATGTTCTACTTCTCCTACCTCGTCGGAAGTGTAGGTATCTAGCTTCTGCTCTCTGTACTACCGTTGAATTTAAGTGCCGCCATGGCCTGTTGGAGCAATTTCAGTTGTTCTTTTTTCCATTATTGGTACAGTTTGCCAGGCAAGCCGATGATCCATAGTACATTGCATACCAAGATGAATCAACCCAGTGGTGTAGCCAGAGGATGGATTTGGAGGAGAAGGTGGCCAATTTAGGTGATGAATTGGCCCGTAAAAACCTGATGATATTCGAGCTGAAGCATACTATGGAGGAAGAAAAGAAGAATTCAGAGCTTATTCGCAAGGAGAAGCTGATACTTGAGACAGATCTTGCCGTATCTGATCAAGTGGTAGAAAATCTAGAACATGAACTTCAAGTGATGGGAGAGGCGAAAAGTAGATTCATCTGGGCAGTTTTATTTGGTATCATCCCTGTCCTAGCAGTTATGTGGTTGTGGTAGATGATTTAGACAGTATAGAATTGTTATTCAGTAGATGGCTCTAACCACTGTATTTTGGTGTGGCTCTAACCACTATATTTTGGCGTACAATTTCCTAGTTGTGCTAAGTAATGCACACGATAATTTTAGCATGCATGAACATCTTATAAAAGTGAAGGGATCCCAAAAGTGAATTTTGATGGGTTCCAAAAGTGAAGGGATCCTAAAAGTGAAAGCATGTACCAGCCTCTCAGATCAAATAGATATCAATCTTCCCAATCAAGTTGGGATAGAATTCAAATCATACATTCAGATGTACAGGGACACATCGAGAAAGTGGAGAAGCTTTTTTTTGAGACGGAGGTAGTAGTTCGAACAATTTTATCCCAAATTGAAATTGAAAAATACAAATTTATCATAATTTATCCCAATTTGCGGCGTTGAACACGGCCGCGCACCGATGGGCTAGAAGGGCCTGGATGACGGGCGGCTGAGGGGTGGTCATCTGCGCCATCCGCAAACTCAAACATGGAGGAGGGCTGGATCTGCGACTTTGCAACCACTCTTGGCACCGCCGCCATCTTGGTGGCTGGATCTGCGCATCCACAAACTCGGACATGGAGGAGGGCTGGATCTGCGCCGTTGCAGTGATGTTGCAGGCGATGGCTTCAATCGTCTTGGCATCGATGACCACTGTCGACACAGCCGCCGTCTTGGTGTCCATCAGCAACAGATCTAAGGAGGGCAACGGAAGTGAGACATCGGCAGGCTCCAACATTGAAGGCTGGATCTGTGCCGTCGCAGCGATGTTGTAGGTCAAAGCGATGTTGTAGGCAATGGCTTCAAGATGATCGGTGAGCACTATCAACACGGCCGCCGTCTTGGTGTCCATCAGCAACAGATCTGAGGAGGGCAATAGAAGTGAGACATCGGCAGGCTCCGACATTGAAGGCTGGATCTGCACCATCGTAGCGATGTTGTAGGTCGCAGTGATGTTGTAGGCGATGGCTTCAAGACAATCGGTGAGCACTGTCGGCACGGCCATTGTCTTGGTGTTCTTCATCATCAATAGATCTGAGAAGATAAATGAAAGTGAGATAGAGAGAGACATTTCAACTATTTCTGAGGGTTAGATCCTCACTAGCACTCTTAGATCCTCACCGGCACTCTTAGATCCACGCCGCCGCACGGTTAGATCCGCACCGCCACATGCACGGTTAGATCCACGCCACCGCACGCTGCAGTTCCGCGTGGCCGCACGCACAGTTAGATCCATGCCGCCGCATGCACGGTTAGATCCGCACCGCCACACGCATGCACGCACACACGCTGCAGATCCACGCCGCCACGACCGCCAGAGTAAGAGAGGAAGATGTGACTGCTAGGGTTGGTAGGTATGTGCTCTGCTCTTCGCTCCGTATGCGTCCATCGAGGTAGAGAGATATACAGGCCATCCGATCATAAATGATCCCACGGTGCAAGCGTATGTTGAGCTATCAACCAACCAAGATCCGTGTGACATACATCTCGACCAATCAGAGATTAGCCAGTGAGTACAAGTGAGGAAAACTGAGTAGAACTAAGAGGGGGAAAAGTGAGAAAATGTTTATCGGAAGGGCAAAACTTAGTAGGACTGAGTAAAACAAGTGGACCCGGAGGGGGAAAACTGAGTAAAACTAAGCAAAACAGGGGCACCCAAATAATAAAGGGAGTAAGGGAAATTGTAGCTTTTAGCATAAAAATTGTTACATTGTGTTATTTGAACAATATAGTATATTTTGGCCAACGTGATATTGTTTGCAATTCAAAGATACACAAGTGTGACAAATTTGGACTCATTTGAACAAAGTTTGTAAGCATAGTGGGTATTTGGCAGGTGTGATGAGTAGAAAGCCCTGCATCTTCATAGCTAGTAGCTCATGGACTAGGAAGTGGTTTTGGGAAAAACTTCATATCTCTATATTTCCTTTTCCATTATTATTTCTCTAGGTTGTAGGTAACATAACAAGACTCCATGGGAAGGTTCCACCATGTTTTGAATTATTTTGAATTAAACTAAACCCAAAACTATATTTTTTTAGTTTAGTCACTTAGAAAATGATGAATTTCCTTTTCCATTATTATTTCTCTAGGCTGTAGGTAACATAACAAGACTCCATGGGAAGGTTCCACCATGTTTTGAATTATTTTGATTTTTTTGAATTAAACTAAACCCAAAACTATATTTTTTGAGTTTAGTCACTTATAAAATGATAAATGTGGCTTAAGCGATTAACTTATTCGAGGTGCATGACCATAGAAAACTTGCAATAACACATACATTCAAATTAATTGTTCAAAATAAAATCTTTCTCTTGCTCCTGGTGTGACTCGCTGGGTCCACCACCTTACTCCGGGTAACCCTACCAGGGATATTACCGGTGTCTACCTTCCTTTTGCCATCTTTCTTGTTCTTGTTCTTCTTCTCTTCAGGTTGTGCCAAGACCGAGACAACCATATCATACAAAGCTTGTGCTCTTTCTTTTAATGCATTTTCTTCAAATGCTTCAAGCAGCTCTCAATCCATTGCTTCAATGGCCTCTCGATCCATCTGTTCCCTCTGCTCTCAATCCATCTGTTCCCTCTGCTCTCGATCCATCAGTTCAAGCAGCTCTTGATCCATTGGTTCAAGCAGCTCTCGATCCATCGGTTCAATCTGCTCTGGATCCATCGGTTCAAGCAGCTCATGATCCATTGCTTCAATCTCCTCATGTTGCAATGCTGCTTCATTCTCCTCTACATTTGCTGCTCCCGCCTAATCTTCCATTCCAAAAGCTGGGTCAACTAGATTTTTACAAAGCCTAGCAATGTGTCCAGGGGTTCCACAATGTTTGCACTTACATCGTTGAATCGGTGCACCACCCTCTGCACTAGCTCTGATCCTATTCTTCCTCGGCCTACCTGCCGGTCTAGTCAAAACTGGAGAGTACAGTTTGAAGCCTGGATCGACTATCATCCATTGGTCTTTTCCCAACAAGGTCGGAACATTCATAGCATATGCAGCCCTAAATTTGGCAACAGAGAAATACTCTGACACATACTGATCAACTTCACCTTCTGCACCCGCTATAACACTCATGAAAAACAATGCGTGTATGCAGGGTATCCCACGGATCTGTCATCGCCTACAATGGCATGTCCTATCAACCAAACTCACTGGATACATCCACTGCCTGTTTTTACTGTCAGTGTAGGTTACCTCAGCCTCCATTCCTTTTCTGATGCATTTCATCTTCAATTGTTTTGCCCTGGAATGCAAAGACTTAATCAAAGATGGGAGCATGAGATGGCCAACATATTTTATGGCTGCAATTCTTTGACGCAGATCGATCTTTATCATGATCATCTGCCTAATCTTATCAAATATTTGCCACAGCATAAGCCCTTTCAATGACTTGACCTTTGCATTGAAACTCTCCGCAAGGTTACTTGTTACATGGTCTACCTTGCAAATTTCATTGAATTGGCTTCTTGACCACACCCTACCATGATGTTCATTTAAGTACTCCTTCACCCTAGGTTTTTGTTTATACAATACTTCCAAATGAAACAGATGCTTCCTAATGCTGCATGTGTATGCAGCTGGCCATAGGTTGTCAGTATAAACTTTACCCTTAAATTTCTTTGTAAAATTTTGTACCAAGTGTCGCATACATTCCCTATGCTCCACTCCAGGGAATACTGCTTCTACTACACTCTCCAAACCTTTGCAAGCGTCTGTGTGGATAGCAAGTCCTGGTGGATGACCTATATGGTCACGCAAATTCTGTAGAAACCAAGTCCAACTTTCCTCTGACTCAACCTCTAAAACTCCATAAGCAACAGGGAACATCCAATTGTGTCCATCAATTGCAGTAGCAGCAACTAGCTGTCCTTTAAACCTGCCATGAAGAGCTGTTGCATCCATGGCCAAATAAGGCCTGCAACCGTCTAGAAAGCCTTTCCAGCAAGCTTTGAAACAAACAAAAGCCCTTCTAAAACATTCCTTCTACATTATCCTCCCGCTTTTCAATTTGTAGGGAACTGTATGCTTGTCTATCGCTACAACACTGCCTGGACTGGCCATCTCCACTTTAGCTTTATAAGTGTAAAGCAACTGAAAGCTTTCATTCCATGGACCATTGATCCTGTCAAGAGCCATTTCCTTTGCATAGAACATCCTCATGTAAGGTATTTTTATCTTAAACTTATCAGATATCAATTTTATGAGTGTTGTTGGACCAAGTGATGGAGTTTCTCTCAGCCAATCTATGATTGCATCTGCCAACCACCTAGTCTTCACTAGCTTTGATTTCTCCTCTGGCGCTCCCGCTCATGGTGGACAAGTATGGTCGATCGAGTTCTTCTTTATCTGAAACATAATTATAAGGGATGTCAGTAACAGTTAACAAATTTTACACTATGATCTAAAATACACAACTGGTTGGCATAGTACCTGAACCACAGTGCTTCTGAGCATTATGGATGCATGCAGCCTCCACTTACACCTCTTGTATGGGCACTTAACTGTGAACCTACCTGGTTCACTTTTAATAACCTCATAATCATTCTTGGTGAGAATGCAATATGTAGTAATTGCATTACGGTAGTCCATCATCGTTTGAAATACGGTGCCTTCTGCAAGCTGAGGATCCTCCCTGTTCCACTCAATTGTTGGCAAGTCATCACCTTCGTAATCGGCTAAAAAGAGGCTGTCATTGTTCTCATCCTTCTCTTCATCATCAGTGTCATCAAATCTGGCACCTTGTGCAATATCTTCCATGTATTGATCCTCCATTGCCTGCTTACTGCATCGATCTATCAATTTAGGAAACATCAACTCATCCTCATCATCTTGAGGAGACGGATCCTCAATCTCTGCATCGTCCTCCAGATCGACCGCATGAATGATCTGGCTACCACTACCACTAGCACTGGGGATAGATGGTGCTACTGTGGACCTACAAGGAGTGGGGCGACGCACACGATTAGCAGAGGTAGCAACACTAGAGAGACAAGATGCCCGACCACCTGATGATGCCCCAACACCAGATGATGCCTAGACCCTGTCCACATGGATTCAAATTTTACCGACACGGCAAGAATCATTTAAAGCAAAAAAGAATTCCTAGATCGTCATCAGAAATTAGTGGAACATATCTTCCCTCCATGCTGTTGAAATATTGGATATCAACTGAATCGCCAGTGCCCCAGGCGTACTCAGCGCATATGTTATCTTTTAAATCCCTCAACGAGATGGTAGTTGCAACCACCGCTGGGATGTAAAATCTACACACATTTCATTCAGAATCATGCAAAAAGCTAGTATCCAGCCTAACCACCAGCCGAAAAGCCAGCGCTGGATCAATCCTATTCGAAAAGCAACGCAGTTAGTTGAGCAACAATGATTCACGCTCAAAAACTGCCTACTGTTAATTCACATAGGCAGACGATGCTTACCCAGATGGAATCCATGCGTTAGATCCCTTTGATTCCCAATCTTCTCCGCTGTTGAGGGGCATAATTGGCACACCAGATGGATGTACAAACTCTACCATGATAGGGGTAGACCTAGTGAAGGCGGAGAGGCTCTGCCTCCTGGGGGTGGGGGCGGCTCGGGGGCAAACGACGCCATAAGGTAGGAGGGCAGGACATCGTGGCGGTGGAGGGGCATTGAGCTCTTCCAGTCTCGGGCAGAGGGGAAAGCTTTGGGTGAGTGACCGCCAGTCCGACGTGTCTCATTGGGTCAACAGTCAACACCATTCAAAAGCAATGGTCCATTGACAACCACTGCGGCTCCCTAGCCATCACCGGTAACGGTCTAAGGCATCTGACCAGACGACAACCCTCCCGTCCAAGCATCTACGAGGGGTTTCAAACTGGAGCAAGGAGAAAACTAAGGAAAAGTTAAGCGGCTGGGGAAAACTGAGTACAACTAACGACCCAGGGGCACGAGAATAGAAATCTCTTTATGTTTTGCTCTCCCATGAAGGACAAGCTGAAAATCATTTGTATGTTTTTCCTTATAATTTGAACACACATTTGACTTTCATTATTTCATTTTCATGATCTTTTATTTGTGTTCATTTTCATGTTATAACATGGTTGCTAAGTTTCTTCTATCAAGATTATATCTTTCATGCCCATGTTTTAAGTTCTTTTGATCCCAACACTCAATGCTTTACAAAGATGATCAAGATTGTGTAGGTGCATGTCACCTCAAAAATTATTTCTTTTGTTATCACTTACTGACGAGAGTTAACTCGACAAATGTCCTAGATGAAGGACTTGGGATCGGGGAGATAGGGCGTTGGATGAACTCGAAGGTAAAGTTAGTCGAAATAAGTGTGTATCGAAAGTAAACTTGGGTGTTCAACCTGGCTTGCTTTTAATCTCCCCTCCACCGTCCTCTCCTGGCCCCTATATATAGGTGGCCAGGTCTCGAGGATCGGTTCGGGTTCGATACAGATTACAAATATCGACATACGGTAATAACTCGTATTCGACTATCATTACAATTGGGCCTAGCTTATCGGGCCTCAGGGGTACACAACTAACGGGCTCTAGTAACTATACCCTTGTCAGTAGCCCCTGAGATTCTACCAGAATTGTAGATTCAGGTTGAATCTCTAATCTTCGACTTGATCAATTCTTCGATTTCATCTTCAAATCTTCGACTTGGTCTTTCGACTTGTATTGATGATAATTTGCTCGCAAGGGGTCTCGATGAACAAGCCTGACAACTCTGACGGATCAAGAGGTCAGTTAACTGCCGGAACAGATACTTGTCACCTACTTCAAATTCAATCCCCTTGGACTTGAATTCGGGATACCGGTCAAACCCATTCTTTTGCCTCATTTAGGACTTACAAAAAATGAGTCCCAGTGGTTCTCAGGGTACCCAGTGCGTCCACCAGGATTTTCTTCGCGTCGTAGACACGGATACATACCAGCAGAGCGCATCCATGTGCGTATACCAGGCCACACAGGACGGATCCCGGGGTCTTGCCTTCGTGATAAATCACGGCATTCGAGTGTTGTTGCGATAACACAACTCGAGAATCTTATGTCGCAGTCAAATTTTGACTGAAAATATTCGGGTTTCTGCAACCAAAGAAAAACTCGCTCCCGATGGGAGTAATCTCCAATTTTTTATTTGTCGACTACGTAGTCGAAGTTTTGTATGCTTACCCTTTTCTATCTTCAATATTGATCATCTTACCTTTATCGGGTGCGCGCTCAGCGCTCCCGATGGGAGTAGCCCCCGAGGCTATGTTTGGCAACTTGTAGTCAAGCATAGGCTCAAAGTTCAATTCCTCTTTCTTCTGTAAATATCTTACTGTAGACAAGCCCCCACGTCTAAGTCGTGGTTTCCATATCGCATAATCCTTCCCCTTCTTCTTCTCCTTTTTTTTTCCTTTCATTGATATTATCGTCTGCTGTGCGCAGAATTTAATTCCCATTGTAAATTGTGTTTCACGGACTTTGATGCAGCCCGAAAGCCCAATAGTATGCGCTTATAAATAAAAGCACCCGGTGATTAAGGTAGAAAACCCTAATTAAACTTCTCCTCCGCCGCATCCTCTTCTTCCTCCATCTAGGGTTTTTGCGAGATTTTTCTGTCATGCTCATGGCTGACGCTGGAAGTTCTCGTCTGAACCTTGGATCTCCAATGGCTCCACGAGGTAGAGGTCGCCCTCGTGGTAGCAAGAATAAGCCCAAGGTCTCTGATGCCGCGGGAACTTCTGCAGATGCCCCAGTTAAGCGTCGCCGCGGCCGCCCCCTTGGTAGCAAGAATAAACCTAAGGTGACTAGCGCCACTCCAGGCCCTGCTTCTCCTCCTCCTGCTGCACCTGCTGCTCCTGCTACACCTCCCCGTATCTTTTCTTTTCTTTGCATTGCCATGGCGCAGTGCCGTGAGATTCAGCGCTTGCCGCTGGATTTTACAAAGTTTATGGATGGCCGCAAACTGCGAGAGGCAGTTCTTCGTGAACAATCTGGTGGTGGCATCCCCTATGAGGTGGAGGTGTGGTATGACGGCAAGGGCGAGCAGTACTTCAGAGGTGGCTGGTCGCAATTTGCTGAGGACCACGACATCCACCAAGGTTTCATCATGGCGTTCGACTTCCACGTCGGTACGTCGAAGTTTGATGTGAAGATCTACAATGGCACTCTTTGCCAGAAGGAGTACGAGGCTTGAAGCCCTCTTTTATTTAGATCTGTTATCCATGTAATCTTGTTTGACAATGTCCTTCCTGCAATGACATCAATAAAGATTCGTACTTTGCGTCGATTAATTTTTACTAGTATCATGAGAACAAGTCATGTTCTGAGATATGTTTTCCATATGTCGGGTTCTTTGCGAACCAATAAATGTAAGGATGATATCGGGTCCCTTTCATGAACCAAGTTTTCTTTGTATTTATCGGGTTGTGTAAACAACCATATAGTGAAAGAAAAATCCTTTCATCTTGTCATAATGATTTTTCATACGACCCAGGGTCTAAAGCCCCCGAGCGGAGAAGTAACACGAGAATCATACAATTTTGTTGAGTTCAACCCAAAGAACCCGACCTGTGGCCTCATGTTCTGGGTCCAGAAGGTGAACTCGAATATATTGATATCTCTATACTTAGTCTATGCGTAAAAACGCCGTAGCTGTTCTGCATTCCACGGGTTGCTTTCGTCCTTCCCAGTCTTCTTGTCCTGTAGTCGATATGCTCCTCCTGGTATCACTTCCGTGACGATGTAAGGTCCCACCCAAGGGGACTCCAATTTGCCATGGCTGTCTTGCCTGAGTCGCAAAACAAGATCTCCCACCACGAAGGATCGTGGACGAACTCGACTACTATGGTAGTTTCGTAGACTTTGTTGATATTGCGTAGCCCTTTCTAATGCTTTGTCTCTTGCTTCATCTAACGCGTCGACGTCGTCTTGTAATGCTTCTGTTGATGTCGACTCGTCATATGCTGTCACTCTTGGAGCTTCGTGTGTAACTTCGACTGGAAGCACGGCTTCTGCACCATGGACCAGGAAGAAAGGAGTTTCTTGAGTTGCTGCATTGGGCGTAGTTCTTAGGCTCCAAAGAACGGAGGGCAGCTCTTCTACCCAAGCGCTCTTGGCTTTCTCGAGAGGTGCTAAAAGCCTCTTTTTTATTCCACTACTTATCAAGCCATTGGCTTTTTCGACTTGTCCATTTGTCTTCGGGTGCGCCACCGATGCGAATTTAAGCTTGATCCCCAGTCCTTCGCAATAACTTCTGAATTCTTTTGAAGTAAAATTTGTGCCGTTGTCTGTGATGATGCTATGTGGTACACCAAAACGAAAAACTATCGACTTGATGAAGCTGATTGCTGCTGTAGAATCTTGAGTTGTTACTGGGGCCGCTTCCACCCATTTGGTGAATTTGTCGACTGCCACTAGCATATAGACATGCCCTCCTGGCCAAGATTTGTGTAACTTTCCCACCATGTCGAGTCCCCATTGTGCAAAGGGCCAAGATAATGGTATTGTTTGTAGCTCTGCTGCTGGTGCGTGTGGTCTGGATGCAAACCTTTGACATGCTTCACACTTTCGAACTATATCTTTCGCGTCTTCGATGGCTGTTAGCCAATAGAATCCCGCTCGAAAAGCTTTTGCTGCTATTGCTCTGCTGCTTGCATGATGGCCACATACTCCACCATGTATGTCTTTCAATATTGTTTGCCCTTCTTGGGGTGTAACACAGCGTTGTAAAACGCCTGTGATGCTTCTCTTGTATAGTTTCCCTTCAATCACGACAAACGCTTTCGCTCTTCGAGTTATCCTTTTGGCCTCCACTGCATCTTCTGGTAGCTTCTTATTTATCATGTACGCAATATACGGCTGCATCCATGTTTCTTCTATCATCATGACCTCATCTGGTTCTGTCATAGCCCCCGAGCTTGTCGTAGTAGTCGAACTTTTAGTATTTTTTATTGACCTTTCCGCTATTTCTTCCCAAAACACTCCAGATGGCACAGGTAAGCATTGTGATCCAATATTTGCTAAAGTGTCGGCTTCTTCATTGCTGTTCCTGCTGACGTGAGAGACTTCGCATTCGTCGAACGTTCCTTCTAGATAATGGTACAAATTTTTGTAGGCCATCATGTTGTCATTGATTGCGTCACACCTGTTCATGACTTGCTGGACGACAAGGTTAGAGTCTCCAAATATCTTTAGGCGAGTTGCTCCACAAGCTTTAGCCATCTTCATTCCGTGCAGCAAAGCCTCGTACTCTGCCTCATTGTTAGAAGCCTGTGGGAAACTCATCCTTAGGACATACTTTAGTTTGTCACCATGAGGTGATATCAGTACTACTCCTGCGCCTGCGCCTTGGACTCGCTTAGAACCGTCGAAATACATTGTCCAGGTACTCGATAAATCTGGTGGTCCTGTACTTTGCAGCTCGAGCCACTCTGCTGTAAAATCTGGCAGAATTTGCGACTTGATCGCCTTCCTCTTCTCGTACGTGATGTCCATGGGAGATAGCTCTATTCCCCATAAAGAGACACGTCCCGTCGCTAAAGGATTGTTCAATATGTTCGATAGTGGTGCTTCGTTAACCACTATAATTGGGTGCACAGTAAAATACTGTCGTAGTTTTCGTGCAGTTATGAAGACACTGTATGCCAACTTCTGATAATGCGGGTACCTCTGTTTGGTTGGAGATAGCACTTCGCTGATGAAATATACTGGCCTCTGTACGCCATGAGCTTTGCCTTCTTCACTTCTTTCGACTACTAAGACTGTACTTACCACCTGATGGGTTGCGGCGATGTACAGTAGTAGTGGCTCTTTCTCTTTTGGTGCGACCAGCACTGGCGGCGTGGAAAGCACTTTCTTCAATTGTGTAAACGCTGCGTCTGCTTCTTCTGTCCACTCAAATTTGTCGTCTGACTTCTTCATAAGTGCGTAAGAAGGTAGCGCCTTCTCCCCTAGTCGAGCAACGAAACGACTTAATGCCGCGACTCGTCCTGCTAACTTCTGTACGTCGTGAAGTTTCGTGGGTTTCCCCATTGTTAGAATTGCTTGAATCTTCTCTGGATTTGCTTCGATCCCTCGCGCAGATACCAAGAACCCCAAAAGTTGCCCTGCTGAAACTCCGAAGGAGCACTTTGTCGGGTTCAGCTTGAGCTTAAACTTGTTCAGGTTGTCGAAGGTTTCTGCCAAGTCGCCGATTAGAGATTTCTCTTCTCTTGTGGTGATGACTACATCATCAATGTAGACTTGTATGTTGCGCCCTATTTGGCTCCCGAGGCAACTCTGCATCATCCTTTGATAAGTTGCTCCTGCATTTTTTAGGCCGAATAGCATCACTTGGTAGCAAAACACCCCATATGGTGTGATAAAGGCTGTTTTTTCCTCGTCCTCTTTCTTCAGCTTGATCTGGTTATAGCCAGAATATGCATCCAAAAAGGAAAGCCTTGCACAGCCCGCTGTTGAATCGATTATTTGATCGATGCGGGGTAAAGGGAAGGGATCCTTTGGACAATGCTTATTGAGAGATGTGTAGTCGACACATACTCTTTGTACGTCTGTGTTCTTCTTGGGTACTATTACTGATTCGACACCCAACTCGAAGTTTTGATTTCCCTGATGAATCCAGCACTTTCTAATCTGTGCAATTCTGACGCTATTGCCTTCCTCTTCGGTTCATCGAATCGTCGCAGTGGTTGCTTGACTGGTTTCGCCTTGGGATCTACGTTTAATGCGTGCTCGACGAGTTCCCTGGGAACCCCTGGCATGTCCGATGGACACCAGGCGAAGATTTCCCAGCGCTCACGGAGGAACTCGACGAGCGCGCCTTCCTATGCGGGATCCAAGTTCACCGCAATTGATGTCGTCTTGTTTGGATCCGTAGGGTGGACCTGAATTTTCTTTGAGTCCTGCGTTGTGTCGAAAGCCTTATCTGGCAGGGATCGTCCAACGTCGGGTAGCACATTATGATCTGTTTCTCCTTTTAGCCTCTCGTATTCTGCTGTCATGCCGAAGGTTTGCGCCATCTTATTGAATTCTCTATCACATGTGTTGGCTACCTCAAAACTCCCTTGTACTGTGATTGTTCCTTTGGGTCCTGGAATTTTTAGCGTGAGATACGCGTAGTGCGGTACTGCCATGAATTTTGCAAATGCTGGGCGCCCCAGGATTGCATGGTATTGTGACGGCCAATCCATGACTTCGAACTCCAGTTTCTCTCTTCTATAGTTTCCACTGCTACCAAAACAGACATCGAGTTCTATTCTTCCCAGAGGGTAGTTTGCTGCTCCTGGTACTATCCCGTGGAAAGAGCAATCTGTTGGCTTTAGACTTGTTGGTGAGATGCACATAGCCTTCAGTGTTTTAGCATATATTAAATTTATGCCACTCCCTGCATCCATGAACACTCTTCCGATGTCGTATCCTCCTATTTGCGCTTTTAGAACCATAGGCGAGTGGCCCGGTCGAGGAACTTTCCGTGGATGGTCTGCTCTACTGAACTTGACTGGTTGCTCTGACCATCGTAGATACTCTGTGGTGGCTGGTGGTGATGATATTGCTAGGTTTATTTGCCTGGTTATGCTCTTCCGTTCTTTTTTCGACTTGGGCACCGGTTGAATCATAGCTGATATGTATACTTTTGACTCCAGGTGTCTTGACAATCTTTGAGTTTGATATCCTTGACTTCTCCGCTTTTCTCCTTGCCTTCCTTCTTGGCTTGAGCTCATTGCACCTTGCAACCTTAGGAATGTTCTGCAATCTTTCATCTGGTGATTGGAGACCCTTTTCCCGTCGAGGTACGCGTAGTGGATTCGACAAGGTCCGTATAACATATCCTCAGCCGAAGGACCGGAGTATCTTGATCTTTCTGTTCCTTTTGCTTGAACCCTCCTGCTTTCGTATCCTTCCTCTTCTTCTAGTATATATCCTGCGGCTACCTGATTTCGCCTTCCTTGGTTGCCTCCGCTGCGGTATCTTCTCTTTTGTCGACTTATTCTGTCGACTTCTGGCGAACGTCCTCTTTTGTTGTTGTACGCGTCCTCTCCATCAGCGAATTTGTTGGCTTGTTCCATTAGCTCAGTTACTGTCGTGGGTCTTGTTCTTCCTATTTCTTCCACGAGATCTGAGCGACGAAGTCCTTCTGAAAAAGCATCGATTGCCCGTTCATCGGAGACGTCCTCTGCTGAGTTTTTAATTATACTCCAGCGTTGTATGTAAGATCTTAGCGTTTCGCCTTTTTTCTGCACACATGCTTTAACTTCTTCTAGTGATGCTGGGCGCTTGTAGGTGGAACGGAAATTTCTTGCGAATTGGCTTTCGAGTTCCCCCCAACTTCCAATGGATTCGTCGGGTAGGGTGTTCAACCAAGACCGGGCGGCTCCGGTGAGGTGTAGCTGCAAACTTTGCATTGCAGTCGCCTTTGTTCCTCCTAATATCTGCACTGCTTGTAAATAATCCGATAGCCATAAGGTGGGTTCCTGCGACCCGTCGTACTTGCTCTGATCATGGGGTAATTTAAATCCTTTTGGTACTCGCGTTTTGCGAACCCTATGGGTAAAGCATAACGCACCCATATCTTTATCATCGTCTTCGTAGTTTTCTTCCCTCCACGCGTGCCGTGATTTATCTACTCGAGCTTGTGCTATTATACTTCTTGCGTCCCCCTTCCTTTTCCGTCGCTTTTCCTCTTCTGATGACTCACTATAATCATCATCTGAACCATTATATCTGAACTTTTCCTTGTGTCTTCCCTTGTAGCTTGTCGACTTCTGCTTTGGGCTTTGTTCCCTGATCTTTCCTTCTACTATGCCGAGGCTTTGTATCGCGACTCGGTGCATATCTTCTCGCGGGTCTCCATGCTCTGGTCTTGTGGCTAGCAGGTACGCTTGTGCCGCTGCTAGTGCTGCTTCTGGCGTTTTTTGTATCAGATCGTCTTCCTCCTCCTCTGGTTGCGGGGTCGGGCTCCTTGAGTACCCTTCTTCTCTGCCGTATGCTGACATCCCCCTGTTATGCTTTGGATCTCCACGCCTACCTCTGCTGTATTCTGAATCTTCACTATAATCTTCCCAATATTCTTCCCTTGATTCATTATTATTGTCTCGAAACATCATGTCTCTTTCCTCCCTTAATTTCTTTTTGTGTTGGTATAGCGCATATTGATATCCCATTAGAACTTCTCTTCGCGACCCCTCGGGTACTTCTGTGCCATGATCAATGGCTGATGTAATTATCCTCCATTCACCAGCCGAGACATGGACTTTCTCTTTTTCCTTTTTGTTGTGATTATTTACTTTGTCGACTTGTCTGTCGAATTTTTTGCTTCCTTTGCTGTTGTTTCCATCTTCTGCTTCAGTGATAATGACGCATAACTGATGTACTTTGGAGACGCCATTGCTTCTTCCGGCGAAGTCCTTTGTGCTGTTGTGTGTCTGATACGCTTTCTCTTCTGAGTCGAAATTTCCTTTGATTTCGTCGCCTTCTGTGATTGACGCTTTCTCTAAGCTGACCAGCGAGTTTACCTCATTGGAAGAGCCTGATGACTCCAACGCTTCCTTTGTTTCGGGCTTTCTTGCCAGTGAATCTGGTTTCGTCGGATCTGAAAGGCGGGATGAACCCGATGGCCCGATGAAGATGCTCAAGCTTCCGATGGATAACTCTACTTCTTGACTTCCGTCGACTTCTGGACTGCTGTTGGCTAAAAGCGAAAAAGCCGTCGAATTCATGACTCCAACGCCCAGAGTCCCCACGGTCGGCGCCAATTGACGAGAGTTAACTCGACAAATGTCCTAGATGAAGGACTTGGGATCGGGGAGATAGGGCGTTGGATGAACTCGAAGGTAAAGTTAGTCGAAATAAGTGTGTATCGAAAGTAAACTTGGGTGTTCAACCTGGCTTGCTTTTAATCTCCCCTCCACCGTCCTCTCCTGGCCCCTATATATAGGTGGCCAGGTCTCGAGGATCGGTTCGGGTTCAATACAGATTACAAATATCGACATACGGTAATAACTCGTATTCGACTATCATTACAATTGGGCCTAGCTTATCGGGCCTCAGGGGTACACAACTAACGGGCTCTAGTAACTATACCCTTGTCACTTACCTACTTGAGGACGAGCAGGAGTTAAGCTTGGGGATGCTGATACGTCTCAAACATATCTATAATTTTTGATGCTCAATGCTTGTTTTTACACCATTTGCTTAGTGTTTTGTTACACTTCGTGGTGTTTTTATGCATTTTCTAGAACTAACCTATTAACAAGATGCCACAGTGCTAGTTCCCTGTTTTCTGCTGTTTTTGTGTTTCAGAAAAGTTACATAGGAAATATTCTTGGAATTGGACGAAACAAAAGCTGAACGTCCAGATATTAAACGAAGCTTCCAGAACACCAAAGAGGAGACGGAGCTGAGCCAGGGGCCAGCCTTACCATGAGTGTTGTGGGGATGACTAATGGGGCATGCCACGGGTCGAGCTAAATGTCGGCTGGTGTCCCAGGAGTCTCCACAACCTCAGCACGAGAAGACCGGCTCCGTCTGAAGGGCCGGTTGCACCAGCAGCCGGCTGGTGACTCCACCGAGGAGAGCCGGAGCCGGGTGAAGAAGACAAAAGCCTCCCAATAGCTATTTCACCGAAAGTGGGCTGGCCCCGACAAGAGCGACAGAGGCCAAGGATGGGAGTGACGAGCGGCACGATCGGCCTCAGCCAATCAGTGACCGAAGACCCTTCCCCATGATGGGATCCGAGGCAAAAGGAAGGGGATATGCCTCCCAGATGCCGGTTTGGGGAAAAGGCACTTTATAAAGTGCCTTTGCCAGAGCAGGGCCAGAGGATGATGCCAAGGATGCTACCGCCGAGGAGCCAGCAGCCGGCCAAATTGTTACTGTCATGGTTTTGTCAACAGATCTTCCATAAAGGAAGGGGTATGGTGGTTTGTGGAAGGTGGTGAACACGGCGGAGCGATCCGGGACGGTGGTAGCACGAGTTTACCCAGCTTCAGATCCCACAACGGTGGCGAGACCCTACGTGCTACTATAATTCACTATATGGCAACAAGTGCTCGGTTACAATGATGAGGTTGGCTGTTTTGCTATGCGATTAGCTATATGACTAGAACGTGCCTCAAGGGCTGCTCCACACCGGGCTTATAAAGGCGCCTGGCGTGGGCTACATGTTGGTACCGGAGCAGATACAACTTGGAGTCCTAGACTAAGTCCTATGCGTGCACTACAAGGCAACCCGCCATGGGCCTATCTCCGAGCCCGCCATGGGCCTGTCATCGGTGATCCGCCATGGACCTGTCTAAGGATCCGCCATAAGCGCCTGCGTCCAGTACCGCCGTGGCAACTTCAGCAACTGGGCCGCCCGGTATAACGAATCCACTATACCACCCCTGATGGGCCACCCTGGCTTGCTGATTTAGGACTACGTCGCTGGTATACCTATTTGGTATATCCCCAACAGTAGCCCCCAGGAAACTTCAAGATTGTCATCTACATCCGCCATGCATGTTCTTGGTGAGATACTTCTGTCATAGCTCTTCTTCCCTTCTGTACTGGGATGGCGGTCATCTTGAGGTTCCTTCTTCTATCTATTAATCTACCGTAAATAACGGATCAAGTGACATAGTTATCTTAGCGAGATTTTTGGGATCCATTGGATCATACCATGGAAATCCGCCATAAATTCTGGCACGTAGTTCCTTCTAGGGCAAGACTTATAGTGCACGCACTGTTTTCACCAAGTTACTTTTTTTACCCCTGGACACGTGTCACCGAATTAGGGTTCCTGCGATCAGGATGAGCGGTGGTGATGGCGGGCACGAATCTTGAGGCCCAGGGTCTATATATACCCCGGCCTCTCACCCCTGGCTGGTCACCCCTCATTCGCCCCCGTCACATTCTCTCTCTTTAGCGCCGCCACGAGAGCTACGTCACCTCCGATGAGCCGCCATGGAAGATCCTCGCCGCCGGCGATGTTTTCCGCCACAAGCTGGCATCGTCTTCCTCGTCTTTGCTTGAAATCTTGGAAGTTATTACCGCCACGCCACTAGCCGCCATGCAACCAGAATCGCCTCGCCAAGCCTCCAAGTCCAAAGCTGCTGAGGGCTCAGCGCGGTCTTCTGATACAAAGTCCGCCATGCCCGAGACCTCAGGAGGAGACTGGGACTCCTATAACATAAATGAGGAGATTCTATCTTCCTTGGAGCAGGAAGGCCGCATAGCTGCTAAGGAAATCTCCAGATGGTGGGTCAAACCTGGTGCAGCAATGCCAGCTCCTTCAGATGAAGAGGTCATCATACTAAAGTCCCACATCGATCGTGGCCTCAGTCTTCCGCCATCCTACTTCCTGAAAGGCGTTCTTCGGCACTACAGGTTACAGCTACACCACATTGCTCCAAATAGCTTCACTGCCCTAGCGGGATTCATCACGCTATGCGAGGGGTATCTGGGTATCAACCCCCGTGGAGATTTATTCTGCTTATACTTTAATATCCGCCACAACCGGGATGCGAACGGAGATCCTCGCAATTGTGGATCGATCTCCTTTGTTCCTCGGAGCGGGAAATCCTACCCCTATATTATCCCCCATGACTCTGCAAAGGGATGGCGGAGATCCTTCTTCTATCTGGCTGACCAGGCCCCTCCTGAAAGGAAGTTCAGCCTGCGGTCTTTTGTTGATGGCCCCGCCGAGGAGCAGGATAGCTGGGGCGTCATGGACGATTTTACAATGGATGATGAATGCCAACTATGCTCACGACAGATTTTGAAACTTGTCTTCTCTAGACTGACAGGTGCCAATACCATCCACTGCTGGGTCTCATGATATATTCAGCCTCTTCAATACCGCCCAGCCCTGATGTGCGAATATAGCAGAGTTGATGATCCTCAGCGCTATTCCAAGGAGGAACTATCTGCTAAAGAGATCAAGCTTCGAATCCGCAACATCATTAAGGTGGGGCGGGATGAGCCTTTGAAGCTAAAGATTCCTATGTAGGAGAATGGCAGTTGTCCAAAGGTGAGTGTCTCTCCTTATTCTGCCATAACAGCTGGTTTTTCTTAAATAACTTCGCATCTCTCCGCAGCTTTCTTCCCTACCACCTTCCAAGCTGAGCCGTCTCATCCATTACCCTTGGACAAAAGAGCTTACTGATGATGAGGACGAGACATCCTCATCTCCCAAAAGATAGAAGGTGGCAGAAGAGGAGGTAGTGGCGGATGAGCCCATAACAGCGGTTCGTCGTGGAGTTCGCGGTGCCGGCGGGTGCATTCATGGACTAGGCAAGAGAGTCATCTCCTGCAATCCGTCCCCTGCTCTTCGCGGCCATTTGGACACCGTGCCCGAGCATTCCGCCACTATCAACCTGCCAGAGTGGAAGTAAGGATAATCATAACTTGCCTTCATACCATGTATAACTTGACTGTTCTAATCTATGACTGTTTTCTACGCACAGAAGAAGAAAAGTTCCTGGCCAGAAACCTCCAAGGGCCAAGCCATCTCCTGCTACCATTCTGCCTACACCTGATGCTCCTGCCCACCCAACTGGGCCTTCCACTTCTTCCTAGCATGTTAGCAAGGTGGCGGATGCTCCAGAGAAAAATGCTGGACCGTCAGACCGCCCCGCTAAAAGTGCCAAGAAGGTGAGTTTTAGCGGAAAAATGGTCCAGATGGACACAGGAGCTGGGGAGGCCTCAAAGTGGAAGAAGAAATTAGAAGCTCTTTTCTGCCTTGACAATCTACAAGAGGAGGCCAGTAACCATGTGTCATCTGCTATGGCAGCGTTTGTTCAGAGAACCAGTCTTGTCAAAGAGGTATGTACTCCCAGTAGCCCCCGAGCACCATGGCGGATTCTTAGATTCAATCCGCTATGGGGCTCCAAGAGTGACTTCTATAAGTTTTTTGAATAGCATAGCCCTCGAGTGCTGGTAGTACACTTAGTGCTCTATAGAGAACTTTTAAATTTCATACTGAGTAGCCCCCGAGCATTATGGTGGTTGACCATCCGGCATAAAGCTCTTAGGAAGATAAAAAATTAGCATAAGTAGCCCCCGAGCATTATGGCGGATACTATCCAGCATGATGCTCTAAGAGTGACTAAAAAATCATCGTGAGTAGCCCCCGAGCATTATGGCGGATAATTTTCTGGCATAAAGCTCTAAGAGTGACTAACACTTCATATCATTTTGCTAGAATTACAAGAAAGTCGTAGAGGACCTGGTCTAGGTTGTCAGCTCGCAAGAGAAGGAGCTGGCAAGCAAAAGCGCTCTTATGGCAGACTTGCAGCAGCAGCTTGAGAATAGCGGTAATTTACCTTGACAAGTTTGTTTTCCTTTATGCTTATTCGATCAATGTTGCGCTGATAATTCCACCATGCACATGCTGCCGCGCTCAAGTCCAAACTTGAGGGGGTGGAGGAGGGCCATGCCATTGTGATGGATGGGCTGCAAGAGCAGCTCCAGAAATCTCTGGCCGCAAACACCTCCCTCGAAGAGCAGCTGAAGGACTAGGAGTGTCAGAACCTTAAGAGGGAGAAGGAGATAGAGGATCTCTGCAAAACCACCACTGAATTTGAAAAGCGGCGTGAAGGCTTTAACAAGCTCCTCCATCACTTCCAGGACACCCTGCTAGGTACCATTTCTTCTTATACCATAAAGTTTTTCAATTTCTGCTATGCCATGCGTGACACATCTTCTTTTTCCGCTATGCAGTCGCCTTGGGGCAAGGCGAGGCGGATACCGCTGAGGGCTTGTGCGTGGCCACTGACGCAGCGAAGAAGGAGCTTGATGGCCTTCTCAACGCTGGTCGCCAGGCGTGCGGGAGCCTACAGATAGCGGGTTCTTCCAACCTCTCCTCCATTGTGCTCACCCAGAAGCTGCTGCTAGTGCCAGGGCTAATGGCGGACTGGAAACAGTCCTCTGCTCGGGGTGGTGCCAGGATAGCTCTAACCTTGGTGAAGGCCCACTACCCTGGGATGGACCTGGACCTGCTCAACTCCGGCATCCTAGAGAGCGGTGAGGACAGTGCGCCAGTGGATGAGGCCGCCATCCGGCAAAGCGTGCTTGGATACGATCAACTGTGTGCCCTTGGCACTCAGTTGAACGTATACTATGAAGCATATGAGCTGCCAGGATCGCCAAGCCACGCTTTGGCATCAGCCTCCGTGGCTACTGCAGGTGGTGATGGCGGTGATGAGGTGTCCTCCAAGGTTCCGCCATCTTCTTAGGACGTGCCCTGCAATATGGCAGGAAAAATACTTTGCATCAATTCGGCCCCTGAGTGGGTCTGTAAGTTAAACTGCGTGTGAATGCTTCTGCACTGTGACTGATCTGCTTGTGGCGGATCAGTGGAATGCTTTTGAACTCTTGTAGCTTGTTTTTATGAAGTGGTTTAATTGTGCAAAGAAACTGCTAGGCCTAATTTTATGCAACTTGCAGTTTTTGACATGTCCAAAAAACAACACTTTGAAAAAAAATCACGCGTAGGATTATGCGATCCGCCATCCGGCTCTCTGTGCTTAACTTTTTGTGAGATGGCGAAATCTTCGCACGAACAATCTGCTAGGGCGACGATACTTAATAGCAACCGTCCAAAACCCTGAGCAGATGATGGCTTAGATTGTCAAAAAGTCACTACTCGGGAATCCACACAGGAAACAACGAATGAAGATCAAAACATAAAAAAGCTATGCGGACCACTTATGGCGGATTTAAAAGAGACGCAAGTGCAAAGCACAATTGCGCAAAAGGTTCTATATGATCTAAATGAACAAAAAAGGAGGTAAAAGACTCAGAAAAAATCAAGAGTGAACCAAATGCTTTATTTCATTGATCATATAGAGGTGCCTATTACATAGCTAGGTAAGTGCTAAGTGTAGAAAGGACGTAGCTATGCGATGTTCCATGGACGATCTGTTTCATCGTAGATATCGTCAGGGTCTCTTCATTTGCACTTCTTACTGGGTTGCTTATCTAGCTCACGAATATCGACGAGGTAGTAGGAACTATTCAGTAGAGCTTTGCTGATGACGAAGGGTCCTTCCCAAGGCGGGGATAGCTTGTGGGACTTCTGCTGTTTGAGGCGTAGCACCAGGTCCCCTTCTTTGAATGAGCGTTGGCGAACTCGCCGGCTATGATAGAGGCAGAGATTCTGCTGGTAGATGGTGGATATCTGGGCTGCTAAGTCTCGTTCTTCTTCTAGCAAGTCCACACATAGTTGTCTGGACGCTTCTGCATCTTCCTCCTCGTAGGCCTCGACTCTAGGGGAATCCTATTGAACATCACTAGGCAAGATTGCCTCTGCTCCATAGACTAAGAAGAAAGGGGTGAGGCCAGTTGATCTATTTGGTGTTGTCCATAGACTCCATAACACAGATGGCAACTCTTCTGCCCAGGCTCTAGCTGCTCTATGTAGCGGTGCTTCTAGGCGTGGCTTGATCCCTGACATGATTAGTCCATTGGTCCGCTCAACCTGGCCATTAGACTGTGGATGTGCCACGGATGCCAGGTCAAGGTGGATTCCATTGTGATGGTAGTATTCTTCAACTTCTCCCTGAGACAAGTTAGTGCCATTGTCGGTGATGATGCTATGTGGGATGCCGAATCTGACCACAATGTCCTTGACAAACTTTAGGGCAGTTTTGCCATCAAGCTTTCTGATGGGCTTAGCTTCCACCCACTTCATGAATTTGTCTATCGCTACCAGGAGGTGCGTGAATCCCGAAGGCGCTGTTTTTAGCGGACCCACCATGTCCAGCCCCCAGACTGCAAAGGGCCAGGTGATAGGGATCGTATGCAGCGCTGTGGCAGGCATATGGGTTTGCTTGGAGTACATCTGGCAACCTTGGCAGAGCTCCATGATGCGGTCTGCATCTGCCTTGGCTGTTGGCTAGTAGAATCCATGGCGGAATGCCTTAGCTACTAGGGATCTAGCTGCGGTGTGATGCCCACATTCGCCTTCGTGGATCTCCCTAAGTATTTTGATTCTGTCCACTTGGGATATGCACTTCATGAAGACTCCTGAGGTGCTTCGCTTGTAGAGCTGGCCATCTATGATGGTGTATGCTTTGGCTCTAAGCTCGATTTGTCTCCTCTGGACTTCGTCTTCGGGTAGCTTCTTGGTCGCCAGATACTCCAAGTAGGGCTCTGCCCATGGCGGATTGCTTGGCAAAACCGCCATAACAAGGGAGCTCGCTAACTCTGGATTTTCTGGATCCACCATCTTGACTGATGGTATGCGCAGATGCTCGAGGAATATGCTTGGCAGAACTGCCTTGCGGCTAGATCCTAACTTAGATAGGGTGTCGGACACCATGTTATCTTCTCGTCGTATGTGCTTTATATCGTAGCTGAGGAAACTTTTGGCCATCTCATCCACTTCGTCTCTGTATGCCGCCATGACTTTGTTACGAGCTTTGTATGTGCCAACCACCTGCTAAGTGACAAGGTCAGAGTCTCCACGACACATAATGTGTTGTACGCCGATCTCCTTTGCGACACATAGCCCGTGCAGTAGTGCTTCATACTCCGCGATGTTGTTGGTGGTGGGGAAGTGGATCTGGAGAACGTAGCTAAGCTCATCTCCCTTGGGAGATTTGAGTGTCACTCTAGCCCCCGAGCCGTGTAGCAGCTTTGAACCATCAAAGTGCATCACCCAATGCTCTGGTTCTAGGACGGGCATAGTCTCCTGCGCTTCCTTCCAATCCGCCATAAATTCTGCCAAAGCCTACGACTTGATGGCGGTGCGAGGCTTGTAGTCGATGTCGAAAGAGGCTAATTCAATGCCCCACTTTGCAACTTTTCCTGTTGCATCGCTGTTTTTGATGATGTCCTTCAATGGAGCCTTGCTTACCACTGTGATCTTATGGTCACAGAAGTAATGCCTTAACTTATGAGAAGCTAGGAAAACTCCGTATGCCAACTTTTGGTAGTGAGGGTAGCGCTGCTTGGACTCCGTCAGGACCTCACTGACATAGTAGACTGGTCGCTGTATGCCGTACTCCTGTGCTTCTTCCTTACATTCTACCATGATGACGATGCTGACGACCCTGTTGGTTGCCACCATGTACAGTAACATGGGTTCCTGGTCTTCGGGAGCTGCTAGGACTGGTGCAGTGGATAGCACTCTCTTCAGATCCTTAAGCGCAACATCTGCCTCGTTGGTTCAGACGAATTCATCTGATTTCTTTATCAGCTTGTAGAGTGGCAAAGCCTTCTCACCAAGACGACTGATGAATCTGCTCACTGCTGCCACGCAGCCTGTGAGTCGATGTACATCTTTTAAGTCTTTGGGCCGGGAGATGTCGAGGATTGCCTTGATCTTCTCTGGGTTAACCTCAATTCTGCGGTGGGAGACGATGAATCCCAGAAGTTGTCCAGCTGGTACCCCAAAGACGCACTTCGTGGGGTTGAGCATCATGTTGTACTTCCTTAGATTATTGAACGTCTCTTGCAAATCCGTTATAAGGCCTTCTTGCTTCTTGGACATAACAGCGATGTCGTCCACATATGCGTGGATATTTCTTCCGATTTGATCCGCCAGGCACTTCTGCATGGTGCGCTGATACGTTGCTCCTGTGTTTTTCAGACCGAATGGCATTGTGACATAGCAATATGTGCCATAAGGTGTTACGAATGATGTATCGAGTTGATCAAACTCTTTCATCTTGATCTGGTGGTATCCTGAGTAGGCATCTAAAAAATATAGCAGTTCCGATCCCGCCATCGAATCAATGACTTGGTCAATGCGAGGCAAGGGAAAAGGATCTTTTGGACATGCTTTGTTTAGGCTAGTGTAATCTACACACATGCGCAGAACCTTTGTGTTTTTCTTAGGAACTAGCATAGGATTTGCCACCCACTTCGTATGGATTACTTCTTTGATGAAGCCCGCTTTTAGTAGCTTGGATATTTTCTTTGCTATGGCGCGGCATTTTTCATCTCCGAAGCATCTCATGGCTTGTCATACTAGCTTCGAGCCAGGAATTATCTGTAGGGTGTGCTCGGCAAGTTCTCTGGGTACACCTGTCATGTCAGATGGCTGCCATGCGAAGATGTCTCGGTTCTCATGGAGGAACTCGACGAGCGCGCTTTCCTATTTGGGGGACAGGTTTGTCCCGATGGAGGTGGTCTTGGCGGCATTGCCAGCGACAAGCTCCATCTGTTTTGTATTGACTGTCGCTTGAAGGTGGGCGGGGAGGCAGAAACCTCCTGCTTGGATGCCGACATCTCCATGGGGTCCGTGGCGGCATGGATTTCTTTGAACTCCTCGCCAAAGAACACTGCTTCCATGAAAGCGGCTTCTCCTTCCTCGCACTCCTTTGCCTTTCTGAAACTGCCATAAACAGTGATTATGCCATCCGGTCCTGGCATCTTCAGCTGATTGTAGATGTAGCATGGCCTGGCATGGAAACTATGGAAGGCGGGGCGGCCGAAGATCACGTGGTAAGTGCTTTTGAATGGGACAACCTCAAAGGTTATAGGCTCTTCTCTGTAGTTTTTCTCACTATCGAAGGCAACCTTGAGGGTAATGGACCCGAGGGACTTAGCTTGGTGGCCAGGAACCACTCCATAAAAGGTGACAGCGCTATGGCGGAGTTGGGTCTTGGTAAGGCCGAGCTTTGTCAGAGTTTCCACGTACATGATGTTCAGGCTGCTGCCGCCATCCATTAAGCATTTGGAGAACTCATAGCCATGGATTACAGGGCATATCACCATGGCGTAATATCCATCTGGGATGTGCTCTGGATGATCATCGCGGCTCCAGTGGACCAGTAATTCGGACGATCAGACGTACTGGCGGATTGATGGCACGGTGGCATTAAGGGAGCGCATAGCAGCTCTCTGTGCCTTAGCCGTGGGGGGTCCAAGGAATATGTGAAAGGCACCTTTTTTGTCCTTGATTGGGTTACCCTTGCCAGCACCACCCTCTGCCTTTTCGGCGGGTTTGGGTGCAGGGTCTTTGTCCATGTCACTGCCATCCTGGGACTCCTTGTCTTTGTCCGCTTTCCCTTTGCCATGAGGCCGTTGTCGCCGGCTACACTTGAAGCTAGCTTCTTGATCTGCCTTCAGGTCATTGACAAACTTGCAGTTCTGATTGGTGTGATTGCACTTTCTCGAAGTGTCACGATGGGCGAAACATGGCATATCGCGGTATTTGTCGTAAGATACGGGGGCGGATGGCGCCGAAGCGGGAGTTGCAGAATTCCACGGCTGGCCACTGCTAGTACCGCATCCCCTGCTGTGCTGGCTGCTTTGGCCCTTGTCAGCGAAGGTTGTGGCCACCATATCCGGAGCTTGCTACTCTTCTGGCAGATTCTTCCGTTTGTTGCTGCTATTCCGCTTTCCAGTGTTCTGGATGGCAGAAGCCTTCAGAGATTTGCGGGTGCCATCGTTGGCGGCCGCGTAGTTGCTTGCAATGGTGATCATGGAATTTAGGGTCAGTTTCCCTTCGTTCCTTTCCCGCAACAGGCGATGGCGCAACAGTTGGCCTCTCTTCAAACTGTCAATAAACGTGAGGATGGCGGATTCGTCGGTAACCCCTTCACAGGAGTTCTTCATATCTAGCCATCGTGCGAGGAAAGTTTAGGAGGTCTCGTCGTCGGCCCGTCAGCACCGTTGGAGGTCACCAATGTTATGGGGTCTCTTGTAAGTCCCCTCAAAGTTTTTGGTGAACACAGTTTGCATATCGAACCAGGTTTGGATGGAGTTTTCTGCCAAGTCATTGATCCACTGCCTCGTAGTGCCGGATAGCATCATGGGCAAATAGCGGACAGCAATATTGGGTGATCCCCCAGCGAATTGTACTACGTTGAAGTAGTCTTGTAGCCAAGTTAAAGGCCTATCAACTCCATTGTACTGGCGGATGTTTTTCTCGATCTTGAACCCATGCAGGATGGGCTCATCACGAATCCATTGTCCAAAGAACTTTGGGCTGAGGAAGAAGGCTGTTTGAGACTTGGCAATCTCATTTAGATGGGTACGGGCATCGTAGGGCTTCTAGTCCGGCAGATCCTTGCGAGAGTTGCGTGACCTTGCTGGTCCGCCACCACCACCGCCGCCGCCATGGGGGCTCCCTGGTGGGGATGGCGAAGGGTCACGTCATCTTTTACTCTCGCCATCCTGCGACTGATCTTTGCAGCTACGACGGCTTCCTTCTGTTCTTCGTGGAGATGGATCGTCATCATGGCGGCGGGAGCCTTGCCCTTTGTCATCATGGTGGCGAGTGGAGCGATGCTTGTCCTTGTTGCCACCACAGTGCATGCCATCGTCATGGCAAGATCGGTCCCTTCTCTTGGATCTGCCGTCTCTGCTGGTTTCCCATCGTGGCGGATCATCTCTGCGTCCAGCGTCACGGCTTCGCCCGCGCTTGCCAGACTTCGAACATCTTATACTTTGGTGGCGGCATGTTGGTCTTATGGCGAGGGGCAGCATTGTCTTGTTGGTATCCGTAAGCAGGGTAATTTTTGTGGGGTGGCGATGGATTTCTCTGTGGGCCTTTGCCATTTGGTTTGTCATCAGAGGATATTGGGATAGCGTTCGCCCAGTTGCGAGCTTCTCGTCTTCGGATTTTCGAGGATCCGGTATGAGATTCGTTGTCAGGGCGCGCACCATAGTTGCTGGCCCCCAAGCTTTAGAGGTAGTGCTGGACCTGCATAGCCCAGGATCAGATTCGAGCCATCATGATGACGTAGCCTTCTCCTGCTGCACTAATGCTTTGGTCATCAGTTTCACCACCGTTTCTAGGGCTGCTGGACTCTTATTATGCTCCAATAGCTCCTTTGCAGCCACGATGTTCTCAATGGACGTATCCCTGACTTCATTATGGTTTTTATCCATGTATGGCGGATTCTTGATGTACATCTTGGCCAGAGTTTCCGCTATTGGTACGGTGAACTCAAGGTTTCATACCAGCTGCGGGTCGCCTCCCTCGGTCATCTGGTTCTGGATGAGAGTAACATACTTCTCCTCCATGTTCCTTGCGCACTTCAGCGTGTCTTGAGCTTTAGCAATGTCACCATCAAGCTGCTGGCCAGTCTTCTCGACTTGCTTTGCTTCATTGAGGAGTGCTCGCCTCTTCTTCTCGAGATCGTTCACATCTCTAACATAGTCAGGGGTGATTGGATCTGCTAGAGTTCCGTAGATGACCTTATCTAGTGGGATCGTGAAGTCTTCTGGGTGCCGGTCCTTGGGGATGGCGGTTGCGGAGGCCTGGGTCCACCGTGGATCTCAGGAAGTTGTTCTATGGCGAGATCAGTGGCTGGTGGCGGGTTACCCTGCTCATTGCCGGCATCTCCGTCATGGACTGCCTGAGATGGCGAATCGCCGGTTGTCTACACAGCATCATCTCCTTTGTTGGTTACAAACACCTGCTTGGTCGCTGCTTGCTATTCTTCAAGTGCGTACTGCGCCAATTCCGCCTCAATTTTTCTCATGGCGGCGTCGTAATGGTCAGAATCATAGCCCTTGCTGTCCCAGTCATCTGATTCACCACTTTCGTTAAGTGCCTCAAGGATGGATTCACCTGGGCTATCTTCTCCATTGGAGGTAGATCCTGAAGTGATACCTGCGAACGCAACAAGGCAGTACTGTGGTGTCTCTAACGCCAGATTACTCATGGCAGATTCACAGCGGTCTTCCACCACTTCCTCTACCTCTGGGGTGGGCTGGGTAGGATTATTTTTCAGATCCGATCTGGGTAACTTGAAAAGTTCCAGGTCAGATGAGTCCTCCTCCGTATCCAGCTCGAAAGCTGTCCGTTTGGGGATTTTAGCCATACCGATCCGCCGGAAATTAGTTTCCGTAGCGGGGGTAGGGTTTGTCTCTCCAATGAAGATATGGATATCTCTGATCAGAACGACAGTGAATTGAGCAGGGTCTTCTCTAGCCAGCACCTAGAGGTTATCCGCTGGGACGATGGGGAAGCCAGAATCGTAGAGGATGCGCCCGATGGCGATGGTGTCGCCGATGCCTGCAAAGGCAGATCCTGCCTGGATTCGCGCTCCAGACGCGCTTAGCCCAACGGTGGGCGCCAACT
The DNA here is from genome assembly GCA_007115705.1 of Dactylis glomerata. NCBI lineage: Eukaryota > Viridiplantae > Streptophyta > Magnoliopsida > Poales > Poaceae > Dactylis > Dactylis glomerata. The sequence continues at coordinate 444,484 of QXEO01000502.1, forward strand.
ATCATGGTTTCATTAACAGATCTACCATAGAGGTAGGGGTATGGTGGTTTGTGGAAGGGGGTGAACACGGCAGAGCGATCCAAGACGATGGTAGCACGAGTTTACCCAGCTTCAGATCCCGCAACAGTGGCGAGACCCTACGTGCTGCTATAATTCACTATATGGCCAAGTTCTTGGTTACAATGATGAGGTTGGCTATTTTGCTATGCGATTAGCCGTATGACTAGAACGTGCCTCAAGGGCTGCTCCACGCCGGGCATATAAAGGCGCCTGGCTTGGGCTACACATTGGTACCGGAGTGGATACAACTTGGAGTCCTAGACTGTAGCGCCCTGCCTTTTGCTAAAGATAGAACTCCTGTGTATTGTGCCATTCCCTGGATCAGTAAATAGCACCACAGTACAAAATAAGTAATCATTGTAATAGCATCAAATATTACAACGATAATCCAGTTACAAAGGTATTTAACCTTACGAGTACACAGCATAAAGCATAGTTGCAGTGAGCTTCCATCTTCATCAAGTGCCGCAGGCAAACATGTTGGAATGTAAGCTCGAGATCCTACTCCTGGTTCCTTACTCGAAATAAAACCTGCATGTTGAAAAATGCAGCCCCAGAGGGGTCAGTACAATGATGCACTGGCAAATGACACATATTTGGTGGCATTTTGTGGAAACACTATACTATATGATATTTGGCTGGTGGATCTCATAGGCTGATTTGCATAAAGCCAATTTTAACCTATAATCCATTTTAATACTTTCTTACAAAATTTTATTTTCAAGGGTCAAGACATCCCCCATACATTACATACTGGCCGGTATGTAGTTCTGGGCGAAACTCAACAAAGTTGGAACCTCAGGCACCACCACCCCTCAGAGTGTATGGTCCTTAGTTCCTACCTAGGGGTTTCTAGATAGATTTTAATAATTCAGAAATGGTGATGAGATTCTTCCATACATTCCATGTCTAGAGACTCAATTTTCCGTAACCGAGGACACGGCTAATCAATTAGTTTTAAACACCTTGCAAGGGTTGTGCACTTTCACCTTACGATTCATTTTATGCCCATACATAAAATGAAACGAGACCTTTTAGAGGAGAGGGCAACTAACTGGCAAGATCCGCTCCCATCCTATAATTCAACTACCACCACTTCTTGCCGACAAGTTACACTCCTACATCTAATCAGTCAAGACAGAGCCCATAATGTCATAAGGCTGCACTAGAAGTTCACTAAGCATGGAAGACATAGCCATCTCTTTGTTCCTGGGTAGCAAACCACAAGTGAATGCCTAGGCAGCAACTACACAATGAATAGCCCCAGGTCATGCCCAGGCAGCAACTACACATTGGGCAGCCCCAGGTCGCCACTCAACATCGCCTCCATCATCAAACCAATCCACCCAGGTGTTTCATTTTAGTTGAAGTTCTTAATTTATTCACAAAACACTTTTTGCAAGTGATCAAAGCATGGCATCAATATTTTTCAAAGTATTTAGCATCCTAACAGGTGGGGTTTGAGGGATTGCTACACACTACTAGGATTTAAGCATTTGATAAAATGGTTGAAATAAAACACCTATCATGCATACTACAAGAGGTGAAAATACTAATGCATAAGTAAAATGGGTAAGGGACATGTGTGTCACTTGCCTTTTTGAAGATTACGATCTTTCCACTTCTCTCAACTATGCAGTAGCTCTCCGCACAAACTATAGCACAAGGAATAGCATACCATAAACAATCCATACAAACACAATCAAACAAAACAAACAATTGAAAAGTGTTTGTTTAACAATTTAGATTTATTGAGATGTTATGCCCAGAAAGACATGGTAAAGGATCATGATTTGTGAGATATGGATTTGAGAGCTTAGTTGGGAAAAATCAATATGATTTGAGAGAGAATTGGTCTAGGCAATTATAATCGATGAAGTTTTTATGCTTTATTAAAGCATAAAAGAGTTTTAGAATGGCTCATGTGAAATAAATTACACAAGAGTCAATTTGTGCAACTACAACACTATTGAGTAAATGTGACAACAATTACTCTTAAATAGTATATATTGCACTTAGGAACTAGGCTAGGTTTTAGGAATGCTTGAACTACTCAATTAGCACATTTGCAAGTTGAATAGTTCAATACATGTGAACAAAACTAGGTAGACATTGGATTGAGGATGAATGATTGATATTTGAGGACATGGCTCAAATGGTTCATTGATCAACATGGTGTATAACACATACTATGGTATGGGTTATAACAACTCCATATTAATAGAACCTGAGTTTTGAGATAAATTCATATCCTACTCAAGTAGCACATTTGCAATTTGAGTACATATATGAATTAGACAAAAATAATGAGTGAGGTTTTTATGCTTTATCAAAGCATATTGAATCTTGGATTATCTCATGTGGGTAAATCATGTAAGAGACAAAATAGTACAATAGTAATACTATTGAATAAGTGTAACAACAATTATTCTTAAATAGTATATATTACACTTAGGCAATGGGCTAGGATTCATGAAGTATTGGGTTACTCAATCAACTCATTTGCAGATTGAATAGTTCAATGGAAGGCTAAGATTGAGTAGATATGAGTAAATGACTATAGGGAATGGATTTGTATAGATGATATTTGATAACATGGCTTAAGATTCCTAATCGAGTAAATGGGATTGGGTTAAGTACTATGATGTTGATTTGATCAATACCATAGTAGCAAAGGTAGAAACTAAGATTGAAAGTATAACACTTTACTCAAATGACACATCTGTAATTTGAATAAGTGGGTACTATACAAGATAGGTCTAAGTGAATATGATTTTGATCAAGATGTTATTCAGATAACATTGATGACTAGGTATGATCATAGGATTTGCTAAAGTAGAAGGAAACATTGCTAAAAGAAATAGTTTTATTCTAATAGTAGAGATTACTCAAATCCTCATATTAGAATTTGAATAATTGTGATATGGTTCAAGAAATTATGGGAGTAATGCTACTGGATAGCTTACATCAAAACAAAGTTACTGCAATTGGAATCATTCTAAAATAAATTTTAGAACTCAAGATATGGTCAAATTAGTGATTTGGATATATTTGAATGCACAAAGTGTGTGCACATATCAAATTTGATATTTCTTGATCCATTGATGTTCTACAAGTTGAGAGGATTCCAAAGACTACAAATTTATAATTTTTGGATTAACAGAACTAAAGATACAAATTTAACAATCTAACAGAAGGTTTGATTCCAATTTGAAAATAGTTTCAAATTGAACCCATAAAATATGAAATTTTATTGTACTACTAGATTCTAGATGTTCTAAGGATTCCAACAGTATATTTTTTGCAATTTTTGGACACAGGAATCGAAAGATATGAATTTTGCAAGATTGGAATGGAATCTGATTTGAAATTCTAAATCGAAATCGTTTTAGATCAGAGGGCTGCCACATGGCAATTTCTGATTGCACGGTACTGTTTTGGACGGATCTCTAATTTGAACTGTAGGATCTAAGGATGGATGGACGGTCGAGATCTGAAGGTACCGGTTCAGATAAGTGGATCTATCTAGACCACTGGATCTGGATCTGACAGTTGAAAGGAAGGGGAAAGAAAAGGTTTACCGTGGCTAGGGTTCCGATGGGCTTCCCGGTGAGGAGCGGCCAGAGAGAAGTCGACAGCGAGCTTCTAGTGGTTTCTGGCATCGATGGAGCAGTGAACGAGTTGCGGTCGGGCAAGGAGATCTCATATGCATGGTCGTAGGGGTCGTTTGCATCTAGATGTAGCTCGGAGGGTCGGCTGGAGAGGGTGGCGGCCTCGGGTGTCGATGGTTGCTTCGACCTGCAGTGTGTTTGTTCAAAAGGGAGGCATCAGCAGGATCTCTAGAGTGAGGAAGAGAGGACAAGGCCAGAGAGGGGGCTTAGGATACCGGGGTTATGCCGAAATCGGCGATTCTCTGCGGTGGATTTGAGCTTCTCCGGCGAGGAATTCCGCTGGCCTGGCGGCGTCTTTGCAAGAGGGAGAAGAGGGGAATCAGAGAGGAGGGGGAGGGCTATTTGTAGGCACAGAGAGAGCTAGAAATGGTTAAGCATTGACTTGAATTGAAGGGAAGTAATAGCGGGCTCGGGTCCATCTCTGGCGTAACTGACGCGAGGTTGAAGAGGACCCTGACGAGTAGGTCCCACTCGTCAGCGGGGAGAAGGGAAAAGGGGTGGGCTGGGTTGGTTCGGGCGGCTACTGGGCTGTTGCCTGCTTGGGCCCCGAGTGCGGCCCAGTTGGGTTGTCTTCCCTTTTTTTTCTGAACCTTTTTCTTTTTCTGTTTTCTACTTCTTCCATAGATTTTTCATATTGTATCCAAACAAGGTCAAACCAATTTCTAAATTTTTGTAAAATTCAACACTGCATTTTAAAATAGTAATGGGGCAATTTCCATGAACAAAATCATTTTCAAGGAGGTCTTTTTAAATTGGCCAACAGGCTTTATTGTGCATAAAGCAATATGTTGGATTTGGGCTTGAAAAAAATCCTTTTAAAATAAGAGGATAACACTTTATAAAGTATTATTTACAAATTGTTTTCAAATCACCCTTTGCAATGCAAACCTTTTTAGACAATAGAATCATTTTAGGAGGTATCCTTTGCAAGTAGCTTGCATAGGTTTGAATAAAAGAAGGGAAAATAATATTTTGATACTTGTTCTTTCTAAAAGAAGTTCTTTAAGAAGATAATAGAAAGTTTAAAATAGTTTTCTAATAAAGTTTTCAAATAGACTCAAAAGTTTTAAATCCCTGTGAAATTCAATCAATGCACTCAAAACAAAAGCAAAAAATTTCCCCCAAAATTTGATAAAATCTTGGGATGTTACAGACTACCACCCTTAAAAGAAATCTCGTCCCCAAGATTGGAGAGGCTAGAAAGAAAGTAGGTATTAGGTTATCTGGGTTTAGGTATCTGGGTGGCTACCACCCTTAAGAAAAAAATCCTCTTGGTGGTATCTTGATGCTTCCTTAGGCACTTGCATTTTGTTCCCAGCTTGCATTCGCTGTTGTGTCATTTTCCTTGAATTGCTCTTCTTAGAAGTTTTTGATGTCCACAACTATGTTCAAAAGTGGGCATATCAAGGGTTCCATCCAATTCTGGTGATAAGCAGATATCATCCATCGCGTTGTCTTCGACAAGGTAGTCCACATCGTCATTTATAATAGGTGGGTGTCTACTCACAATTCCGGGAACCAACCTTCCTTATGGGGCTGCTTGAGGTAACCTTACTCTATTGTAGAGCTTTCTATCCAACGGGGTAGTTGTTGAACTACTTTGGACACTGAGGAGTCACTTTTTGGTTCAATCAGAGGACCAAGCTGAGTTGTCTCCTCCTTGGGTCATTCAGAAGACCAAGCTGAGAGGGTATCCTCTCATCATCTCAACTTTCTTGTCATCATCCTTAGAGGTTCTTCATCTTATGGTTGCTTTCTTATACCATTCTGCTTTTAAATTTTCAACGATATCATTCTATTCTAGTAACCTTCCTAGTTGTTGCACATCTTCCAAGAATGTGTATCTATCCTTTTCTTGGTCGGTCCTCTCCAAGGCCAAGACAGCATACATGCCATCACCATACTCCTTGTTGCTTTTTAGCTGATTTTCATTACAGAATCTCAAAAGATGACTCAGTGCCAAGTACTGCATGCTTGCCCCACGAACATGATGAGACCACACATCCCAATGAGTTAGGATGGCATCTCTCTGTGGGCTTCTCATGCCTTTCATAGGGGTAAACAAAAAGGTACTTGCACCTTTAAGGGACGGAAGGTCGCCTTATAACCAGCATTGTTGAACCCATTCAAGTTACCGGAGCAAGTCGTGCTACTTGCCACAGGTATCAGATGGTCCTTAAGAATTCCTTTAGCAACCGCCTTCATAGTTGTTGAAAGGCGTTGAACAACTTGATCATATCTCGAAGGTGAATTCCTTGCAAGAAATAGGGATCTAACGAAACTCTCATGGGCAGGCAAGTAGTTTCAGGGATTCGAGGAGTTGTCTCATAACATCTCAGGTCGGGATGGGGTAGACTTTGGTGGCGTAAGGCTTTAGAGTCAGTAGGTAATCTCATAGGTAGTGGTGGTTGTCTCTGTTGTGACTCTCTGGAGAGGAGTGACTTCTCTTTTATAGGCTCAGGGAGGTAGCTAAACAGGCAGTAGCCGAAGCTGAACAGTCTTTGTATTCAAAGCCCACTGAGCAACACATTTCTGATTCGTGAATTCGTTCACTATCAAAACATCCTCACCCTATTCCTACGTTTTGGCCACACTGGCTTACTATAAAGGGTGTAATATATTATCCTTCTAAGGTTATGGTTTATCAACGTCATCTCTCATGTAGGTATGTCTCTCTAGATTCACCATTCCTCATACAAGAGCGAACAATATGAGTAGTCGTCATGGGGCACAAATCCATGTCGCACCCAATCATCTTATATTTGGTTTGGTGCATCTCACATTCTAACTCTTGGTCAACCTCACTAGCCTTTTAAACAAAAGCTTTGTTGATAATGGAACCAAGTTCCCAAATCTTATTTTGAATTTTGAAAACAAAATCTATCGTTCCTAGCTAGAGGTTTTCAACAAAGTTCATGGCAATAATCCTTAAGTTGTAGATCCTTTGGTCTGCCATTTAAGAGGAATTAAAATCATTTCCATTGCTCTGTTTGCTCTTTTCATTGCTCTGTTTGCTCTTTTCCACCTTTCTTTCCTAAGGTAGTTGAATAGTATTACTTCCACATTTGCTACACCTTGGGGTGTCTTCTTATTGTTTGCGTGGTATCCTTCAGCTATCCTAGCTTACTGGAGTCCTGGGGTATCATCCTTTGTGCACCCTCTTGCGTAATGTTTTAGTCTCTTGTACTTGAAACACTACCTCTTGTTGTTGTACTTTGTATCCTTATCTCCAACTGAGGGTCATTGTAGTTGTTATGTCATTGAGAATACTTTGGTTTGGGTTTTAGGACAAGTTTAGGTCTTAGCATAGATGAGAATTAGATAGAAGAGGTCTAAGGAAGAAAAATCCTACCCAAATATAACAGATCAAAACAATTCATCTTACAAGCAATATCTAACAAACATCCATCATAGCAAGCAAACTAGTTTTCAAACAAATGGGAAGGTACGATCATCCACAAGTTGGTATGACCATAACATTTATTACATGTCGTTGCTTATTAAAATTTCCTAAATGGAGGTCCAACTAAGGTTTCTGGGTACTCTTCTAAGCAGATCCATTATTCTGGTCCAGCTGCTTCTGTAGATTGGCAATTTGTTCATCCTTGATTTTAATGAGGTCTCCTTGATTACTAAGTTCAGATTCCAACTTTTCCATGTCACCTTGAAGTTGGTTTATGGTTTCCTTCAATGTAGTAGTGTCTTCCTTTTCTTCTTTGAGGTCTTGCTGAGTATTATGAAGTCTCCACTTGATTCTTTCTCCAAGTTCCTTTATTGTTGACCAAGCAGCACATCTTGCTGAGTCAAGGAATGACGGATACATCTCGGAGTTGGTGAACATCCAGAGTCCCATCTTCTTGTGGTCATCTTCCTTGTTCTTGTATAAATGAAGCTGCACCCACCAATATTCTTCACCTTCATCTATCACGGGAAATCCTTTGTAAACAGCTTCTCCTTGCATTCCCATGCTTAACATGAGGTTCTTCAAGGCTTTGGGAAACTCAGTCTCACACTTCAGGGTCATGATCATCACTGGGCCTTTCTTCAGTGATTCAATGAGGCTGGTCATCTAAATTAGAAGGAAGAGTAGTGTAAAACAAATGAATGGGGTAAGTTCTTACAAGAAGATTTCAAACTAACGTGAACAGATTGATTTCATTTAGAAAAATTGAATTGATTTTCCTTTTAAGGAGAGAGGAAAGAATCCTAGGGCTTCCTAGTCTATTTCAAACCTAGGGTCTCGATCCTACAGGCAACACTATGCTCTGATACCATTCTGTAGCGCCCTACCTTTTGCTAAAGACAGAACTCCTGTGTATTGTGCCATTCCCTGGATCAGTAGATAGCACCACAGTACAAAATAAGTAATCATTGCAATAGCATCAAATATTACAACGATAATCCAGTTACATAGGTATTTAACCTTACGAGTACACAGCATAAAGCATAGTTGCAGTGAGCTTCCATCTTCATCAAGTGCCACAGGCAGACATGTTGGAATGTAAGCTCGAGATCCTACTCCTAGTTCCTTACTCGAAATAAAGCCTGCACGTTGGAAAATGCAGCCCCAGAGGGGTCAGTACAATGATGTACTAGCAAATGACACATATTTGGTGGCATTTTGTGGAAACACTATACTATATGATATTTGGCTGGTGGATCGCATAGGCTGATTTGCATAAAGCCAATTTTATCCTATAATCCATTTTAATACTTTCTTACAAAATTTTATTTTCAAGGGTCAAGACAACCCCCATACATTACATACTGGCTGGTATGTAGTTCTGGGCAAAACTCAACAAAGTTGGAACCTCAGGCACCACCACCCCTCGAAGTGTATGGTCCTTAGTTCCTACCTAGGGGCTTCTAGACAGATTTTAATAATTCAGAAATGGTGATGAGATTCTTCTGTACATTCCATGTCTAGAGACTCTGTCGGTGTTCTGGATACCGGGGTATCCCGGTCCACCTGCTCCTGGGCCCCATCATCGGCCCATCTTCAGCCCAGGGGAAGGATAACAACCCAAGCTACGGAGAAGACCCTCACGAGGAGGCGCCTCATGAGGAGAACGATGACCAAAACTGCTAAGGACTAGAAGACCTCCTCACAAGCCCCTGCTGGTGAGGAGAGGAAGCACGCCCACGTCAGTTCGGCACGTTTGCGTGCAGAGCAAGAAGATAACGGGCAGAAGACCGCGTACCGCCCACGCTACCCCCGACAGGGAGGAGACCAACTTTCGCCGTGCCTGCCCAAAGCGGCACAGTGGTTGTTGGCCACCCCCCTAAAAATAGCGTGGACGGTGCAGGGCGCCAGAGGAAGACGTCAGCTTCCTCCACCCACTCCGGTGGACTGGTACCACTACCCTATGAAGACTACGTCCACCGAAGAATAGAGTCTACAGCTGTCCTCCCTCCTTGGCCGTGTGTGGCAACCCCTTCCCCAAGAAGATAAGGGGAAGGAGGACCTTGGCGCTATAAAAGGAGGGGAGGCCACCCCTTAGAAGGGGATCAAATCCAATCTGGTCTTCATCTTCTGGAGGCTGCTAGCTAGGCACGCAGGTTCTTCAACCTCTGGCCAGCTAGAGCTTTGTAACCAAGACCTTGTACTCCTCGTGAGGTGTTGCATTGCAATACAAGAAGGCAGGAAGTAGGGGTTTTACCTCACCACGAGGGCCCTGAACCTGGGTAAACCTCGGCGTCCCTCTCTGTAGTGCGTAGTGCAATTGACAGTTCGAGACTTCCGTCACTGTGCTTCATTGCGATCCTAGATCTCACACGTTCAGCCCCCTGCGTTTGAATCTTTGGGTCCGTCGCGTTGTACCCCGTGTTCTTGCGACATGAAATCCATCGACATTTGGCGTGCCAGGTAGGGGGCTGTGGTGTGACTTCTTCCAGATCTGCTTTGACATGGGTGACGATCGTCATCGCCATCTTCGCCTTCGTGCTGTCTATGGGAGCCGTCGCCGAGATCGTCTTCAGGTCCTTGATGGCCTAGAGGCCATTGGGGAAGGCGCGCCGGCTCCCGGCGACCTTGGCTTCGAGGGCTTTGCGGCGCTCGACGGGCCGCTTCACCGCGCGACTTGGCTGTCTCGCTTTTGGCCGGAGGTCGGTGCGCATTACGACGGGACCTCCGATCCCGTGGAATTCTTGCAGCATTACGCGGCCGCCATACGGTCGGCGGGAGGTGACGGGCGTGTCATGGCTGGCTGGTTCATGATGGCGACAAAGGGAGAACCTCGCTGGTGGCTCTACGGGCTACCTCCAAGATCCATCTCGTCCTGGAGGGACCTCTGCGAGCGCTTCCTCGACAGATATGCACCCCTAGGGCCTGAGCCAGAGGACGCGTAGGCCTGCGCCATCCTCGATGGCCCCGTCCCCTGGTGCTTGAAGATGGGGCGGGGGGCTTGAGGAGCTCACCCCCTTGCCTTCGCTTAGGAAACAGAACTCTTCATCTACACAAGGAGCAAACTGTAACAGCAGTCTCACTCGCCACTAATCTTTTCTGGTCTATAGAAACTGCCTAGAATCGTGAGTTTTGGCTCCACCAGCCTCGCAATTTCAGCTAATTGCGGCTTAATGCGAACGTGAGTTTTCGCTCAGCTGCCTTTCGAGAAAGAGCCGGAGCACGGTGTTCGCACTGGGGCCTTCGCCCGGAAAATAGCAGGCCTGCAAAACCCAGAACGGATCGAGCTCTGACTAGGGAAGGGACCCGCTACAGTCACCTCATACAATCCATGGTGCTCTCTCCTCTCGAGCGACACTCGAATGAAGGCGCATGAGCACGTGAGAGTCGCACAATTTGTGTAAATTTCTCCAAGTACTCTGTTGTTCTTGTCTGCGGCCTTGTGTTTCTTCTCCTGGAATCACCTTTGTTGTGTTTGAACGCCAAGGGGGCTGTAGGGAAATAGTCCTGTGTGCCATTCCAGTCACCTCCGGAGTGCCAGTGCCTGCTAGCCTTGCACCACGAGCTGCATACTAAGCGTTAGGCTGCTGTCCCGCTCGGAGGCTAGCCCCTGAACAGCGTAGAGCATTCCCCAGACAAAGACGAGACGAGGAAAAATGTGCAAGGGCACAAATAATGACAATTTGGCGAATAACGCCTTAATTGCGATTACAACTTAAACTGGCCCAGTAGAGCAATGTCTGACGGCTGCCAAGTGTGCAGCTAACTTAGTTCTTCTGGAGGAGGTCTAGGAGGAGCTTACTGGGCGACCGCTACTTTGCCCTCGCCATCGCCGGTGCCTTGACTGGAGCCTAAGGACACGTCTCCACTGGACTCTGATGACCCATCGTCTTCCTCCTCAGCTTCCCCACTGCCGGCCTCCCCAGAGCCAGAGGTGTCGCCGCTAGAGGAGATCTCCAGTGCGGGTGCTCCAGGGTGGGCGTAGATGGCCTGCAACCATCGCAGGGCTATGTCCCGACGCGCTGCCCTGGACACCGCTGCGCGGTCAGGAGTTCCTGGCGGAGGAGGCGGCGGCCTCTGCAGCACCTCTTCCAGGTTGAGGTTGGGGCGAAGGCGTTGGATGTTGGTGAAGATCCGCGTCCCCGCGAGCTCCAGTAGCTCTCGGCACTCGGCGTCGATGAGCTCCAAGACCCTCGCCGATGCGCCGTCTAGCTCTTCAGCCAGCTGGCTAAAGAAGAGCAAGATTGACCCGTCGTCCTCAGGGACGGTGGGCAGGGTTAGCCCGTGAAATGCCCAGGCGGTGCGCCGCTGTCATGACGCGGGCCGAGAACCCGTGGAACATCTGTACCCGCTGCCTTCACAGCACACGTACCTCCTCCTCGGAGTCCCTAGCCTCCTGAAGCTCCCTGGAGGTCTCCATGCCCTGCAGGACCGACACCAAGTTCTCCTCCTCGAGCCTCTGCACATCGCGTCGGAGCGAGGTGACGGTGGCATCCGCTCCAGCAAGGGCACGCTTGGCACCCCGGCGCACCTCGTGCGCCCCCCTCAGCTCGGTCTCCAGGTCGCGGACCTGGCGCTCTAGGGTCTCGCGCTTCTGCTTGTACATCGCCAGGGCATCGTCGGTCTTGGCGCAGAAGTCCGAGCAGCATGCTTTGGTGAGCTCAGCGTGCCTCCGCTCGAACTCCTGCTCCATGTTGATCCGTCGCTGGTTCAGCATGTGGTCCATCTTCGCCTGAAGGGAAGCCTCGTGCTGGTTCAGCGCTTCTTGGCGCCGGGTCAGGTCATCGTTGGACCGGCTGGCCATTGCCTCCCGGCTCTCAAGGGCCTCTCGCTCCCTGTTGAGCCGGTCCTCGAGGGCATGGAGCTGCTCCTCTTAGAGGCGAAGTCCCCGCTCGCGTTCGCGAGCCTCTGCTTCACAGACAGTGAGCCCAGCCTCTTGCAGGCTCAGGCTCTCCGCCCGGGAATCAGCACTCTCCTCGCGAGCATGAAGTAGGGCCTCCCGGTCTTCGACCTCGTCCAGCCTCTGCTGGGCATTGGCGAGAAGGCCATCGGCATTGGACCTGGCTTCGTCCAAGAGGTGCTGGGCTGCCCGCTTAGCCTCCTCCCCAGCCAAGGCTGGGTTGGGAGGCCCGACGGTGGGGGGAATCTTCTGGTGCGCCTGAGGGATGATCTGCATGGCCTCCTGGTGCACCCTGGCCAGGACTCCCCTTGCCGACTCCCTGGCATTCGCCAGAGCTTCTTCGGCCTCCTCGGCTATGCTGGCACAGATCTCCTCCGCCTCCTTCCTCGCCTGTTCGTGGTGCTCGGCAGCATGCTGGTCAAGAAGATGGCATCTCTCCGTGGCTTGGTGCAGGAGGGCCCAGCCCTCATTGATGCATGCCTCCTCGGCAGTGTGCGCCCTGACGACCTTGTCGTGGAGGGCGCCGGTCACGGTCGCGAGCACCCTCGCCCATGGGTCGGCGGCATGGGGCTCGGCGGCGATCCTCGTGGGCCTCCCCAATATCTCCGGCAGGGGAGGTGACGTAGCCCTGGAGGGCCCCGGCTTGGTGGAGGTCGTTCCCCTCTCGCCGCTGGGCTCGGGAGCTGTCCCTGAGCTAGGCGGTGTGGCGGTTCTTGCCGGAGGAGCCTCCGGGGTGGTGGTGGTGCTGGCTACAGAGGGGGCAGCAGGAGCTGCCCCCATCATCTCTGGTGTGCCCCCTGTGCTAGGGGGCTCGGCCGCGCTGGGAGCCGTAGTGGCTCCCGAGGTGGGCTGCACGTCCGTGGATGCACGGTCCCCTTCTTCTCTGGCGGCGCGTGGCCGCATCGTCGGTGTGGCCGTGGTGGCCGGGTCAGGGCCCGGCGTGGCCTGCGGTCTTCCTCTTCTTCCTCCTCTTCTTCTCTTCCTTCTTCTCCTCGGCGTCCCTGGAGGTGAGAAGGAGGAATGAGGTTAGGGGAAAGGTAAGGCAAAAGGTAAAGGTCTTTGTGCAGGAGCACTCGCGAGGTGTCCCGCTCCACCCATCCTCTTTTGCTCGGGAGGGAGGAAGGTGGTGGCGGGGGCGTGGAGGACTCGCCCGCTGGCTTCTTCCTTTGGGAGGCCACAGCCTCGGGTTGCCGGCTGGCGCGTTCATCGTTAAACTTGGAGCGGCGCTCCACCTCCAGGTGAGCTCGGCGCTCCTCCTCCTCCAGGCCTCACGAGGAGGACGCGCCGGCGTCTCCTCCGGTGGGTTGGTCCAGCAAGGAGGAGTCATCGTCGGAGGAATCTGAGAGCACCACGGTGCCCTTAGGACGCCTCCGGTGGACCAGCTGATCACCGGACTCTGCATCGTCGTCATCGTCATCTCCAGAGGCCATGGGCCCCGTTCCCCTTGCTGCCGAGTCCTGCTCCAAGCTGGCCGCAGGTGCGCTCGGGAGGGGACCAGGCATGACGCTGTTGGCAAGGAACGGGCCCCAGGTGTTGAACTTCAAGATCCCCGCCGTGACGCGGCTGGTCTCCCGAGCGCCCAAATTGTAGATCGGCAAGGCGTTGCGCGGGATGGCGGGGAGGGCAACGGAAGAGAAGAAGGCTCTTATTACCTCCTCCTGAGCGTCGGCGTTGAGCTCGCTAATGTGCAGCCTAAGGTCGTCCCCAGCCCTGTGCCTCCAGATCTCCCGGCGGTGGTCCTATAGGGGGGCGATGCGTCGGGTGACGAACTCCACCCCGACCATGGTCCCTGTGACGCCGGCCTCCCAGAGATCTCGGATTTGCGGGCGGAGCGTCCTCAGTGCTTCTTCAGGAAGGGCCTCGCTGGCCCAGGTGGTGAGCTTGATGGGAGGGATCCCGGTGACGAGGAAGAGCTCCAATTCTTCGAGGATGTCGACGAAGAACCAGCGGCTCCGAAAGTCTTCAACTTTCTTCATCCACTTCAAGTTGATGAAGTCGCCCTCCGTTCCGGCGGTGGCAATGAAGGAAACACATTCGGAACTCTGGTTCAGCCCAGAGGACCGGAGAGAGAAGAGGTGGCGAAAGTACGCCACCGACGGCTTGATGCCGATCTAGGCCTCGCAGGCGTAGGCGAAGACCGCCAGCAAGGTGACGGACTTGGGATGCAGGTGGATGGCCTGGATCCTGTATGTCTCCAGGATCGCCAGGAAGAAGGGGGAGAACGGCGGTAGTAGGCCGGCGAAGACGGAGAAGAGGAAGAACGGCTGCGCCATTGGGGGCAGGGTGTCCCGCGGCGCGCGGCCGTGCCAGATGCGGGTGGCGCCCCACTCATTGTTCTTGCTCCTGACCATCTCTTGGACGGTCTGGAGCTCGCGGCTGCTCTTGATTCGAGAGTCGAGCAGGGGCACCGCCGGCCGTGGCACAGCTGCGGAATACCTCGCCACTCCAACAGCCCGGCACAGTACCATGGATCTGGGCGTGGGCGAGGTGCGGCGAGAAGATTGGAGGCTAGGAAGATTTGGATGCGCAAGATCTTCAAAGGGGAGGCGGCGGCGGCGACATGCTGTGGGAAAGAGGAAGGAGCCTTCTCTGCCAAGCTTTTAAGGGGACAGCCAGGGCACGGTTTCTGAAGCATCGGCCTTGACGCGATGGTTCGAAAAATGCCCGTTACTCCACCCACTTCGCACGATCTCCATGCCGCCTCGCTTCGCCAACTGCAAGGGCGCCACGTGCCCACGACCTCCGCTTCTTCACATGGTCCTCTGACCGCGCAGTTGATGCGTGCCGTTGGAGGGCCCAGCAGCTTCGGGGGCCCCCGGCCCTTCGCTTCCTCAAGAGGACGCGTTCGTGGGCCGGGTTCTCGGGGGCTACTGTTGGTGTTCTGGATACCGGGGTATCCCGGTCCACCTGCTCCTGGGCCCTGTCATCCGCCCATCTTCAGCCCAGGGGAAGGACAATAACCCAAGCTATGGAGAAGACCCTCACGAGGAGGCGCCTCATGAGGAGAATGACGACCAAAACTGCTAAGGACTAGAAGACCTCCTCACGAGCCCCTGCTGGTGAGGAGAGGAAGCACGCCCACGTCAGCTCGGCACGTTTGCATGCAGAGCAAGAAGATAACGGGCAGAAGACCGCGTACCGCCCACGCTACCCCCGACAGGGAGGAGACCAACTTTCGCCATGCTTGCCCAAAGCAGCACAGTGGTTGTTGGCCACCCCCCTAAAAATAGCGTGGACAGTGCAGGGCGCCAGAGGAAGACATCAGCTTCCTCCACCCACTCCGGTGGACCGGCGCCACTACCCTACGAAGACTACGTCCACCGAAGAATAGAGTCTATAGCTATCCTCCCTTCTTGGCCGTGTGTGGCAACCCCTTCCCCAAGAAGATAAGGGGAAGAAGGACCTTGGTGCTATAAAAGGAGGGGAGGCCACCCCTTAGAAGGGGATCGAATCCAATCTGGTCTTCATTTTCTGGAGGCTGCTAGCTGGGCACGCAGGTTCTTCAACCTCTGGCCAACTAGAGCTTTGTAACCAAGACCTTGTACTCCTCGCGAGGTGTCGCATTGCAATACAAGAAGGCAGGAAGTAGGGGTTTTACCTCACCACGAGGGCCCTGAACCTGGGTAAAGCTCGGCGTCCCTCTCTGCAGTGCGTAGTGCAATCAACAGTTCGAGACTTCCATCACCGTGCTTCGTTGCGATCCTAGATCGCACATGTTCAGGCCCCTGCGTTCAAATCTTTGGGTCCGTCACGTGGTACCCCGTGTTCTTGCAACACGAAATCCATCGACAGACTCAATTGTCCGTAACCAAGGACACGGCTAATCGATTAGTTTTAAACACCTTGCAAGGGTTGTGCACTTTCACCTTACGATTCATTTTATGCCCATACATAAAATGAATCGAGACCTTTTAGAGGAGAGGGCAACTAACTGGCAAGATCCGCTCCCATCCTATAATTCAACTACCACCACTTCTTGCCGACAAATTACACTCCCACATCTAATCAGTCAAGACAGAGCCCATAATGTCATAAGGCTGCACTGGAATTTCACTAAGCATGGAAGACATAGCCATCTCTTTGTTCCTAGGTGGCAAACCACAAGTGAATGCCTAGGCAGCAACTACACAATGCATAGCCCCAGGTCATGCCCAGGCAGCAACTACACATTGGGCAGCCCCAGGTCGCCACTCAACATCGCCTCCATCATCAAACCAATCCACCCAGGTGTTTCATTTTAGTTGAAGTTCTTAATTTGTTCACAAAACACTTTTTGCAAGTGATCAAAGCATGACATCAATATTTTTCAAAGTATTTAGCATCCTAACAGGTGGGGTTTGAGGGATTGCTACACACTACTAGGATCTAAGCATTTGATAAAACGGTTGAAATAAAACACCTATCATGCATAGTACAAGAGGTGAAAATACTAATGCATAAGTAAAATGGGTAAGGGACATGTGTGTCACTTGCCTTTTTGAAGATTACGATCTTTCCACTTCTCTCAACTAAGCACGTAGCTCTCCGCACAAACTATAGCACAAGGAATAGCATACCATAAACAATCCATACAAACACAATCAAACAAAACAAACAATTGAAAAGTGTTTGTTTAACAATTTAGATTTATTGAGATGTTATGCCCAGACATGGTAAAGGATCGTGATTTTTGAGATATGGATTTGAGAGCTTAGTTGGGAAAAATCAATATGATTCGAGAGAGAATTGGTCTAGGCAATTATAATCGATGAAGTTTTTATGCTTTATTAAAGAATAAAAGAGTTTTAGAATGGCTCATGTGAAATAAATTACACAAGAGTCAATTTGTGCAACTACAACACTATTGAGTAAATGTGACAACAATTACTCTTAAATAGTATATATTGCACTTAGGAACTAGGCTAGGTTTTAGGAATGCTTGAACTACTCAATTAGCACATTTGCAAGTTGAATAGTTCAATACATGTGAACAAAACTAGGTAGGCATTGGATTGAGGATGAATGATTGATATTTGAGGACATGGCTCAAATGGTTCATTGATCAACATGGTGTATAACACATACTATGGTATGGGTTATAACAACTCCATATTAATAGAACCTAAGTTTTGAGATAAATTCATATCCTACTCAAGTAGCACATTTGCAATTTGAGTACATATATGAATTAGACAAAAATAATGAGTGAGGTTTTTATGCTTTATCAAAGCATATTGAATCTTGGATTATCTCATGTGGATAAATCACATAAGAGACAAAATAGTGCAATAGCAATACTATTGAATAAGTGTAACAACAATTATTCTGAAATAGTATATATTACACTTAATTAGGCAATGGGCTAGGATTCATGAAGTATTGGGTTACTCAATCAACTGATTTGCAGATTGAATAGTTCAATGCAAGGCTAAGATTGAGTAGATATGAGTAAATGACTATAGGGAATCGATTTGTATAGATGATATTTGATAACATGGCTTAAGATTCCTAATCGAGTAAATGGGATTGGGTTAAGTACTATGATGTTGATTTGATCAATACCATAGTAGCAAAGGTAGAAACTAAGATTGAAAGTATCACACTTTACTCAAATGACACATCTGTAATTTGAATAAGTGGGTACTATACAAGGTAGGTCTAAGTGAATATGATTTTGATCAAGATGTTATTCAGATAACATTGATGACTAGGTATGATCATAGGATTTGCTAAAGTAGAAGGAAACATTGCTAAAAGAAATAGTTTTATTCTTATAGTAGAGATTACTCAAATCCTCATATTAGAATTTGAATAATTGTGATATGGTTCAAGAAATTATGGGAGTGATGCTATTGGATAGCTTGCATCAAAACAAAGTTACTACAATTGGAATCATTCTAAACTAAATTTTAGAACTCAAGATATGGTCAAATTAGTGATTTGGATAGATTTGAATGCACAAAGTGTGTGCACATATCAAATTTGATATTTCTTGATCCATTGATGTTCTACAAGTTGAGAGGATTCCAAAGACTACAAATTTGTAATTTTTGGATTAACAGAACTAAAGATATGAATTTAACAATCTAACAGAAGGTTTGATTCCAATTTGAAAATAGTTTCAAATTGAACCCATAAAATATGAAGTTTTATTGTACTACTAGATTCTAGATGTTCTAAGGATTCCAACGGTATATTATTTGCAATTTTTGGACACAGGAATCGAAAGATATGAATTTTGTAAGATTGGAATGGAATCTGATTTGAAATTCTAAATCAAAATCGTTTTAGATCAGAGGGCTGCCACGTGGCGATTTCTGATTCCATGGTACCGTTTCGGCCGGATCTACAATTTGAACTATAGGATCTAAGGATGGATGGACGGTCGAGATCTGAAGGTACCGGTTCAGATAAGTGGATCTATCTAGACCACTGGATTTGGATCTGACGGTTGAAAGGAAGGGGAAAGAAAAGGTTTACCGTGGCTAGGGTTCCGACGGGCTTCCTGGCGAGGAGCGGCCAGAGAGAAGTCGACGGCGAGCTTTTGGTGGTTTCCGGCATCGATGGAGCGGTGAACGAGTTGCGGCTGGGCAAGGAGATCTCATGTGCATGGTCGTAGGGGTCGTTTGCATCCAGATGCAGCTCGGAGGGTCGGCTGGAGAGGGTGGTGGCCTCGGGTGTCGATTGTTGCGTCGACCTGCAGTGTGTTTGTTCAAAAGGGAGGCATCAGCAGGATCTCCAGAGTGAGGGCGAGAGGACAAGGCCAGAGAGGGGGCTCAGGATACCGGGGTTATGCCGAAATCGGCGATTCTCTGCGGCGGATTTGAGCTTCTCCGGCGAGGAATTCCGCCGGCCTGGCGGCGTCTTTGCAAGAGGGAGAAGAGGGGAATCAGAGAGGAGGGGGAGGGCTATTTGTAGGCACAGAAAGAGCTAGAAACAGTCAAGCATTGACTCGAATTGAAGGGGAGTAACGGCGGGCTCGGGTCCATCTCCGGCGTAACTGACGTGAGGTTGAAGAGGACCCTGACGAGTGGGTCCCACTCATCAGCGGGGAGAAGGGAAAAGGGGTGGGCTGGGTTGGTTCGGGCGGCTGCTGGGCTGTTGCCTGGTTGGGCCCTGGGTGCGGACCAGTTGGGTTGTCTTCCCTTTTTTTGTTCTGAACCTTTTTCTTTTTCTATTTTCTACTTCTTCCATAGATTTTGCATATTGTATCCAAACAAGGTCAAACCAATTTCTAAATTTTTGTAAAATTCAACACTGCATTTTAAAACAGTAATGGGACAATTTCCATGAACAAAATCATTTTCAAGAAGGTCTTTTTAAATTGGCCAACAGGCTTTATTGTGCATAAAGCAATATGCTGGATTTGGGCTTGAAAGAATCCTTTTAAAATAAGAGGATAACACTTTATAAAGTATTATTTACAAATTGTTTTCAAATCACCCTTTGCAATGCAAACCTTTTTAGACAATAAAATCATTTTAGGAGGTATCATTTGCAAGTAGCTTGCATAGGTTTGAATAAAAGAAAGGAAAATAATATTTTGATAATTGTTCTTTCTAAAAGAAGTTCTTCAAGAAGATAATAGAAAGTTTAAAATAGTTTTCTAATAAAGTTTTCAAATAGACTCAAAAGTTTTAAATCCCTGTGAAATTCAATCAATGCACTCAAAACAAAAGCAAAAAATTTCCCCCAAAATTTGATAAAATCTTGGGATATTACATAGACTAAGTCCTATGCGTGTACTACAAGGCAACCCACCATGGGCCTGTCTCCGAGCCTGCCATGGGCCTGTCATCGGTGATCCACCATGGACCTATCTAAGGATCCGCCATAAGCGCCTGCGTCCAGTACCGCCATGGCAACTTCAGCAACTGGGCCACCCGGTATGATGAATCCACCATACCACCCCTGATGGGCCACCCTGGCTTGCTGATTTAGGACTACGTCGCTGGTATACCTATTTGGTATATCCCCAACAGTTACCTAACCTGTAACCAGGCCCCCGCCTATATAAGGGGGCCTCGACCCTTAGTCTAGGGGGATCCAATCTTCTTCTTCCTCCTCTAGCCCGAACAGCTCGAGGAGCATTGTAATCAATACTGTCTAGTCAATAAGAAGCTTAATAGAGATTTTAAACTCGCCGGTAAGAAGAGGTTGTTAGATTTGAGTTCTCTAGATGAATGGAGAAACGAAGTGTATGAGAATGCCAGACTTTTTAAAGAGAAAATCAAGCAATGGCATGATAAGAGAATTCTTAAGAGAGAATTCCATGTTGGTGAGAAAGTTCTTTTGTATAGGTCTCGTCTCAGATTTTTTGCAGGAAAATTACTCTCTAAATGGGAAGGACCATATGTTATTGTGGAAGTATACCGCTCAGGTGCTATTAAGATTGCTTCATTGAAAGATGATTCTACACAAGTGGTGAATGGGCAAAGACTCAAGCATTATATTTCTGGAGATTCTTATAATGAAGACGTTGATGTTATTGAAACAGTTTCTCCGGAAGAATTTATCCAAGACAAACTGCAGGAACCTGTAGAGCTCGCTTACAAATAGGTAACAGTTCTAGTCAGAAAAGTTTCACAAAAAGTTCTTCTTTTAATATTTTTGCTGTTATTACTAAATATGAAAAATCACGAGATGAAAACGGGGAGGAAAAAGAGTCTGTGTGTGTCTCACACACAGGTGGCGCGGGCCCACCCCTGGCCGCGCCACCCCTGTGTGAGAACAGACCGGAACTCGTTTCCGTCCCGGTTTCCTCCTGTGACTTTGTTTTGATGTATAATTTTCGCCTATTTAACCCCCCGGAGTCCCCGAGGTCTGTATATCATTTTCTCGTCATTTTTTGTTTTGAGCTGTTTCTGTCAGGAATTGCCCTCGGCTCTGAAGTTATAATGTCTACGTTTGGTTCATCTAAAGAGAACCCTCCTACGGATTCCATCAATCCGTATATAATGTCTACTTCTGTCCATTCTTCTCAATCATGGACTCTGGTAAATATCTATGGCCCTTGTTCAGGGGACCCTAGAGGGGAATTTGTCCAATGGTTATTTAACCTAAATATCCCCCCTGATGAAGATTGGCTTCTAGTAGGTGATTTCAATTTCATAAGATCTCAAGCGAATAGGAACAAACCAGGTGGAAATGTGAATGATATGCTCACATTCAATGATTTTATTAGAAGGCAAGGCCTTACTGAATTACCCATAAAAGGAAGGAAATATACCTGGAGTAATATGCAACAAGACCCACTTCTAGAATAGCTAGATTGGTTTTTCACTTCCCTCCATTGGACAACTGCTTACCCTTACACCCTGGTCACTCCCCAAGGCAAGCCAACATCAGATCATACTCCTTGTGTCATCACTATTCAAACTTCCATCCCTGGAAGCAAAGTCTTTAGATTTGAGAACTACTGGGTTGCTCACTCTGGTTTCTTTGATGCTGTCTCCTCTAGCTGGACAAAACCCCTTCATAGAGATAATAGTGCAGCTCTGATCAATGCAAAATTTAAAAGGGTCAAATATGATCTTAAGTTTTGGAGCAAGTCAATTTCTAGACTCATTATCTGCATAGAAAATACAAATAAAGCCCTAGCTGAGATTGACTCCCTAGAGGACTGTAGACCTCTCTCTAGGCCAGAAGCAAATTTCAGGAAAATCCTTAAAGAGCATCTGTTGAAATTGTTGGAATATCAGAATGCTATTGGAAGAAAAGATGCACCATTAGGTGGACAAAGTTGGGTGATGAAAATACCAAATTTTTTCATACTATGGCTACTGAAAGATATAGGAGAAAGGCAATTTCTGCTCTAGCTGCTGATGATGGCCAGATTATTACTGAACACTTTGCTAAAGAGGAAATCATCTTTCAAACATTTAAATCCAGGTTGGGTACCTCTGAACAGCCACAGATGCTTTTCAACCTTGATGATCTTATCACTCCCACTCCTAGTCTTGGTGATTTATCTGCCCCTTTCACCAAGGAGGAAATTGATTCTATGGTCAATTCTTTGCCTCTAGATAAGGCACCAGGACCTGATGGTTTTAATGGACAATTTCTGAAAAGCTGTTGGCACATAATCAAAGAGAATATTTATAGACTGTGTTTTGATTTCTATGATGGTAATCTGAACTTGGAAAGTATCAATATGGGACACATTACTCTTATCCCTAAAGTGGCTTCACCTGAATCTGTTAATGATTACAGGCCCATAACTTTGTTAAATTGTGTCCTCAAGCTACTGACCAAGTTGTTAGCAAACATGTTGCAAAAAATTGTTCTCAAGATAGTTCATAAAAATCAATATGGATTTTTGAAAGGCAAAACAATTCAAGATTGTCTTTCTTGGGCCCTTGAATTTCTCTTTCAATGTGAAACTTCAAAGAAAGAAATCATTTTGTTGAAACTTGACTTTGCAAAAGCCTTTGACACAATTGATCACTCTGCTATGATGAAAATTATGAAACAAATGGGATTTGATGAGAAATGGATCAGATGGATTGACATTATTTTCAGCTCAAGTAAATCGGCTGTTCTCCTTAATGGTGTCCCTGGTAGACAATTCTTCTGCAGGAGAGGGGTAAGGCAAGGTGACCCCCTCTCCCCCTTGATATTTGTTCTGGCTGCTGATCTGTTGCAATCTGCCATTAACAAAGCATTTAGGGATGGAATTCTGAAAGCCCCCTTCTCACCTGATTATGGTATGGATTTCCCAGTTATTCAATATGCAGATGATACTTTGGTTATAATGCCTGCTGATCAGGAGCAAGTTCTGGTCATGAAAGATATCTTGGAAAATTATGCCAAATCTACTGGACTAAAAATAAATTTCCATAAGTCCTCTATGATCCCAATCAATCTGTCATCTGATAGGGCCAAGATCCTTGCTGACTTCATAGGATGCAATCTGGCAGCCTTGCCCTTCACTTATCTAGGTTTACCCCTGGGGACAAGAAAACCCTCTGTCCAGGATCTCATGCCTTTAGTGGACAGAATTGAGAGAAGGGTCTCTGCAACCTTCATGCTGATGTCTTATAGTGGGAGAGTTACTCTGATCAATTCTCTACTGACATCTATTGCTACTTTCACCATGTGCTCCATCCAGCTTCACCCAAAAATTCTTGCTCATATTGAAAAGATTAGAAGGCATTGCCTTTGGGTGAAGAAAACTGATGAGGGGGAGGAGAAATGCTACTCTCTGGCAGCTTGGACAATGGTGTGCAAGCCCAAGAAAAAAGGGGGCCTAGGTGTCCTCAACCTGAAATTACAGAATGAAGCTTTACTGCTTAAATATTTGCACAAATTCTACAATAAGGTTGACACCCCTTGGGTGCACCTCCTGTGGAATACTTACTACCATGGCAGAATCCCTCATACTATAGGCCCTGTTGGATCCTTTTGGTGGAGAGACATATACAAACTGATGCCAATCTTCAGAGGATTTGCATCCAGTAATATTAAAGATGGGGGCATGACCCTATTCTGGAAAGACCTCTGGCTTGATGAGGTTAATGAAGAAGCCTTCCCCAGGGCTTTTTCTTTCTCCAACAATGAAGATGTATCGGTTCAAGACTTCTTGACTGGAAATTCTTTGGCTCATAATTTTCACCTCCCACTCTCTCCACTGGCTATGGAAGAGATCAGAACTCTGCAGACTAAAGCAAACATTGATCTTGATCAAGGCTCTGATTCTTGGTCGTATTCTTGGGGAAACAATTACACTTCCAGACAATATTATCAATTCTGCTTCAGAGAACTGCAACCTCATATTTCCTTCTTATGGCTGTGGAAATCCAAATGCACCCCGAGAGTCAAACTTTTTGGCTGGCTGATTCTAGTAGACAGACTAAATACTAGAGACATGCTCAGAAGAAGAAATTTTAATCTGACTTCTGGTTACTCTTGCTTGCTGTGTGCCAATCCACCTGAGGAAACAATTGAGCACTTACTCTTTCAATGTGAGTTCAGTGAATCTTGTTGGCATGAACTCAATATTTCTTGGTCTGCTACAGGTGATAGACTCCAAATTTTGGAAGAAGGTAAATCCAGGTGGACTGGGAAGCTATTCATGGAGATTTTCTTGCTGTCCTCAGGGAACATTTGGAAGGAGAGAAACAGATGCTACTTTGATGGTGTTCCACCTTCAATAGATTCTTGGAGGGCTAGGCTCAAAGATGATTTGCTATTGCTTGTACATAGGACGAAAACTACACTACACCCTGTCATTTTATATTTTGTAGATAGACTTTAATTTTCTCCTTGGGGTGATTCACACCCTTTTACTGTAAAAATGTTGTAAAAGGACTCTTTCCACTGGTAATACAAAGGCAGTAGGAGCCTTTCCTACTGTCATAAAAGCTTCAAAAAAAGGACCCAAGGGAGAAGGGAGTCTCGAAGCAAGGATGGAAGCACTGGAACAGGAAGTTTTCAAATACAAGAAGATGGCAGAACGCGAGGTGGACATTATCTATAGGATTAATCAAGAGCTTGTCGCCAAGTACAAGAAAGAGACTACAGAGCTTTGGAAGGATGTCCTCTCACTCCAAGAGACTACTAGCCAATTACAAGCACAACTCTACGACGTGCATAACCAAAATTGTGAGTATGAAGCTAGATTTCAACAAATAAGTGCTGCTGCAAGTTTCAGGATTTTGGAGACCAAGACATCCTTCTTTGATGGAGGACCTCTGCCTTGGAAGTACGACAACGATGAAGTCCCATCGCCAACACCAGAGGAGTAATTCATCATCGGTATAGGCATCCCCTTGGCTTGTTTCAAGCTTGGGGGAGTGCCACGGTATCACATCATTACCTTTTGCTCATTTACTTTTCAAGTAGAGTCATATCATGAATAGAGAAGTTATCATATAGAATAGTTTGCGGTTGGAAGTATCCTCCTTAGTCAGTTATCTATGTATCCCTTGGTGTGAGTTGCGGTAATGAAATATTAATGAGAAGTTTTATCGTTTACTTTTCGCACACTTTATGTTAGTCTGCAATCTCTCTTATGTGACTAGTCTTGTTGATTGGTATTGGTATCACATTGGGAGCATGAGCAGATTTAGTTGGTTTTGGCAAACCTAGCTTGGTCAGTAGCAACTTTACCTTGAAGTTTGAGTAGAAAAGAATAAAGAAGTGCTTGCAGTTTCATCACTTCAGTTTTCCCTTATGTTTGGCTTATAAGCATTGTTATTCTTAAAGATTAAAATCGTTGTACTTTCAAGGGAGTTTGCATGATTGTTCTTATTATATGTATGTTTGTTTGTTTCATGCAACTCTTATGCTTGCTACCCAGCCTTGCTAGCCAAAAACCTGTACTGAGAGGAAATACTTCTCGTGCATCCAATTCCCAAAAGCCAAGTCACTTCCAAAGAGTCCACTATAAATTCCTATGCATGGTACTTCAAGTCATTCCAAGTAAATTTTCATGTGCTACCTTTCAAATACCTTCAAACACTTCTCATTTTGTGCCACTATTTTTAGCTCATGAGGACGTAGTGGATGGGTTTGTTATCTTCCATACTAAATTAAGTACCCCTCGACTAGGCAGCTTCATCTGCTCGTCAATAATTTTGCAAGGGAGCTGGTCAGACCACTATAATCTCAAAAAGAAAAAGAAAGAAAAAGGCACTCCTCCATTGGAATGTGAAAGATTGGTCGGCACCCGATGGAATCGGTTAGCCATGGTTTGAGAAAGGAAAAAGGTGGGGAGGAGTGCAAAGCTATAAAAGAGCACCAAAGTGCCATTTAATCAAACATCTCGGAACCGCTCTCACTTGTTTAGTATGGAAGATATCAAGAACTCCGTTGCTAGTCGTTGACAAAAGCAACCACCTCTCAAAATAACTTTTACCTCTATTTTACAAATAAAAAGCTCTAGCACATGTTTAATCCCTGCTTCCCTCTGTGAAGGGCCTATCTTTTACTTTTATGTTGAGTCAACCTATTTCCCTCTGTCTCAAGCAAGCATTCGAGTTGTTATGTTTCACTCATCCATATATTGATCCGTTTAATCATGTTTATTATCTTCCTTGTTTTGTATAATGCTTTTGTCTAAAGGAATATATCTTTGAAAGCTTTCTTTGAATGCAAAAGTTAACTTTGTTGAGCATATAGTCTTTGCTATATTAGCTCTGTTTTAAAAGGCTCCGTTTAAAAGAGAGAATAGTTTGTTCTCCATTCTTTGACCAAGAACTAAGGTTTGCCATTGCCAATTATAATTTACCTTGTGCATCTTTACATGTGATTCCCTTTTACCTATTTCAAGTTTACATCTTATAAAGGGAAGTTGCTGTCTATTATAATTTGTGCCTTAGTGAATGTGATGCTTCTTGTCCGTATTTTGATTATCGACACTTCACTCCATAAACATGTGGTCATGTTTACCGAGTTTAGTTTTTGCTTGGGGACAAGCGAGGTCTAAGCTTGGGGAGGTTGATACGTCCAATTTGCATCACTATTTTGTATCATAATTTACTGTTATTCATTGATATATTTCATATTTAGACATGATACTTATGTTATTTCCTTTGTTTTCACATGTTTGATGATCATCGGAGGAGTTGCTGCCGGAGTCAGGATTCTGCTAGAAAAAGGACTATCAAGAGACCATATTTTGAAGATCAGGAAAATTCCAGAAAAATACCCAGAAATTATATTTTCCCAGAGGACTCAGGTAGCCAGAAGGGGCAGTCGAGAGGGGCCAGGGGGCCCCACACGCTAGGGTGGTGTGGCTAGCCCCTGGCCACGCCAGCCCTGCGTGAGGAAGCCCTGGCCCACCTCTGGTCTCGCCCCTCCGCGTACATCATCATCCCCGAAAACCTAAGTCAAAGGGGGGCTCAGAGTTAGACACAGCTGCCTCTGCGGGGTGGAGAATACCAGAGAGAAAAAGCTCTCTGGCAGGGAGAAATCTGCCGGGGAAATTCCTTCCCGGAGAGGGGAGATCGTCGCCATCATCATCACCATCACACTGGACTTCATCGGGATCATCATCATCATCATCATCATCATCATCTCCATCATCAGCATCTTCACCTCCACCATCACCACGCCATCCCGCTGTAACATCTTGAGTTGGATCTTGTTATATTCATAGGGGAAACTTTCCCGGTGTTGATTACTCTTGTAGTTGATGCTATTGAGTGGAACCATTGAATTAAGGTTTATGTTCAGATTGTTATTTACCATTATTTCACCTCTGATCATGATCCATATGATGTCTTTTGAGTAGTTCGTTTAGTTCTTGAGGACATGGGAGAAGTCAAGATGTTAGTAGTGAATTATTGTTGAGAAATATTTAATGGTTTGATATTGTTGTGGTGCTATTTCACTAGTGGTGTCATGTGAACGTCGACTACATGATACTTCACCATTTATGGGCCTAGTGAGATGCATTGTGTATTTGGCTACCGATTGTGGGGTTGCTGGAGTGACAGAAACCTAAACCTTCGTTGGGAAACCATTGCACCAGGGAGCGTAGGATCCTAGAGTTTAAGGCTGTGGTTAGATTTATCTTAATTACTTTCTTGTATTTGTGGATGCTTGCAAGGGGTATAATCACAAGTGTGTATTTATCCTAGTAAGGGTAGTGCGCTAGCACAGGTTCACCCCCATAACACTTACCAAACCAATAAATACTATTGGCTCTATGAAGCGAAAGCTCTTGACAGAAAACTCCCGTGTGTCCTCGAGAACGTTTGGTTATTATAAGTACACAACTGGCTTGTCCTTTGCTGAATAAAGGATTGGGCAACTTGCTGCAATTGCTACTACTGTCTTTTATTTACTCGCACTTTATTTACTCGTAACACCAAATACTCTTGAAAACCTGTTTGCTAGTATTTACAGTGATTCCTTGATCAAAACCGCTCATCAACACCTTCTGCTCCTCGATGGGTTTGACACTCTTATTTATCGAAAGTACTATGATACACCCCTATACTTGTGGGTCATCAGTTAGCGTGTCTTCAACTAGTAGCAACATAGAACCTATACACAACATAACCAAATACTTTGTTCCCAACTTACGATGAGGTTGTCAATCTCACTGGTTTGCTTGAAACCAAGGGTATGAGCGTATCAAGTGGAAAGTGATAGTAGTATGCGAGTAAAGTAAACAGTACGAGTAAAGTAAACATGTGATAGCAATATAATGGAAATAGGACCGGGGTCCACAGTTTACTAGTGGTGTCTCTCCATAAGATAAAATAACACATGCTGGGTAAACAAATTACAGTTGGGCAATTGATGGAATAAAGACAACGTGCATATGTCGAGAGGATCACTATGAGATTTACTCTGGGTATTACAACAAGATACATAGACCGCCATCTAACTGCATCTATGACTAATAATCCACTTGTGGCGAATCAATCCGAGAACTCCACAAGTATTAAGTTGCGAACAATAGATAACTGCATTAAGCAAAGTGTGTAATGTAAACAAAGCATATACCCTTGAGCATATGAATGTTGTTTTCTCCCTAGTGGCAACAACACATCTACAACCTTAGAGGTTTATGTCACTTCCCCAGATTAAATAGAGGCATGAACCCAACTATCGAGCATAAATACCCCCTCTTGGAGTCACTAGTATCTACTCGGCCAAGATAGCTACTAACAACAGAGAGCATGCAAGATCATAAACAACATATAGATAACATAAGATAATATTAAGCACATCAACTCAATCATAACACCAATATTCATCGGATCCCAACAAACACAACATGTAGAATTACATAACGGTGATCTCGATCATGTAAGGCAGCTCACGAGATCTAAACATGAAGCACATGGTGGAGAAGACAACCATCTTGCTACTTCTATGGACCATAGTCCAAGGTAGACTACTCATTCATCGCGCCAGAGGCAAGCATGGCGATGAAGAAGACCATCGGTGGTGATTCCCCTCTCTGGCAGGGTGCTGGGAAGAGCTTCTGGACCCTCCCGATCTCAGGTCAACGACGGCGGTGGATCGCGATATGTTTCTAGAAAAGTGATCAGGTGTTTAGGTTTTTCCCGTCAGGGGGTCTTTATAGGCGAAGGGGCATCGTCAGAAGTGGACCGAGGTGGCCACACACATAGGGGGTGCGGCCTAGCCTAGGGCCGCGCTGCCCTATTATATGGGCCCCTCGTGGCCCCACTCCGTCTCCTCTTCGGTTCTCTGGAAGCTTTGATGAATTTCTGGATGTTTGGCTTTCGTTTCGTCTAATTCTGAGAATATTTCCTGTGTAACTTTTTTGAAACACAAAAATATCAGAAAACAGGGAATTAACACAGTGGCATCTCGTTAATAGGTTAGTTCCGGAAAATGCATAAAAATGCCACGAAGTGTAACAAAACACTAAGCAAATGGTGTAAAAACAAGCATGGAGCATCAAAAATTATAGATACGTTAGAGACGTATCAACATCCCCAAGCTTAACTCATGCTCGTCCTCGAGTAGGTAAGTGATAACAAAAGAAATAATTTTTTAGGTGACATGCACCTACACAATCTTGATCATCTATATAAGCGTTGTGCGCTGGGATCAAAAGAACTTAAAACATGGGCATGAAAGATATAATCTTGATAGAAGAAACTTAGCAACCATGTTATAACATGAAAAAGAACACAAATAAAAGATCATGAAAATGAAACAATGAAAGTCAAACATGTGTTCAAATCATATGGAAAAACATACAAATGGTTTTCAGCTTGTCCTTCATGAGAGAGCAAAACATAAATGCATAGGACACTATAACGCCCCGCCTTTTACTAAAGACAGAATTCCTGTGTATTGTGCCATTCCCTGGATCAGTAGATAGCACCACAGTACAAAATATAGTAATCATTCCAATAGCATCAATATTACAACGTAAATCCAGTTACATAGGTCTTCTACCTTATGAGTACACAGCATAAAGCATAGTTGCAGTGAGCTTCCATCTTCATCAAGTGCCACAGGCAGACGTGTTAGAATGTAAGCTCAAGATCCTACTCCTGGTTCCTTACTTGAAATAAAAACCTGCAAGTTTGAATATGCAGCCCCAGAGGGGTCAGTACAATGATATACTGGCAAATGACACTTATTTGGTGGCATTTTGTGGAAAGACTATACTACATGACATTTGGCTGGTGGATCTCAAAGGCTGATTTGCATAAAGCCAATTTTATCCTAAAATCCATTTTAATACTTTCTTTCAAAATTTTATTTTTCAAGGGTCAAGACAACCCCCATACATTACATACTGGACGGTATGTAGTTTCTGGGTGAAACTCAACAAAGTTTGGAACCTCAGGCACCACCACCCCTCGGAGTGTATGGTCCTTAGTTCCTACCTAGGGGTTTCTAGACAAATTTTAATAATTCAGAATCGGTGATGAGATTCTTCTGTACATTCCATGTCTAGAGACTCAACTGTCCATAACTGAGGACACGGCTAATCGATTAGTTTAAACACCTTGCAAGGGTTGTGCACTTTCACCTTACAATTCATTTTATGCCCATACATAAAATGAAACGAGACTTTTTGAAGGAGAGGACAACTAACTTGGCAAGCTCTGTCCCCAACCTACAATTCAACTACCACCACTTCTTGCTGATAAGTTGCACTCCCACATCTAATCAGTCAAGACAGAGCCCATAATGTCATAAGGCTTCACTGGAAGTACACTAAGCATGGAAGACATAGCCATCTCTTTGTTCCTGGGTGGCCATCCCGAGCGGCATTCTGAACCCACACCCTCTCGACGAGGCATGCGTCCCAGAACCCACCTACTTCGCCACCTCTTATCAAACCAATCCACCCAAGTGTTTCATTTTAGTTGAAGTTCTTAATTTGTCCAAACACTTTTTGCAAGTGATTAAAGTATGGCATCAATATTTTTCAAAGTATTTAGCATCCTATCAGGTGGGGTTTGAGGGATATCTACATGCTACTAGGATCTAAGCAATTGATAAAACAGTTGAATAAATCACCTATCATGCATACTACAAGAGGTGAAAATACTAATGCATAAGTAAAATGGGTGAGGGACATGTGTGTCACTTGCCTTTTTGAAGAATACGATCTTTCCACTTCTCTCAACTAAGCACATAGCTCTTCACACAAACTATAACACAAGAAATAGCATACCATAAACAATCCATACAACACAATCAAACAAATCAAATAATTGAAGGGTGTTTGTTTAACAATTTAGATTTATTGAGATGTTATGATAGAAAGATATGGCAAAGGAAATATGAATTGTGAGATATGAATTTGAGAGCTTAGTTGGGAGAGATCAATATGATTTGAGAGAGAATTGGACTAGGCATAATATAATTGATGATGTCCTTATGCTTTATTAAAGCATATAAGAGTTTTAGGAAATGCTCATGTAAAATAATTTACACAAGAGTCAATTTGTGCAACTACAACACTATTGAGTAAATATGACAACAATTACTCTTAAATAGCATCTATTGCACTTAGGGACTAGGCTAGGTTTTAAGAATGCTTGAACTACTCAATTAGCACATTTGCAAGTTGAATATTTCAATACATGTGAATAAAACTAAGTAGGCATGGGATTGGGTATGAATGATTGATACTGAGGACATGGCTCAAATGGTTCATTGATCAACATGGTGTATAACACATACTATGGTACGGGTTATAACAACACCATATTAACAAAATCTAGGTTTAAGATGAATTTATATTCTACTCAAGTAGCACAATTGCAATTTGAATATATATGAATTAGACAATATATAATGAGTGAGATCTTTATGCTTTATCGAAGCATGGATGAAGATTTAGAATAACTCATGTGAATTAGATCACATAAGTGGCAATTAGTGTGATAACATTACTATTGAATAAGTGTGACAACAATTATTCTTAAATAGTACATATTACACTTAAGCTTAGGCTAGGATTCTTATAACATTGAAGTACTCAATTAACTCAAATGCGAATTGAATAGTTCAATGCAAGGCTAAGATTGAGTAGACATGAATAAATGGCTATAGGTAATGGATATGTATAGATGATGTTTGAAAACATAGCTTAAGATTCCTAATGAGTAAATGGGATTGGGTTAAGTACTATGATGTTGATTTGATCAATACCATAGTAGCAAAGGTAGAAACTAAGATTGAAAGTAACACACTTTACTCAAATGACACATTTGTAATTTGAATAAGTGGGTACTATATGAGATTGGTCTAAGTGAAATGATCTTGATCAAGATGTTGTTTAGATAACATTGATGACTAGGTATGATTATAGGATTTGCTACGGTAGAAGCAATCATTGATTGAAATAGAAATAGAATTAATCTATATAGGAATACTCAAATTATCATATTAGAATTTGAATAATTGTGATATGGTTCAAGAAATTATGGGAGTGATGCTACTGGATAGCTTGCAGTAATACAAAGTCACTGCAATTGGAATCACTCTAAAATAAGTTATAGAATTTGGATTATCACCAAAATAGTGATTTGGATAAATTTTAATGCACAAAGTGTGTGCATGAATCAAAGTTGAATTTTCGTGATCCTGTGATGTTCTACAAGTTGAGAGGATTCCAGAGACTATAAATTTGTAATTTTTGGACACTTGGTTCTAAAGATATGAATTAAACAAGCAAACAGAAGGTTTGATTCCAATTTGAAAATAGTTTCAAATTGAACCCATAAAATATGAGATTTTATGGTATTGCTGGATTCTAGACTTCCTAAGGATTCCAACGAGATATTATTTGCAATTTTTGGACTTGTAGATTATTTTCTAAGCATTTTACAAGATCTGGACACAATCTGGAATTTGAAATTCAAATTCAAACGAGTTTGATGGGATTGACCGAGGGGGCTTTGACTGGAGCTGACTAAGCAGCTACGTGGCAGAACCCTACTGGCTGATACCGATTCAGTACTGGCTTCTAATCCGAGCCGTCGGATTAGGATCCAAAGGTCATAGAGGCAAGGGGAGAGATTGCTCACCGGAGAGCTAGGGTTCCGACGAGCTCGCGGCCAGGGATGGACGTCAGCGACATTTCCTGTAACAACCCAAATTTTTTGGAAATGGAAATAAATGGATTTATTAAAATACCAAATTTTGGAAACAACAAAAACTTTATTTTGAATACAAGATTAATTTATTGTCTTTTAAAACTTGTGAATTTGAGCATTTGCTCCCATGCTTCAAATACAAAAGAGTATGAGAAGGGTTTTAAAACAAATCCTTTAAGCCCAAAGTTTTAAATAAAGATTTTTGTTAAATTGAAATAGTTTTCTAACTATTAAATTTGGTGTATGGTTACATGCTAAAACCCATTTGGGTCAATGGCCAAACCAAAATTTAGTCAAGCAATCACAAACAAATAGAAAAGAATCAAATACAATAAAGCGTGAAACAAAAATCAACTTGGAACTCTATTTAATATTCTACAAAAGTTTGAATTTAAATAAGAGGTCATTTCCCAACTCCATGTCATCTACAAGAAAACCAACACCTTTGGACCAAGATTAAAACTTTTGCACTCCATTTTGCATGTATGCATGGAAGTTCAATATAGGTCTTTTATGACTTCATGTGGGTTTTAATCTGTTGGGCAATGTTTAGTTAATTCAAACTTAACCAATAGAAGCATTAGAGAGGAACCACAAAGATCAAAAGAACCAGAAGCAAGAGAAATAAAGAAAAAGAGAAGAAAAGATGATCTAGAAAAAGTTAACCACTACCCTACTTTGGACCCTTAGAATAAGAAATCTGTAACTCAAGCCAAGGTATGTACAGTTAGTTGAGCTTGACAATATCACATACTAACTCAACCAAGAAGTTTCCAGCAAAAACTCAAACCCTAACCTCTTTCAAAATCTGTCCAAAGTTTGAATCTGAAACATAAACCATACTTCAAAATTTAAATAAGATTTTTGCAAAACAATATATTTCTTCATAAAAAAAATATGTTTGGAGTCCTTATCCAATATCTTGACCAACCCAAATTGAAAATTTCGAAAATTCAAACTTTGACTTCTTGCGGACTTTTCATCAAACACCTGGTGGGCATCTGAGCCACTTGTTGCCACTGCTGATCTACAGTGTCCCCTGTCCCCTGTCCCCTCCAGCACGCCAGCACGCGCGCGACATGTCCACAGTGCACAGCCGCACCCGCCAGCACGCCTCCAAAGCCCCCGCGCCCGCCGGAGACCGACGCACGCCACCGGACCCCCACCTCTGGCCACCCCGCGCCCCGACCTCCCAAGCCTATAAAAAGCTCCCCAACCTCGCCATGGAACTCACACCACCACCAGAAACCTCCCAGACAAGGTCCCAAGCTCCACCTCCCTCTCGTTTGAGCCCCCCGTCGACGCCGCTCCGCAGGACACCGCCTCCGGCTCCGGCAAACCGGACCGCCTCCCGCGCCGCCGCTGGTCAGAAGTGACGGAGGATAAGTTTCTCCGCCGCCAGGACCCCTCGCCGCCGGTCGCCGCCCACTCCGGTGAGCCTCCCCATCGCCGCGTCCTCCCAGACCTCTCTCTCGCCTCCGTCCCAATCGAGCGCCAGAAAGAAGACGAGCGTACCGATTCGGTTTAGCAAGTCCTGACCGGTGGGCCCCTCCGGTCAGGCCCCCGTTTTTATTATTATTATTTTTTCCGCGCGTGTCAGTGACCGTTAGCTGGGCCGGCCCAGGTTATGCTGTGTGTCCGGCCCAGGTTTAAAAAAAAGGGAGTTATTTAAGATTTTCGAATTTCAGAAATAGTATTCAGATGCTTTCGTATATTTAATTTTCCCGGAGATCTACCGATCCAAATCTAGCAAATGAAAATGTTCTGGAAACCTTTGAACATAAGCTATCCAATAAAAGTGGTTTCAACACAATTAGATTTACATAATAATTGCAGTAAAAATAACAAAGTAGGAGCTTTTCCACCTTAGAAAATCCATATCAAATCCAATAAAATTCCTAAAAATATAAATCCAACTCTAGAAATTCATAATTAGTGACACCCATCTTCCTGTAGCATTAGATCTAATTTTTGAACCTTTTAAATCAAATGCTATTTACCCATTTGGTTAAATAAGCATTTGCCATATAGGATTTTATTAAACTCAATTCTATAATCAAAATTTTTATGGAACCTTTATGGTTAAACCACATTTCCAAATAACTATCTATAGGTATTGATCTTAGTCCATGTGTACTTGTAGGAAGTATTTGGAAATTTAATCCTACATGATAGTAATTAGAAACTCAAACTTGCACACATATTTCAAAATAAATGGAAGTGATATGAAACCAATTCGAATCAACCACATTTCTAAATATTGATCTATAACCTTTGATACAAGTCAACTAGGATCTATAGACCCTACTTGCAGATTCAAATTTGATTACTAAATAGTTGCAAACTAGAAATGGCTTCAATAAAAGAAAAATACTCCACATCCTATGAAGCCTCTTTGGTTGAACCATGATCTTGAGTATCTACATTTGTCCATGACCTTGGTCAATAAGGACTTGCAGGAGATATTTTCATAATCCAAAATGAATAAACCCTACTTAGATACAACAACTCAATCATCTCATCCATCGAAACTCAATTATCGTCGAAACCACTCTCCATAGACTTCCTAGATCGTTTCTCTTACCCAAGTATCCTTATTATAGTGAGTATGTGTTGTTTGTGAATGGTGTGGTGATTGTATGCTTATTTACCTTCCTACGATTAGACGATAACGAGAGTAAGGAGAATGGATCCCAAAGTCAACCAAGCCATGGTGATGGAGACTACACAACCCGAGATGAAGATGAAGAAGCCTATGACATTGCCAAGCCAGGCAAGCCATCTTTTGATCATACCATTACCCAGTTTTACAATGCATGCTTACTTGCTTTTAACTAAATGTGCATGCTAAAATAATAGTTACCAAGTTGCAAATGAGTAGAGATGTCTTTCTTGACTAGTGCATCCAACCTTTTTGTGGATGACATCAAGTGCATCAAGCTTAGCCTACCTTTGAGAAACCTTTCCTTAGTGGATGCTAAGTAGAGCATCAAGCTAAGCCTATCCAATATACCTACCTAGATCCTTGTGCCCTCATGAGGATTATGCTTGAGCTGAAGGCATTTATGGAAAATGACTAGGTGGGAACCCCAATGAAGATCATGAAGATTTTGAAATGAAAACCTTGGAAAGGGGCAACCTTGCCCAAGGATGATTTTGGAAATATAAACCTTGGAGACGGGCAACCTTACCCAAGGGTGACTTTGAAAACTATTTACCAAATGGTGACATGGTGAAGGTGACATGAAGGTTTGACAAAAATGATAAATGCGTGAAGTACCATACTGGACCAATCATACAGTGCGACCACATTATCCTGGTATGGGACAGGGCTTAGTGGAGTAGTTTGTTTCGCCTTAGTGTAGACCCTACAAATGTAAATGGAAGTCTGACCAGGGACTCCTTTTCCAGGGCACGCTTGGCTGTGGCCGAGTTTCGCCTTGTCCTCCTCTTCATAGGTGGTTGGGGTACAAGCCGAAGAGCCCTCATTGAAAATGGACTACCGGGTGTAGGACCCTACCTCGGTTAGTGGCATTCCGGTGGGTCAAGCGGCTGGGAACTTTGCACTCTCTGGACAGCTTCTTGGACTCCGGTGTTGGGGGGGTACAACTCTAGGCGGTAGTGTTTATGCTAAGGCGGGCAAGTGAAACATTAATGGTCGGCTGCTTGTCGTGGCATATGTCGTTATGCGGGGAAGTTGCCCACACGATGAGTAGTCGGATGGTGTGGGTAAAGTGTACAACCTCTGCAGAGTGTAAAACTATTCGAATAGCCGCATCCGCGGTCATGGACGGTTGGATTGGTTGTGCTTGGCCGTTATCAAGTTTTACTTTGAAAATGATTGAGAAAGGTGACTTGACAATGAATTGTGATGACCATGAAGGTGACTTGGTGAACAAAAGAATTGACATTTGGGGGATTCCATCTAGAGATTTATAAAGAGCTAAATGTTTTCTTACCATTTTAAATAAAAGATCTTTGAAAGGAAATTCTGCTTTATGCAAATGAACCTAGAGCTTAGACCACTATATGAACTATGCATTCTCTATTCATTTATTTATGAGATGGTTTGCGAGTGCATGCAATGTACTCATGGCTCTGTCCCTGGCTATTAACTTGGCCAGACTTGAAGGAGAAAAATCAAGAAGGAAGGAATCGTTGACGACTTTGCAAATTAGGCTCGTTTCCTACTGTCGGCTCTGCCTGTGCGGTTGAAGCTTGACAATATGGACCCAAAGTATTATTCCGCTGCATGTTGATGTAATGTAAGGTTTGGTCTGTGCGACCACCTATGTAATCCCCTTTATTTACTATTAATGGCTATGACTGTGATATCAACTACGTTATGTAAATCACAACAATGATTCTGGGATTGTGATGGATTACATAACGGGCACTTCGAATTTGTTATAAATTCATGGGCGTCACAAGTTGGTATCAGAGCCTAGGCTGACTCTAGGAAACCCTAGTTAGCATGGTCGTTAGAGAATGATATCTCTGATATCACCAGTTTGGTATCAGGACTATCATGACCTTAGGAGACCTTAGTTAGTATGGTCGTTAGCTAAGAAAGTGATATTTTGTCAAACACTTATTTCTACAAAAGAAACTCATTTGCTTTGGTATCCAAAGCCAATCTTATACTCCCATCTTATTCACTTTAAATATCTTACACTCTCAACTTATACTCTCAAGAGATTTGGACAAAGAATTTATTTACCTCTTTAATTACAAAGTCTTTTCAAATATTTGTTTTACTCTATTCCTCATCTACTTCAAATTAATACTATGGACGATATACCAACCTAAGACCGAAGGACTTTTGAATCAAAAGATGAGGGACTCAATATTTTTCAAGACTTCAACCTTGGATGTCAACTACGACCGCTACCATCGAAAGAGAGTCTCTTCACCTGAGCTAGAAATCTTCCAACAAGAGTCAACCCTGTGAGACAAAGACTTCAAGAGCAAAAAGAGAGTGATCAGACACTACTGCAAAAAGGCTTACCAGTGACAGGCCTATTTTGCTTATCAGTGACGGGCAAACCGCCCGTCACTAGTATACTGTCACTGGTAACAAGGTTACTAGTGACAGGCAATGAAAGCCCGTCACTGGTAATACGTTACCAACGACAAGCGCGTTCCTCTTGCCTGTCACTAGTATACATAGTACCAATGACAAGCATACTTACATGGCCCGTCACTACTAAGATCATACGAATTAAAAAAAACATACAATGCGTCCATAATTGCATTCATTCCATATAAGCCCAAATATTATTTCCACTCTCAACATCTACTGTAAATTTATTTCATACAATCTTTGTAACAACTACTGTCAAGTCTACTTATAACTGAACCAAAATAACTAGACTAGTCAAGCTAGCATACGGAGCCAATGACTGATGAAAGGGAATCCAAATTAATTAGCTACACCACTAGATAAACAAATTGCATAAGCACGAGCACAGATATAGCTCTCCATGTAAAATCAAAAGCTCAGCATAGGCCTCCATCATGTTGTTCATGATATCAAGATCTTCTCGAATTCTGATTCCAGCAACCATATCATCACCTGCATAAAAACAACTCTCTAATTATTTTGCAATTCATAGATTGTACTATCATACATGCTTAATGTAATTTTGGACCAAAGTGGCCAACATGTACTTCAATGTTATTTGACCTCTTTAATGTTTTTTGGCCAAAGTACTCTATAAAATTTAAGGTTCTCTTGATGGCTTCTAGTCTAAAAGTTCTTCAAAGCATCTAGAAGCCTCAATTTATATTATATTAGGTATTAGTTTATGTCTAATCTCGATAAAGGTGCAATAGAGTTTTTAGTCTCAAAATAGGAAAAAAACATGTAACGTTAGTATCTTTGGGAATACAGACTGAATAATAACCAAATCACCACTAGGGAAATTTATCAAGCAGTCTAAATTATGGAGCGCATCAAAATTCATCATTAGAAAGTGATGAGAGCATACCACTTCAATGTTGCTGTTGTGGTTGTACACTTGCTCATCTTGCATTCGTCTTATCAATACCAAATTTTCATTGGCTCTTTCCCATATGCCATCCTTTCTTGTACATTGCCTCCCCTCTGCTTTGCTTTTAGCTGTAGAACTGAATACCATATGCACATGAAAAGACACTAATAAGAGAAAATCATAAATTTGAGGGAAAAATTTATTGAACTCGTGAGAAAATGGAGGCATACTCTCAGTTCGTACTTGAGAAGCTTGAACAACTGTGGTCAGTTCGTACTTGAGAAGCTTGAACAACAATGGTGACACGGTAGTTGGTGCACTATAAGTCTATAACACATACTATCTCGCCCAATATTGTACGGGCGACTAGTAGGGAACACAAAGTTTATGTAAACACCAATTCATATGTAAACAGAAGTTCCACGGTTTATATGTAAACAATAGTTCCAAGTTTATATGTAAACAACAGCTCAAATTTGATAGAAGGAAATATATATACCCTTGATTAGCGCTTCAACTACAGCTCAGATACGATGGATGCGGACACCAGGTTGCTTGGGGTAGACAACATCTCGAACAGCTCATAAATAGACAATAAAATCAGCATAAGAGCAAGCTTTATATGTATCATAACAACAAGCTTTATGTATCAAAATCATAACAGCAACTTTAAGCATCACAAAAAAAATCAAAGCTCATATCTCAGAGAAACAGTTTGGCAACTAGATGAATTGGAATAACAGAACGCCTCAAATTTTTTCTTTGCCGCGCGAGTAGAGTAAACAAATTGCAAGTGCGCGGTGCACTTGGCTTCTCAATTTTCGCGTGCAAACTGCAAAAGGCGTGCATGAGGGATACATGTATATTAAGAAAAACTAATTTTGTACATGTATGAAGAGTTGCAATGAAGGATCATAATTCATTAATTAGTTGGCATCAGAAGAAGATGAAGAAATAACCTACTTTAGCACATATGAAAACTCAAGATCAAAAGATTATGAAATTGGAGCCTACCTATCTGGATCAAATAAACGCTGGTATGACTTCACCATGAGCATGCATATCAGAACTGGCTGACTTTGTCCCATGAGTTGATTTCAGCTACTGATCGAAAGCATATCAAGAAATGCAGCATCGTTTGCTTTTCGTTAAAAAAAGCTACTGAAGGCATAGATCGATGCACAATGAGCCATGCTGAGAGAACGGGACATGAATCAACTGCCAACTGGTTTGCAAGTTTTCAGATCTTACAGACATGGTCATGCAGGCGCACACACATCACAACAGTTAAATGAAATAAAAAACAGGGCAAGTTACAAACAATTTGTTTTGATGCAATCAGACAAGTAATAAAACCATAAGAAAAGCTCACCAATGGGGGAGCTGGAGCTGCTGCACGGGTAGGCACGAACAAGTCCACCAAACCATGGAGGCCTTGCAGACTGGGTGCACGGCTGTTGTGTGACGAACACGGACTAGATGCCGACCTAGAGGCAGATGGACCAGGCCGCCTCTTCTTCCCCGTGGGCCGTGGCCTTCGACTCCAGGATCGGCTGCTTCTCCATGCCGTGGTGGTCAGGAGAGGATGGCGCAGCGCGCTCGTCCGACGAGGATGTCCTCGAGGGAGGTGTGGACGGCGCGGCGTTGCGGTGCGCAACTGCACGCCGTCATGGGTGGCGGCCAGTGCGGCGCCGCGGTGCGCTACTGCACGCCGTCAAGGGAGCCGGCCAACGCGGCGGCGGTGCGCCACTGCACGAGGACTAGGTCGGGGATCGGGAATGGGGAACCATGGCGCGGCGGCGTGACTCTGTGCGACTGCGGCGCTGTGACCTGGGGATGGATGTGTGCGTGCGGTGGATGGGTGGGCTGTGTGGTGTGGGAGGCTAATTGCTTGGCTGGCCTAGTATTTTTTATCTACAGTATTTCGGACTATTCGGCTGTTTGGCTACCAGGAAAATGTATCGGAATTTTTCTGAATAAAATTTGAGTTTCATGATTTGCTACCCGGAGTGGTGTTCGGGTTTTTGAATAAAATATTTTTGCTCCTTGTAAACTCACTGTCACCATCAAAGCTCTGATACATGGACCATAACAATCAGGGAATGTAACTGCTATATTTTTACTAGTGAGTGTGACAGGCGAATGAAAAATGGACATCATTGGTTGTTTATACATACTAGTGACAGACAATTTTAAAAGACCGTCGCTGCTATTTGCAATATCAGTGACATGCATATTAATAATGTCTGTCACTAGTATATTTCTGTAATACCAG
The DNA here is from genome assembly GCA_007115705.1 of Dactylis glomerata. Taxonomy (NCBI): domain Eukaryota; kingdom Viridiplantae; phylum Streptophyta; class Magnoliopsida; order Poales; family Poaceae; genus Dactylis; species Dactylis glomerata. Next base: position 485,818 of record QXEO01000502.1, read on the forward strand.
TGACGGGCACATTATTGCGCCTGTCACTGGTACTTGGTATAACTGCTAATCGTACACTTACTAGTGACAGGCATTGTCTTGCCCGCCACTGATGACTATTACTAGTGACGGGCTTTATCTTGCCCGTCACTAATAGGGTGGAGGCTATAAGCTATTCTGCAGTAGTGAGAAATGATGAAGACTCAGCAACCCAAACCAATAGGAATTATAGAAAAGGCTTACTTGTTTTAATTAAGCTGCCCTTACCATCACGATTATTAAGTGTGCTTAGTGCCCTGTGTGTTCAAATGATTGATTTTGTAACGACCCAGATTTTTCAAGATTTAAAAACTTCATCATGCATTCATGGCATATTGCATTTCAAGGTCTTTTCCAAAGTTTTGAATCTTATCCTTCAAAGAATATTGTTTCAATGCCTTTTCCCCCAAATTTTAGATACAAAAGGTTTTCAGAAAGAAAGTATTTTTTAAAATGAACTCCATTGTTATGGAGCTATCTTATATTTCTCTAGTAAATTTCTTTTGAAAACCATAGTGGGAAGTTAATAATCTTAATTTCCTAATTAATTGGACTTTTACCCAAAGTTCTCACAAATTATTTCTTCTTCCATCTTACTACAAAACCTCTGGTTTTTAGTTTCTAAACACACTTTTAAAGACCAAAAGTGGTCAGCTTGGCTTTTATTCAAATCTGAATAGAATAGCCTTTTCAAATATCCAAAACAGATTTCAGAAATAAAAGAGAAAAGGGAAGCAGAAGAAAAAAATAAAAGAAGAGGCCTGAAGCCCAACTGGGCCGACCCCGGGAGACCAGCCGGCCCAACCTGCCCCGAGCCGACCCAACCCAACTCCCCCTCTCTCTCTCTCCGACAGCCCGGACCCACCTGTCATCACCCTCGTCATCACTCCCCTCTCTTCCTCCCAGTAACGCTCGCCAGCGATTACTCCCCGGCGTTACTGGCGCCTTAACTGGCCACCAAGCCCGCCCCTATAAAGCCCCTACTCCCCTCTCTCGCCCCTCCCTTTTCTCTCTGCAGACGAAGCCGCCAGGCTGCTCAATTTCCTCGCCGAAGCCCGCAGGTGCTGCCACCGGACATCGCTGATTCCGACGTGGTTCAGCTTCCCCCTTCCCTCTCGACCCTCCTAACTTTCTCCCCTCTCTCTGGCGCACCGAGTAACACCTTTGCCCCTCTTTTTCCCGCAGTTTTTTGAGCACGTCGACGATCACCGAAGCCGCCGTCGACTCCAGCCGCGCGTCACCATCGCCTCGGGAAACTCCAGTCATCAGCGATCACGAATTCGAGATCGCCGTCGTCTGCTCTACCCCGTCCGCTACTTCATCGCCGACATCCGTCACCAGAGCAAGCTCGCCGTCGACCACCTGGACGACCTCGCCGGACTTGTCTCGCCGGTGAGCCTCTCCACAGTTTCCCTCCACCTCCAGCCATCGGATCTGCATCGCACGGCCATGATTAGATCTAAAATCCCGAATCAGTATCGACCAATGGCGTCACGCCACGTCGCCCCGGGCCAGTCAGCCCCCAGTCAAATCCAGTCAAAATCGATTTCAAATTCAATTTCAAATCCCTGTTTCGTTGCAGATCTTGTAAAATCGATAGAAAATAAAATACTTAACCAAAAATTGCAAATGATACCTCGTTGGAATCCTTAGGATGTGTAGAATCCAATGATCCAATAAAACCTGTTATTTTATGGGTTCATTTTGAATCCATTGTCAGATCTGAATCAAACCCTTGGATTCAAAATAAATTCATAACTTTTGTTCTGTGAGTCCAAATGCTACAAATTTGTAGTCTATGGAATCCTTGGAACATTTAGAACACTCTAGAAGCAAAATCTTTCAAAGTTAAGACATGCACAAACTTGCTACTGTTAAATATGTTCAAATCACCTTTTTCTTTACCAATTGTTTTCTAAAAACTATTTTTGAGTGAAACCACTTGCAGTAGCTTCAAGTTACTGTCCCCTAACCAGTGGTAGCTCAAGCTTATTTTTGCAAGACAGTACCAACCCGAACTTATTTTCCCAAAGTGCTATCTTATTGCATCAAATGCACTTTGTAAATACCTTGTTATTTAATTATTAAAAACCTTTCCAACACCACACTTGTTTTCAAAAGCCTCATGTTCCATTCTATACAACATATCACACACTCACTAAGTGTGTGAAATTAAAACATCATTTGCATACATGCATACATGCATACATGTCTATGATTGTCATTAGAAATAGAATATTGATTGCTTGATTGTTTGGATTGAATAGATTGTGAAGAGGAGCAAGGCTACTTTTGTAACTGTTGTGAGTGTGCAAGCTTCTACCAAGGCAAGTGACACACATGTTCCCTACCCATTTTACTTATGCATTAGTATAATCACCTCTTGTAGTATGCATGATAGGTGTTTTACTTAACTGTTTTATCAAATGCTTAGATCCTAGTAGTGTGTAGCTATCCCTCAAACCCCACCTGATAGGATGCTAAATACTTTGTTAATTCTGATGCCATGCTAAGATCACTTGAAATGTGTTTTGTGAAAAGTTAAGAACTTCAACTAAAATGAAATACCTGGGTGGAATGGTTTGATAAGATGAGGCGAGGTAGGTGGGTTCTGGGACGCATGCCTTGTAAGAGGATGTGGGAACAGAATACCGCTCGGGATGGCCACCCAGGAATAAAGAGATGGCTATGTCTTCCATGCTTAGTGTACTTCCAGTGCAGCCTTATGACATTATGGGCTCTGTCTTGACTGATTAGAATGTGGGAGTGCAACTTGTCGGCAAGAAGTGGTGGTAGTCAAATTATAGGTTGGGAGCGGTGCTTGCCAAGTTAGTTGTCCTCTCCTTCTAAAAGGTCTCGTTTCATTTTATGTATGGGCATAAAATGAATCGTAAGGTGAAAGTGCACAACCCTTGCAAGGTGTATAAAACTAATCGATTAGCCGTGTCCTCGGTTATGGACAATTGAGTCTCTAGACATGGAATGTACGGAATAATCTCATCACCGATTCTGAATGACTAAAATCTGTCTAGAAACCCCTAGGCAGGAACTAAGGACCATACACTCCGAGGGGTGGTGGTGCCTGAGGTTCCAACTTTGTTGAATTGCGCCCAGTGCTACATAACTTGCAACTATGTGGTATTTGGGGGTTATTTCAACCCTTCAAAAGTAAAATCTTTGAAATGAAATCTTGACTTGAAATAGGACAAAATTGGCTTGATGCAAAATTTAGCCCAGAGATCCACCAGCCAAATAGCATGTAGCTAGATCTTTCACAATCGCCACCAAATAGTGTCATTTGCCAGTACATCATTGTACTGACCCCCATACTTGGGGCTGCATAATCAAATGTGCAGGTTCTTCCGATGAGGAGTGAAGTGTTAGGATCTCGAGTCTGCATACCAACATGACTGCCTGTGGCGCATGCTGAAGATGGAGGCTCGCTACTATCATAGTTCCATTGTGTTTAAGTTTGAACTCTGTTTTCTCTTATCGGTCCACGAGACCAAAGACTTGTATTAAGCGTGAGACTTATGTATCTGGATCTGCGTGTAATCTCGATACTATGTGATGAATACTATATTTTGATCTGTGGTGCTATCATTGATCCAGGGAATAGCACATAACACAGGTGTTCTGCCTTAATCCAAAGGTGGGGCGTCACAAAATGGTATCAGAGCATAGTGTTGCCTGTAGGATCGAGACCCTAGGATTGGAAGACCTTAGGACCCAAGTTTTATTTCAAAATGCTAAACAAATAATCATAATCTTAATATCTTGACCATTTTATTCTTACTTGTATTTCTCTTCTTGTTCTGATCGTTCCCTTTTCTTTTCAAAAGGTTGTAGATGGACACCTACGATGAGAGAGTGGTAGCTGGTGAAGGAGATTACCTTTTCTCGGAGGTGCTACTAGACCTCGCCACCCAGCTTCAGATACCGCCACCGGTTTTCTGTGGGAAGATGCAGTACTAGGAGTATGGTATGGAGAAGTGGTTAATCCAAACTACTATCCAAGGAAGACTTGATGAAGAAGGAGAGTCCACGATGGAGTACACCGAAGCATATGTGGACTGGAGGTATTCGGTGGAGATTGCCATGCAGGGCGCCATCGCCCATATTCGCCACAAGTACAGAGCCCACATTCCACGTCCCTCTACTTATGGGATGATTGGAGAGCGATCTGTTGGAGGACATGTTGTGGATCGCCGAGGCCAGGAGTTCCACTCCCTTCTGAGAGGCTACCTCACTGAGAGGGAGCGCTGCACAGTCAATCTGGAAGACATGCTGAAGAAGCAAATTATCAACCAGGACCAGTTCAGAGATCTCATGGATCTCACCACCAAGAAGATCATGGAGACTGAATCAGCTCTCATAATGTTGGATGAGAAGAAGACCCAACTGGAAAACAAGCTCAAGATTGTTGAAGGACCCTTGCAGTTAGGCGGGAAAATTCTCCAAGATGACATCTGGTCTCATCTTCTGGAGAAGACCTTACTGCTACAGTATGACAACTTGCAGAAATTGGGAGATGAGAAGAAGCAAATTGAGGAAGCTAACAATGAGCTGAAGTCTGAGAATGAGAAGCTAAAGATGAAGCTTGCAGAGTTAGAAGCAAGTAAGAAGGAAGAGGAATCCGAGGAAGAAGAGGATCCCGAGGAGAGAATTGTGTATTCCTCTAGTTATGGTCTATCCTATGAGGAATGGGAAGCCAAGGCACTGAGAGAACTCAAGAAGACAGAACATCGAGACCCTCTACCCCTCTCATGCCTCAAGAGGGTTAAGAGAAGCTAGTTGACCACCATCATCTTTTGTATCGTTTACGATAGCACGTTTGTATTGTCTTACCGTGTTGGTATGACAGTACCGTCGATCGTTTACTATATCGAACTCTTATTACTTACTTCTAAACTTGTCAAGTCATATGCTTCAAAGTTTAGAGCTTTTAAAATCAAAGTTTGTATGCTTGTTTATTGTTTGTGATTGGCTTGTTGTATTGTGCATGGGTAGGATCTTTACTTCTTTAGCTTTATCTGCCTATACTTATCTATGCTATACCTTACCTCAGATGCCGCCACGATGTGCACCAAACAACAACGACAACGATGGAAACAACAACAATGACACCAATACGGCAATTCAGCAACTAGTGGCAGCTCAGGCCCAGCTGATGCAAATGATGACCCAGTTCTTCTAGACGAATGCAAACAACAATACCAACAACAATAATAACCCTCTGCCACCACCACCGCCACCCCCACCCCAGGTGGATAGATTGGCAAGGTTTCTGAGGCTGAGACCCAACAAATTCTCATCTGCTACGGAGCCAATTGTAGCTGATGACTGGCTGCGTTCGGTCAACAAGGATCTGACCACCTGCGAGTGCACTGATGCTGAAAAGGTGCGCTTCACAGCTCACTTACTGGAAGGACCCGCAGCAATGTGGTGGGAGACATATCAGGTTACCCATCCAATAGATGATCTGGATTGGAACACATTCAGAGAAGGCTTTCACACTGCCCACATATCCTCGGGCACTATAAATGTGAAGAAGGAAGAATTCCGTGGACTGCGTCAGGGTGGAAGAACTCTGAAAGAATACATGGATGACTTCTGTGCTCTGTCCAGGTATGCACCTGAAGATATTGATACTGATGCAAAGAGGAAGGAAAAGTTCCTCAGTGGGCTTAAGGGAGAACTCAAAATACCCCTATCTGTGGCCTATGCTCCAAACTATCAGTCTCTACTTGATCAGGCCATCACTCTGGACAATAACATCAAGAAAGAAGAGAACCGAAAAAGGAAGTTCAATAACAACAAGAACCATGTGGAACCATTCCACAAGAAGCACCACTCATCTGAGAGCAGTGGTCATGGCAACTTCCATAAGCATGGGAATCGTTTCAACAAAGGAAACGGTAATCACTTCAGTGGCCATAAGCACAACGGAGGATTCAAGGGAAATAGCTCCAGTGGACATCACAGTGGGAACAATGGTCAGCATCGCCACAACACTGAACCCAAGAAGGATCTCTCGGGCGTCACCTGCTTCAAGTGCAAGAAGCCTGGTCACTATTCCTCCAGCTGCCCGGAGAACAAGACCGTTGAACTTGCCAAGCCCAATCCATTTCAGAAGGGCCAAGTGAACCACCTCAATGTGGAAGAGGTGATGAATGAACCTGATGCAGTGATGGGTATGTTTCCTCTCAACTCATTTATGGCATTAGTTTTATTTGATACTGGAGCATCGCATTCATTCATATCAAGGACTTTTGCAAACAAAAATGGGTACCCTACTACAAACATAGGAAAAACCATTAAAGTAAGTTCCCCTGGTGGAGAGTTGATAGCCAAAGCTGGTTGCAGGGATCTGATTATGGAAATTGGTAAATATAAGTTCCCAACACATTTAGTAATTCTAGACTCCCAGGGTTTAGATGTAATCTTGGGCATGGATTGGATGACTACCTATGGAGGAGTCATAGACTGTGTGAACAGAGCCATAACCCTCACCACCCCGGAATGGAGGAGAATTAGATACAAATCCCAACTGGATTTTAATGATATTAGGCTAAACCATCTTAAGGGGGTTAGCCTAGATGAAGTGCACATAGTGAATGAGTATCCCGATGTGTTCCCGGAGGAGTTACCAGGAATGCCACCTGACAGAGATGTAGAGTTTCTCATTGACCTGCTACCTGGCACAGGGCCAATAACAAAGAGACCTTACCCTATGTCCACCGATGAGTTGAAAGAACTCAAGAAACAACTAGCAGAACAGTTAGGAAAAGGATTCATTAGAGAGAGTTCCTCGTCATGGGGAGCACCAGTTCTGTTTGTTGAGAAGAAAGATAAGAGTCAACGTTTAGTGATGGACTATCGTTCGTTGAACGAAGTGACCATCAAGAACAAATATCCGCTACCAAGAATCAATGATTTGTTTGATCAGTTGGAAGGAGCCAGCGTGTTTTCTAAGATCGACCTTAGATCTGGATACTTTCAGCTCAAGATTAGAGAACATGACATTCCCAAGACAGCCTTTGTCACTAGATATGGCTCGTATGAATATACGGTGATGCCCTTTGGTTTAACCAATGCACCGTCATACTTCATGAGCATGATGAATAAAGTGTTCATGGAATTTCTAGATAAGTTTGTCGTAGTCTTCATTGACGACATACTGGTCTACTCAAAAAGCAAAGAGGATCATGAAAAGCACCTACGTGCAATATTGGAGAAACTCAGAGAACACAAGTTATATGCTAAATTCAACAAATGTGAGTTTTGGCTCAATGAAGTAGGATTCCTTGGACACATTATATCCAAGGAGGGAATTGCAGTCGACCCAGCCAAGGTGACCGCAGTAACTGAATGGGAACCACCCAAGAATGTTGGGGAAATTCGTAGTTTCTTGGGATTGGCCGGATACTACCGGAGATTCATTGAGAACTTTTCAAAGATAGCTAAACCAATGACTGAGTTGCTGAAGAGAGAAAAGAAGTTCGAATGGACTGAAGCTTGTGAAAACAGTTTTCAAGAGTTGAAAAGAAGATTGGTGTCTGCACCCGTTCTGTGCTTACCAGATATAGAAAAGGAATTTCAGGTGTATTGCGACGCTTCTCGTCAAGGTTTAGGAAGTGTATTGATGCAAGATGGCAGAGTAGCAGCCTATGCTTCTAGACAACTCAAGAAGCATGAACTCAACTATCCAACTCATGACCTTGAGTTAGCTTCAGTTGTTCACGCCTTGAAGATTTGGAGACATTATTTGCTGGGAAAGAGATATGAAGTCTTCACCGACCACAAAAGTTTGAAGTACATCTTTACTCAGAAGGACCTCAACATGAGACAAAGAAGATGGTTAGAACTCATCAAAGATTACGACTTGAGTTTGCAATACCATCCCGGTAAAGCAAACGTAGTAGCCGATGCCTTAAGCCGTAAGGCCTATGTGAACTGCCTATCAACAGAAGAGTTGCCAGAAGATTTGTGTAGGGATCTGAGAGACCTCAGCTTAGAAGTAGTGCCACAAGGTCACGTAGCATCACTAGTAGTGCAACCAACCCTGATGGACAGAATACGCCAAGCACAGAAAGGAGATAAAGAGATTGAGAAGATCAAAGAAAGCATGAGGAAAGACAAAGCTAAAGGCTTTAGCGAAGATGAGCAAGGAACTATCTGGTTTGAGAAACGTATCTGTGTGCCTGATGATCCTGATATTAGAAGATTGATATTCCAAGAAGCCCATGAAACCCCATACTCGATTCATCCTGGAAATACCAAGATGTATATAGACTTGAAAGAAAGATTTTGGTGGAGCAATATGAAGGGAGACATAGCCGAATATACAGCCAAATATGATGTGTGCAGTAGAGTGAAAGCTGAACATCAAAAACCAGCCGGACTACTTCAACCACTAAAGGTGCCGGATTGGAAATGGGATGAAATTGGTATGGACTTTATCACTGGGTTACCCCGCATGAAGTCGGGATATGACTCAATCTGGGTTATAGTCGATCGTTTGACCAAGGTAGCTCATTTCATACCGGTAAAGACCACTTACACAAGTGCAAAGTTAGCTGATATCTACATGAAGAGGATAGTAAGCCTCCATGGTGTTCCCAAAAGCATCGTGTCTGATAGAGGAACCCAATTTACCTCTCACTTTTGGAGACAACTCCATGAATCGCTTGGGACTAGGCTAGAATTCAGCACAGCGTTCCATCCGCAAACAGATGGGCAAACAGAAAGGGTAAACCAGATTTTAGAAGATATGCTGAGAGCATGTGCCCTGGACTACGGGTCTAGTTGGGACGACAACCTGCCTTACGCAGAGTTTTCCTACAACAACAGTTATCAAGCCAGTATTGAGATGGCACCATTTGAAGCCTTGTACGGCAAGAAATGTACTACACCCCTACTATGGAGTGGTGTAGGAGAGCGAAGTTTCTTCGGACCCGATATCATTCAAGAAGCTGAAGAAAAGGTTAAATTGATCAAGGATAGGCTGAAGATAGCCCAATCCCGTCAGAAGAGCTACTCGGATAGCAAGCGTAGAGAAATCATCTATGAAGTTGGAGACAGAGCTTATCTCAGAGTGTCACCCCTCCGTGGTGTTAAGAGGTTTGGTATCAAGGGTAAATTATCACCCCGATTTATAGGACCATTCAAAGTCCTATCCCGCAAAGGAGAAGTAGCCTATGAATTGGAACTACCCGAAATTCTTTCGGCCGTACATAACGTGTTCCACGTGAGCCAGCTAAAGAAATGCCATCCAGAGATGTCAGAAACACCGTTGAACGATACAGTACCCCTCGAGGAAGTTCAACTAGAAAGTGACTTGACCTATGAGGAGAAACCCATCAAGATACTCGAGACAGCAGAAAGAACTACACGCACCAAAACCATCAAGTTCTGCAAAGTACAGTGGACTCACCACACTGAAGAGGAAGCCACATGGGAGCGTGAAGATACCCTTCGAGAAGAACACCCACACCTATTTGCTAACTTTTCCGAAGCTCGAGGGCGAGCTTCATCTTAAGGGGGTTAGTCTGTAACGACCCAGATTTTTCAAGATTTAAAAACTTCATCATGCATTTATGGCATATTGCATTTCAAGGTCTTTTCCAAAGTTTTGAATCTTATCCTTCAAAGAATATTGTTTCAATGCCTTTTCCCCCAAATTTTAGATACAAAAGGTTTTCAGAAAGAAAGTATTTTTTAAAATGAACTCCATTGTTATGGAGCTATCTTATATTTCTCTAGTAAATTTCTTTTGAAAACCATAGTGGGAAGTTAATAATCTTAATTTCCTAATTAATTGGACTTTTACCCAAAGTTCTCACAAATTATTTCTTCTTCCATCTTACTACAAAACCTCTGGTTTTTAGTTTCTAAACACACTTTTAAAGACCAAAAGTGGTCAGCTTGGCTTTTATTCAAATCTGAATACAGTAGCCTTTTCAAATATCCAAAACAAATTTCAGAAATAAAAGAGAAAAGGGAAGCAGAAGAAAAAAATAAAAGAAGAGGCCAGAAGCCCAACTGGGCCGACCCCGGGAGACCAGCCGGCCCAACCTGCCCCGAGCCGACCCAACCCAACTCCCCCTCCTCTCTCTCCGACAGCCCAGACCCACCTGTCATCACCCTCGTCATCACTCCCCTCTCTCCCTCCCAGTAACGCTCGCCGGCGATTACTCCCCGGCGTTACTAGCGCCTTAACTGGCGACCAAGCCTGCCCCTATAAAGCCCCTACTCCCCTCTCTCGCCCCTCCCTTTTCTCTCTGCAGACGAAGCCGCCAGGCTGCTCAATTTCCTCGCCGGAGCCCGCAGGTGCTGCCACCAGACATCGCCGATTCCGACACGGTTCAGCTTCCCCCTTCCCTCTCGACCCTCCTAACTTTCTCCCCTCTCTCTGGCGCACCGAGTAACACCTTTGCCCCTCTTTTTCCCGCAGTTTTTCGAGCACGTCGACGATCATTGAAGCCGCCATCGACTCCAGCCGCGCGTCACCGTCGCCTCGGGAAACTCCAGTCATCAGCGATCACAAATTCAAGATCGCCGTTGTCCGCTCTACCCCGTCCGCTACTTCATCGCCGACATCCGTCACCGGAGCAAGCTCGCCGTCGACCACCTGGACGACCTCGCCGGACTTGTCTCGCCGGTGAGCCTCTCCACAGTTTCCCTCCACCTCCATCCATCGGATCTGCATCGCACGGCCACGATTAGATCTGAAATCCCGAATCAGTATTGACCAATGGCGTCGCGCCACGTCGCCCCGGGCCAGTCAGCCCCCAGTCAAATCCAGTCAAAATCGATTTCAAATTCAATTTCAAATCCCTGTTTCGTTGCAGATCTTGTAAAATCGATAGAAAATAAAATACTTAACCAAAAATTGCAAATGATACCTCGTTGGAATCCTTAGGATGTGTAGAATCCAATGATCCAATAAAACCTGTTATTTTATGGGTTCATTTTGAATCCATTGTCAGATCTGAATCAAACCCTTGGATTCAAAATAAATTCATAACTTTTGTTCTGTGAGTCCAAATGCTACAAATTTGTAGTCTATGGAATCCTTGGAACATTTAGAACACTCCAGAAGCAAAATCTTTCAAAGTTAAGACGTGCACAAACTTGCTACTGTTAAATATGTTCAAATCACCTTTTTCTTTACCAATTGTTTTCTAAAAACTATTTTTGAGTGAAACCACTTGCAGTAGCTTCAAGTTACTGTCCCCTAACCAGTGGTAGCTCAAGCTTATTTTTGCAAGACAGTACCAACCCGAACTTATTTTCCCAAAGTGCTATCTTATTGCATCAAATGCACTTTGTAAATACCTTGTTATTTAATTATTAAAAACCTTTCCAACACCACACTTGTTTTCAAAAGCCTCATGTTCCATTCTATACAACATATCACACACTCACTAAGTGTGTGAAATTAAAACGTCATTTGCATACATGCATACATGCATACATGTCTATGATTGTCATTAGAAATAGAATATTGATTGCTTGATTGTTTGGATTGAATAGATTGTGAAGAGGAGCAAGGCTACTTTTGTAACTGTTGTGAGTGTGCAAGCTGCTACCAAGGCAAGTGACACACATGTTCCCTACCCATTTTACTTATGCATTAGTATAATCACCTCTTGTAGTATGCATGATAGGTGTTTTACTTAACTGTTTTATCAAATGCTTAGATCCTAGTAGTGTGTAGCTATCCCTCAAACCCCACCTGATAGGATGCTAAATACTTTGTTAATTCTGATGCCATGCTAAGATCACTTGAAATGTGTTTTGTGAAAAGTTAAGAACTTCAACTAAAATGAAATACCTGGGTGGAATGGTTTGATAAGATGAGGTGAGGTAGGTGGGTTCTGGGACGCATGCCTTGTAAGAGGATGTGGGAACAGAATACCGCTCGGGATGGCCACCCAGGAATAAAGAGATGGCTATGTCTTCCATGCTTAGTGTACTTCCAGTGCAGCCTTATGACATTATGGGCTCTGTCTTGACTGATTAGAATGTGGGAGTGCAACTTGTCAGCAAGAAGTGGTGGTAGTCAAATTATAGGTTGGGAGCGGTGCTTGCCAAGTTAGTTGTCCTCTCCTTCTAAAAGGTCTCGTTTCATTTTATGTATGGGCATAAAATGAATCGTAAGGTGAAAGTGCACAACCCTTGCAAGGTGTATAAAACTAATCGATTAGCCGTGTCCTCGGTTATGGACAATTGAGTCTCTAGACATGGAATGTACGGAATAATCTCATCACCGATTCTGAATGACTAAAATCTATCTAGAAACCCCTAGGCAGGAACTAAGGACCATACACTCTGAGGGGTGGTGGTGCCTGAGGTTCCAACTTTGTTGAATTGCGCCCAGTGCTACATAACTTGCAACTATGTGGTATTTGGGGGTTATTTCAACCCTTCAAAAGTAAAATCTTTGAAATGAAATCTTGACTTGAAATAGGACAAAATTGGCTTTATGCAAAATTTAGCCCAGAGATCCACCAGCCAAATAGCATGTAGCTAGATCTTTCACAATAGCCACCAAATAGTGTCATTTGCCAGTACATCATTGTACTGACCCCCATACTTGGGGCTGCATAATCAAATGTGCAGGTTCTTCCGATGAGGAGTTAAGTGTTAGGATCTCGAGTCTGCATACCAACATGACTGCCTGTGGCGCATGCTGAAGATGGAGGCTCGCTACTACCATAGTTCCGTTGTGTTTAAGTTTGAACTCTGTTTTCTCTTATCGGTCCACGAGACCAAAGACTTGTATTAAGCGTGAGACTTATGTATCTGGATCTGCGTGTAATCTCGATACTATGTGATGAATACTATATTTTGATCTGTGGTGCTATCATTGATCCAGGGAATAGCACATAACACAGGTGTTCCGCCTTAATCCAAAGGTGGGGCGTCACAGATTTGTTTTGAGATGTGTTGCTCATATGCCCTCCGGCAACATGTAGCAACCATCCCAACAACTTATTTTCTCAAAAATGTTCTAGTATTGTTTGGCCCAAACTAAACTTTAAACCATACCAATCCCACGTTAGAAACCTCTTTAAAGTTGTTCCCTCTCATCTACTGCAGGACTTTACCCCTCTCCTACATCCCATGCTCGCAAGTCCACCATTTAATATGTGTACGAAAGGAGGTCAAGCCAACTCAGATTTTGAACTCCACCTTCAGGGGATTGCCCGGAGGTACCAAGCGGCAACAAATCTATGCAAGTTTCCAAGAAAGAGGAAAGGAGATCTTCACACCCAACAAATATGCTATGCTTGTGGGAAAGAACACCATGTTGCACTCCAATGTCGAAGTCCGAAGATTGCAAACCTAGATCATCTAAGGAAGAAAGCTTGTAGCCGTTGTGGAGAAGAAGGTCATCAAGCCAGCCAATGTCCCGGAAACTGTCCCAATTGCGAAGACAATCATCCACCTGGAGAATGCCCTTCAAGCAACATTACCTGTTACATGTGTGAAAGTAGTACCCATGTTCCTGCTGACTGCGCTATGAACCACCTGGTGTCAGATATATCAAAGATCCTTCCAAACAGCTTCCAGTTAGCATCTCAAGTGGTCAAGACTAGCGAAGAGCATGACGTTTACGTTCGGAGGCAACACCAGAAAGCTCAAAACAAACAGAAGCAAGCAAGAATTCCAGGACGCCAAAAAAATAAGCCTCCAGCACCCTCTAACCTATGCTATAACCTAACCCTATGATCCGAAAGAACCTTGTCAAAGAATACCTATCCCCAGCATGGCGACAAGACCAACATCACCTGCTATGAGTGCGGAACCAAGGGGCACTACTCCAACGAGTGCCCAACAAAGTTGAACGCTACACCAGAACCTCCGGTCGCTCAAGATCAGGTCCTAACTAAAGAAAGTGTCAAACCCAGTGGCTCGGAAGCTCCTACAAATGATCTTTCATCTTCAGGAGGCAACCCTATCAATACCAACCTGGGCAGAGTTCACAATCGCATCATTATTGAAGATAGTGTCAAAGGACTCTATAGCCTCAACTTCCGCAGGGGAAGAAAGCAGCCTTACAAACCACCGGGAAGTAACTTTGGCAACCTCAAGACACAAAGAGAAGAAAAAGATCAATCATCATGAATCAGCTATAGAATACCCCGAAGTTGCTCGTAGCCATAAAGTTGGTAAGAACAAGTTGAATCAAGCGTGAGGATCCAAGCCTAGAAGAAGCCTTAGTCACCTTAGTTTGGGACTAGTAGGCTCGTTTATTTCTTTGTAAATCAAGAGCGAGACTTGTATTTTGCAAGACCCTTATTAATGAAATCCTATGGTTTAAACCGAGAAGATTTTTGTTTTTGAAAGTGTGATTGGGTGTTGACATTGCTATGTGATTGGTGAAGATGTGTTTTGGCCCATCTGGCCACATCACATTTCGGGTGTACCCAATCTTTACATCTTGATAGAAATTAATGCACACTCTATCTTTTATCTGGTAATCTCATCTCCCAATCTATTTCAATCTTAACTTGTGAATCTCGGGACGAGATTCTTTTTAAGGGGGGAAGATTGTAACAACCCAAATTTTTGGGAAATGGAAATAAATGGATTTATTAAAATACCAAATTTTGGAGACAACAAAAACTTTTATTTTGAATACAAGATTAATTTATTGTCTTTTAAAACTTGTGAATTTGAGCATTTGCTCCCATGCTTCAAATACAAAAGAGTATGAGAAGGGTTTTAAAACAAATCCTTTAAGCCCAAAGTTTTAAATAAAGATTTTTGTTAAATTGAAATAGTTTTCTAACTATTAAATTTGGTGTATGGTTACATGCTAAAACCCATTTGGGTTAATGGCCAAACCAAAATTTAGTCAAGCAATCACAAACAAATAGAAAAGAATCAAATACAATAAAGCGTGAAACAAAAATCAACTTGGAACTCTATTTAATATTCTACCAAAGTTTGAATTTAAATAAGAGGTCATTTCCCAACTCCATGTCATCTACAAGAAAACCAACACCTTTGGACCAAGATTAAAACTTTTGCACTCCATTTTGCATGTATGCATGGAAGTTCAATATAGGTCTTTTATGACTTCATGTGGGTTTTAATCTGTTGGGCAATGTTTAGTTAATTCAAACTTAACCAATAGAAGCATTAGAGAGGAACCACAAAGATCAAAAGAACCAGAAGCAAGAGAAATAAAGAAAAAGAGAAGAAAAGATGATCTAGAAAAAGTTAACCACTACCCTACTTTGGACCCTTAGAATAAGAAATCTGTAACTCAAGCCAAGGTATGGTCAGTTAGTTGAGCTTGACCATATCACATACTAACTCAACCAAGAAGTTTCCAGCAAAAACTCAAACCCTAACCTCTTTCAAAATCTGTCCAAAGTTTGAATCTGAAACAGAAACCATACTTCAAAATTTAAATAAGATTTTTGCAAAACAATATATTTCTTCATAACAAAAATATGTTTGGAGTCCTTATCCAATATCTTGACCAACCCAAATTGAAAATTTCGAAAATTCAAACTTTGACTTCTTGCGGACTTTTCATCAAACACCTGGTGGGCATCTGAGCCACTTGTTGCCACTGCTGATCTACAGTGTCCCCTGTCCCCTGTCCCCTCCAGCACGCCAGCACGCGCGCGACATGTCCACAGTGCACAGCCGCACCCGCCAGCACGCCTCCAAAGCCCCCGCGCCTGCCGGAGACCGACGCACGCCGCCGGACCCCCACCTCTGGCCACCCCGCGCCCCGACCTCCCGAGCCTATAAAAAGCTCCCCAACCTCGCCATGGAACTCACACCACCACCAGAAACCTCCCAGACAAGGTCCCAAGCTCCACCTCCCTCTCGTTCGAGCCCCCCGTCGACGCCGCTCCGCAGGACACCGCCTCCGGCTCCGGCAAACCGGACCGCCTCCCGCGCCGCCGCTGGTCAGAAGTGATGGAGGAGAAGTTTCTCCGCCGCCAGGACCCCTCGCCGCCGGTCGCCGCCCACTCCGGTGAGCCTCCCCGTCGCCGCCTCCTCCCAGTCCTCTCTCTCGCCTCCGTCCCAATCGAGCGCCAGAAAGAAGACGAGCGTACCGATTCGGTTTAGCAAGTCCTGACCGGTGGGCCCCTCCGGTCAGGCCCCCGTTTTTATTATTATTTTTTTCCGCGCGTGTCAGTGACCGTTAGCTGGGCCGGCCCAGGTTATGCTGTGTGTCCGGCCCAGGTTTAAAAAAAAGGGAGTTATTTAAGATTTTCGAATTTCAGAAATAGTATTCAGATGCTTTTGTATATTTAATTTTCCCGGAGATCTACCGATCCAAATCTAGCAAATAAAAATGTTCTGGAAACCTTAGAACATAAGCTATCCAATAAAAGTGGTTTCAACACAATTAGATTTACATAATAATTGCAGTAAAAATAACAATGTAGGAGCTTTTCCACCATAGAAAATCCATATCAAATCCAATAAAATTCCTAAAAATATAAATCCAACTCTAGAAATTCATAATTAGTGATACCCATCTTCCTGTAGCATTAGATCTAATTTTTGAACCTTTTAAATCAAATGCTATTTACCCATTTGGTTAAATAAGCATTTGCCATATAGGATTTTATTAAACTCAATTCTATAATTGAAATTTTTATGGAACCTTTATGGTTAAACCACATTTCCAAATAACTATCTATAGGTATTGATCTTAGTCCATGTGTACTTGTAGGAAGTATTTGGAAATTTAATCCTACATGATAGTAATTAGAAACTCAAACTTACACACATATTTCAAAATAAATGGAAGTGATATGAAACCAATTCGAATCAACCACATTTCTAAATATTGATCTATAACCTTTAATACAAGTCAACTAGGATCTATAGACCCTACTTGTAGATTCAAATTTGATTACTAAATAGTTGCAAACTAGAAATGGCTTCAATAAAAGAAAAATACTCCACATCCTATGAAGCCTCTTTGGTTGAACCATGATCTTGAGTATCTACATTTGTCCATGACCTTGGTCAATAAGGACTTGCAGGAGATATTTTCATAATCCAAAATGAATAAACCCTACTTAGATACAACAACTCAATCATCTCATCCATCGGAACTCAATTATCATCGAAACCACTCTCCATAGACTTCCTAGATCGTTTCTCTTACCCAAGTATCCTTATTATAGTGAGTATGTGTTGTTTGTGAATGGTGTGGTGATTGTATGCTTATTTACCTTCCTACGATTAGACGATAACGAGAGTAAGGAGAATGGATCCCGAAGCCAACCAAGCCATGGTGATGGAGACTACACAACCTGAGATGAAGATGAAGAAGCCTATGACATTGCCAAGCCAGGCAAGCCATCTTTTGATCATACCATTACCCAGTTTTACAATGCATGCTTACTTGCTTTTAACTAAATGTGCATGCTAAAATAATAGTTACCAAGTTGCAAATGAGTAGAGATGTCTTTCTTGACTAGTGCATCCAACCTTTTTGTGGATGACATCAAGTGCATCAAGCTTAGCCTACCTTTGAGAAACCTTTCCTTAGTGGATGCTAAGTAGAGCATCAAGCTAAGCCTATCCAATATACCTACCTAGATCCTTGTGCCCTCATGAGGATTATGCTTGAACTGAAGGCATTTATGGAAAATGACTAGGTGGGAACCCCAATGAAGATCATGAAGATTTTGAAATGAAAACCTTGGAAAGGGGCAACCTTGCCCAAGGATGATTTTGGAAATATAAACCTTGGAGACGGGCAACCTTACCCAAGGGTGACTTTGAAAACTATTTACCAAATGGTGACATGGTGAAGGTGACATGAAGGTTTGACAAAAATGATAAATGCGTGAATTACCATACTGGACCAATCATACAGTGCGACCACATTATCCTGGTATGGGACAGGGCTTAGTGGAGTAGTTTGTTTCGCCTTAGTGTAGACCCTACAAATGTAAATGGAAGTCCGACCAGGGACTCCTTTTCCAGGGCACTCTTGGCTGTGGCCGAGTTTCGCCTTGTCCTCCTCTTCATAGGTGGTTGGGGTACAAGCCGAAGAGCCCTCATTGAAAATGGACTACCGGGTGTAGGACCCTACCTCGGTTAGTGGCATTCCGGTGGGTCAAGTGGCTGGGAACTTTGCACACTCTGGACAGCTTCTTGGACTCCGGTGTTGGGGGGGTACAACTCTAGGCGGTAGTGTTTATGCTAAGGCGGGCAAGTGAAACATTAATGGTCAGCTGCTTGTCGTGGCATATGTCGTTATGCGGGGAAGTTGCCCACACGATGTGTAGTCGGATGGTGTGGGTAAAGTGTACAACCTCTGCAGAGTGTAAAACTATTCGAATAGCCGCGTCCGCGGTCATGGACGGTTGGATTGGTTGTGCTTGGCCGTTATCAAGTTTTACTTTGAAAATGATTGAGAAAGGTGACTTGACAATGAATTGTGATGACCATGAAGGTGACTTGGTGAACAAAAGAATTGACATTTGGGGGATTCCATCTAGAGATTTATAAAGAGCTAAATGTTTTCTTACCATTTTAAATAAAAGATCTTTGAAAGGAAATTCTGCTTTATGCAAATGAACCTAGAGCTTAGACCACTATATGAACTATGCATTCTCTATTCATTTATTTATGAGATGGTTTGCGAGTGCATGCAATGTACTCATGGCTCTGTCCCTGGCTATTAACTTGGCTAGACTTGAAGGAGAAAAATCAAGAAGGAAGGAATCGTTGACGACTTTGCAAATTAGGCTCGTTTCCTACTGTCGGCTCTGCCTGTGCGGTTGAAGCTTGACAATATGGACCCAAAGTATTATTCCGCTGCATGTTGATGTAATGTAAGGTTTGGTCTGTGCGACCACCTATGTAATCCCCTTTATTTACTATTAATGGCTATAACTGTGATATCAACTACGTTATGTAAATCACAACAATGATTCTGGGATTGTGATGGATTACATAACGGGCACTTCGAATTTGTTATAAATTTGTGGGCGTCACATTTCCGAGGGTCTCTAGGCAACGGTGAGGCTATGAAGGTCTTTAGCATGGCGTGGGGAACTCAGGAGCGTGGTCTTCGTCGAGATTCGCTTCCAGTAGAGGTGGGGAGAGGTGGCCGGAGGTGAGGCAGGCGGAGATGGACTTCGGCCGATGATGATTGCGTCGATTCTCTGTGAAGTAGGTCAAACAGAGGGTATCATCAGATGCACCAGATCTAAAGGAAGAGGATGGGGGCCAGAGGGAGGAGTTGGGGTACCGTTGGCTCGTCGAATTCGATGGATTTCTGTGGCAGTCACTGCAGACTTTGGCGAGGGATTTCACCGGCCTGGCGGCGTTATTCGGCGAGGGAGCAGAGGGGAAAGCTAGAGGGGGTCGCGGACTATTTATAGGTGTGGCCAGGGCGTCGAAACAGGCAGGCATTGATGCGTATTGAAGAGAAGGAGGGAGTTACTACGGTGGAAACGGTCACCGGCATGATCTTTGGACGGAGGAGGAAGAAGGTGACGATCTGACCGGTGAGTCCGGCCTGTCAGCGGGGAGAGAGAGGAAGCTGGATACCGCTTCGGGTTTTAATCCCGGGCGGGCCGTGGGCCTCCTTCAGTCCTGGGCTGGAATGGTTCCCGGGGTCCATTTTATATTTTTATTTTCTTTTCTTCTTTTCTTTTTCTGTTTTTCTTATTTCCTTCATAACTTTTGCCAATTTGGTTCAAATTGCTTCAAACCAACTTTGTAAAGTTTCTAAAATTGAAAACAACATTCTAGAACAGTAACAACCATGTTTTCATAAATAAAACTAATTTCCAAATAAAACTCTATAATTTAGCCAAAGGTCTTATTTGCATAAACCAAAGTAGAAATAGGATTTTAAAATAATCCTTCTAAATTCAGAGAAATAAAGTTTACAAAAATAGTTTTTGAAATATATTTTTCAAACATTCCTTTGGCATAGACAACTTCATAAATCATTTTGTAAGACATTTCTTTTGCAAGAAAGCTTGCATAGGTTTGAATAAAGGATGGAAAGTAGTATTTTGATACTTGATTCTTCTCAAAGAAGTTCTTTAAGAGATATAATAGAAAGTTTAAAATAGTTTTCTAATAAAGCTTTCAAATAGACTCAAAAAGTTTTAAATCTTTGTGAAATTCCAATCATCTCAAGCAAAACAAAAGCAAAAAAATTCCCCCAAAATTTGATAAAATCTTGGGATGTTACAGACTACCACCCTTAAAAGAAATCTTGTCCTCGAGATTGGAGAGGCTAGAAAGAAAGTAGGTATTAGTTTATCTAGGTTTAGGTATCTGGGTGGCTACCACCCTTAAAAGAAAAATCCTCTTGGTGGCATCTTGATGCTTCCTTAGGCACTTGCATTTTGTTCCCAGCTTGCATTCACCGTTGTGCCATTTTCCGATGTTCACAACTATGTCCCAAAAGTGGGCATACCAAGGATTCCATCCAATTCTGGTGATAAGCAGATATCATCTATTGCGTTGTCATCAACAAGGTAGTCCACATCTTCATTTATAATAGGTGGGTGTCTACTCACAAATCCGGGCACCAACCTTCCTTATGGGGTTGCTTGAGGTAACCTTACTCTATTGTAGAGCTTTCTATCCAACGGGGTAGTTGTTGAACTACTTTGGACACTGAGGAGTCACTCTTTGGTTCAATCAGAGGACCAAGATGAGTTGTCTCCTCTTTGGGTCATTCAGAAGACCAAGCTGAGAGGGTATCCTCTCATCCTCTCAACTTCCTTATCATCATCCTTAGAGGTTCTTCATCTTATGGTTGCTTCCTTATACCATTCTGCTCTTCAATTTTCCACGATACCATTATGTTCTGGTAACCTTACTGGTTGTTGCACATCTTCCAAGAATGTGTATCTAGCCTTTTCTTGGTCGGTCCGCACCAAGGCCAAGACAGCATACATGCTATCACCATACTCCTTGTTGCTTTTTAGCTGATTTTTGTTCCAAGAATCTCAAAAGATGACTCAGTGCCAAGCACTGCATGCTTGCACCACGAACATGATGAGACCACACATCCCAATGAATTAGGATGGCATCTCTTTGCAGGCTTCTCATGTATTTTATAGGGGTAAACAAGGTGGACTCTGTAAGAGATACTTGCACCTTTAAGGGATGGAAGGTCGCCTTATAACCAGCATTGTTGAATCTTTTCTTGATACTGGTGCTCATCATGCTATCTGCCACTAGTACCAGATGGTCCTTAAGAATTCCTTTAGCAACCGTCTTCATAGTTGTTGAAAGGTGCTGAACAACTTGATCATATCTCAAAGATGAACTCCTTTGCGGGGTAAAGGAATCTAACAAAGCTCCCATGGGCAGGAAAATAGTTCCGTGGATTTGGAGAGTTGCTTCATAACATCGCAGATCGGGATGGGGTAGACTTCGGTGGCATAAAGCTTTGGAATCAGGAGGAAATTTCATAGGTAGTGGTGGCTGTCTCTGTTGTGACTCTCTAGAGAGGAGTGACTTCTCTTTTATAGGCTTGGGGAGGTAGCTGAACAAGTCACGTGGGGAGTCAAAACGAGGAGTCGAGAAAATGAATCGATCAGGCAGCAGCCGAAACCGAACAGTCTTCGTATTCAAAGCCCACTGAGCAAAACATTTCTGATTTGTGTAGCCGTCCAAATACCAAAACATCCTCACCGTAGTCCTACGTTTTGGCCACACTGGCTCACTATAAGGGGTGTAATATATTATCCTCCTAAGGTTATGGTTTAAAGATGTCATCTCTCATGTAGGTATGTCTCTCTAGATTCACCATTCCTCATACAAGAGCGAACAATATGAGTAGTCATCATGGGGCGCAAATCCATGTCACACCCAATCATTGCCTTGTATTTGGTTTGGTGCATCTCACATTCTAACTCTTGGTAAACCTCACTAGCTTTTTAAACAAAAGTTTTGTTGAAATTGGAACCAAGTTCCCAAATTCTATTTTGGATATTGAAAAGAAAATCTGTCGTTCCTAGCTAGAGGTTTTCAACAAAGCTCATGGCAATAATCCTTAAGTTGTAGATCCTTTGGTTTGCCATTTAAGAGGAATTAAAATCCTTGCCATCGCTCTGTTTGCACTTTCCATTGCTCTGTTTGCTCTTTTCCATTGCTCTGTTTGCTCTTTCCACCTTTCTTGCATGAGGTGGTTGAATATTATTACTTCCACAATAGTTACACTTTGGGGTGTCTTCTTATTGTTTGCGAGGTATCCTTCAGCTATCCTAGCTTACTAGAGTCTTGGGGCATCATCCTTTGTGCACCCTCTTGCGTAATGTTTCACTCTCTTATACTTGAAACACTATCTCTTGTTGTTGTACTTTGTATCCTTATCTCCAACTGAGGGTCATTGTAGTTGTTCTGTCATTGAGAAAATACTTTGGTTTGGGTTTTAGGACAAGTTTAGGTATTAGCATAGATGAGAAATAGATAAAAGAGATCTAAAGAAGATAAATTCCTACCCAAAATAACAGATCAAAACAATTTATCCTACAAGAAAAATCTAACAAACATTCATCATAACAAGCAAACTAGTTTTCAAACAAACGGGAAGGTACGATCATCCACAAGTTGGTATGACCATAATGTTTATTACACATCATTGCTTATTAAAACTTCCTAGATGGAGGTCAAACTAAGGCTTCTTGGTATTCTTCTAAGAAGATTCATTGTTCTGGTCCAGCTACTTCAGTAGATTGGAAATTTGCCCGTCCTTGGTTTTGATGAGGTCTCCTTGAACACTAAGTTCAGATACCATCTTTTCCATGTCACCTTGAAGTTAGTTTATGGTTTCCTTCAATGTAGTAGTGTCTTCCTTTTCTTCTTTGAGGTCTTGCTGAGTATTATGAAATCTCCACTTGAGTCTTTCTCCAAGTTCCTTTATATTGAGTCAAGGAAATATATGGAGTATCAGTCTCACACTTCTGGCACATTGTGATCTTCTATCCTTTGTTGATGATTTCAGGGTAGGGTCAACTATAGTATTAGGAAACATTTGGAGAGAAAGTAGGAGAGAATACAAGGAGTTCAAAATGCAAACTTTTTCTTTAATAAATAGAAGTAAGATGAGATAGAGAATTTTATCCTAGGGTCTTCCTATTTCTAATTCCAAACCTAGGGTCTCAATCCTACAGGCAACACTAAGCTCTGATACCATTCTGTAGCGCCCCACCTTTTACTAAAGACAGAACTCCTGTGTATTGTGCCATTCCCTGGATCAGTAGATAGCACCACAGTACAAAATATAGTAATCATTGCAATAGCATCAATATTACAACATAAATCCAGTTGCATAGGTCTTCTACCTTATGAGTACACAGCATAAAGCATAGTTGCAGTGAGCTTCCATCTTCATCAAGTGCCACAGGCAGACATGTTGGAATGTAAGCTCGAGATCCTACTCCTGGTTCCTTACTTAAAATAAAAACCTGCACATTTGAATATGCAGCCCCAGAGGGGTCAGTACAACGATGTACTGGCAAATGATACTTATTTGGTGGCATTTTGTGGAAAGACTATACTACATGACATTTGGCTGGTGGATCTCAAAGGCTGATTTGCATAAAGCCAATTTTATCCTAAAATCCATTTTAATACTTTCTTTCAAAATTTTATTTTTTAAGGGTCAAGACAACCCCCATACATTACATACTGGCCGGTATGTAGTTTCTGGGCGAAACTCAACAAAGTTTGGAACCTCAGGCACCACCACCCCTCAGAGTGTATGGTCCTTAGTTCCTACCTAGGGGTTTCTAGACAAATTTTAATAATTCAGAATTGGTGATGAGATTCTTCCGTACATTCCATGTCTACAGACTCAACTATCCATAACCGAGGACACGGCTAATCGATTAGTTTAAACACCTTGCAAGGGTTGTGCACTTTCACCTTACGATTCATTTTATGCCCATACATAAAATGAAATGAGACCTTTTTGAAGGAGAGGACAACTAACTTGGCAAGCTCTGTCCCCAACCTACAATTCAACTACCACCACTTCTTGCCGACAAGTTGCACTCCCACATCTAATCAGTCAAGACAGAGCTCATAATGTCATAAGGCTGCACTGGAAGTACACTAAGCATGGAAGACATGGCCATCTCTTTGTTCCTGGGTGGCCATCCCGAGCGGCATTCTGAACCCACACCCTCTCGACGAGGCATGCGTCCCAGAACCCACCTACTTTGCCGCCTCTTATCAAACCAATCCACCCAGGTGTTTCATTTTAGTTGAAGTCCTTAATTTGTCCACAAAACACTTTTTGCAAGTGATTAAAGCATGGCATCAATATTTTTCAAAGTATTTAGCATCCTATCAGGTGGGGTTTGAGGGATATCTACATGCTACTAGGATCTAAGCATTTGATAAAATAGTTAAATAAATCACCTATCATGCATACTACAAGAGGTGAAAATACTAATGCATAAGTAAAATGGGTGAGGGACATGTGTGTCACTTGCCTTTTTGAAGAATACGATCTTTCCACTTCTCTCAACTAAGCACATAGCTCTTCACACAAACAATAGCACAAGAAATAGCATACCATAAACAATCCATACAACACAATCAAACAAATCAAATAATTGAAGGGTGTTTGTTTAACAATTTAGATTTATTGAGATGTTATGATAGAAAGATATGGCAAAGGAAATATGAATTTTGAGATATGAATTTGAGAGCTTAGTTGGGAGAGATCAATATGATTTGAGAGAGAATTGGACTAGTCATAATATAATTGATGATGTCCTTATGCTTTATTAAAGCATATAAGAGTTTTAGGAAATGCTCATGTGAAATAATTTACACAAGAGTCAATTTGTGCAACTACAACACTATTAAGTAAATGTGACAACAATTACTCTTAAATAGCATCTATTGCACTTAGGGACTAGGCAAGGTTTTAAGAATGCTTGAACTACTCAATTAGCACATTTGCAAGTTGAATATTTCAATACATGTGAATAAAACTAAGTAGGCATGGGATTGGGTATGAATGATTGATACTGAGGACATGGCTCAAATGGTTCATTGATCAACATGGTGTATAACACATACTATGGTATGGGTTATAACAACACCATATTAACAAAATCTAGGTTTGAGATAAATTTATATTCTACTCAAGTAGCACAATTGCAATTTGAATATATATGAATTAGACAATATATAATGAGTGAGATCTTTAGGCTTTATTGAAGCATGGATGAAGCTTTAGAATAACTCATGTGAATTAGATCACATAAGTGGCAATTAGTGTGATAACATTACTATTGAATAATTGTGACAACAATTATTCTTAAATAGTACATATTACACTTAAGCTTAGGCTAGGATTCTTATAACATTGAAGTACTCAATTAACTCAAATGCGAATTGAATAGTTCAATGCAAGGCTAAGATTGAGTAGACATGAATAAATGGCTATAGGTAATGGATATGTATAGATGATGTTTGAAAACATGGCTTAAGATTCCTAATGAATAAATGGGATTGGGTTAAGTACTATGATGTTGATTTGATCAATACCATAGTAGCAAAGGTATAAACTAAGATTGAAAGTAACACACTTTACTCAAATGACACATTTGTAATTTGAATAAGTGGGTACTATACGAGATTGGTCTAAGTGAAATGATCTTGATCAAGATGTTGTTTAGATAACATTGATGACTAGGTATGATTATAGGATTTGCTATGGTAGAAGGAATCATTGATTGAAATATAAATAGAATTAATCTATATAGGAATACTCAAATTCTCATATTAGAATTTGAATAAGTGTGATATGGTTCAAGAAATTATGGGTGTGATGCTACTGGATAGCTTGTAGTAATACAAACTCACTGCAATTGGAATCACTCTAAAATAAGTTATAGAATTTGGATTATCAACAAAATAGTGATTTGGATAAATTTGAATGCACAAAGTGTGTGCACATATCAAAGTTGGATTTTCTTGATCCTGTGATGTTCTACAAGTTGAGAGGATTTCAGGGACTATAAATTTGTAATTTTTGGACACTTGGTTCTAAAGATATGAATTAAACAAGCTAACAGAAGGTTTGATTCCAATTTGAAAATAGTTTCAAATTGAACCCATAAAATATGAGATTTTATGGTACTGCTGGATTCTAGACTTCCTAAGGATTCCAACGAGATATTATTTGCAATTTTTGGACTTGTAGATTATTTTATAAGCATTTTACAAGACCTAGACACAATCTAGAATTTGAAATTCAAATTCAAATGAGTTTGACGGGATTGACCGAGGGGGCTTTGACTGGAGCTGACTAAGCAGCTACATGGCAGAACCCTACTGGCCGGTACCGATTCGGTACTGGCTTCTAATCCGAGCCGTCAGATTAGGATCCAAAGGTCATAGAGGCAAGGGGAGAGATTGCTCACCAGAGAGCTAGGGTTCCGACGAGCTCGCGGCCAAGGATGGATGTCAGCGACGTTTCCGAGGGTCTCTGGGCAACGGCGAGGCTATGACGGTCTTCAGCACGGTGTGGGGAACTCAGGAGCGTGGTCGTCATTGAGATTTGCTTCCAGTAGAGGTGGGGAGAGGTGGCCAGAGGTGAGGCAGCCGGAGATGGACTTCGGTCGATGATGATTGCATTGATTCTCTGTGAAGTAGGTCAAACGGAGGGTATCATCAGATGCGCCAGAGCTAAAGGAAGAGGATAGGGGCCAGAGGGAGGAGTTGGGGTACCGTTGGCTCGTCAAATTCGATGGATTTCTGTGGCAGTCACTGCGGACTCCGGTGAGGGATTTCACCGGCCTGGCGGTGTTATTCAGCGAGGGAGCAGAGGGGAAAGCTAGAGGGGGTCACGGGCTATTTATAGGTGTGGCCGGGGCATCGAAATGGGCAGGCATTGATGCATATTGAAGAGGGGGAGGGAGTTACTACGGTGGAAATGGTCACCGACATGATCTTCGGACGGAGGAGGAAGAAGGTGACGATCTGACCGGTGGGTCCGGCCTGTCAGCGGGGAGAGAGAGGAAGCTGGATACCGCTTCGGGTTTTAATCCCGGGTGGGCCGTGGGCCTCCTTCAGTCCTGGGATGGAATGGTTCCCGGGGTCCATTTTATATTTTTATTTTCTTTTCTTCTTTTCTTTTTCTGTTTTTCTTATTTCCTTCATAATTTTTGCCAATTTGGTTCAAATTGCTTCAAACCAACTTTGTAAAGTTTCTAAAATTGAAAACAACATTCTAGAACAGTAACAACCATGTTTTCATAAATAAAACTAATTTCCAAATAAAACTCTATAATTTAGCCAAAGGGCTTATTTGCATAAACCAAAGTAGAAATAGGATTTTAAAATAATCCTTTTAAATTCAGAGAAATAAAGTTTACAAAAATAGTTTTTGAAATATATTTTTCAAACATTCCTTTGGCATAGACAACTTCATAAATCATTTTGTAAGACATTTCTTTTGCAAGCAAGCTTGCATAGGTTTGAATAAAGGATGGAAAGTAGTATTTTGATACTTGATTCTTCTCAAAGAAGTTCTTTAAGAGATATAATAGAAAGTTTAAAATAGTTTTCTAATAAAGCTTTCAAATAGACTCAAAAAGTTTTAAATCTTTGTGAAATTCCAATCATCTCAAGCAAAACAAAAGCAAAAAATTTCCCCCAAAATTTGATAAAATCTTGGGATGTTACAGACACCTTCAAGTTTAAAAGGGCGACTAGATACAAGTAATTTAAGATCAAGTCAAACCAATATCATGAATCAATCAATGAAAACTTTGGGATAATGCATATTATACTCAGAATGACAACTATTCTCTCTTAGATGGTGCATAAAGATAGAAGGTGGAGAATCAACATAAAAAGTAAAAGAAAGGCCCTTCATGGAGGGAAGCAGTGATTAAACATGTGCTAGAACTTTTCATTTGTAAAACAGAGATAAAAATTGAGTTTTGAGAGGTGGTTGTTTCATGTCAACGACTGACAATGGGGTCTTACTATCTTCCATAATAAACAAGTGAGAGTGGTTCCGAGTTCTTTGAAAATTTGGCACATTGGTGCTCTTTTATAAAGCTTTGGCACTCCTCCCCACCTTTTTTCCTTTCTCAAACCATGGCTAACCTATTCCATCGGGTGCCCACCAACATTCACATACCATGGAGGAGCGCCTTTTTTTCTTTTTTAATTAGAATTAGATTGCAATGGTCTGACCAGCTCTCATGCAAAATTAATGACGAGCATATGAAGCTGCCTAGTCGAGGGGTACTTAATTTAATATGGAAGATAGCAATTCCAACCACTATGTCCCCATGAGCTAAAAACAGTGGCACAAAATGAGAAGTAGTTAAAAGTTTTGAAAGGTAGCACATGAAAATTTACTTGGAATGGCTTGCAAATACCATGCATAGGAATTTATAGTAGACGCATTGGAACAACTTGGTTTTTTGGAGTTGGATGCACGAGTAGAGCTCATACTCAGTACAAAATGAGGGCTAGCAAAAGACTGGGAGCGACCAACTAAGAGAGCAATAATGACCATAATCATGCAGAACGACAAAGCAACATTAAAAGAAGCATAAGATGGCATCAAAAGTCAAAAACTAAATGATCATAGAGGCTTATGGCAACTTTGTATGAGTCTAACATGTGTGAGTGATGTCTACGCACGTGTCTGTTCTTGTAGACAGTGTTGGGCCTCCAAGGGCAGAGGTTTGTAGAGCAGCAGTAAGTTTCCCTTAAGTGATCACCCAAGGTTTATCGAACTCAGAGAGGAAGAGGTCAAAGCTATCCCTCTCAAACAACCCTGCAATTATGATACAGAAAGTCTCTTGTGTCCCCAACACACCCAATACACTTGTCAGATGTATAGGTGCATTAGTTCGGCGAAGAGATAGTGAAATACAAGTAGTAGTGATGATTATAAGTAGTAAATGCAATCTAAAATAGAAATGGCAGCAAGCAAACATGTAACAAAACAGGAAGTAAACGGTGTGCAAAGCTTGGAAACAAGGCCTAGGGATCATACTTTCACTAGGGGACACACTCCCAACAAATATAACATAATTGAACCAATAAATACTATCATCAATATGCAACTCAAAACAATTCTCCAATGGAAAACGAACACTAATCATGCGTAGGGCTACAAAGCACTCCTCAAAGTCCGTATGTACCCAAACTAGATTGTCCCACACTATCACCATGAACGCACTAGATGGTTCCAATAAACACTAACAATTCATAGAGACATTAACCAAAAAGATACACATGATGCACACACTAGTCACCTTTACACCATGATACGAGGTATCTCCGAAGAGTATAATAATAAAGCATAGGAGTAGCATAATATCTAAATAATAACATCTACCAATTCAATTAGATACAAAGCTCACGATCATATAAAGATCACATCATGGGAGAGAGAGGTGAACCACATAGCTATCGGTAGAGCCCTCAGCCCCGGGGGAGAACTGCTCCCTCCTCATCATAGGAGACAGCAAGGTTGATGGAGATGGCGGTGAGGTCGATGAAGACAGTGGAGATGGTGATGGAGACCGATGGAGATAGCTCCGGGGGCACTTCCCCATCCTGGCAGGGTGCCGAAATAGAGATTTTGTCCCCCAAAATTTGTCTTCGATGGCGGCGGCATTGTGGAACTGTTCTAGGAAAAATGCCAACTCTCCTAGGGTTTTTTGTCCGAGGCTTTATATAGGCAAAGGGGCATCATCAGAGGGCTGCCAGGGCGCCCTCACAATGGGTGGGCATGGCCAGGGGCTGGGCCGCGCCCCCCTGTTGTGTGGGCATCCTCTGGCACCCCTTCGGATCTCTTTCGGTCTTTGGTACTCTTCTAGGAAAAATAAGACTTCTAGAACTTGTTTCGTCCAATTCTGAGAATATTTCCTGTGTAGCTTTTCTGAAACACAAAAATAGCAGAAAATAGGGAACTGGCACTGTGGCATCTTGTCAATAGGTTAGTTCCAGAAATCGCATAAAAACGCCACGAAGTGTAACGAAACACAAGGCAAATGGTGTAAAAACAAGCATGGAGCATCAAAAATTATAGATATGTTTGAGACGTATCAGCATCCCCAAGCTTAACTCCTGCTCGTCCTCGAGTAGGTAAGTGATAACAAAAGAATAATTTTTGAGGTGACATGCACCTACACAATCTTGATCATCTAAGTAAGCATTGAGTGCTGGGATCAAAAGAACTTAAAACATGGGCATGAAAGACATAATCTTGATAATAGAAACTTAGCAACCATGTTATAACATGAAGAAGAACACAAACGAAAGATCATGAATAATAAAACAATGAAAGTCAAGTGTGTGTTCAAATCATATGGAAAAACATAGTAAATGGTTTTTAGCTTGTCCTTCATGGAGAGCAAAACATAAATGCATAGGACACCTTCAAGTTTAAGAGGGCGACTAGATACAAATAATTTAAGAACAAGTGAAACCATAGTCATGAATCAATCAATGAAAACTTTGGGACAATGCACATTATACTCAGAATGACAACTATGCTCTCTTAGACGGTGCATAAAGATAGAAGGTGGAGACTCAACATAAAAGTAAAAGAAAGGCCCTTCGCAGAGGGAAGCAGTGATTAAACATGTGCTAGATCTTTTCATTTGTAAAACAGAGAGATAAAAACTGGATTTCGAGAGGTGGTTGTCTTTGTCAACGACTGGCAATGGGGTTCTTACTATCTTCCATACAAAAATGAAGCAAGTTTTTGAGAGAGAGATTGGCACTTTTGTGCTCTTTTATAAAGCTTGGCACTCTCCACCTTTTTTCCTTTCTCAAACCATGGCTAACCGATTCCATTGGGTGCCCACCAACATTCACATACCATGGAGGAGTGCCTTTTTCCTTTCTTTTCTTTTTTTCTCTTTTTTTTTCTTTTTGGAATAAGAAAATATGGAAGATAGCAAATCCGACCACTACGTCCCCATGAGCTGAAAACAGTGTCACAAAATGAGAAGTGTTTTGAAGGTTTTTTAAAAGGTAGCACATGAAAATTTACTTGGAATGGCTTACAAATACCATGCATAGGAATTTATAGTGGACACAATGGCAAACTTGGTTTTTGGGAGTTGGATGCACGAGTAGAGCTCATACTCAGTACAAAATGAGGGGTAGCAAAAGACTGGGAGCGACCAACTAAGAAAGCAATAACGTCCATAATCATGCATAGCGACAAAACATCATTGAAAGAAGCATAAAGTGGTATCACAAGTCAAAAACCAAATGATGATAGAGGCTATAGGTGACTTATTTTGTAGTCAACATGGTGTAAGCATGTGCCAAGTCAACCCAAATAAAGCATCAAAGGTGAAAACCAAATTAATGCTTCCAAATAATAAAAACAATGCACGATTTTTTCAAAGGCTCATTAAGCAATCTCAGTCATTTGAGACAAGTCATGCCACAACAAAAATCACTAAGCATACTATCAAAATGCAATCAAGCATGGCATGCAAAAGTCTAAGACGTAGACTAAACAAGCTCCTTTTTGTACCACTTTTTTTGCATGAAACTTTTTCTCTTTTTCAACACCATTCAAACCTTTTTGAGGAAACTCTTTTGAGGAAAACCAACATATACCAGAGGTCCAAATACACCTTGATGCAAAGATAAAACAAGATCTGAACAAAAATCAAGGCAAAAAATGCAAGCTAAATGATACGTCTCCAACGTATCTATAATTTTTGATGCTCCATGCTTGTTTTTACACCATTTGCCTACTGTTTCGTTACACTTCGTGGCACTTTTATGCATTTTCCAGAACTAACCTACTAACAAGTCGCCACAGTGCCAGTACCCTATTTTCTGCTGTTTTTGTGTTTCAGAAGTGCTACACAGGAAATATTCTCGGAATTGGACGAAACAAGTTCCTAAAGTCTTATTTTTTCCGGAAGCTTCCAGGGATCCGAAGAGGAGTTGGAGGGGGGCCACAAGGGCCCCACACACCAGGGTGGCATGGCCTAGCCCCTGGCCGTGCCCCCTATGTGTGAGGGTGCCTCGGGCCACCTCTAACGATGCCCCTTCACCTATAAAGACCCCCCGATGAAAAAAACCTAAGTACCCGATCACTTTTCTAGAACACATCGTGATCCGCTGCCGCCATCGACCCAAAGATCGGGAGGGTCTAGAAGCTCTTCCTGGCACCCTGCCAGAGAGGGAAATTGCCACCGGAGGTCTTCTTCATCACCATGTGCTGGCACGTGGGTGACGGCACCAGAAGATTCCTTGTGCATGGTGAATGACCAGCCAGTTGGGAACCCCAAGAGGAAGGTGTGATGAGTATAGCAGCAGATTTTCCCTGAGTTAAGAAACCAAGGTTTTATCGATCAGGAGAAAAGTAGACAATATGACTGAAGGTGATGCTTGCTAGTTTGCGATAGCTTCAGACAATTTATATATGGCGCCTCATCCAAGCTTTGCTTGCTAGCTGCAATGCGGAACCTGCACACAACACAACCAAGTACTTTGTTCCCAACTTGCGTTGAGGTTGTCAATCTCACCGGTTTGCTTGAAACAAAGGTTATGAGCATATCGAGTGGAAAATAGTAGAAGTATGCGAGTAAAGTAAACAGTGCGAGTAAAGTAAATAAGTGATAGCAATATGATGGAAATAGGACTGGGGTCCACAGTTCACTAGTGGTGTCTCTCCAAAAGATAAATAACACATGCTGGGTAAACAAATTACAGTTGGGCAATTGATAGAATAAAGATAAACGTGATATGTCAAGAAGATCACTATGAGATTTACTCTGGGCATTACAACAAAATACATAGACCGCCATCCAACTGCATCTATGACTAATAATCCACTTGTGGCAAATCAATCTGATAACTCCACAAGTATTAAGTTGCGAACAAGAGATAATTGCATTAAGCAAAGTGTGTAATGTAAACAAAGCATATGCCCTTGAGCATATGAATGTTGTTTTCTCCCTAGTAGCAACAGCACATCTACAACCTTAGAGGTTTCTGTCACTCCCCCAGGTTAAATAGAGGCATGAACCCACTATCGAGCATAAATACCCCCTCTTGGAGTCACTAGCAACTACTCGGCCAAGATAGCTACTAACAACGGAGAGCATGCAAGATCATAAACAACATAGAGATAACAAAAGATATATTTCATTATAGCAACTCAATCATAACACCAATATTCATCGGATCCCAACAAACCAAACATGTAGAATTACATAACGTTGATCTCAATCATGTAGGGCAGCTCATGAGATCTAAACATGAAGCACATGGTGGAGAAGACAACCATCTAGCTACTGCTATGGACCCATAGTCCAAGGTAGACTACTCACTCATCGCTCCGGAGGCAAGCATGGCGATGAAGAAGACCTCTGATGGTGATTCCCCTCTCTGGCAGGGTGCCGAGAAGAGCTTCTGGACCCTCCCGATCTTCGGGTCGATGGCGGCGGCGGATCGCGATGTGTTCTAGAAAATTGATCGGGTACTTAGGTTTTTTCCATAGATGGGTCTTTATAGGTGAAGGGGTGATGTCAGGAGTGGAGCCAGGTGGTCTCATGCCTGGCTGGCGCAGCCCAGGCCCTGGCCACGCCGGACTGGCATGTGGGGCCCCTGTGGCTCCCCTCCTACTCTCCTTTGGATCTCTGGAAGCTTCTGGGTAAAATAAGACTTTAGGAACTTGTTTCATCCAATTCCAAGAATATTTCCTGTGTATCACTTCTAAAATACAAAAACAGCAGAAAATAGGGAACAGGCACTGTGGCGACTTGTTAATAGGTTAGTTCCAGAAAATGCATAAAAGTGCCACTAAGTATAACGAAACATTGGGCAAATGGTGTAAAAACAAGCAAGGAGCATCAAAAATTATAGATATGTTTGAGACGTATCAAGCATCCCCAAGCTTAACTCCTACTCTTCCTCGAGTAGGTAAGTGATAACAAAAGAATAATTTTTGAGGTGACATGCACCTACACAATCTTGATCATATATGTAAGCAATTGTGAGCTGGGATCATAAGAACTTAAAACATGGGCATGAAAGTTATAATCTTGACAATAAGAACTTAGCAACCATGTTGTAAACATGCAAATGAACACAAACAAAAGATCATGAAAATGAAACAATGAAAGTCAAACATGTGTTCAAATCATAAGGAAAAACATACAAATGGTGTTCAGCTTGTCCTTCAAAGAGAGCAAAACATAAATGCATAGGACACCTTCCAGTTTAAGAGGGCGACTAGATACAAATAATTTAAGAACAAGTGAAACCAACAATATGAATCAATCAATGAAAACTTTGGGACAATGCACATTATACTAAGAATGACAACTATGCTCTCTTAATGGTGCATAAAGAAAGAAGGTGGTGACTCAACATAAAAGTAGAAGAAAGGCCCTTCGCAGAGGGAAGCAGTGATTGCAAGTTTTATAACCTTCAAAAATTATGGTACTTACCAGCTTTGAGCTCTCATTGCCCCCATCATAAGCATCTTGAATGGTTAAAGTTAATGCGAGAACAATTATGATGCATATGCTTGAAAAATCATAAGTTGAAAACCTCGTGTCCCATGAATACGAGTACCCAAACCTCATGCTACTTTACTTAGAGTCCCAAGCAAGGCTCTTGTCATTGTAAATATATGCATATCATTGAGAACCGCCAATGGGGTACCTCCGTGCCCGATGACATGGAATAAGCTAACATCAAAATGACAGGACAAGCAGACAATGAACACCTCGACATCTCTTTTATTTGCCATTTGTTTAGCTTTTTATTGTGAGATGCATCGTCGAATGTCCACCATGGGTATGCTGCAAATTTTCACCATGAATTATGCATGGCTTAGATTAGTGGCCCGGTGTTTTCCTAACACATATACAAACTCCATGATCCCCACAAGATTCCCAATTCATTTCACACCGCGGGCATCCATAAACAAAAGATCACGATATCAACTCAAATAAGAAGTGCAATGTTGAAAGCTTGCCCATGACTGCATGGCTGGGCTAGTCTCCAACTTACAACTTGCAAGCATAACAACTCAACATAAGAGACCACAATGTCAAATTTTTAAGAACAGGAAAACGTAAAGTGTGCCTTCCAGTTCGTGAGAGCTTTACTGACCAAATTTCGCATAACACTGGTAAGAGTTTAATTTGAAGAGAAAATAAAAGCAAGTCAAATTTACTTGGAATAGCAAATTGCTAGTAGGTATGTATGGTGGACACTTTGGAAAACTTTGGCTTTTAGGAGTTGGATGCACGAGTAGAGCTCATACTCAGTACAAGGCGAGGGCTAGCAAAAGACTGGGAGCGACCAACTAAGAGAGCAATAATGGCCATAATCATGCAAAGTGACAAAGCGACATTAAAAGAAGCATAAGATGGCATCAAAAGTCAAAAACTAAATGATCATAAAGGCTATTGGCGACTTTGTAAGAGTCTAACATGTGTGAGCATGCGCCAAGTCAACCCAAATAAAGCATCAAGTAGAAAACCAAAATAATGCTTCCAAATAATTAAAACAACGCATGATTTTTTCAAAGGCTCATTATGCAATCTCAGTTATTTGGGACAAGTAATGCTACAGCAAAACCACTAAGCATACTATCAAGAAGACATCAAGCATGACATGAAAAAGCCTAAGCCGCAGTCTACACAAGCTCCTTCTTGTACCACTATTTTGCATAAAGCTTTTTCTCTTTTCCAACACCATTTGAAATTTTTATAGACACCTCTTTTGATGAAAACCAATAAAGATCAGAGGCAAAAATACACCTTGATGAAAGGATATGACAAGGTCTAAATGCAAATCAAGGCAAAAATGAAAACCAAAAGCAGTAGCGGAAAAAGAAGAACACTCGATGAACGATAAGAGTGAAAACTAGAGCGTTCTTTGCAAATGAAAATGAGAACAACTTCTCCAAAAGAAAATTGTTGGGGTCCAACCATTTATTGCAGCAAACAAAACTAAACTAACTAAGAAAACTAAAATAACTGATGCTCCAAGAAAAACACATATTGCATGAAGCAATAAAAATATAGTGTTTTGAAAGGTGACCTGATTTTTGCCGATGAAGAAGGGGTGCCTCGGGGGCATCCCCAAGCTTTGACGCTTGTACTTCTTGGATATTTCTTGGGGTGATGCATTGGGCATCCCTAAGCTTGACCTTTTGTCTATTCTTCAACTCATCTCATCATTCTCCAATCCCTACACTTGAAAACTTCCTTCATACAAAACTAAACACAAATCTATTAGCAACATTAGTGTAGCATAACATATAATCAACCTCTTTTTGCTTCAGGTTTCAACCCAAAACCACCACATATAAAGCATATACTACTGTAGCAAATTCCACAAGAGTTCCATGATCAAAAGAACTCGCAAAGAAAGCGATAAAATGTCAAAAACAAATATTAGCTGAAATCTGTCAAAATAGAATAGCTGACAAAGGTCGAATTTTTGAGGGGTTTTCTGTTGCTCAAATCAAAAAGTGTTCAACTAATGAAATTTTGGATATACCTGGGGCATATGCACAAGAAATCACAGGTCCAAAATATATACAGAGAATTAATATGAATTTTTACGGTGCAGCACCGAAAATAGTTTCAGGACAGCAACATCCCCAAATCTTTACCTCACTCAAATTAGAGGCTTCTCTTGGCACAAAAATGAAATAAAAAAGATAAGGAGCAGTCATTACAATAGTAATGACTTCCAAGACTCAAATAAAAGAAAAAGTACTAAAAATAAAACATTGGGTTCTCTCCCAAGAGTGCTTTTCTTTAACGCCTTTGAGCTAGGCGCGGTAATTTGAGAAGATGCTCACATAAGAAATATGAATGGAAGCCTAAAAAGAGCATCAAGGAACAAATATAAAACACATTTAAGTCTAACCCACTTCCTATGCATAGGAATCTTATAAGAAAATAAATCAAAGAAGCACATAGTCACAAGGATGGGTAGATAAAACAAGAGCAACTTTGGAACTTTCAATATAAAGAGAGGTGTTTTAGTAACATGAGAATTCCAGCAACCATATTTTCCTCTCTCATAATAATTTTCAGTAGCATCATGAACAAACTCAACAATATAAATATCACACTCACCCTCCTTTGTTAAGCATGTAGAGCAATCAAATAAGGTATTAGTTAAAGAGTTACTCTTATTGGGAGGTAGACATGGGTAGCTCCATTCTTCCTCCTCTTGATCATCACTCTCCTCCTCTTTTTCATCCAACGAGCTTCCAGTTTCAGCAATTTCTTCTTCCATAGGCTCCTTCAAGGCATTAATCTCTTCTGTTGGAGAGCATCTATTAAGATATTTAAGAATATAGCCATTTTCTTCCTTGTAATTATCAAAGCAGAATGTAAGTATATCATAAACCTCATATTTATAAGGTGCATCATCAATATTTTCAAGCAAATAAGCAAGTTTGAATGCACCCTTCCAAGCAATAAATTCTTCAATTTGTTCCACATCATAAAAGTCATAATTTCCATTAATATAAGAAGATATGGTAACATCATCATTATACTCACATTGAAAAGGGAGGTGTTTATACCTCCTACAGCAACAAGGTCTATCAAAGCAATAAGTAACATTATAAGTAGAGCACACATTTCTAGCAATGATATACAATCTATTGATTTGTTCCCATAAGTGTTTCCCTTTTTGTGACAAGTGGTGTTTCTCATAATAATTTTGCTGCTCTTTCGTGAACCCACCTTGCTAAAAAGATTTAGTTTCTAATAAACCAACCATTGATAGAAAGCATGATAAAGCAAGACAAGTAAAAACAACTACCAAGGATTCTAATTTTTTTTTTGGGTTTTTGATATAAAATGATGCAGGTAAAATAAATAAAGTAAAGCAAAACAATGACAAAGTAAAGGATGTGAGTGCGAAAACTCCCCTTGTAGAGGTCTTCCACTCTTCCCCGGCAACGGCGCCAGAAAATAGGCTGCTGGCGCATGGGTGATGGCACCAGAAGATTCCTTGTGCGTGGTGAATGACCAGCAAGTTGCGAAACCCAAGAGGAAGGTGTGATGAGTATAGTAGCAGATTTTCCCTCAATTAAGAAACCAAGGTTTTATCGATCAGGAGAAAAGCAGACAATACGACTGAAGGTGATGCTTGCTAGTTTGCGACAGCTTCAGAAAATTTATATATGACGCCTCATCCAAGCTTTGCTTGCTAGCTACAACGCAGAACCTGCACACAACACAACCAAGTACTTTGTTCCCAACTTGCGATGAGGTTGTCAATCTCACCGGTTTGCTTGAAACAAAGGTTATGAGCGTATCGAGTGGAAAACAGTAGAAGTATGCGAGTAAAGTAAACAGTGTGAGTAAAGTAAACAAGTGATAGCAATATGATGGAAATAGGACCGGGGTCCACAGTTCACTAGTGGTGTCTCTCCAAAAGATAAATAACACATGCTGGGTAAACAAATTACAGTTGGGCAATTGATAGAATAAAGATAAACATGATATGTCAAGAAGATCACTATGAGATTTACTCTGGGCATTACAACAAAATACATAGACCGCCATCCAACTGCATCTATGACTAATAATCCACTTGTGGTGAATCAATCCGAGAACTCCACAAGTATTAAGTTGCGAACAACAGATAATTGCATTAAGCAAAGTGTGTAATATAAACAAAGCATATACCCTTGAGCATATGAATGTTGTTTTCTCCCTAGTATCAACAACACATCTACAACCTTAGAGGTTTCTGTCACTCCCCCAGGTTAAATAGAAGCATGAACCCACTATCGAGCATAAATACCCCCTCTTAGAGTCACTAGCAACTACTCAGCCAAGATAGCTACTAACAACGGAGAGCATGCAAGATCATAAACAACATAGAGATAACAAAAGATATATTTCAGTATAGCAACTCAATCATAACACCAATATTCATCAGATCCCAACAAACCAAACATGTAGAATTACATAACGTTGATCTCAATCATGTAGGGCAGCTCATGAGATCTAAACATGAAGCACATGGTGGAGAAGACAACCATCTAGCTACTGCTATGGACCCATAGTCCAAGGTAGACTACTCACTCATCGCTCTGAAGGCAAGCATGGCGATGAAGAAGACCTCCGGTGGTGATTCCCCTCTCCAGCAGGGTGCCGGGAAGAGCTTCTGGATCCTCCCGATCTTCGGGTCGATGGCGGCGGTGGATCGTGATGTGTTCTAGAAAATTGATCGGGTACTTAGGTTTTTTCCATCGGGGGGTCTTTATAGGTGAAGGGGCGATGTCAGGAGTGGAGCTAGGTGGCCTCACGCCTGGCTGGCATGGCCCAGGCCCTGTCCACACTGGCCTAGTGTGTGGGGCCCCTGTGGCTCCCCTCCCACTCTCCTTCAGATCTCTAGAAGCTTCTGGGTAAAATAAGACTTTAGGAACTTGTTTCATCCAATTCCGAGAATATTTCCTGTGTATCACTTCTGAAACACAAAAACAGTAGAAAATAGGGAACTGGCACTGTGGCGACTTATTAATAGGTTAGTTCTAGAAAATGCATAAAAGTGCCACTAAGTGTAACAAAACATTGGGAAAATGGTGTAAAAACAAGCATGGGGCATCAAAAATTATAGATACATTTGAGATGTATCACCATGCTTGCCTCCGGAGCGATGAGTGAGTAGTCTACCTTGGACTATGGGTCCATAGCAGTAGCTAGATGGTTGTCTCCTCCACAATGTGCTTCATGTTTAGATCTCATGAGCTGCCCTACATGATTGAGATCACCGTTATGTAATTCTACATGTTTGGTTTGTTGGGATCCGATGAATATTGGTTTATGATTGAGTTGCTATACTGAAATATATCTTATGTTATCTCTATGTTATTTATGATCTTGCATGCTCTCCGTTGTTAGTAGCTATCTTGGCCGAGTAGTTGCTAGTGACTCCAAGAGGGGGTATTTATGCTCGATAGTGGATTCATGTCTCTATTTAACCTGGGGGAGTGACAGAAACCTCTAAGGTTGTAGATGTGGTGTTGCTACTAGGGAGAAAAGAACATTCATATGCTCAAGGGAATATGCTTTGTTTACATTACACACTTTGCTTAATGCAATTATCTGTTGTTCGCAACTTAATACTCATGGGGTGTTCGGATGATATCCCCGGGAGTGTATTATTAGTCATAGATGCAGTTGGATGGCGGTCTATGTATTTTGTTGTAATGCCCAGAGTAAATTGCATAGTGATCTTCTTGACATATCATGATTATCTTTATTCTATCAATTGCTCAACTGTAATTTGTTTACCTAGCATGTGTTATTTATCTTCTGGAGAGACACCACTAGTGAACTGTGGACCCTGGTCCTATTTCCATCATATTGCTATCACCTGTTTACTTTACTCGCACTGTTTCCTTTACTCGCATACTTTCACTGCTTTGCACTCGATACGCTCATACCCTTTGTTTCAAGCAAACCGGTGAGATTGACAACCTCATCGCAAGTTGGGAACAACGTATTTGGTTGTGTTGTGTGCAGGTTCCATGTTGCTGCTAGCAAAGCAAAGCTTGGATGAGGCGCCATATATAAATTGTCCGAAGCTGTCGCAAGCTAGCAAGCATCACCTTCAGTCATTTGTTTGCTCCTCTCCTGATTGACAAACCTTGGTTTCTTAACTGAGGGAAAATCTTGCTACTATATTCATCACACCTTCCTCTTGGGGTTTCCAACAGGCTGGTCATTTACCACGCATCAAGCTCTTTTTTGGCACCGTTGCCAGGGAGGAAGTAGAAGACCTCTGCAAGGGGAGTTTTTTGCACGCACATCCTTTACTTTGTTTTAAGTTTTGCTTTACTTTATTTATTTTACCTGCATTGTTTTATCAAAAACCCAGAAAAATTGAATCCTTGGTAATTGTTTTTACTTGTCTGCTTTTAGTTTGCTGAAATGGCTACTCCTAAAAACACCAAGTTGTGTGACTTTACTAGCACGAACAATAGTGATTTTATCTGTACTCCTATTGCGCCACCTGCTCCTGCTGCAAACTTTTATAAAATTAAGCCTACTTTATTGAACCTTGTTATGAAAGAGCAATTTTCTGGTGCTAGTACTGATGATGCTGTAGCTCATCTCAACAATTTTGTTGAGCTATGTGAGATGCAAAAGTATAAGAATGTTGAAAGTGATATTATTAAGCTTAAGTTGTTTCCATTTTCTTTGAGAGGAAAAGCTAAGAATTGTTTGCTGTCTTTGACTAAGAATAGTATTGATTCATGGGCTAAGTGTAAGGATGCTTTTATTGGTAGATACTATCCTCCTGCTAAGATTATATCTCTGCATAGCAATATTATGAAGTTTAGTCAATTTGATAATGAACATGTTGCTCAAGTGTGGGAAAGAATGAAATCTATGATAAAGAATTGCCCCACTCATGGACTGACTACTTGGATGATTGTCCAAACTTTTTATGCATGACTAAATTTTTCTTTAAGGAACCTACTTGATTCAGCAGCTGGAGGCACTTTTATGTCCCTTACCTTGGGCACTGCAACAAAGCTACTTGACAACATGATGGTAAATTATTCCAAATGGCACACCGAGAGAGCTCCACAAGGTAAGAAGGTAAATTCTGTTGAGGAAACCTCTTCCTTGAGTGATAAGATTGATACCATTATGGCTATGCTTGCTAATGATAGGACTCATGTTGATCCTAATAATGTTCCTTTAACCTCTTTGGTTGCTCAAGAAGAGCATGTTGATGTGAATTTTATTAGAAATAATAATTTTAACAACAATGCTTATAGGAACAATTTTGCTAGTAACAATTGTAGGCCATATCCTTCTACTAATGGTAATGGTAATCCTTATGGTAATTCCTCCAACAACACTAGGGCCACGCCCTCTGAACTTGAAGTCATGCTCAAAGACTTCATGGTAAAACAAACTGCTTTTAACAAGTTTGTTGAGGAAAAGTTAGGCAAAATTGATATTCTTCCTTCTAAAGTTGATAGCCTTGCTCATGATGTTGATCTTCTAAAATTAAAAGTGTTGCCTAATGATGTGAAAGAGAACAATCTTTTTGCTACTACTAATGCTATTCAAGTTGGAATTGATGAAAATCTTAGATTGTTAGCAGAATTGCATGCTAGATGGGAAAGAGTGGATGAGATTGCTAGGAATATGAAAGTTTGTACTATTACTACCTCTAATGATGTTGTTTCTAATGCTAGCAATCCTCTTACTTTGATTGGTGTAGAGAAAACTCCCACTCCTTGTGTTAAAAAGCCTAAAATTGCCAAAACTTTTTCTCAAAAGAGTGCTAAAATTTTTCAGAGTGTAGGAGATGATAGCTCTACTTCTTTTAATGATTTTGATGTTGATGGCTGATACATCTCCAATGTATCCATAATTTTTGATGCTCCATGCTTATTTTTACACCATTTGCCTAATGTTTTGTTACACTTCGTGGCACTTTTATGCGATTTCTGGAACTAACCTATTGACAAGATGCCACAGTGCCAGTTCCCTGTTTTCTGTTGTTTTTGTGTTTCAGAAAAGCTACACAAGAAATATTCTTAGAATTGGACGAACCAAGTTCCCGAAGTCTTATTTTTCCCGGAAGCTTCCCGAAGACCGAAAGAGAGCCGGAGGGGGGCCAGAGGCCGCCCTCACATGTAGGGGGCGCGGCCCAGCCCCTGGCCACGCCCACCTGGTGTGAGGAGCCCCTGGCTGCCCCTGACGATGCCCCTTCACCTATAAGAAGCCTCGGGATGGAAAACCCTAGGGGAGTCAGCAATTTTCCAGAAACAGTTCGGCAGCTCTGCCACCGCCGTCGATGAATTTTGGGGGACAGAAGTCTCTGTTCCAGCACCCTGCCCAGACGGGGAAGTGCCCCCAGAGCCATCTCCATCGGTCTCCGTTGCCGTCTCCATCGTCTCCATCGACCTCACCACCATCTTCATCAACCTTGCTGTCTCCTATGATGAGGAGGGAGTAGTTCATCCCCCGG
Source organism: Dactylis glomerata (assembly GCA_007115705.1). Taxonomy (NCBI): domain Eukaryota; kingdom Viridiplantae; phylum Streptophyta; class Magnoliopsida; order Poales; family Poaceae; genus Dactylis; species Dactylis glomerata. The sequence continues at coordinate 528,835 of QXEO01000502.1, forward strand.
GCTGAGGGCTCTACCGGTAGCTATGTGGTTCACCTCTCTCTCCCATGATGTAATCTTTATATGATCGTGAGCTTTGTATCATGTTGAATAAGTAGATGTTACTCTTCTTCATTATGTGTACTCTAGTGTGTTATTAAAGTAATCTATTCCTCCTGCCATGGTATAACGGTGATAGTGCGTGCATCATGGTGGTACTTGTTCTAGGCTACGATTGTGATCTCTTATGGATTATGAGAATAATTATCACTATGATAGTATTGAACTGATCTATTCCTCCTTTCATGGTGTAATGTTGACAGTGTGTGCACCGTTCGTAGCCCTACACAATGATTAGTGTTATTCAATAGGAGAGTAATTCAGAGTACCATAGTGAAGAGAAGTTATTTATTTGTTCAATTATGTTATATTTGTTGGGAGTGTGTCCACTAGTGAAAGTATGATCCCTAGGCCTTGTTTCCAAGCTTTGCACACCATTTACTTGCTGTTTTGTTACGTGTTTGCTTGCTACCATTTTTATTTCATATTGCATTTACTACTTATAATTATCTATACCACTTGTATTTCACTATCTCTTTGCCGAACTAGTGCACCTATACATCTGACAAATGTATTGGGTGTGTTGGGGACACAAGAGACTTTCTGTATCATAATTGCAGGGTTGTTTGAGAGGGACAGCTTTGACCTCTTCCTCCCTGAGTTCGATAAACCTTGGGTGATCCACTTAAGGGAAACTTGCTGCTGCTCTACAAACCTCTGCACTTGGAGGCCCAACACTGTCTACAAGAACAGAAGCGTGTGTAGACATCAAGCTCTTTTCTGGCACCGTTGCCGGGGAGGTAAGGTAAAAGGTACTCGCATCCTCCTGTGTGAGTGCTCGGAGTTATTTCCTTTAGATTCTGCAATTATATCTTTTTGTTTCTTGTTTTTATTTTCACTAGTTAGGCTTAATGGAAAATAAAGAGTGCTTTAGTCTTTTTTCTGAGTTTATTTTTGATGAGAAAATTGAAAATCCTTTGGAGCTTATTTCGCATAGCAATGTTATTAGTACGAATGCTTTGAATACCATTAATGCTAATGCTATAGAAAAGTCTAAGCTTGCGGAAGTTGGTTTTGTTAAGTATGATATTTTTAGTTCCCCAGCTTTAGTGTTTGCTCTGATGATATTTTATCTCCCATATGTGATGTTTCTAATGATGCTTGTGCTCCTCATCCTTTTAAAATATCTATGAAAATTGTTGAACGTGTTATGAATAACCGCTATTCAGGAGATGGAACAGTCCCTCCGGGTGATCATTTACTCTTTATACAAGAATTATGCGAGTTGTTCAAGTGTGCAGGTATTTCATCAAGCCAAGTTAAGAGGAAGCTATTCTCTTATTCACTAAAGGGTAGAGCTGAGGAGTGGTATCAGCTGCTTAAAGATGGTCCATCTATTGCATGGGAGAAAATTGTACCTCTCTTTTATTCCAAGTTTTATCCTCCAAGTGAAATTCATAAAGATCGTAACCGGATATATAACTTTTGGCCTCATGATGAAGAAAGCATTGCCCAAGCTTGGGGAAGATTGAAGTTACTAATGCATAAATGTCCTATTCATGATCTTCCCCATAATATTGTAATTAATAATTTTTATGCAAGGCTTTCAGGATATTACAAGGACTATCTAGATGCATGCTTTGATGGGTCTTTCACAAGCAAGGATGTTGACACCAAGTGGGATCTGCTTAAAACAATTCAAAACAATATTGAAGGTTGGGATAGCGATAAAGGTAAAGGATCAGGTATGAATTACGAGTTTGATTGCATTAAGTCTTTCACTGAAACTACTAATTTTCAAGAGCTTAGTGCTAAATATGGTTTTGATCCTCAAATTATGGTTGATTGCTTTAAAGACTTTGCTTCCCATATGAATGTTCCTAAAGGAAATGGGGACGTGTATCATGAACCTTTTAAGGACACTTGCATAGAAAGTGATATTGTTCTTGATGATCGCAATAAACATGCTCAAACTTCTAAAAGTCCTATTTCCTATAAGCATGTTAATTTTTGTGGAATACATAGAGCTTGTGAACAGAGTTACAACAAGGAAGATTATTGCATCATCCACGCAAATGAAGAAACCAGTATGTGGCTCAGGGATCTAGATGAGCATGGCGAAAAGGTTTGTAAACTTTATCCTTTTCTTTGTGAATTTTGCAGTAAAAAGGGTCACTTTAATTTTCAATGCCCAATTAATTGAGTGAGTACCGCAGATTTGTATTGTGATGATAAGATTACTTTCAATCAGTATGATGAGCTTACTTTGTTTTTGAATTGTGAAGAGATATCTAGAAAGATTTTTTTGGTTGATATGAGAGATGTTGATATTAATAGTATCCTTCATGGTTGTCATCTTTATTGTGCTAAAGATTGCCTCGCAAATACTTACTTATAAGATCTTATAAAACATGATGTTTTGCCAAGCTATGACAGGACTAATAGATGTTTCGATCTTATTAATAGAGAGGAGGAATCCTCCAAAGTTTCTTCTGTTTTTCCTGTCAGCAAACCAGATTATGTGGAGAAGATGCCTTTCCCTCCTAGAGAATATGTGGAGAAGATGCCCTTCAAGTCTCTCCCTCCTAAAGGAGAAAGTAAGAAGAGTATGAAGAAGAAGAGGAGTAAGAGGCGAGAGGACACGGTATCTTCCCCTAAGCGTTATGATCCTGCTATAGATTATGATAATTCTGATTGGGATGATGTTCCTATGCCTGCTACCTATGTTAGTGATCATGATTGGGAAAAGCACTCTACTTTTGATATTGAAAATCTTTTTGGTACCAATTCTAATGTTAATAATTGTTATACCATTAGTACCATCCATGTTCCTTCTTATGATGATATGTTTGATGAGTATGCTTTGAGAAATAGCTGTCCTCTAGCTTATGATGGTCATGATGATGATTATAATATTTTCAGTTCACCTACTTTTGAGGAGAAAATTAGTTATGATTACAATATGCCTCATGTCTTTGATGATTATGGTGATGGGAATAATTATACCGTTGAATCTGCTCCTACTACTATTGTTCATGTGGGGAGTATTAATTCTTTTATGCATGTGGCTCATGATAGGGATGTTTTATGTGATAGTTATATTGTTAGTTCTATTCATGATGCTACTAAAAGTTATTATGAGAGAGGGAAACATGGTTTGATGGATCTCAACAATATTAAGTTTCCCCTCTTTATTTTGCAATTCTTGAAGTTGTACTTGTTTTGCCTTCCTATGCTTTTTGCTTTGCGCTTTTATGACTTGTCTCTTTACAAGACTATTTTTCATAGGAAGTGGCTTAGATTTAAATGTGTTCCATACTTGCTTTTTGATGCTCTCTTTTGCTTTAAGTTTTTATATAGCTCCTTTGCTTTAAGCTCTTATATGGCGCCCACATGAGCATCTTTGCAAATTACTGCACCTAGCTCAAAGGCGTTAAAGAAAAGCACTCTTGGGAGATAACCCAATGTTTTATTTCCAGTACTTTTTCTTTTATTTGAGTCTTGGAAGTTATTACTACAGTAATAACCACTCCTTATCCTTTTTATTTCGTTGTTGTGCCAAGAGAAGCCTCTAATTTGAGCAAGGTAATATTTGGGGATGTTGCTGTCCTGAAACAGTTTTTGGTGCTGCACCGTAAAAATTCGTGAAAATTCTCTATACATCTTTTGGACCTGCAATTTCTTGTGCATATGCCCCAAATTATATCCAAACTTTCATTAGTTGAACACATTTTGAGTTGAGCAACATAAAACCCTCTAAAAATTCGACCTTTGTCAGCTGTTCTATTTTGACAGATTTCTACCAATATTTGTGTTTGCCGCTTTATCGCTTTCTTTTTGAGTTCTTTTGATCACGGAACTTTTGGGGAAGTTGCTACAGTAGTATATGCTTAATATGTGGTGGTTTTAGGTTGAAACCTGAAGCAAAAAGAGGTTGATTCTATGTTATGCTTAAACTAATGTTGCTAATAGATTTGTGTTTAGTTTTGTATGAAGGAAGTTTTCAAGTGTACGGATTGGAGAATGATGAGATGAGATGAAGAATGGACAAAAGCTCAAGCTTGGGGATGCCCATGCATCACCCAAGAAATATCCAAGAAGTACAAGCGTCAAAGCTTGGGGATGCCCCCGAGGCACCCCTTCTTCATCGGCAAAAATCAGGTCACCTTTCAAAACACTATATTTTTATTGCTTCATGCACTATGCATTTTTCTTGGAGCGTCAGTTGTTTTTGTTTTCAGTTTTATTTTGCTTTGTTTGCTGCAATAAATGTTTGGATCACATCATGTGTTGGAGAGAGATATGCTCCGTTTTTCATTTGCTAAGAACACTCCATTTTTCACTCTTATCATTTCAACGAGTGTTCTCTTTTTCTGCTACTGGGTTTAGCTTGCATTTTTTGCCTTGATTTGTGTTCAGATCTTGTTATATCTTTTCATTAAGATGTATTTTTTCCTTCTAATCTATATTGGTTTTCATCAAAATAGGTGTTTATAAAAAGTTTGAATGGTGTTGGAAAAGAGAAAAAGCTTTATGCAAAAAAGTGGTACAAGAAGGAGCTTGTGTAGACTGCGGCCTAGGCTTTTGCATGTCGTGCTTGATGTAATTTTGATAGTTTGCTTAGTGGTTTTGATGTAGCATGACTTGTCTCAAATAACTGAGATTGCTTAATGAGCCTTTGAAAAAAATTATGTGTTGTTTTAATTATTTGGAAGCATTATTTTGGTTTTCTCCTTGATGCTTTATTTGGGTTGACTTGGCGCATGCTCACACATGTTAGACTCTTACAAAGTCGCCAATAGCCTCTATGATCATTTAGTTTTTGACCTTTGATGCCATCTTATGCTTCTTTTAATGTTGCATTGTCGCTTTGCATGATTATGGCCGTTATTGCTCTCTTAGTTGGTCGCTCCCAGTCTTTTGCTAGCCCTCATTTTGTACTGAGTATGAGCTCTACTCGTGCATCCAACTCCCAAAAACTAAGTTTGCCATTGTGTCCACTATAAATTCCTATAGATGGTATTTATAAGCCATTCCAAGTAAATTTTCATATGCTACCTTTCAAAAAACCTTCAAAACACTTCTCGTTTTGTGACACTGTTTTCAGCTCATGGGGACGTAGTGGTCGGATTTGCTATCTTTCATATTGTCTTATTCCAAAAAGAAAAAAAGAGAAAAAAGAAAAAAAAAGGCACTCCTCCGTGGAATGTGAATGTTGGTGGGCACCCGATGGAATTGGTTAGCCATGGTTTGAGAAAGGGAAAAAGGTGGGGAGGAGTGCCAAGCTTTATAAAAGAGCACAAAAGTGCCAATCTCTCTCTCAAAAACTTGCTTCATTTTTGTATGGAAGATAGTAAGAACCCCATTGCCAGTTGTTGTCAAAGACAACCACCTCTCAAAACTCAAGTTTTATCTCTCTGTTTTACAAATGAAAAGCTCTAGCACATGTTTAATCACTACTTCCCTCTGCGAAGGGCCTTTCTTTTACTTTTATGTTGAGTCACCACCTTCTATCTTTATACACCATTAAGAGAGCATAGTTGTCATTCTTAGTATAATGTGCATTGTCCCAAAGTTTTCATTGATTGATTCATATTGTTGGTTTCACTTGTTCTTAAATTATTTGTATCTAGTCGCCCTCCTAAACTTGAAGGTGTCCTATGCATTTATATTTTGCTCTCTATTAAGGACAAGCTGAAAACCATTTGTATGTTTTTCCTTATGATTTGACCACACATTTGAATTTCATTGTTTCATTTTCCTAATCTTTTATTTGTGTTCATTTGCATGTTTATAACATGGTTGCTAAGTTTTTATTATCAATATTATGTCTTTCATGCCCATGTTTTAAGTTCTTTTGATCCCAGCTCACAATGCTTACATATATGATCAAGATTGTGTAGGTGCATGTCACCTCAAAAATTATTTCTTTTGTTATCACTTACCGACTTGAGGACGAGTAGGAGTTAAGCTTGGGAATGCTGATACGTCTCCAACGTATCCATAATTTTTGATGCTCCATGCTTCTTTTTACACCATTTGCCTAATGTTTCGTTGCACTTCGTGGCACTTTTATGCAATTTCTGGAACTAACCTATTGACAAGATGCCACAGTGCCAGTTCCCTATTTTCTGCTGTTTTTGTGTTTCAGAAAAGCTACACAGGAAATATTCTCAGAATTGGACAAAACAAGTTCCCGAAGTCTTATTTTTCCCGGAAGCTTCCCGAAGACTGAAAGAGAGCCGGAGGGGGGCCAGAGGCTGCCCTCACATGTAGGGGGCGTGGCCCAGCCCCTGGCCGCGCCCACCTAGTGTGAGGAGCCTCTGGCTGCCCCCTGATGACGCCCCTTCGCCTATAAGAAGACTCGGGACGGAAAACCCTAGGGGAGTCAGCAATTTTCCAGAAATAGTTTGGCAGCTCCGCCGCCGCCGTCGATGAATTTCGGGGTACAGAAGTCTTTGTTCCGGCACCCTGCCAGGATGGGGAAGTGCCCCCGGAGCCATCTCCATCGGTCTCCATTGCCGTCTCCGCCGTCTCCATCGACCTCACCACCATCTTCATCAACCTTGCTGTCTCCTATGATGAGGAGGGAGTAGTTCATCCCCGGGGCTGAGGGCTCCACTGGTAGCTATGTGGTTCACCTCTCTCTCCCATGATGTGATCTTTATGTGATCATGAGCTTTGTATCATGTTAAATAAGTAGATGTTACTCTTCTTCATTATGTGTACTCTAGTGTGTTATTAAAGTAATCTATTCCTCCTGCCATGGTGTAACGGTGACAGTGCGTATATCATGGTGGTACTTGGTCTAGGCTACGATTGTGATCTCTTATGGATTATGAGAATAATTATCACTATAATAGTGTTGAAGTGATCTATCCCTCCTTTCATGGTGTAATGTTGACAGTGTGTGCACCGTGTTAGTACTTGGTCTAAGTTGCAATAATATTTGTCTTGAGTTGTGATTTGATTTGGATATCTCTATGAGTGGTATTTGTCAAGTACTTGATGAACTTTGAGGAGTGCTTCGTAGCCCTATGTAATGAGTAGAGTTATTCAATAGGAGAGTAATTCAGAGTACCATAGTAAAGAGAAGTTATTTATTTGTTCAATTATGTTATATTTGTTGGGAGTGTGTCCACTAGTGAAAGTATGATCCCTAGGCCTTATTTTCAAGCTTTGCACACCATTTACTTGCTATTTAGTTACTTGTTTGCTTGCTGCCATTTTTATTTCATATTACATTTACTACTTATAATCATCTATACCACTTGTATTTCACTATCTCTTTGCCGAACTAGTGCACCTATACATCTGACAAGTGTATTGGGTGTGTTGGGGACACAAGAGACTTTCTGTATCGTAATTGCAGGGTTGTTTGAGAGGGATAGCTTTGACCTCTTCCTCCCTGAGTTTGATAAACCTTGGGTGATCCACTTAAGGGAAACTTGCTGCTGCTCTACAAACCTCTGAACTTGGAGGCCCAACACGGTCTATAAGAACAGAAGCGTGTGTAGACATCAATGGCTGCAATATATCTGAAGTTATTTTGTTCTTGCAAAAGCTTGCTTTGACTCCCAATGCTAGTTCTTTAAATATTGCTTTTACTAAGCATATTACCAATGCTCTCATGAAAATTAGGGATGAAAAGTTGCAGCAAAAAGCTTCTGTTCCCAAGAAGTTAGAAGATGGTTGGGAACCCATCATTGATATGCATGTTAATGGTTTTGATTGCCATGCTTTATGTGATCTAGGTGCTAGTATTTCTATTATGCCTAGAAAAATTTATGACATGCTTGATTTACCACCACTTAAAAAATATTATTATGATGTTCCTATTGCTGATGTTGCTAAGAAGAAACCTTTTGGAAGGATTAATGATGTTCTTATTGTGGTTAACAATAACCTTGTTCCCGTTGATTTTCTCATTATGGACGTTGAATGCCACGCTTCATGTCCTATTATTTTGGGAAGACCTTTTCTTCGAACTGTAGGTGCCATTATTGATATGAGAGAAGGCACCATCAAATATCAATTCCCACTCAAGAAAGGTATGGAACACTTCCCTAGGAAAAAGAAAAAATTACTTTTTGACTCTATTCTTAGAGCAAATTATGAGCTTGATGCTTCATCTCTTGATGTTACTTGATTCGCAATTTTCTGCGTCTAGCTCAAAGGTGTTAAAAAAAGCACTCTTGGGTCTGGGAAGTCATTAATACTGTAATGACATCTCCTTATCCTTTTTATTTTATTGTTGTGCCAAGAGAAGCCTCTAATTTGAGTGAGGTAAAGATTTGGGGATGTTGATGTCCTGAAGCTGTTTTCGGTGCTGCACCGTAAAAATTCATATAAATTCTCTGTATATCTTTTGGACCTGCGATTTCTTGTGCATATGCCCTAGGTTATATCCAAACTTTTGTTAGTTGAACACTTTTTGATTTGAGCAACAGAAAACCCCTCAAAAATTTGACCTTTGTCAGCTGTTCTGATTTGACAGATTTCTGCCAATATTTGTTTTTGCTGCTTTATTGCTTTCTTTTGATCACGGAACTTTTGGGGAAGTTGCTACAGTAGTATATACTTTATATGTGGTGGTTTTGGGTTGAAACCTGAAGCAAAAGAGGTTGATTATATGTTATGCTACACTAATGTTGCTAATAGATTTGTGTTTAGTTTTGTATGAAGGAAGTTTTCAAGTGTAGGGATTGGAGAATGATGAGATGAGTTGAAGAACGGACAAAAGCTCAAGCTTGAGGATGCCCATGCATCACCCCAAGAAATATCCAATAAGTACAAGTGTCAAAGCTTGGGGATGCCCCCGAGGCACCCCTTCTTCATCGGCAAAAATCAGGTCACCTTTCAAAACACTATATTTTTATTGCTTCATGCACTATGTGTTTTTCTTGGAGTGTCAGTTGTTTTAGTTTTCTTAGTTAGTTTAGTTTTGTTTGCGGTAATAAATGGTTGGACCCAACAAATTTCCTTTGAAGAAGTTTCCTTGCTTTTCATTTGCTAGGAACGCTCTAGTTTTCACTCTTATAAAAAACTGAGTGTTCTTCTTTTTCTGCTACTGCTTTTGGTTTTTATTTTTGCCTTGATTTGTGTTCAGATCTTCTTATATCTTTTCATCAAGGTGTATTTTTGCCTCTGATATTTATTGGTTTTCATCAAAAGAGGTGTCTTAAAAAATTTCAAATGGTGTTGGAAAAGAGAAAAAGCTTTATGCAAAAAAGTGGTACAAGAAGGAGCTTGTGTAGACTGCGGCTTAGGCTTTTTCATGTTATGCTTGATGTCTTTTTGATAGTATGCTTAGTGGTTTTGCTGTAGCATGACTTGTCTCAAATAACTGATATTGCTTAATGAGCCTTTGGAAAAATCATGCGTTGTTTTTATCGTTTGGAAGCATTATTTTGGTTTTCTCCTTGATGCTTTATTTGGGTTAACTTGTCGCATGCTCACACATGTTAGACTCTTACAAAGTCACCAATAGCCTTTATGATCATTTAGTTTTTGACTTTTGATGCAATCTTATGCTTCTTTAATGTCGCTTTGTCGCTTTGCATGATTATGGCCATTATTGCTCTCTTAGTTGGTCGCTCCCAGTCGTTTTCTAGCCCTTTCCTTGTACTGAGTATGAGCTCTACTCGTGCATCCAACTCCTAAAAACCAAAGTTTTCCAAAGTGTCCACCATACATAGCTACTAGCAATTTGCTATTCCAAGTAAATTTGACTTGCTTTTATTTTCTCTTCAAATTAAACTCTTACCAGTGTTATGCAAAAATTGGTCAGTAAAGCTCTCACGAACTGGAAGGCACACTTTACTTTTTCTTGTTCTTAAAAATTTGACATTGTGGTCTCTTATGTTGAGTTGTTATGCTTGCAAGTTGTAAGTTGGATACTAGCCCATCCATGCTGTCATGGGGCAAGCTTTCAACATTGCACTTCTTACTTGAGTTGATATCGTGATCTTTTGTTTATGGATGCCCGCAGTGTGAAATGAATTGGGAATCTTGCGGGGATCATGGAGTTTTTTTATGTGTTAGGGAAACACCTGGGCCACCAATCTAAGCCATGCATCATTCATGATGGAAATTTGTAGCATACCCATGGTGAACATTCGATGACGCATCTCATAATAAAAAGCTAAACAAATAGTAAATAAAAGAGATGTCGAGGTGTTCATTGTCTGCTTGTCCTGTCATTTTGATGTGGGCTTGTTCCATGTCAACGGGCACAGAGGTACCCTATTGGTGGTTCTCGATGATACATATATACTTACAATGACAAAAGCCTTGCTTGGGACTCTAAGTTGAGTAGCATGAGGTTTGGGTACTCATATTCACGGGACACGAGGTTTTTGACTTATGATTTGTCAAGCATATGCATCATAATTGTTCTCGCATTAACTTTAACCATTCAAGATGCTTATGATGGGGGCAATGAGAGCTCAAAGCTGGTAAGTACCATAATTTTTGAAGGTTATAAAATTTGCAATCACTGCTTCCCTCCGCGAAGGGCCTTTCTTTTACTTTTATGTTGAGTCACCACCTTCTATCTTTATGCACCATTAAAAGAGCATAGTTGTCATTCTTAGTATAATGTGCATTGTCCTAAAGTTTTCATTGATTGATTCATATTATTGGTTTCAATTGTTCTTAAATTATTTGTATCTAGTCACCCTCTTAAACTTGAAGGTGTCCTATGCATTTATGTTTTGCTCTCTATGAAGGACAAGCTAAAAACCATTTGTATATTTTTCCTGATGATTTGAACACACGTTTGACTTTCATTGTTTCATTTTCATGATCTTTTGTTTGTGTTAATATTCATGTCATAACATGGTTGCTAAGTTTTTCTTGTCAAGATTATATTTTTCATGCCTATGTTTTAAGTTCTTATGATCCTAGCTCACAAATGCTTACATATATGATCAAGATTGTGTAGGTGCATGTCACCTCAAAAATTATTCTTTTGTTATCACTTACCTACTCAAGAACGAATAGGAGTTAAGCTTGGGGATGCTTGATACGTCTCCAACGTATCTATAATTTTTGATGCTCCATGCTTGTTTTTACACCATTTGTCTACTGTTTCGTTACACTTCGTGGCACTTTTATGCATTTTTCGGAACTAACCTACTAACAAGTCGCCACAGTGCCAGTTCCCTGTTTTCTGCTGTTTTTGTGTTTCAGAAGTGCTACATAGGAAATATTCTTGGAATTGGATGAAACAAGTTCCTGAAGTCTTATTTTTCCTGGAAGCTTCCAGAGATCCAAAGAGGAGTTGGAGGGGGGCCACGAGGGCCCCACACACCATGGCGGCGCGGCCTAGCCCCTGGTCACGCCCCCTATGTGTGAGGGTGCCTCAGGCCACCTCTGACGATGCCCCTTCGCCTATAAAGACCCCCCGATGGAAAAAACCTAAGTACCCGATCACTTTTCTAGAACACATCGCGATCCGCCGCCGCCGTCGACCCAAAGATCGGGAGGGTCCAGAAGCTCTTCCCGGCACCCTGCCAGAGAAGGGAATCGCCACCGGAGGTCTTCTTCATCGCCATGCTTGCCTCCGGAGCGATGAGTGAGTAGTCTACCTTGGACTATGGGTCCATAGTAGTAGCTAGATAGTTGTCTCCTCCACCATGTGCTTCATGTTTAGATCTCATGAGCTGCCCTAAATGATTGAGATCACCTTTATGTAATTCTACATTTTTAGTTTGTTGGGATCTAATGAATATTGGTGTTATGATTGAGTTGCTATACTAAAATATATCTTATGTTATCTCTATTTTGTTTATAATCTTGTATGCTCTCCGTTGTTAGTAGCTATCTTGGCCGAGTAGTTGCTAGTGACTCCAAGAGGGGGTATTTATGCTCGATAGTGGGTTCATGTCTCTATTTAACCTGGGGGAGTGACAGAAACCTCTAAGGTTATAGATGTGCTATTGCTACTAGGGAGAAAACAACATTCATATGCTCAAGGGCATATGCTTTGTTTACATTACACACTTTGCTTAATGCAATTATCTGTTGTTCGCAACTTAATACTCATGGGGTGTTCGGATGATATCCCCGGGATTGGATTATTAGTCATAGATGCAGTTGGATGGTGGTCGATGTATTTTGTTGTAATGCCCAGAGTAAATCGCATAGTGATCTTCTTGACATATCACATTTATCTTTATTCTATCAATTGCCCAACTGTAATTTGTTTACCCAGCATGTGTCATTTATCTTATGGACAGACACCACTAGTGAACTGTGGACCCGGGTCCTATTTCCATCATATTGCTATCACATGTTTACTTTACTCGCACTGTTTAATTTACTCGCATACTTTCACTGCTTTCCACTCGATACGCTCATACCCTTTGTTTCAAGAAAACCGGTGAGATTGACAACCTCATCGCAAGTTGGAAATAAAGTATTTGGTTGTGTTGTGTGCAGGTTCCACGTTGCTGCTAGCAAAGGAAAGCTTGGATGAGGCGCCATATATAAATTGTTCGAAGCTGTCGCAAGCTAGCAAGCATCACCTTCAGTCATTTGTTTGCTCCTCTCCTGATCGACAAACCTTGGTTTCTTAACTGAGGAAAAATCTTGCTGCTATATTCATCACACCTTCCTCTTGGGGTTCCCAACGGGCTGGTCATTTACCACACATCACTAAACACAGTAGCAGAAAAAGAGAACACTCGTTGAACAAAAAGAGTGAAAATTAGAGTGTTCTTGGCAATGAAAAACAGAGTTCATCTCCCTACAAAACAACATGATGTGATCAAACCGTTTATTGCAGAAAACAAAACAAAAGGAAAACTGAAAGCAAAACGACTGACGCTCCAAGGAAAATGCATAATGCATGAAGCAATAAAAATATAGTGTCTTGAAAGGTGACTTGATTTTTGCCGATGAAGAAAGGGGTGCCTTGGGGGCATCCCCAAGCTTTGAAACTTGTACCTCTTGGATATTTCTTGGGGTGACATGGGCATCCCCAAGCTTGAGCTTTTGTCCATTCTTCATCTCATCTCATCTCATCATTCACCAATCCCTACACTTGAAAACTTCCTTCATACAAAACTAAACACAATTCTATTAGCAAAATTAGTGTAAGCATAATAACAAATCAACCCTTTTTGCTTCAGGTTTCAACACAAAACCACCACATATAAAGCATATGCTACTGTAGCAACTTCCCCAAAAGTTCCGTGATCAAAAGAACTCAAAAATAAAGTGATAAAGCGGTAAACACAAATATTGGCAGAAATCTATCAAAACAGAACAGCTGACAAAGGTAAAATTTTTAGAGGGTTTTCTGTTGCTCAAATAAAAAAGTGTTCAACTAATGAAAGTTTGGATATAACCTAGGGCATATGCACAAGAAATCGCAGGTCCAAAATATATACAAAGAATTTTCATGAATTTTTACGGTGCAGCACTGAAAACTGTTTTAGGACAGCAACATCCCCAAATCTTACCTCACTCAAATTAGAGGCTTCTCTTGGCACAACAATGAAATAAAAAGGGTACGGAGCGGTTATTACAGTAGTAATAAATTCCAAGACTCAAATAAAAGAAAAAGTACTAAAAATAAATAATGGGTTATCTCCCAAGAGTGCCTTTCTTTAACGCCTTTGAGCTAGGCGCAGTAATTTGCAAAGATGCTCATGTGGGCGCCATATAAGAGCTTGAGGCAAAGGTGCCATATAGGAACTTAAAGCAAAAGAGAGTATCAAAAAGCAAATGTGAAAGACATTTAAATCTAAACCACTTCCTATAAAAAATAGTCTTGTAAAGAGACAAGTCTTGAAAGCGCAAAGCAAAAAGCATAGGAAGGCAAAACAAGTACAACTTCAAGAATTTCAACATAAATAGGGGAAACTCAATATTGTTAAGATCCATCAAACCATGTTTCCCTCTCTCATAATAACTTTTAGAAGCATCATGAATAAAACTAACAATATAACTATCACATAAAGCATCCCTATCATGAGCCACATGCATAAAATAATTAATACTCCCCACATGAACAATCATAGTAGGAGCAGATTCAACAGAATAATTATTCTCATCACCATAATCATCAAAAATAGGAGGCATATTGTAATCATAACTATTTTTCTCCTCAATAGTAGGTGAACTGGAAATATTATACCCATCATCATAACCATCATAAACTAGAGGTTTAGTATCATCACAAGCTAGAGAACGGCTATTTCGCAAAGCATATTCATCGAACATATCATCATAAGAAGGAACATGGATAGTACTAATAGTACAACAATTATTAACCTTAGAATTTGTACCAAAAAGATTTTCAATATCAAAAGTAGAGTGCTTTTCCCAATCATGATCACTAACATAGGTAACAGGCATGAGAACATCATCCCAATCAGAATTATCATAATCTATAGCAGGATCATAACGCTTAGGGGAAGATACCTTGTTCTCTCACCTTTTACTCCTCTTCTTCTTCTTCATACTCTTCTTACTCTCTCCTTTAGGAGGGAGAGACTTGAAGGGCATCTTCTCCACATAATCTAGTTTGCTAACAGGAACAACAGAAGAAACTTTGGAGGATTTCTCCTCTCTATTAATAAGATCGAAACATCTATTAGTCCTATCATAGCTTGGCAAAACATCATATTTTATAAGATCTTGTAAGTAAGTATTTGTAAGGCAATCTTTAGCACAATAGAGATGACAACCACGCAGGGTGCTATTAATATCAACATCTCTCATATCAACCAAAGAAATCTTTCTAGATATCTCTTCACAATTCAAAAACAAAGTAAGCTCATCATGCTGATTGAAAGTAATATTATCATCATAATACAAATTTGCGGTACTCGTTCGATTAATTGGGCATTGAAAATTAAAGTGACCCATTTTATCGCAAAGTTCACAAAGAAAAGGATAAAGCTCACAAACCCTTTCACCAAGCTCGTCTAGATCCCTGAGCCACATATTGGTTTCTTCATTCCCGTGGGTGATGCAATAATCTTCCTTATTGTGACTCTGTTCACAAGGTCTATGTATTCCACAAAAATTAACGTGCTTATAAGAAATAGGACTTTTAGAAGTTTGAGCATGTTTATTGCAATCATCAACAACAATATCACTTTCTATGCAAGTGTCCTTAAAAGGTTCATGATACATGTACCCATTTTCTTTAGGAACGTTCATATGGGAAGCAACGGCTTTAAAGCAATCAACCATAATTTGAGGATCAAAACCATATTTAGCACTAAGCTCTTAAAAATTAGCAGTTTTAGCGAAAGACTTAATGCAATCAAACTTGTAATTCATACTTGATCCTTTACCTTTGTCGCTATCCCAACCTTCAACATTGTTTTGAATTGTTTCAAGCAGATCCCACTTGGTGTCAACATCCTTGCTTGTGAAAGACCCATCAAAGCATGCATCTAGATAGTCCTTGTAATATCCTGAAAGCCTTGCATAAAAATTATTAATAACAATATTACGGGGAAGATCATGAATAGGACATTTGTGCATTAGTAACTTCAATCTTCCCCATGCTTGGGCAATGCTTTCTCCCTCATGCGGATGAAAATTATAAATGTAATTCCTATCTTTATAAACCTGACTAGAAGGATAGAATTTAGAATAAAAGACAGGTACAATTTCCTCCCAATCAATAGGTCAGCCATCCTTTAGTGTTTTATACCATTCCGTGGCTCTGCCTTTCAGTGATAAAGAGAATAGCTTCTTCTTAACTTGGTTCATTGAAATACCTGCACACTGGAACAACTTGCATAATTCATGTATAAAAAGCAAATGATCACTAGGATGGACAGTTCCATCTCCTAAATAGTAGTTATCCATAGCATGTTCAACAATCTTCGTAGGTATTTTAAAAGGACGAGGAGCACAAGCATCATTAGAAATATCACATATGGGAGATAAAATATCATCAGAGCAAACTTTCTCCACTAAAGCTGGGGAACTAAAAATATCATGCTTAACAAAACCAGCTTCCCCAAGCTTAGACTTTTCTATAGCATTAGCAATAACGGGTTCAAAGCATTCATACCAATAACATTGCTATGCAAAACAAGCTCCAAAGGTTTTTCAATTTTCTCTTTAAATCTAAACTCAGGAAAAAGACTAAAGAACTCTTTACTTTCCATTAAGCCTAACTAGTGAAAATAAAAACAAGAAACAAAAAGATATAATTACAGAATCTAAAGGAAATAACTCTAAGCACTCACCAGCAACTAAAAGACTTAGTAGCCAAAGGATGTGAGTACCTTTTACCTTACCTCCCCGGCAATAGCGCCAGAAAAGAGCTTGATGTCTACGCACGTGTCTGTTCTTGTAGACAGTGTTGGGCCTCCAAGTGCAGAGGTTTGTAGAGCAGAAGCAAGTTTCCCTTAAGTGGATCACCCAAGGTTTATCGAACTCAGGGAGGAAGAGGTTAAAGCTATCCCTCTCAAACAACCCTATAATTACGATACAGAAAGTCTCTTATATCCCCAACACACCCAATACACTTGTCAAATGTATAGGTGCACTAGTTCGGCGAAGAGATAGTGAAATACAAGTAGTAGTGATGATTATAAGTAGTAAACGCAATCTAAAATAAAAATGGTAGCAAGCAAATATATAACAAAATAGGAAGTAAACAGTGTGCAAAGCTTGGAAATAAGGCCTAGGGATTATACTTTCACTAGTGGACACACTCCCAACAAATATAACATAATTGAACCAATAGATACTATCATCAATATGCAACTCAAAACAATTCTACAAAGGAAAATGAACACTAATCATGCGTAGGGCTATGAAGCACTCCTCAAAGTCCATATGTACCCAAACTAGATTGTCCCACACTATCACCATGAACGCACTAGATGATTCCAACAAACACCAACAATTCATAGAGACATTAACCAAAAAGATACACATGATGCACACACTAGTCACCTTTACACCATGATACGAGGTATCTCCAGAGAGTATAATAATAAAGCATAGGAGTAGCATAATATCTGAATAATAACATCTACCAATTCAACTAGATACAAAGCTCACGATCACATAAAGATCACATCATGTGAGAGAGAGGTGAACCACATAGCTACCGGTAGAGCCCTCAGCCCCAGGGGAGAACTACCCTCCTCGTCATAGGAGACAACAAGGTTGATGGAGATGGCGGTGAGGTCGATGGAGACGGCGATGGAGACCGATGGAGATGGCTCTGGGGGCACTTCCCCGTCCCGGCAGGGTGTCGGAAGAGAGACTTCTGTCCCCCAAAATTTGTCTTTGACGGCGGCGGCGCTGCGGAACTGTTCTGGGAAAAACGCCGACTCTCCTAGGGTTTTTTGTCCTGAGGCTTTATATAGGCGAAGGGGCATCGTCAGGGGGCTGCCAGGGCGCCCTCACAATGGGTGGACGCGGCCAGGGGCTGGGCCGCGCCCCCCTGTTGTGTGGGTGGCCTCTGGCCCCCCATCCGGCTCTCTTTCAGTCTTCGGTACTCTTCCAGGAAAAATAAGACTTCTGGAACTTGTTTCATCCAATTTCAAGAATATTTCCTATGTAGCTTTTCTGAAACACAAAAACAACAGAAAACAGGGAACTAGCACTGTGGCATCTTGTTAATAGGTTAGTTTCAGAAATCGCATAAAAACGCCACGAAGTGTAACGAAACACAAGGCAAATGGTGTAAAAACAAGCATGGAGCATCAAAAATTATAGATACATTTGAGACGTATCAGTGAGCATGCGCCAAGTCAACCCAAATAAAACATCAAAGGAGAAAACTAAAATAATGCTTCCAAATAATTAAAACAACGCATGATTTTTTCAAAGGCTCATTAAGCAATCTCAGTCATTTGAGACAAGTCATGCTACAACAAAACCACTAAGCATGCTATCAAAAAGACAACAAGCACGACATGCAAAAGCCTAGGCCGTAGTCTACACAAGCTTATTTTTGTACCACTTTTTTGCATAAAGCTTTTTCTCTTTTCCAACACCATTCAAACTTTTTTGAAACAACTATTTTGAAAAAAACCAACATGGACCAGAGGTCAAAATACACCTTTATAAAAAGATATAACAAGATCTGAACAATAATCAAGGTAAAAAATGAAAGCTAAACACAGTTCTAGAAAAAGAGAACACTCGTTGAAACAATAAGAGTGAAAAACGGAGTGTTCTTGGCAAATGAAAAGCAAGGCAACTTCTCCAAAAGGAATTTGTTGGGGTCCAACCATTTATTGCAGCAAACAAAACTAAACAAAACTGAAAACTAAAACAACTGACGCTCCAAGAAAAATGCATAATACATGAAGCAATAAAAATATAGTGTGTTGAAAGATGACCTGATTTTTGCCGATGAAGAAGGGGTGCCTCGGGGCATCCCCAAGCTTTGATGCTTGTACCTCTGGGATATTTCTTGGGGTGACATGGGCATCCCCAAGATTGATCTTTTGTCCATTCTTCAACTTATCTCATCATTCTCCAATCCCTACACTTGAAAACTTCCTTCATACAAAACTAAACACAATTCTATTAGCAACATTAGTGTAAGCATAACAATGAATCAACCCTTTTTGCTTCAGGTTTCAACTCAAAACCACCACATATAAAGCATATACTACTGTATCAACTTCCCTAAAAGTTCCGTGATCAAAAGAACTCAAAAAGAAAGCGATCAAGCGGCAAACACAAATATTGGCAGAAATCTGTCAAAACAGAACAACTAACAAAGGTCGAATTTTTAGAGGGTTTTGTGTTGCTCAAATCAAAAAGTGTATAACTAATGAAAGTTTGGATATAACCTGGGGCATAAGCACAAGAAATCTCAGGTCCAAAAGCTATACTGAAAATTTTCACGAATTTTTACGGTGCAGCACCGAAAACTGTTTCAGGACAGAAACATCCCCAAATCTTACCTCACTCAAATTAGAGGCTTCTCTTGGCACAAAAACAAAATAAAAAAGGATAAGGAACAGTTATTACAGTAGTAATAACTTCCAAGATTCAAATAAAAGAAAAAGTACTGAAGGTAAAAACATTGGGTTATCTCCCAAGAGTGCTTTTCTTTAACACCTTTGAGCTAGGCGCAGAAAATGCAAATCAAGTAATATCGAGTGATGAAACATCAAGCTCATAATTTGCTAAAGAATAAAGTCAAAAAGCAATTTCTTTCTCTTCCTAGGGAAGTGTTCCATACCTTTCTTGAGTGTGAATTGATATTTGATAGTGCCTTCCCTCATATCAATGATGGCACCTACAGTTCGAAGAAAGGATCTTCCCAAAATAATAGGACATGAAGCATTGCATTCAACATCCATGACAAGAAAATCAACAGGAACAAGATTATTGTTAACCATAATAAGAACATCATTAATACTTCCCAAAGGTTTCTTCTTAGCAACATCAGCAATAGGAACATCATAATAACACTTTTCAAGCGGTGGTAAATCAAGCATATCATAAATTTTCTTTGGCATAATAGAAATACTAGCACCTAGATCACATAAAGCATTGCAATAAAAACCATTAACATGCATATCAATGATGGGTTCCCAACCATCTTCTAATTTCTTGGGAATAGAAGCTTTTTGCTTCAACTTTTCATTCCTAATTTTCATGAGAGCATCGGTAATATGCTTAGTAAAAGCAACATTTAAAGAACTAGCATTGGGAGTCAAGCAAGCTTTTGCAAAAACAAAATAACTTTAGATATATTGCAGCCATCAACATCAAAATCATTAAAGGAAATAGAGCTATCATCTCCCACACTCCGAAAATTTTTAGCACTCTTTTGAGAAAAAGTTTTTGCTGTTTTGGGCTTTTTAACACTAGGAGTAGGAGTTTTCTCTACACCAATCAAATTAAGAGGATTGCTAGCATTAGGAATAACATAATTAGAGGTAGTAATGGTACATACCTTCATCTTTCTAGCCATCTCATCTTCTCTTTCCCACCTGGTATGCAATTCTGCTAGCATCCTAACATTTTTATCAAATCTAACTTGGATAGCATTAGCAGTGGCAAAAGGATTGTTCTCCTTAATATCATTAGGCAACACTTTTAATTTTAGAAGTTCAACATCATGAGCAAGGCTATCAACTTTAGAAGCAAGAATATCAATTTTGCCTAACTTTTCCTCAACAGACTTGTTAAAAGCATTTTGCTTACCGATGAAGTCCTTGAGCATTACCTCAAGCTCAGAGGGCGCAGCCCTAGTATTGTTGGAGGAATTACCATAAGAGTTACTATAACCATTACCATTGGTAGAAGGAAACGGCCTAGAATATAGTGTTGTTGGTAGCAAAATTATTCCTATAAGCATTGTTGTTAAAATTATTATTTCTAATGAAGTTTACATCAACATGCTCTTCTTGAGCAACCAATGAGGCCAAAGGAACATTATTAGGATCTACATGAGTCATATCATTAGAAATCATAAGCATAATAGCATCAATCTTATCACTCAAGGAAGAGGTTTCCTCAACCGAATTTACCTTCTTACCTTCTGGAGCTCTCTCAGTGTGCCATTTAAAGTAATTTGCCATCATATCGTTGAGAAGCTTCATTGCGGCGCCCAAGGTAAGGGACATAAAAGTGCCTCCAGCAGCTGAATCCAATAGGTTCCTTGAAGAAAAATTTAGTCCTGCATAAAAAGTTTGGACAATCAACCAAGTAGTCAGTCCATGAGTGGGACAATTCTTTATCATAGATTTCATTCTTTCCCAAGCTTGAGAAACATGTTCATTATCAAACTGGCTAAACTTCATAATATTGCTACGCAAAGCTATAATCTTAGCAGGAGGATAGTATCTACCAATAAAAGCATCCTTACACTTAGCCCATGAATCAATACTATTTTTAGGCAAAGACAGCAACCAATCCTTAGCTTTTCCTCTCAAAGAAAAAGGAAATAACTTAAGCTTAATAATATCACTTTCTATATCCTTTTATTTCTGCATCTCACATAGCTCAACAAAATTGTTGAGATGAGTTGCAGCATCATCAGTACTAGCACCAGAAAATTGCTCTTTCATAACAAGGTTCAACAAAGCAGGCTTAATCTCATAAAAATCAGCAGCAGGAGCAGGTGGCTGTAATATCCCAGTTTTTTTAATACTAACTTTTGTGCTTATTAATGTTGAGGACAATAAAATAAATTGGCCTTAATGATGTTTGTTTGTTTGTTTGTTTATGGATTTTTGCAATATAAAGTAGAGGAAAAGAAAAGAAAGGAAAAGAAAAAAAAGGGTGTAGCAGCATTTGATACATTGACCTTTGGTTTAAACTTGGTAGCAGCAACCAGTTGCCCTGTGTGGTGTTTTGAGTAGAACACCAACTGCCTCTCTATTTGTGTCTTCTTCACGAGATGGCAGAGGCATCCTCACGGGCTGGGCTTCAAGGCCCAATCGGACTCGATGTCCGTGCCCTACCGCGCCACCTCTGATTAGCGAACCTTGACTGCGCCGCCATGTTTTGATCTTCTCCTACCTTAGTCGGACCCGTATTCCTCCAAATCAAAGCCGCTATCATCGATCCGTTGCTACTGCTATTGGAGTGGAGCACAGGTCACCGCCGCCGTTCTCCAATCTAGTTAGCTCTAGCGGTGTGTTTCCTTGACTCTCCTCTGCTATTTTGATTCTTCTCGGTAGTACCAATGTCCGGCCAGATTCTGGATTGACGATTGAATAGCAAGGATCCTTTCTAGATGGGTTTCTTTCTTGGTGTAGTCTATTTATTTCTGCCCTTGAATTCCTAACGAGGGGCCAAACCAGATTAAGAACTCGCTAAAATGAACCTGTAGGTGTCCTTGTTTATCTGCTTGTACACCACCGGGAGATGACATGTTTTTCTACTAGTATTGTTTCCTAGTGCTCTCTATACTGGAAAAGGGTAGCGTTAATTAGAATCTGTAGCTTGGGAACCCAGAACGGGTGTATTTCAGTGTCAAGAAAATTTAGGTTCAGGTGCTTGTAGAGGTTCAGACTAAGTTTAGTATTGTTCTCTGTTGGCTGTTTGGTGCAGCGGTCCTATCAGATTTTTTGAGTTGCACCCTGAACAAAAGTTGTAGATCTTGTTTCAGGCTTTCCTTGGAGTATTTACTCATTTAATTTGGTGGGATAGATTGCAAGCAGCGGTCAGTTTACCGATCTGTCTAGATTATAGTTTTCTGTTCACAGTGATCCGTTTTGCAACTTTAGGCCTTCTTAGCATTCAAATTTGATTATTGCCTAAATATGAAAAGTGTGGAGAATGTTTTTCTAGTGTTATCACACATATTCTTTTCAAGATTTTGTGTAGAATACTATTTCTTATAAAAAGATTAAGTGATCTGTCCTGTATTGGATATAACTACAATTATGCTTCAGATTGGGTGATTTAACATTTTATTTTACAGATTCTATCAATGACAGATCTGGGAATGTTACTGAGTTGTTTCTAAAATTTTAATCATCTCCATTGTTGAGTTTTAATTTTATGTTGTAACTTCACACTTCTTGAGGGGCTGGTTTTAAATTAATCAGGGGGTCTCTGTGTAGGAACGATTTTTTTTGTTTTGTGAATGTCTATGTGATGAAGTCGTGCTTGGTATTGAGTGTTTCATGTATGAATAACAAGTGCTGGTGCTTCCGGCTTGGAAACCTACAATTCCCAATTTGTGCCCCGTGGTTGAGGCAAGTTTATGACGGATAGTGGATTTTGCATATCTCACTTCACTTTGGTTATTTAAAGTGCTTTACTTTATGTCTGTGATATAACCTTGATGACAATGATATTGATGAAATGTTCATATGATGCATTTATGCATACTCATGATGATGATGTGACCTACTTCTGTGGGCACAATGCGTCCTTCATTGATGGGTTGCGACCCACTTTGGAGGCACCCTCCACTAGTTGGAGTGAGTGGATGCCGACGGGTGTCCACTCAAGCGATAACGGTATTCGCGATGAGATGAGATGAGCATATAGGCATGTAGGACATAATACTATGTTCTAATGGATGCATGATGTTTTATGATGTCTTTGTGATTTGATTTATGTAAAGTTACTATTTGTTCATGAGCTTGTTGAGTCTTTGTACTCACCCTTGTTGCTTTCATGCTCTTAAGTAAACCTTGAGGACGTCATGCATGGGGAGCTTGGGAGTAGAGCCACCACCTTCTTCACATCACGATCTCACTTTTATCTTGGAACTTTGTTTTTCTAAATAATAAGATTACTTAGTTTGGTTCAGTTTTGAAGTCTGTTGAAATGTTCCTTAATTAGTGTGGCTGTTTGCGTGTGGATGTTAAAACGTTGATTTCCTTGTGGTTTAGAGTTTTGGCATACTTTTCAGGCGCCGCGCTTATTTTATGTGTTGTTTTATTCTGGTATATTGGTATTCTGATAATCTGCCTGTCGTGGATGTCCTTATAAACAGAGGAGACTCTGCTGAATTCTTTCTAAAAAGTTATTAGTTATTTTCTTTGTGTAACGTATGTGGTAACATCTCAAGTGCTGGTTGGCTTGGGGTGTTACAGTTGGTATCAGAGCGGGCTTTAGGTCCTCGGTGTGAAAGTATTAAGGTTATATGAATAATTTAGAACATTACTTTGTATTAACTAAATTAAAGTGGAACATGACAAACAACCTTAAAACTTGACACACTGGTGCACAATAGGATGGGTTGGGTCATGCATTGCATTTACGCTTATTGATTTATTTTATTTTGCTGATGATTATGTGTGAAGTTTATGAATATTTGGCTATGATTGCTACTGTTATGTATAGTTGTGCCGCCGAGAGCTAGAGGTCGCGCTCGTGGTCATGGTCGCAATACTCACGGTCGCGGGGGCCACCATAGTCATGCCGATGAATCTGATGCTGAGGTTGAGCAAAGTCATCATGAGGGAGGAAGTGCAAGTCAATCTGGTAATGATGATGGACATGGTGGCGATGAGGTGACTCTGAAAAACTGGTTGGAATTGAAGGCTGGTGACTTTGATGGGACTGGGACACCGATGGAGGAAGCATCTTGGTTGAGTATCGTGGAGAAGTATATGGTGGCTATGGAGTTACCATCACACAAGCGAGTTCTCTTCGTGGCCTTCAATCTTAAGGGTCTTGCTGATGCATGGTGGACTAGATTTCGTGTAGCCTACGTTCCTGTTCATGGGGTACCTACCTGGAATGATTTCGTGCATCAATTCACTGACAAGTACTATCCAAAATCATTCAAGGAGGAAATGTCAGAGAAACTGAAATTTATTAAGCAAGACAAGTTATCTGTAGATGAGTATGAGACTGAGTTCAGTAAAATTGTTCTCTTTGTTGATCGTGTGAAGCACGATGAGGCAGAAAAGGCTAAAGCATTCTTTCGAGGACTTAATTCAAGATACAGGGAGGTGATTGGGGTGAGGCCTCCAAATGATTACATGTCCATGGTGAAGCAGGCTAGAGGAATGGAGTTAGAGGTTCGACTCACTGCCGCTGAGAATGGTCGCACAGGAGGTTCTAGTGCCACAGGTGGCGACCAGAAGGGAAATTACCGTGGGGGGTAGTGGGTCTAATCAGCGACCTCCTTTCAAGAAGTTCAAGGGAAATCACCATCCGCAACAAACAACAAAGTTCAAACAATCCAACTCTCAGTCTTCTTCAGTGCCTCGATCTTTTTCATCGACTTCATCCTTTCGTCCGGTCCCAGGGCAGGGTATGATTTGTTTCAAGTGTGGTGATGGACACCGTGCTTCTGAGTGCTCTTGGACTGGGGAATGTTACCATTGTGGTCGTTCAGGTCATATGGGGCGGGTATGTCATGAGAACCCCGCTAGCATCCTCAAGTCGGAGAGGACACCTGCTGGCTCTACTACCACATCATCTCGGGGATCTGTAAACATGTTAGCTGCTAAGCCTACTCCTACTCCACAGTTTCCTCTAGCTTGGGCACCTCCTCCTGGTTACGTTTGGCAGGTTGTTCCACTTGCTTCAGCTCAGCTTCGTACACCGCAAACTCCGCTACAGTTGCATGCACCACCGCAGAATTTTATTGGGGCTCCTTCTGCTCCGCCACAACCTGGAGTCTATGCCATGCCGACTAATGCTTCTTTGGGAAGTCTAGATGTCATGACAGGTACACTTTCAGTTGATTCTCATGATGCACTAGTTCTCTTTGATTCTGGATCTACTTATTCCTTTGTTTCATTGGAGTTTGCAAATAAGGCTAATTTATCTCGACAAGAGATTGGACAGTCAGTGGTCGTTAGTTCTCCTGCTGGTCTCATATCTTCTTCCATAGTTTGTCCTGGCTGTGTGATATCTATAGACTATGAAGATTTTGTAGCTAATCTTATGGTCATTCCACTGAAGCCCTTTGATGTTATTCTTGGTATGGATTGGCTACATCGCTACTACGCTCTGATATCATGTTTTTGGAAGACTATTTCACTTCAAGCCCCATCCGGAGAGGAGTTAATCTTTCAGGGAACCGCTCCTCCACACTCTCTTTTCGTTTTGGATAGCTTATTTCCAGGGCAGCGAGCAGTCAAAACAGGGTTTCTATGGGCTCTTGCTGATACACCAAGTACCACACAGTTAATTGGAGCTATTCCAGTGGTACGAGATTACCTAGATGTATTCCCAGACGAGCTGCCTGGTTTGCCACCAGAGCAGGATGTGGAGTTTCATATTGATCTTATTCCTGGCACTCGACCTATCTCTATGTCTCCTTATCGATTGTCATGGCCATTTCAAGAAGAATTGAAGAAGCAGTTGGACGACTTGTTGGCAAAAGGTTTGATACGATGTATTGTCTCATCTTGGGGAGCGCCTGTCATGTTCACAGCCAAGCGGGATGGTAGTTGGTAGAAGTGTGTGGATTATCGTGCTCTTAACGCAGTAACCATCAAAAATAAATATCCATTGCCTCGCATCGAGGACTTGTTTGATCAGCTAAATGGAGCTAAGGTGTTCTCCAAGATTGATCTCTAGTCTGGGTATAATGAAATTCGTGTGCGGGAATAGGATATTGAGAAGACCGTGTTCTCCACCAAGTATGGGCATTATGAATACAAGGTTATGTCTTTTGGACTAACCAACGCTCCTACCATATTTATGGAGACAATGAACAATATGCTCCACAGGTTCCTTGATAACTTTGTGGTAGTATTCATTGATGATATCCTCATATATTCAAAAATAGAAGAAGAGCATGAGCGCCATTTGAGGCTTGTGCTTGAGACTTTGAGGAAGAATAAATTTTATGCGAAGCTAAAGAAATGTGAGTTTTGGCTTTCGGAAGTGGCTTTTCTAGGTCATGTTATTAACCAGCAAGGCATCTTGGTTGATCCTAGTAAGGTTTCTACAATTGTTGACTGGCCGAGACCATCCAATGTGAAGGAAGTAAGGAGTTTCTTAGGCTTGGCGGGTTACTATAGGAAGTTCATGAAGGATTTTTCTATTATTGCCAAGCCAATGACCAAACTAACACAAAAAGATGTGAAATTCCAATGGACTGATGAATGTGAGATTAGCTTCTCTACTCTCAAGAATAGTCTGGTGACTGCTCCTATTCTTACTCTTCCTGAGCCAGGAAAGCGTTTCACAGTTTACTCTGATGCTTCTCTAGTTGGGCTTGGGTGTGTACTCATGCAAGATGGAAAGGTTATTGCTTATGCTTCGAGGCAATTGAAAAAGCACGAGCAGAATTATCCTACCCATGATCTAGAGCTTGCAGCCGTAGTCTTTGCACTCAAGATTTGGAGGCATTATCTCTATGGAGAATCTTGTGATATTTTTACAGATCATAAGAGTCTCAAATACCTCTTCACACAAAAGGAGTTGAACTTGAGGCAAAGACGGTGGCTGGAATTGATAAAGGATTATGACCTCACCATCCAGTATAACCCAGGTAGGGCAAATGTGGTTGCAGATGCTCTTAGTCGCAAGTCTGCACCTCCCACTGCAGATTGGCTCGTTGCTGATTTTGAATGGATGGGTATCTCATATTGTTTTGCTGGTGTAGCAGATGAGGAAACACAATGCATCCTTCAGTCAGCTATTCCTGATAGGGTGAGAGAGGCACAACAAAGTGATCGACTATCACAACAAGTGCGAGCACGCATTCTAGAAGGTAGAACCAGAGAATTTACTATAGATGGGACCAGGGCTGTTCGGTTTCGTGGTCGTCTTTGTGTGCCACAAAATTCTCAAGTGAAGGAGGACATTTTGAGAGAGGCACATCGTACTCCCTACACTGTTCATCCTGGAGAGACAAAGATGTATCAGGAGCTGAAAAAGACATATTGGTGGAAAAGAATGAAAGTCGATGTGGCCAAGTATGTGTCATCTTGTGGCGTTTGTGTAACGCCCCACCTTTTACCAAGGTAGAACTCCTGTGTTAATGTGCTACTCCCTGGATCAATAGATAGCACCACAGTACAAAATATAGTAATCATTGCAGATAGTGTCATTTATTACATCGCAAAACCAGATACAATGGTCTTTAAACCTTACAGAAATAGCTTAGCCACTTGGACTTGCTCGAATACCAGAGTTTAACACAAACTAACACAACGGAAAGTAAATTGCAATGAGCCTCCATCTTCAGCAATGTGCCACAGGCAGTCATGTTGGTATGCAGGCTCGAGACTCCTCCATCTACTCCTCATCAGAACAACCTACACGTTTGAATATGTAGCCCCAAAGGGGTCAGTACAATGATGTACTGGCAAATGACACATATTTGGTGGCATTTTGTGGAAAGACTATACTACATGATATTTGGCTAGTGGATCTCAAAGATTAATTTGCATAAAGCAGTTTCATCCTATATTTTCCAAAACCAATACATTTTAAAGCATTCTGAAATTTCTTTAATATCGAGATAACTCCTAGGTCACCACCACATACATGGTTTTCACTGCCAGTATGTAGCCCCGGGTAGTCACTCTACAAAACTTGGTTAATACCTCAGGTCACCACCACATACATGGTTTTCACTGCCAGTATGTAGCCCTGGGTAGTCACTCTACAAAACTTGGTTAATACCTCAGGTCACCACCACATACATGGTTTTCACTGCCAGTATGTAGCCCTGGGTAGTCACTCTACAAAACTTGGTTAATACCTCAGGTCACCACCACATACATGGTTTTCACTGCCAGTATGTAGCCCTGGGTAGTCTCACTACAAAACCAGGTTAATCCCTCAGGTCACCACCACATACATGGTTTTCACTGCCAGGCATGTAGCCCTGAGGCATCCCCACTTTCTACACAAGTTTTAATTATTTTAAAAAGGTGATGAGATTCTTCCGTACATTCCATGTCTAGAGACTCAAGTTGTCCATAACCGGGGACACGGCTAATCGATTAGTTTGACACCCTGCAGGGGTTGTGCACTTTCACCTTAAGACTCATTTTACGCCCATACATAAAATGAGACAAGACCTTTCAGAAGGAGCATTCAACCATCTGGATCTGACCGTTCCCAAAATACCACCCTCTGTCAGTACCCATGGATGAACCCTCACATCGTACTCAATCAAGACAGAGCCCATAATGTCATAAGGTTGCACTGGAAGCACATCTAAGCATGGAAGACATAGTAACCTCTTTGTTCCTGGGTGGCCATCCACAAGTATACTACTTAGGCCACTAACACATACCATGGTTTTCACTTCCAAGATATGTGACTCCTAAGTAGACACTCAACACACCCAAAGCCACACCAATCCACCCAGGTAGTTCATTGAAGTTGTAGTTTAATTTTAGAACAACTTATCAGTAAAGCATGGCATCACTTTCCAAAGTAAATTTGCAATCCTATCAAGTGGGGTTTAAAGGATTGCTATACACTACTAGGATCTAAGCATTTTATAAAACAGTGAATATTCCACCTATCATGCATACTACTGGAAAACACTAATGCAGTAGTAAAATAGGTAGGGGATATGTGTGTCACTTGCCTTTTGAAGTTCAAACTCTTTCACTTCTCTCAACAAGATACGTTCTCTCCGTTCAATCTATAGCAATAGAAGTAACACAACATAAACACACTATACAATCCAAACATAAACAACAAGACAAACAATTGAAAAGGGTTTGTTTTATATTTTGGATTTATTAAGATACTGTGATAAGAGAGATATGGCAAAAGAATTATGGATTGTGAGATATGGATTTTGGGAGCTTGAGTGGCAAGATCAAATGATTGGAAAGGATTGGTCCTCCAAGGTACAATGTAGTGATATAAATCTTGTGCTTGACATAAGCAAAGGTAGAGTTTAGAGATGACTCATGTGGATGGATTCACATGAGTATGCAATAGTGCAACAAAATACTACTGAATAAAGTGTGACAACACTTATTCATAATGGTATAAGTTACACATAGGCTTGGGTAGGGGTTTGTGATATATCGTTTTTACTCAATTAACTCATTTGTTAATTGAATAGTTCTATACATGAGATCAGGATCAAGTGTATAGAGGATTGAGTATAGGTAGATAACATTTGAGATTATGGTTTAAGGTTTCTATTGGGTACATGGGATTGGGTTAAGCACTATGATGTTGATTTGTTCAATACCATAGTAGCAAGGTAAAAACTAAGATTGAAAGTATCACACTTTACTCAAATGACACATTTGTAATTTGAATAAGTGGGTACTATGTAAGATAGGTCTAAGTAGATATGATCTTGACCATGATGTTGTTTAGACATCAATGATGACTAGGTATGATTATAGGATTTGCTAATGTAGAAAGAAACATTACTGAAATAGAAATAGAATTTATCTATATAGGAATACTCAAATTCTCATATTAGAATTTGAATAATTGTGATATGGTTCAAGAAATTATGGGAGTGATGCTACTGGATAGCTTGCAGTAATACAAAGCTACTGCAAGTGGAATCAACTTAAAATCACTTATAGATTTCAAATGAAGTCCAAATTACTGCTTTGCACATATTTGAACTTAGCCATTGAGTGCACGTCTCAAGTCTGGATTTTTATTGCCCTAATGTGTTCTATAGATCAAGGGCTTTCCAAAGACTACCAAAATGTGAATTTTGGATCAACAAAACTAAAGATGTGAATTAATTAGGTTAACAGAAGGTTTGATTCTAATTTGAAAATAGATTCAAATTTAACCCATAAAATATAAGATTTTATGGTATTGCTGGATTCTACACTTCCTAAGGATTCCAACGGTATCTTATTTGCTATTTTTGGATGCAGGGATCAAGAGATATGAATTTTGCAAGATTGGAACTAAATCTGATTTCAAATTCTGTTTTAAAACTCTGTTTGAACCGGGGCTCGCCATGTGGTCTATTCTGATTTGCTGGTACCTCTTCGAGCGGATCAGGGTTTTCGGCCGTCGGATCTAAAGTGGATCGGATGGACTAGATTGCACTGTGCCGGTTCGGGAGTTCTGGGGTGTCGAAGAAGCTTTTCCGGTACCCCGGCCGGGCTGCTGCCCTGCCAAGATGCAGGGCCAGAGCAGAGCTGGTCGGGACGCTGCCTTAGGAGGAGCAGTTGCGGCAGATGGTGTGCCGGACTTGGCCGGCTGAATCTTCAACGTGCCGGTCCGGGCCGGGGCAGTGGACTTGGCCGGTGCAGTGGTCTTGGCCGGTGCAGTGGTCTTGGCCGGTGCTGGGGTCTTGTCAGCTGAAGGAGTCTCGGGTGCGGGCTGTTCCGGCGCGGCCGGTGCTTCTTGGCCAGCGGAGCGGGATCCGGAAAGTCCGGACTTCCGGCACTAAAGGGCCTTTGCCCTTGATGTCTGTGCCGGCGCTCTTGTCGCTTGCGCCGGCGTCGTCAGTTGTGCCGGCGTCGCTGGTGGGCGCGCCGGAGTCTGGGCTTCTTGGTGGGCTCCTGTGTCCATGTGGACATCAGGAGCCGGAGGTTCCTGTTGAGCCCCCGAGTCCATGTGGACGTCGGGGGCAGAGGTTCTTGTTCCGGCGGAGGAACGTCCTTCGCCGGGGAGGTGGTCTTGTCGGGCGCAGGCGAAGATGCCGGCGCCGGTGAGGTCGTGTGACTGGCAGAGGGAATGTCGGAGGTAGCAGGGGCAGCGGGCTTGGTAACCTTCGGGTCGCACTCAAGCCAGAAGCTTGTTCCGGCTCAAGAGGAGCACTGAAAGAGAGAAAACACCAAGTCAGTAATACAAACAAGAGATATGTCGGAGGAAATGCAAAGAAAAGGAAATTTACCCCGAGGCAACAGGCCTCTGTTTCTTCTGTTTGGGCACGCGACCTTCTGCCTTTTCGACCTCTGAGGTATGTCGGACTGGGGCTTCACCCCTCGCTTCCGGCCGGCACGTCCGCCGGTGGAAGGAGGTCCCTGGTTCAGAGGGGCGGCGTCGATAACCATCGTCCGGGATAGCTGAGGACGGCATTGGAAACTCGTAGCAATAGGTGTTTCTGGAAAGGCGTACGCAAGTGGCATCGGGTCATAGTACAGCAGGACCTCCTCGTCAGAATCAATCTCACTCCGGTCTTGAGTATAATGCCGGGATGAAGAGCCCTTACCCATGGCAGCTGCAGCACGGGTGCTCCTGGGAAGCTTATCCCAATGATCCGGATCTTCAACATCCGCAACGGTGCGGTCCGCCGCGATCTTGATCCGGGAGTTCTCCATGGTTTGGAAGCTGAATTTCTGTATAAACAGCAAAGTCAAGTATTCAGACAAGGAAATATGCCGGTGGAAGAGGTATGTCGGATCAATATGATATGTGTCGGCAAACAGGCATGTGTCGGCTTAAGTATCTATGTGCCGGACATGGACTTTATGTATCGGATAAGATGGTTTACCGTTGGGGCGGGCCTATCCCGGCTGTATGGTTCTAGCCCCCAGGCAAAAGTGGCCTGAGAGGACTTGCAGACATCCTTAATCCGGCGCAGAATGTCGGCCGGAGTCAGCTCGTGTGTGGAGTGCCGGGTGGGGTCCATTGGCCCGCTCATCTGGCAGATCTTTGCGACCGGCGCTGCAGAGGGGAGACGCGCCGGCTTATATAGCAGGCCACCAGGTCTTGAGGAGTAAGACCGGCATCCAGGAGCTCGCCCTTAACCCGGTGAAGCGCATTCACCGGCATCACCGATTCTTCGGGTTGTAGGTCCAGTTCGTCATGCCAAGGGTGGCTCGTCCACAAATGGCGGCAGGTTGAGCAGATCCTCGTCGGTGGTGTTCTTGACGTAGAAGAAGCTTTTCTGCCACTTCTTGCAAGATTCCAGGAGCTCCACCTTGGGGAAGTCCGAGCCCTTCGGGACATGATGGTGGCCGCGCCGCAGAGGGTCATGGGGCGGTCCTTCTTTTCCTGGGCCGTCTCCGGCGGGTCGTCCTTGCTCCGGGGCGGCTCTTGGACGACTTGCTTCCGCAGTTGGAAGTACTTCGCCCAGCCTTGAGTAAGGGCCTCTATGCCGGCATAGCCCTCGCAAAAAGCAGCGAAGGCGGAGAGGATCATCACGGCATTGGCCGGGATATGATGAGGTTGCAGTCGTAGGTGTTGAGGAAGTCCCGGAAGAAGTCCGATGCCGGCAGACCGAAGCCCCGCTCGAAGTGGGCGATGAAGACGACGCGTTCGCCGGGTTCAGGTGCCGGCACAGTTTCTCCTCTGGTAGCCGGCATGCTACGCCCTCCGGGACTCTCCTGGTGGAGGTGACCCAGGATATGTCGGCCGGAGTAACCTCCGACCCCTCCCAGCCGGAGCGTCCTTGAGCTCGGGCCGAGGTATCTTCCTCAGAGGCCGAGGTAGCCGTCATGCTTGAAGATGCCATCTTAGTGGCCGGGATAAGGCGTGAGAGCCGGAGTCCCGTGATGTTATTCCTATCAAGGCCGGAGAAAAGAGGGAGGTTAGTCTCTCCGGCATACCACTCTCACAGATGTTAGCAGGAATAGAAGATCTACCGAGCAGTTAAAATAGGAAACAAATAAGGTAAAACTCCTAAAGATGAACACCTGCGAGCGTTGCCTAGCAATGCTAGTCGAATCAAAGGGAAAACTAGCTCTGAGACGAGCAGATCTGTGCAAGGGGGCTACCGGTGCGAAGTTGTAAAAGGCGTGAAAGAGGAAGAACAGAGGGAGGTCTCACCGGAGCTTGGCCGGCGACGATGGAGCGGCGGCGAGCGTGCAGGAAGATCCAATCTCCCTGCAATGCTGCAGAGAGAAGAGGCGGCGGCGGCGGCGTCGTCAAAGGTGATGCCGTGCGTCGTCGGGCGTCGGCGTCGGCGGGGAGCAGGTCGGCTGCGGCGGCGATGCTGCTCTTCGGCCGGCGGTGGAGCGCAGGAGGCAAAGGTAGGAAGGCGAGGAAGACGATGGTGGGGGGTAAAAAGATACGTTTACCCCCGCCGCCCTATTTATAGGTCGAGAGGCGGGTGGGTCGTGGGGATCGTGGGAGTGTCCACTCCCCCGACCGTTTCTGCGGCGAGGCGCCACGTGGCGGCACAGAGTGGGGCGGCGGTTCCTGTAACCGTGCCATGACACAATGATGGCGAGAAGTAACTGCTGCACTGTGAACCGTCACATCGTGGGTGATCGTTCGAGGTGGCAGGGCAGTTACAAGTTTCGATGCAAAGCTGTCGGACATGGTTCTCTCGAGGAAGACTCGTCTATATGTCGGATTAATTGCCCGATGTATATGTTCCGTCCGGAATACCCTCGGGACCGGCCGGAATAAGTTTTGGAACAGGAACAGAGGCCGGGATATGTGCAGATGTGCCGGCATATAATCTGACCGCCGGGGCATAATAAAGAAAGGTATGTTGAACCTGTCAAGGCTCCACAGTTATGACTGGGGAACCTCGGCAGCTTCGGGGACTAGTGTCGGGGGGATGACCCCCGGTAGGGTCAAGAGAGTAGAAAGACACAAGGCTATGATTGACTTTATGCCGGGTTATCAAGGAAGGGCCTGGCCGGAATATAAGAGCATCGGCCAGGCCGGCATATAATGTGTATCCCGGCTGATACTTGGATATGCCGGCATAGCCGGAATACTTATAAAAGTGTGCCGGCATATACTTAGATATGCCGGCCTAACCGTTTGGTGTGTTGTGCAGGAGCAGGGGAGGCCGGATTACCCGACCCTCGTAGGTCGTTGGTCCGGCATATAAGTCCTGGGTATGGCCAACGGTCATATCCGGGATACTTAAGTCAACCAAGGTGTCACATCCCTACAATCAAGGAAGAAAACATCCAAGCATGGTAGCAGAGTAAGATGGCAGGGTGCACAGTGGAGGTTACCTACCCTCACTGTGCACAAGTACGAGCTTACCGCAAGGCCACAGTTCAAGAGGTACAAGGTACAGGGATATGGCGTCCCATCGAGAGCAATCAGGGGCGAAGTCAAGGGTCTCTGCCATCGCCACCAGCTCCTGTTTGGAGTGTAGCC
Organism: Dactylis glomerata; assembly: GCA_007115705.1. Taxonomy (NCBI): domain Eukaryota; kingdom Viridiplantae; phylum Streptophyta; class Magnoliopsida; order Poales; family Poaceae; genus Dactylis; species Dactylis glomerata. The sequence continues at coordinate 563,230 of QXEO01000502.1, forward strand.
CTTGTCTTGTGGTCTTGTATGACCGTTGTAACCCTGGCCACCACTATATAAGGTGGCATAGGGAGCCCTGGTAAAGGGTTGAACGTTGGACGTTGGAAGGTTGGTCACTCTGTACTCTTACACTTAGCAGCTTGGAAGCACCATTGTTGTGTACTACATCGATCCATATATACAATCAGTAGAGCAGGAGTAGGGGTGTTATCTCCTTACGAGAGCCCCGAACCTGGGTAGATCAGTGTCTCTTTCTGTCGTGCTCTTTAGCTCGTTCCCCTCTCCCGAATCCTCCAGCATCTAGTCGGCCCCCATTTAAGCCATCCTATGGCATATGTTGTTTCACCACGACGACATAAAGAAATCTCGTCCTCGAGATTGAAGGAAGGTTACAAGGTTTAGGGTTCCTAATGGGGTTGGGTGCTACCACCCTTAAAGAAGATTTTGCTTGGTGGTATCTTGACGCTTCCTTAGGCACTTGCATTTTGTTCCCAGCTTGAATTCACCGTTGCGCCATTTTTCCTGAAATCGCTCTTCTCAGAAGTGTCGATGTTCGTCGTTATGTTCAAAAGTAGGCATTCCAAAAGTTCCATCCAATTCTGGTGATAGGCAGATATCATCCATCGCGTTGTCTTCAACAAGGTAGTCCACATCGTCCAAGAATGTGTATCTAGCCTTTTCTTGGTCGGTCCTCACCAAGGCCATGACAGCATACAGGCCATCACCATACTCCTTGTTGCTTTTTAGCTGATTTTCATTGCAGAATCTCAAAAGATGTTTCAGTGCCAAGTACTGCATGCTTGCCCCACGAACATGATGAGACCACACATCCCAATGAATTAGGATGGCATCTCTTTGTAGGCTTCTCATGCATTTCATAGGGGTAAACAAGATGGACTCTGTAAGAGGTACTTGCACCTTTAAGGGACGGAAGGTCGCCTTATAACCAGCATTGTTGAACCCATTCAAGTTACCGGAGCAAGTCATGCTACTTGCCACAGGTACCAGATGGTTCTTAAGAATTCCTTTAGCAACCGTCTTCATAGTTGTCGAAAGGCGCTGAACAACTTCACCATATCTCGAAGATGAACTCCTTCTCAGGGAAAAGGGATCTAACGATGCTTTCATGGGCAAGAAAGTAGTTTCAGGGATTCTCAAAGTTGCCCCATAACACGCAGGTCGGGATGGGGTAGACTTCGGTGGCGTAAAGCTCTGGGATCAGGAGGCAATCTCAAGGTAGTGGTGGTCGTCTCTGTTGTGACTCTCTGGAGAGGAGTGACCTCTCTTTTATAGGCTTAGGGAGGTAGCCAAACAGGCTACGTGGGGAGTTGAAACGAAGAGTCGGGGAGGTGAATTTGAATAAGCAGCCATCGAAAACTGAACAGTCTTCGCCTTCAAGCCCACTGAGCAAAACGTTCCTGATTCGTGAAGTCGTTCAAAAGTCCAAGTTCTCACCGTATTCCTACGTTTTGGCCACTGGCTCACTATAAGGGTGTAACATATTATCCTCCTAAGGTTATGGTTTAACGATGTCGTCTCTCATGTAGGTATGTCCCTCTAGATTCACCATTCCTCATACAATAGCGAACAATATGAGTAGTCGTCACGGGGCGCAAATCCATGTCGCACCCAATCATTACCTTGTATTTGGTTTGGTGCATCTCGCATTCTAACTCTTGGTCAACCTCACTACCCTTTTAAACAAAAGTTTTGTTGAAAAAGAAATCAAGTTCCCAAATCTTATTTGAATTTTGAAAACAAATCTATCGTTCCTAGCTAGAGGTTTTCAACAAAGCTCATGGCAATAATCCTTAAGTTGTAGATCCTTTGGTTTGCCATTTAAGAGGAATTAAAATCCTTTCCATTGCTCTGTTTGCTCACAAATGCTCTTGATATAAATAAATGTGATGTTCCATTATCAAATAGAATCCAATGTTGTGAAGGAGTTAAGTGGAAACGTACCCGTCACTTCTTCCACATTGACGTGGTTCACATGACCCCTCTTGAATGGATTGGGCTTGGCTGCATCATCTTGTTTCTTCTCTGAGCACATATCCGCAAAATGTCCTGGCTTCTTGCAATATAGCAGATGATATGCGACAGATCCTTCTTAGTATGGTGTTGTCCATTGCCTCCATTTTGGTGCCCATTGCCTCTAGTGTGATTTCCATTGCTTCCATTGTGGTTACCATTGTCTCTATTCCGGTGGCCATTGGAGTGGTTTCTCTGGTTTCCTCCATTGTGCCCATGGCTATTTGAGTTGCTACCATTTCCATTTCTTCCAGAGGAGTGGGGCTCTTGTGGGAAGTCCAGTGTGGGTCTTGCCATTGTTGAGCTTCCTCTTACGGTTTTCCTCCTTCCTTATGTTGTTGTCCAGAGTAACAGCTTGGTCTAGCAGAGCCTGGTAGTTTGGAGCATAAGCTACTGACAAAGGTATCTTCAGTTCCCCTTTGAGTCCATGGAGGAACTTATCTTTCCTCTTGGCATCAGTGTCGATGTCTTCTGGTGCGTACCTTGACAGAGAGCAGAAGTCATCCATGTACTCCTTTAGTGTCCTATCACCCTGCTTCAGAGTGCGGAACTCATCTTTCTTTAGATTCATAATGCCCGTGGAGATATGAGCATTACGAAAGCCTTCCCTGAAGGAATCCCAGTCTAGACCTTCAATTGGATTGGTGACTTGGTAAGTATCCCACCACATTGCTGCTGGTCCCTCTAGCAGGTGGGCAGTGAATCTAATCTTTTCAGCATCTGTGCACTCACAGGTAACCAAGTCCTTATTGACTGAACGCAGCCAGTCGTCGGCCACTATTGGGTCTGTGGCAGATGAAAACTTATTGGGTCTGAGCTTCAGGAAACGAGCTAGTCGGTCCACTTGAGGTGGGGGTGGTGGATTGTTGTTGTTGTTGTTCATGAGGTTGGTGCTTGCTTGGATGAATTGGGTCATCATTTGCATGAGCTGGGCTTGACCTGTGGCTAACTGTTGGACCACATCATAGAGGTTGTTGGTGTTGTTGTCATTGTTGTTGTTGTTTTCACGGCGAGGCGGCATCTGAGGTGGTTTTAGCAAAGGTGAGTAATAGATAGATAGAACTAAAGAAGAAATTTTCCTACCCATGCACAAACAACAAACCATGCAACAAACAAACATAAACCAAACAATCATTGAAATTTTTTTGATAAGTTTTGGAAAAAAAAACACGCCAACAATAAATATGGTCATACACCAATTTTGTATGATCATAGGAGCATCTATAGATCGTTGGTTCTATAAACTAAAATCTTGGTGGTCTATTCTACCATAGTTTCATTGTTCCATTTCTCATTTCCAATTCCCCAATGCATCGTGGGTGTTGGGCAGCCTTCATATCCACATTCCCTCGAGCTCTTTGTTGGTCTTCAATGTAGTTCTTCACGTTGATTCAAGGTCAACCTATGAAGTAGAAGTCTCATTCTTCTGGCACATTGTGTCCTTCTGTCCTTTCTTGATGGTTCTGAGAGTTGGGTCATCTAAGGGATCCATTTGAAAATGAAGTAGGAGAGAAATACAAGGAGTTTCAAGATGCAAACATTCTCTTTTAAATGGAAGTAAGATGAGATAGAGATTTTTATCCTAGGGTCTTCCTATCTCTAATCCAAACCTAGGGTCTCGATCCTACAGGCAACACTATGCTCTGATACCATTTGTAACGCCCCACCTTTTACCAAGGTAGAACTCCTGTGTTAATGTGCTACTCCCTGGATCAATAGATAGCACCACAGTACAAAATATAGTAATCATTGCAGATAGTGTCATTTATTACATCGCAAAACCAGATACAATGGTCTTTAAACCTTACAGAAATAGCTTAGCCACTTGGACTTGCTCGAATACCAGAGTTTAACACAAACTAACACAACGGAAAGTAAATTGCAATGAGCCTCCATCTTCAGCAATGTGCCACAGGCAGTCATGTTGGTATGCAGGCTCGAGACTCCTCCATCTACTCCTCATCAGAACAACCTACACGTTTGAATATGTAGCCCCAAAGGGGTCAGTACAATGATGTACTGGCAAATGACACATATTTGGTGGCATTTTGTGGAAAGACTATACTACATGATATTTGGCTAGTGGATCTCAAAGATTAATTTGCATAAAGCAGTTTCATCCTATATTTTCCAAAACCAATACATTTTAAAGCATTCTGAAATTTCTTTAATATCGAGATAACTCCTAGGTCACCACCACATACATGGTTTTCACTGCCAGTATGTAGGCCGGAGATTGTCTACACATGGAAAACGGCTAAGGAAATACAAAGCAAGCGAACCGACATTTTCGTTAAAGCTAAAGTTAAAATTTAAAGTGTCGGATGATTTGAAGTCTAAGTCTCAAAGTTAAAGTACTGTATGTTCGAGGAAGCAACCTTGAGACTCATACGTCGAAAGCCAATTTAGGTAGACAAGTAGCCAAGGTTGTGAAATTGAGGAAACAGGAAAACAACTCGGTGACTTAGCCAAAAGATGATCCGGCATTAGTAACAAGCAAACCAAGATAAAACTTGTTCAGGTAGCAAACCAAAGGAAATTAAACGTGTATATTACATCTGCACCCGGCATACCGGGGATCTGATAAAGCTTAAAGTGTTTTTGGTGCAAAGATTCAAGGGGCAGGCGCGGGGCCGCCAGCAGGTGGAGCAGTAGCAGTCGAGATGTCGGCCTCAGGTGTGCCGGACGCAGCAGATGGAATGGAGCCATCGCCTCCGCCCGGGGCAGATGCCTGTTCCGGGGCTTCAGTGTCGGCTTCCTCAGCTTCATCTTCATCTTGGCTGGAGTCGGAACCCTCAGCAGCGGCAGATGTCCCGGCATCGTCATTCTTCTCCGGCTCGCGGATGTCCCGGACGAATTTGTCGGTGTCGGCATAGTCCACATAGCTGTGGGCCAACTCCTTGCGGCGACGGATATGATCCGGATCCGTGGTCCAGATGGATCCTTCGCGCACGGTGCGCAAAGTCTCCAAGTCTGCCTTTTCATACCAAGACAAGAAGTAGCTGAGGGCTTCGTCGGCTCCAACCCTCGCGCCGGAATCTCGCCACTCCCGGAGGCGAACCTTGGCAAGCTGCAGGTCGTTGCCGAGGTCAACCGGGTCAGTGGGAGTCCTTTGTCCCGGCCAGAGGGCAGAGAATGCCTCCTGGGCGCCGAGGAAGAGCTCTTCAGTGTAAAGGGTCATGGCCTCCTTCCGGGACTGCAGGGCCAGCAGCTGCTCCGACATGTCCCAGTTGGGCGAGTCAACCGGAACACCCCGGTTTTCTCGGTCCAACTGCAAAGCCCTCTCAACGTCAGCGACGGAAGCGGGAAACATGCCTGCAGAATAGAAACAATGTTAGCAAAAGGAAAATATGTCGGCATAGATGCTATGCCGAAAAAGATTACACTATGTCGGAAAGGATAAAAGGGGAAAGGATTTGAAGCTTACGGGCAAGGTCGGCATTCAGCTGGGCAACTGTAACCTCCCATTTGGTGGCCTGTTCCTTCAGGCTATCCAGTTCAGCGTGGGCGTTGGCAGCATCAGTCTCGGAGGTAACAAGCAGGGTATGGGTTTTCTTCAGTAGGCCCTCCCTCTGTTCCTTTTCGTCCAGCAGCTCGGTGATCCGGCCCTTCAACTGCTCAACCTCGGCCTTGTGACCGGCATCCCGGTCGTCCAGTTGCTTGGCCACATCCACCGAGGACACACAATCCTGGTGGCGTGCCTCCAGTGCAGCCTTCTCATCTGCAAAGATTTCATGTTAAAAGGATTTGAAGAAAGAAAACAGTGACAAAGAGTAAAGGATTTGAAGTATAAAGTAGCTATCCGGGTAACAGCAGGATCCGGCATACCAGTAAGCTCTTTCACCCTCTTGAGAAGCTCGGTGACTTGCGCTTCGGCACCAGCTGAAGAATGTCGGCACAAGGTTACGTGTCGGCAAGAGTAAGCATTGCAAAGTAAAGAGAGGAAAGATATCCGGCATACAGCAGTATGTCGGCAAAGATTACATTTCAGGGACAGCTCCAGCTGAAGATTGCTGTGTGCGTCGGAAAGCTTCCGAAGCTCGCACACCAAGTCATGGAACATGTTGGCCCGGGTGTTGTTCATGAGCTGCAAAAATGCCGGGATTTGAAATGTCAGCAGAGAAATTTGACATGATAATTAAAGTGAAGATTTTGTCAAGTGATCATTCTTTTAAAAGACCCGGCACAGGTGCTGCACACCTATCCCGGCCCTCGGTGACTAGGATTTGAAGCTCGAATCGAGCTTATATCCCGGTCAAGAGGATTTGAAAGATAAATAGAAATGTGAAATTGTTAAAGACCCGGCACAGGTGCTGCGCACCTATCCCGGCTCTCGGTGACTAGGATTTGAAGCTCGGATCGAGCTCATATGTCGGCAGTTAATTCAAAAGAAGCTAGCTAAAGGACTATGAGAAAATCCCGGATGTCCATATCCCGGACAGCCGACATTTTCGGGGACTGGGGATATGTGTGTAAATAGAGAGGACTTACGTTGGTGGCAGAGGCCAACTTGTGAAGTCTTTGCTGGATGCTGAGGAGCTCGCTGGCGATCGGTATGGGCTTCGCTGCCAGGAAGTCGCTTGGGTCGCCACTGGTCTTGGCTTCGGCCAGCTTCTTGCTCCTTGAGTCCGCAGTGTCCATGTTGCTGGCGTCGTTCCACTTGATGCACTGCTCCTTAAGAGAGCCGAGGCTCTCATCACTTTTCGTCGCAAGAGGGACGAGGCCCTCGAGTTCTGGGGTGTCGAAGAAGCTTTTCCGGTACCCCGGCCGGGCTGCTGCCCTGCCAAGATGCAGGGCCAGAGCAGAGCTGGTCTGGGACGCTGCCTTGGGAGGAGCAGTTGCGGCAGATTGTGTGCCGGACTTGGCCGGCTGAATCTTCAACGTGCCGGTCCGGGCCGGGGCAGTGGACTTGGCCGGTGCAGTGGTCTTGGCCGGTGCAGTGGTCTTGGCCGGTGCTGGGGTCTTGTCAGCTGAAGGAGTCTCAGGTGCGGGCTGTTCCGGCGCGGCCGGTGCTTCTTGGCCAGCAGGAGCGGGATCCGGAATAGTCTGGACCTCTGGCACTAAAGGGCCTTTGCCCTTGATGTCTGTGCCGGCGCTCTTGTCGCTTGCGCCGGCGTCGTGAGTTGTGCCGGCGTCGCTGGTGGGCGCGCCGGAGTCTGGGGCTTCTTGGTGGGCTCCTGTGTCCATGTGGACATCAGGAGCCGGAGGTTCCTGTTGAGCCCCCGAGTCCATGTGGACGTCGGGGGCAGAGGTATCTTGTTCCGGCGGAGGAACGTCCTTCGCCGGGGAGGTGGTCTTGTCGGGCGCAGGCGAAGATGCCGGCGCCGGTGAGGTCGTGTGACTGGCAGAGGGAATGTCGGAGGTAGCAGGGGCAGCGGGCTTGGTAACCTTCGGGTCGGCACTCAAGCCAGAAGCTTGTTCCGGCTCAAGAGGAGCACTGAAAGAGAGAAAACACCAAGTCAGTAATACAAACAAGAGATATGTCGGAGGAAATGCAAAGAAAAGGAAATTTACCCCGAGGCAACAGGCCTCTGTTTCTTCTGTTTGGGCACGCAGACCTTCTGCCTTTTCGACCTCTGAGGTATGTCGGACTGGGGCTTCACCCCTCGCTTCCGGCCGGCACGTCCGCCGGTGGAAGGAGGTCCCTGGTTCAGAGGGGCGGCGTCGATAACCACATCGTCCGGGATAGCTGAGGACGGCATTGGAAACTCGTAAGCAATAGGTGTTTCTGGAAAGGCGTACGCAAGTGGCATCGGGTCATAGTACAGCAGGACCTCCTCGTCAGAATCAATCTCACTCCGGTCTTGAGTATAATGCCGGGATGAAGAGCCCTTACCCATGGCAGCTGCAGCACGGGTGCTCCTGGGAAGCTTATCCCAATGATCCGGATCTTCAACATCCGCAACGGTGCGGTCCGCCGCGATCTTGATCCGGGAGTTCTCCATGGTCTGGAAGCTGAATTTCTGTATAAACAGCAAAGTCAAGTATTCAGACAAGGAAATATGCCGGTGGAAGAGGTATGTCGGATCAATATGATATGTGTCGGCAAACAGGCATGTGTCGGCTTAAGTATCTATGTGCCGGACATGGACTTTATGTATCGGATAAGATGGTTTACCGTTGGGGCGGGCCTATCCCGGCTGTATGGTTCTAGCCCCCAGGCAAAAGTGGCCTGAGAGGACTTGCAGACATCCTTAATCCGGCGCAGAATGTCGGCCGGAGTCAGCTCGTGTGTGGAGTGCCGGGTGGGGTCCATTGGCCCGCTCATCTGGCAGATCTTATGCGACCGGCGCTGCAGAGGGGAGACGCGCCGGCTTATATAGCAGGCCACCAGGTCTTGAGGAGTTAGACCGGCATCCAGGAGCTCGCCCTTAACCCGGTGAAGCGCATTCACCGGCATCACCGAATTCTTCGGGTTGTAGGTCCAGTTCGTCATAGCCAAGGGTGGCTCGTCCACAAATGGCGGCAGGTTGAGCAGATCCTCGTCGGTGGTGTTCTTGACGTAGAAGAAGCTTTTCTGCCACTTCTTGCAAGATTCCAGGAGCTCCACCTTGGGGAAGTCCGAGCCCTTCCGGGACATGATGGTGGCCGCGCCGCAGAGGGTCATGGGGCGGTCCTTCTTTTCCTGGGCCGTCTCCGGCGGGTCGTCCTTGCTCCGGGGCGGCTCTTGGACGACTTGCTTCCGCAGTTGGAAGTACTTCGCCTAGCCTTGAGTAAGGGCCTCTATGCCGGCATAGCCCTCGCAAAAAGCGGCGAAGGCGGAGAGGATCATCACGGCATTTGCCGGGATATGATGAGGTTGCAGGTCGTAAGTGTTGAGGAAGTCCCGGAAGAAGTCTGATGCCGGCAGACCAAAGCCCCGCTCGAAGTGGGCGATGAAGACGACGCGTTCGCCGGGTTCAGGTGCCGGCACAGTTTCTCCTACTGGTAGCCGGCATGCTACGCCCTCCGGGACTCTCCTGGTGGAGGTGACCCAGGATATGTCGGCCGGAGTAACCTCCGACCCCTCCCAGCCGGAGCGTCCTTGAGCTCGGGCCGAGGTATCTTCCTCAGAGGCCGAGGTAGCCATCATGCTTGAAGATGCCATCTTAGTGGCCGGGATAAGGCGTGAGAGCCGGAGTCCCGTGATGTTATTCCTATCAAGGCCGGAGAAAAGAGGGAGGTTAGTCTCTCCGGCATACCACTCTCACAGATGTTAGCAGGAATAGAAGATCTACCGAGACAGTTAAAATAGGAAACAAATAAAGGTAAAACTCCTAAAGATGAACACCTGCGAGCGTTGCCTAGCAATGCTAGTCGAATCAAAGGGAAAACTAGCTCTGAGACTGAAGCAGATCTGTGCAAGTGGGGCTACCGGTGCGAAGTTGTAAAAGGCGTGAAAGAGGAAGAACAGAGGGAGGTCTCACCGGAGCTTGGCCGGCGACGATGGAGCGGCGGCGAGCGTGCAGGAAGATCCAATCTCCCTGCAATGCTGCAGAGAGAAGAGGCGGCGGCGGCGGCGTCGTCAAAGGTGATGCCGTGCGTCGTCGGGCGTCGGCGTCGGCGGGGAGCAGGTCGGCTGCGGCGGCGATGCTGCTCTTCGGGCCGGCGGTGAAGCGCAGGAGGCAAAGGAGGAAGGCGAGGAAGACGATGGTGGGGGGTAAAAAGATAGGTTTACCCCCGCCGCCCTATTTATAGGTCTACCGAGGAGGCCGGTCGTGGGGGTCGTGGGGATCGTGGGAGTGTTCCACTCCCCCGACCGTTTCTGCGGCAAGGCGCCGCGTGGCGGCACAGAGTGGGGCGGCGGTTCCTGTAACCGTGCCATGACACAATGATGGCGAGAAGTAACTGTTGCACTGTGAACCGTCACATCATGGGTGATCGTTCGAGGTGGCAGGGCAGTTACAAGTTTCGATGCAAAGCTGTCGGACATGGTTTCTCGAGGAAGACTCGTCTATATGTCGGATTAATTGCCCGATGTATATGTTCCGTCCGGAATACCCTCGGGACCGGCCGGAATAAGTTTTGGAACAGGAACAGAGGCCGGGATATGTGCAGATGTGCCGGCATATACATCTGACCGCCGGGGCATAATAAAGAAAGGTATGTTGAACCTGTCAAGGCTCCACAGTTATGACTGGGGAACCTCGGCAGCTTCGGGGACTAGTGTCGGGGGGATGACCCCCGGTAGGGTCAAGAGAGTAGAAAGACACAAGGCTATGATTGACTTTATGCCGGGTTATCAAGGAAGGGCCTGGCCGGAATATAAGAGCATCGGCCAGGCCGGCATATAATGTGTATCCCGGCTGATACTTGGATATGCCGGCATAGCCGGAATACTTATAAAAGTGTGCCGGCATATACTTAGATATGCCGGCCTAACCGTTTGGTGTGTTGTGCAGGAGCAGGGGAGGCCGGATTACCCGACCCTCGTAGGTCGTTGGTCCGGCATATAAGTCCTGGGTATGGCCAACGGTCATATCCGGGATACTTAAGTCAACCAAGGTGTCACATCCCTACAATCAAGGAAGAAAACATCCAAGCATGGTAGCAGAGTAAGATGGCAGGGTGCACAGTGGAGGTTACCTACCCTCACTGTGCACAAGTACGAGCTTACCGCACAGAGGTAAGGCCACAGTTCAAGAGGTACAAGGTACAGGGATATGGCGTCCCATCGAGAGCAATCAGGGGCGAAGTCAAGGGTCTCTGCCATCGCCACCAGCTCCTGTTTGGAGTGTAGCCCTTGTCTTGTGGTCTTGTATGACCGTTGTAACCCTGGCCACCACTATATAAGGTGGCATAGGGAGCCCTGGTAAAGGGTTGAACGTTGGACGTTGGAAGGTTGGTCACTCTGTACTCTTACACTTAGCAGCTTGGAAGCACCATTGTTGTGTACTACATCGATCCATATATACAATCAGTAGAGCAGGAGTAGGGGTGTTATCTCCTTACGAGAGCCCCGAACCTGGGTAGATCAGTGTCTCTTTCTGTCGTGCTCTTTAGCTCGTTCCCCTCTCCCGAATCCTCCAGCATCTAGTCGGCCCCCATTTAAGCCATCCTATGGCATATGTTGTTTCACCACGACGACATAAAGAAATCTCGTCCTCGAGATTGAAGGAAGGTTACAAGGTTTTAGGGTTCCTAATGGGGTTGGGTGCTACCACCCTTAAAGAAGATTTTGCTTGGTGGTATCTTGACGCTTCCTTAGGCACTTGCATTTTGTTCCCAGCTTGAATTCACCGTTGCGCCATTTTTCCTGAAATCGCTCTTCTCAGAAGTGTCGATGTTCGTCGTTATGTTCAAAAGTAGGCATTCCAAAAGTTCCATCCAATTCTGGTGATAGGCAGATATCATCCATCGCGTTGTCTTCAACAAGGTAGTCCACATCGTCCAAGAATGTGTATCTAGCCTTTTCTTGGTCGGTCCTCACCAAGGCCATGACAGCATACAGGCCATCACCATACTCCTTGTTGCTTTTTAGCTGATTTTCATTGCAGAATCTCAAAAGATGTTTCAGTGCCAAGTACTGCATGCTTGCCCCACGAACATGATGAGACCACACATCCCAATGAATTAGGATGGCATCTCTTTGTAGGCTTCTCATGCATTTCATAGGGGTAAACAAGATGGACTCTGTAAGAGGTACTTGCACCTTTAAGGGACGGAAGGTCGCCTTATAACCAGCATTGTTGAACCCATTCAAGTTACCGGAGCAAGTCATGCTACTTGCCACAGGTACCAGATGGTTCTTAAGAATTCCTTTAGCAACCGTCTTCATAGTTGTCGAAAGGCGCTGAACAACTTCACCATATCTCGAAGATGAACTCCTTCTCAGGGAAAAGGGATCTAACGATGCTTTCATGGGCAAGAAAGTAGTTTCAGGGATTCTCAAAGTTGCCCCATAACATCGCAGGTCGGGATGGGGTAGACTTCGGTGGCGTAAAGCTCTGGGATCAGGAGGCAATCTCATAGGTAGTGGTGGTCGTCTCTGTTGTGACTCTCTGGAGAGGAGTGACCTCTCTTTTATAGGCTTAGGGAGGTAGCCAAACAGGCTACGTGGGGAGTTGAAACGAAGAGTCGGGGAGGTGAATTTGAATAAGCAGCCATCGAAAACTGAACAGTCTTCGCCTTCAAGCCCACTGAGCAAAACGTTCCTGATTCGTGAAGTCGTTCAAAAGTCCAAGTTCTCACCGTATTCCTACGTTTTGGCCACTGGCTCACTATAAGGGTGTAACATATTATCCTCCTAAGGTTATGGTTTAACGATGTCGTCTCTCATGTAGGTATGTCCCTCTAGATTCACCATTCCTCATACAATAGCGAACAATATGAGTAGTCGTCACGGGGCGCAAATCCATGTCGCACCCAATCATTACCTTGTATTTGGTTTGGTGCATCTCGCATTCTAACTCTTGGTCAACCTCACTACCCTTTTAAACAAAAGTTTTGTTGAAAAAGAAATCAAGTTCCCAAATCTTATTTTGAATTTTGAAAACAAAATCTATCGTTCCTAGCTAGAGGTTTTCAACAAAGCTCATGGCAATAATCCTTAAGTTGTAGATCCTTTGGTTTGCCATTTAAGAGGAATTAAAATCCTTTCCATTGCTCTGTTTGCTCACAAATGCTCTTGATATAAATAAATGTGATGTTCCATTATCAAATAGAATCCAATGTTGTGAAGGAGTTAAGTGGAAACGTACCCGTCACTTCTTCCACATTGACGTGGTTCACATGACCCCTCTTGAATGGATTGGGCTTGGCTGCATCATCTTGTTTCTTCTCTGAGCACATATCCGCAAAATGTCCTGGCTTCTTGCAATTATAGCAGATGATATGCGACAGATCCTTCTTAGTATGGTGTTGTCCATTGCCTCCATTTTGGTGCCCATTGCCTCTAGTGTGATTTCCATTGCTTCCATTGTGGTTACCATTGTCTCTATTCCGGTGGCCATTGGAGTGGTTTCTCTGGTTTCCTCCATTGTGCCCATGGCTATTTGAGTTGCTACCATTTCCATTTCTTCCAGAGGAGTGGGGCCTCTTGTGGGAATGTCCAGTGTGGGTCTTGCCATTGTTGAGCTTCCTCTTACGGTTTTCCTCCTTCCTTATGTTGTTGTCCAGAGTAACAGCTTGGTCTAGCAGAGCCTGGTAGTTTGGAGCATAAGCTACTGACAAAGGTATCTTCAGTTCCCCTTTGAGTCCATGGAGGAACTTATCTTTCCTCTTGGCATCAGTGTCGATGTCTTCTGGTGCGTACCTTGACAGAGAGCAGAAGTCATCCATGTACTCCTTTAGTGTCCTATCACCCTGCTTCAGAGTGCGGAACTCATCTTTCTTTAGATTCATAATGCCCGTGGAGATATGAGCATTACGAAAGCCTTCCCTGAAGGAATCCCAGTCTAGACCTTCAATTGGATTGGTGACTTGGTAAGTATCCCACCACATTGCTGCTGGTCCCTCTAGCAGGTGGGCAGTGAATCTAATCTTTTCAGCATCTGTGCACTCACAGGTAACCAAGTCCTTATTGACTGAACGCAGCCAGTCGTCGGCCACTATTGGGTCTGTGGCAGATGAAAACTTATTGGGTCTGAGCTTCAGGAAACGAGCTAGTCGGTCCACTTGAGGTGGGGGTGGTGGATTGTTGTTGTTGTTGTTCATGAGGTTGGTGCTTGCTTGGATGAATTGGGTCATCATTTGCATGAGCTGGGCTTGACCTGTGGCTAACTGTTGGACCACATCATAGAGGTTGTTGGTGTTGTTGTCATTGTTGTTGTTGTTTTCACGGCGAGGCGGCATCTGAGGTGGTTTTAGCAAAGGTGAGTAATAGATAGATAGAACTAAAGAAGAAAATTTTCCTACCCATGCACAAACAACAAACCATGCAACAAACAAACATAAACCAAACAATCATTGAAATTTTTTTGATAAGTTTTGGAAAAAAAAAACACGCCAACAATATAATATGGTCATACACCAATTTTGTATGATCATAGGAGCATCTATAGATCGTTGGTTCTATAAACTAAAATCTTGGTGGTCTATTCTACCATAGTTTCATTGTTCCATTTCTCATTTCCAATTCCCCAATGCATCGTGGGTGTTGGGCAGCCTTCATATCCACATTCCCTCGAGCTCTTTGTTGGTCTTCAATGTAGTTCTTCACGTTGATTCAAGGTCAACCTATGAAGTAGAAGTCTCATTCTTCTGGCACATTGTGTCCTTCTGTCCTTTCTTGATGGTTCTGAGAGTTGGGTCATCTAAGGGATCCATTTGAAAATGAAGTAGGAGAGAAATACAAGGAGTTTCAAGATGCAAACATTCTCTTTTAAATGGAAGTAAGATGAGATAGAGATTTTTATCCTAGGGTCTTCCTATCTCTAATCCAAACCTAGGGTCTCGATCCTACAGGCAACACTATGCTCTGATACCATTTGTAACGCCCCACCTTTTACCAAGGTAGAACTCCTGTGTTAATGTGCTACTCCCTGGATCAATAGATAGCACCACAGTACAAAATATAGTAATCATTGCAGATAGTGTCATTTATTACATCGCAAAACCAGATACAATGGTCTTTAAACCTTACAGAAATAGCTTAGCCACTTGGACTTGCTCGAATACCAGAGTTTAACACAAACTAACACAACGGAAAGTAAATTGCAATGAGCCTCCATCTTCAGCAATGTGCCACAGGCAGTCATGTTGGTATGCAGGCTCGAGACTCCTCCATCTACTCCTCATCAGAACAACCTACACGTTTGAATATGTAGCCCCAAAGGGGTCAGTACAATGATGTACTGGCAAATGACACATATTTGGTGGCATTTTGTGGAAAGACTATACTACATGATATTTGGCTAGTGGATCTCAAAGATTAATTTGCATAAAGCAGTTTCATCCTATATTTTCCAAAACCAATACATTTTAAAGCATTCTGAAATTTCTTTAATATCGAGATAACTCCTAGGTCACCACCACATACATGGTTTTCACTGCCAGTATGTAGCCCCGGGTAGTCACTCTACAAAACTTGGTTAATACCTCAGGTCACCACCACATACATGGTTTTCACTGCCAGTATGTAGCCCTGGGTAGTCACTCTACAAAACTTGGTTAATACCTCAGGTCACCACCACATACATGGTTTTCACTGCCAGTATGTAGCCCTGGGTAGTCACTCTACAAAACTTGGTTAATACCTCAGGTCACCACCACATACATGGTTTTCACTGCCAGTATGTAGCCCTGGGTAGTCTCACTACAAAACCAGGTTAATCCCTCAGGTCACCACCACATACATGGTTTTCACTGCCAGGCATGTAGCCCTGAGGCATCCCCACTTTCTACACAAGTTTTAATTATTTTAAAAAGGTGATGAGATTCTTCCGTACATTCCATGTCTAGAGACTCAAGTTGTCCATAACCGGGGACACGGCTAATCGATTAGTTTGACACCCTGCAGGGGTTGTGCACTTTCACCTTAAGACTCATTTTACGCCCATACATAAAATGAGACAAGACCTTTCAGAAGGAGCATTCAACCATCTGGATCTGACCGTTCCCAAAATACCACCCTCTGTCAGTACCCATGGATGAACCCTCACATCGTACTCAATCAAGACAGAGCCCATAATGTCATAAGGTTGCACTGGAAGCACATCTAAGCATGGAAGACATAGTAACCTCTTTGTTCCTGGGTGGCCATCCACAAGTATACTACTTAGGCCACTAACACATACCATGGTTTTCACTTCCAAGATATGTGACTCCTAAGTAGACACTCAACACACCCAAAGCCACACCAATCCACCCAGGTAGTTCATTGAAGTTGTAGTTTAATTTTAGAACAACTTATCAGTAAAGCATGGCATCACTTTCCAAAGTAAATTTGCAATCCTATCAAGTGGGGTTTAAAGGATTGCTATACACTACTAGGATCTAAGCATTTTATAAAACAGTGAATATTCCACCTATCATGCATACTACTGGAAAACACTAATGCAGTAGTAAAATAGGTAGGGGATATGTGTGTCACTTGCCTTTTGAAGTTCAAACTCTTTCACTTCTCTCAACAAGATACGTTCTCTCCGTTCAATCTATAGCAATAGAAGTAACACAACATAAACACACTATACAATCCAAACATAAACAACCAGACAAACAATTGAAAAGGGTTTGTTTTATATTTTGGATTTATTAAGATACTGTGATAAGAGAGATATGGCAAAAGAATTATGGATTGTGAGATATGGATTTTGGGAGCTTGAGTGGCAAGATCAAATGATTGGAAAGGATTGGTCCTCCAAGGTACAATGTAGTGATATAAATCTTGTGCTTGGCATAAGCAAAGGTAGAGTTTAGAGATGACTCATGTGGATGGATTCACATGAGTATGCAATAGTGCAACAAAATACTACTGAATAAAGTGTGACAACACTTATTCATAATGGTATAAGTTACACATAGGCTTGGGTAGGGGTTTGTGATATATCGTTTTTACTCAATTAACTCATTTGTTAATTGAATAGTTCTATACATGAGATCAGGATCAAGTGTATAGAGGATTGAGTATAGGTAGATAACATTTGAGATTATGGTTTAAGGTTTCTATTGGGTACATGGGATTGGGTTAAGCACTATGATGTTGATTTGTTCAATACCATAGTAGCAAGGTAGAAACTAAGATTAAAAGTATCACACTTTACTCAAATGACACATTTGTAATTTGAATAAGTGGGTACTATGTAAGATAGGTCTAAGTAGATATGATCTTGACCATGATGTTGTTTAGACATCAATGATGACTAGGTATGATTATAGGATTTGCTAATGTAGAAAGAAACATTACTGAAATAGAAATAGAATTTATCTATATAGGAATACTCAAATTCTCATATTAGAATTTGAATAATTGTGATATGGTTCAAGAAATTATGGGAGTGATGCTACTGGATAGCTTGCAGTAATACAAAGCTACTGCAAGTGGAATCAACTTAAAATCACTTATAGATTTCAAATGAAGTCCAAATTACTGCTTTGCACATATTTGAACTTAGCCATTGAGTGCACGTCTCAAGTCTGGATTTTTATTGCCCTAATGTGTTCTATAGATCAAGGGCTTTCCAAAGACTACCAAAATGTGAATTTTGGATCAACAAAACTAAAGATGTGAATTAATTAGGTTAATAGAAGGTTTGATTCTAATTTGAAAATAGATTCAAATTTAACCCATAAAATATAAGATTTTATGGTACTGCTGGATTCTACACTTCCTAAGGATTCCAACGGTATCTTATTTGTTATTTTTGGATGCAGGGATCAAGAGATATGAATTTTGCAAGATTGGAACTAAATCTGATTTCAAATTCTGTTTTAAAACTCTGTTTGAACCGGGGCTCGCCACGTGGTCTATTCTGATTTGCTGGTACCTCTTCGAGCGGATCAGGGTTTTCGGCCGTCGGATCTAAAGTGGATCGGATGGACTAGATTGCACTGTGCCGGTTCGGTTAAGTTATTGGATCCTGACAGTCAGATCTAAATCGGATGGCTACGATTTAAAGTGGAGAGGTGCTCACCGGTTGAAGCTAGGGTTCCGGCGTGATTCCGGCGATGTGCGACCAGAGGTTGAATTCCGGCGAGCTTCCAGTGAGTTCTGGGTGGCGGCGTTATCACGACGAGCTTCAGCGCGTCAAGGCGGTCTCGGGAACATGAACCGCGCCCTCGATTGCTTCCCGAAGAGGGAGAGGGAGGTGGCTGGAGCGGCTTTGGGCGGCGGTGTGCTTCAGCCGCCGGTCGGGCGTGTCGATCCACTGCAGATAAAACGAGGAAAAGGGGTCAAGGTGGAGCTCCGGGTCGAGGGAGGAAGGTAGGAGGCGAGAGGGGGAGGCTGGCTCACCGTGGGCACCGAATCGGTGTGCAGATGCCCGTAGGCGAGCGGAGCTCCGACGAGAAATTCCTCCGTCTTGGCGGAGTCTCCTGCAGGAGAACGAAAGGGAGATGGAGGATGAGTGTGAGGGGTCTTTATAGTCGCGGCTAGGCGTCGATTAAGGCAGGCAATGAAGGGGATTAAAGAGGGGAGGGAGTAACGGCTCAGGCTCGGCAGTTTCCGAAGAAGGCAGCCAGAGGTTGATGACGACCTGACAGGGTGGTCCCACCTGTCAACGGGCTCCACTTGTCAGTGGAAGAGAGAGAGAGCTAGGATACCGGTTCGGGAATTACTTCCTGGGCCGCGGGCTCGCATCTGTTGTTGGGCCGAAGGGTTCCCTGAGGCCCTTTTCGTATTTTTCGTTTCTTTTCTACTTTTCTTTTTCTGTTTTTTTGTTTAGCTTCATAACTTTTGCTAAAATGCTTCAAATCAATTCAAACCAGTTTCTAAACTTTTACAAAATTCACAGAAAGGTTTCAAACCAATAGGGAACATACTTTCAGTACCAAAACAAGATTTTTAATAAAAGATCTTAATTGAGCCTAAAGGCTTTGCTTGCATAATACAAAAATAGATATAGGGTTTTCAACTAATCCTTTTTAAAATAGAGGATATATTTTATGAATAACATTTTGAAATCTATTTTCAAACGATGCTTTAGAAATGTAATCCTTTAAAGGATATCACATTTTGAAAATCTCTCCTTTGCGAGCAAGCTTGCATAGGTTTTTAAATAACAACAAAATAATACTTTGAAATCTTGTTTTCTCGAATGAGTTCTTTAAGAACAATAGAAAGTTTAAAATAGTTTTCTAATAAAGCCTTCAAATAGACTCAGAAGTTTTAAATCTTAGTGAATTTCCAATCATCTCAAGCAAAACAAAAGCGAAAAATTTCCCCCAAAATTTGATAAAATCTTGGGTCGTTACAGTTTGTCAGCGAGTAAAGGCTGAACATAAGAGGCCCGCAGGGCTGCTGCAATCTTTGGAGGTTCCAGAATGGCCATGGGATGACATTGCCATGGATTTTGTTGTTGGATTACCTCGTACGTGGAGAGGTAAGGATGCAGTTTGGGTGGTCGTGGATCGACTTAGCAAGGTTGCCCATTTTATTCCAATCCGAACCACCGATTCTGCCAGTGACTTGGCACCCATATACATATGGGAGGTTGTGAGGTTGCATGGGGTTCCTAAAACCATTACCTCTGATAGAGATGCTAAGTTTTTATCAAAGTTTTGGGAGAGCTTGCAATGTGCCTTGGGAATGCAATTGAGACTTAGTACCGCGTTTCATCCCCAAACAGATGGCCAATTAGAGCGTACAATCCAAACACTTGAAGATATGTTGAGGTGTTGTGTCCTTTCTTGGCAAGGGAGCTAGGAGGATCACTTGCCACTTGTGGAGTTTGCTTATAATAATAGTTATCAGGCTAGCATACGAATGGCACCTTACGAGGCTTTGTATGGAAGAAAGTGTAGATCTCCACTATGTTGGAATGCTGTGGGCAAGAAGGCAGTGTTAGGACAAGATTGGGTTCAACAAGCCACAGAGAGAGTGGCACAGATTAGACAACATATGTTGGCAGCACAAAGCAGACAAAAGAGTTATGCTGATTCCAAGCGGTCGAATGTCGAATTTCAAGTTGGTGAGGAGGTACTCTTAAGGGTGTCACCCACTAAAGGGGTTATAAGGTTTAACATCAAAGGAAAGCTTAGTCCGTGGTATATTGGACCTTTCATGATAGTGGCACGAGTGGGAAAACTAGCCTACCGACTTGAGCTGCCTGAGTCGATGAAAGGTGTCCATAATGTGTTCCATGTCTCTATGTTGCGTTAGCATTTTTGTGATCCAGAGCGACAAATTACTATGGAACCAATTACGATTGAACAAGATTTAACCTTTGAGGTTCATCCTGTGAGGATTTTGGAAGAGTCCGAGCGAGTGATGCGGAATAGGACGTTAAAGTATGTGAAGGTCCTTTGGTCGCAACAAACCGAGCATGAGGCAACTTGGGAACTTGAGTCTCGCATGCGCGAGAAGTATCCAGAATTGTTCACGGCTGGTATGTGATGCATGGTTATATTTTGTTTTCTTTGTTATGATTAGCTGTGCGAGTAGTATAACAAGGAAGAATTCGGGGATGAATTCTATTTAAGGGGGTAAGAAATGTAATATCCCAGTTTTTTTAATACTAACTTTTGTGCTTATTAATGTTGAGGACAATAAAATAAATCGGCCTTAATGATGTTTGTTTGTTTGTGGATTTTTGCAATATAAAGTAGAGGAAACGAAAAGAAAGGAAAAGAAAAAAAAGGGTGTAGCAACATTTGATACCTTGACCTTTGGTTTAAACTTGATAGCAGCAACCAGTTGCCCTGTGTGGTGTTTTGAGTAGAATACCAAATGCCTCTCTTTTTGTTTCTTCTTCACGAGATGGCAGAGGCATCCTCACGGGCTGGGCTTCAAGGCCCAATCGGACTCGACGTCCGTGCCCTACCGCGCCGCCTCTGATTAGCGAACCTTGACTGTGCCGCCACGTTTTGATCTTCTCCTACCTTAGTCGGACCCGTCTTCCTCCAAATCAAAGCCGCTGTCGTCGATCCGTTGCTACTGCTACCGGAGTGGAGCACAGGTCACCGCCGCCGTTCTCCAATCCAGTCGGCTCTAGCGGTGTGTTTCCTTGACTCTCCTCTGCTATTTTGATTCTTCTCGGTAGTACCAATGTCCGGCCAGATTCTAGATTGACGATTGAATAGCAAGGACCTTTCTAGATGGGTTTCTTTCTTGGTGTAGTCTATTTATTTCTGCCCTTGAATTCCTAACGAGGGGCCAAACCAGATTAAGAACTCGCTAAAATGAACCTGTAGGTGTCCTTGTTTATCTGCTTGTACACCACCGGGAGATGACATGTTTTTCTACTAGTATTGTTTCCTAGTGCTCTCTATACTAGAAAAGGGTAGCGTTAATTAGAATCTGTAGCTTGGGAACCCAGAACGGGTGTATTTCAGTGTCAAGAAAATTTAGGTTCAGGTGCTTGTAGAGGTTCAGACTAAGTTTAGTATTGTTCTCTGTTGGCTGTTTGGTGCAGCGCTGCTATTAGATTTTTTGAGCTGCACCCTGAACGAAAGTTGTAGATCTTGTTTCATGCTTTCCTTAGAGTATTTACTCATTTAATTTGGTGGGATAGATTACAAGCAGCGGTCAGTTTACCGATCTGTCCAGATTATAGTTTTCTGTTCACAGTGATCTGTTTTGCAACTTTAGGCCTTCTTAGCATTCAAATTTGATTATTGCCTAAATATGAAAAGTGTGGAGAATGTTTTTCTAGTGTTATCATACATATTCTTTTCAAGATTTCGTGCAGAATACTATTTCTTATAAAAAGATTAAGTGGTCTGTCCTGTATTGGATATAACTGCAATTATGCTTCAGATTGGGTGATTTAACATTTTATTTTACAGATTCTGTCAATGATAGATCTAGGAATGTTACTGAGTTGTTTCTAAAATTTTAATCATCTCCATTGTTGAGTTTTAATTTTATGTTGTAAGTTCACACTTCTTGAGGGGCTGGTTTTAAATTAATCAAGGGGTCTCTGCATTGGAATGATTTTTGTTTTGTTTTGTGAATGTCTATGTGATGAAGTCGTGCTTGGTATTGAGTGTTTCATGTATGAATAACAGGTGCTGGTGCTTCCGGCTCGGAAACCTACAATTCCCAATTTTTGCCCCGTGGTTGAGGCAAGTTTATGACGGATAGTGGATTTTGCATATCTCACTTCACTTTGGTTATTTAAAGTGCTTTACTTTATGTCTGTCATATAACCTTGATGACAATGATATTGATGAAATGTTCATATGATGCATTTATGCATACTCATGATGATGATGTGACCTACTTCTGTGGGCACAATGCGTCCTTCATTGATGGGTTGCGACCCACTTTGGAGGCACCCTCCACTAGTTGGAGTGAGTGGATGCCGACGGGTGTCCACTCAAGCGATACCGGTATTCGCGATGAGATGAGATGAGATGAGATGAGCATATAGGCATGTAGGACATAATACTATGTTCTAATGGATGCATTATGTTTTATGATGTCTTTGTGATTTGATTTATGTAAAGTTACTATTTGTTCATGAGCTTGTTGAGTCTTTGTACTCACCCTTGTTGCTTTCATGCTCTTAGGTAAACCTTGAGGACGTCATGCATGGGGAGCTTGGGAGTAGAGCCACCACCTTCTTCACATCATGATCTCACTTTTATCTTGGAACTTTGTTTTTCTAAATAATAAGATTACTTTTTTTTTGAAATGGAGCATAGCCCCCGCCTCTGCATCAGATGATGCACACAGCGATTTATTATGAAGTTTAAAAATTCAAAGTATTACAATCATGGATCAGCTAAGGTTGAGACATGTATCAACCAACGGAATAGTAAAAGCAACAAGTGACTATCCATTCTGAAGTCTACTAATATGTCGCCATCCAGTAGCCTGGAAATAGAAGTCCTGTGTGACCGTCAGCAGCCGGTTGCACCCAGTAACCATAGGCTCCCGCTGATCCTCCAGGAGTAGCAGAGACCATAACTGTATCCAATGCGCAGCCATACGGATAACCTACAGAAAATTGGTACCCACATGTTTATTAAACACAAAATTATTTCGACAAGTCCAGATAGACCAACATAAAGCAGATACACCAATGCGTATTCTTGATTTATCAGTTTTGTCTACTCCATTCAACCAGTTACTAAACATGTTAGTAATATTAGTTGGAGGAGGTATATTATAAGTAAAATAGACCATGCGCCAGATAATACGTGCAAATGGACATGATATAAATAAATGCTCGACAGTCTCATCCAAGTCGCAAAAACAACACTTAGTACACCCATGCCAATTCCGCTTAGCTAGGTTGTCCTTAGTTAACACAACTTTGTTATTTAAGAACCACATGAAAATTTTAATCTTTAATGGAATTTTCAATTTCCATAAGTATGTACGTAAAAATCTTGTATGACCATTCATCAAGTCTAAATACATAGATCTAACTGTTAAAGCACGTGTAGATGTAAGCTTCCAAATAAACTTATCCGGGTTATTAGACAGCCGAACTATCATTAGTCTTTGACATAAGTGTAACCAATCGTTCCACTTATTGCCAGTCAACACCCTCCTGAAAGCAATATTTAGAGGTGTGTTTGCTAGCACATTTGCAACTAAAACATTTATTCATTGCACAATGTTATATAGAGATGGGTACTGTTCTGCTAAAGAAGTGTCCCCTAGCCAAACATCTTCCCAAAAATGCAAGTTCGATCCATTTCCTATCTCAAAGAAGCCTCTCTCAAAGAAAACATCTTTTACTCTCATTAATCCTTTCCAAAAAGGAGAGTCTGTCGGATTTGCCACAACTTGAGACAATGTTTTATTTTTAAGATACTTATTACGTAATAATTCTTGCCACATGCCCTCCTCGGTAAGCAATTTAAATAGCCATTTGCTAAGTAAACATTTATTTTTTAACTCAAGCACTTCAATCCCTAGGCCTCCTTGATCTTTCGGTCTACATATAATATTCCATTTTGTTAGCCTATATTTCTTCTTAGTCTCATCAGATTGCCAGAAGAATCTAGACCGGAAAAAATCTAATCGCTTTCTAACTCCCACCAGTATCTCCAGGAAAGATAGCATAAACATGGGTAGACTAGTTAATACTGAATTGATAAGCACAAGCCGATTGCCATATGAGAGTAATTTGCCTTGCCAACAACCCAGCTTTGCAACAAAACAACTCTCAACTGGATTCCATTCAGCATTACGTAATTTTCTATAATGTATAGGTATACCAAGATATCTAAAATGTAAGGAACCAGATTCACATCCAAAAATCTGTTTGTATTGTTGTTCCATATCCTTAGATTTTCCAAAACAGAAAATCTCACTCTTGTAAAAATTAATCTTTAGTCCCAAAAGTTGCTAAAAAATACAAAGAATTAATTTCATATTGACTGCCTTGGCTAAATCATGTTCCATAAAGAGTATTGTATCGTCAGCATATTGCAAAATAGAAACCCCTCCCTCGATCAAATGTGGGACAAGGCCTCCAAGGCCATCCTCTTTTGCACGAGCAATCATAACTGCTAGCAAATCTGCCACGATGTTAAATAAAATTGGAGAAAGAGGATCACCTTGTCTCAAGCCTTTTCTCGTTTGAAAATAATGGCCAATATCATCATTAACCTGAATTCCCACACTGCCACCTTGTACAAAGTCTTTAATCCACTTACACCATTGCGGATCAAAGCCCTTCATACGTAAAACTTGCTATAAGAATGGCCATTTTACTTTATCGTAGGCCTTTTCAAAATCAATTTTGAAGAGCACCCCATCTAATTTCTTCCGATGCAGCTCATGAATGGTCTCATGAAGAACTACCACACCTTCAAGAATATGCCTTCCTAGCATAAAAGCCGTTTGTGTCGGTCTAATTACTTTATCCTCCAATTTTATGATACGGTTAGTGGCCACCTTCGTAAAAAAATTGAAGCTAACATTTAAAAGGCATATGGGTCTATATTGTTGAATTTGCACTGCATTTTCCTTTTTGGGTAAAAGCGTGATGACCCCAAAGTTTAATTTGAACAGTGGTAAATCTCCGGAATGTAACTGACCAAACAACGCCAATAAATCAGTTTTAATAACTTCCCAAAAGGTCGGGTAAAATTCCGCCAGGAAACCATCCGGTCCAGGGGATTTCTTATGTTCCATCCGAGAGATAGCATTAAAAACTTCCTCTTTGGTAAATGGTGCTATGAGGATAGCATTTTCCTCATTAGATACCTGTGGTATATCCGCCACTTGGTCTTCCACCATAGAGACACCATTATGGTCAGGATCACCAAACAATTTTTTATAGTATTCCGTAATATAGACCTTAAGATTATCTTCCCCCACGATGGTTCCTTCTTCTTGTTCAAGTTGGAATTTTTTTTTCTTTCTATGATTTCCATTCGAAATGAGATGGAAATATTTAGTGTAATTTCCCCCCTCCTGAACAAATTTCACCTTAGCACGTTGAGCCCATTTAGTCTCCTCATCTCGTCTAAGGTTATTAATCTGCTCATGTGCCACTCGGAGAGCGGCCTTTTCCAATTCAGGGAGAGGGCATGTTTCTGCCTTAATGTCTAAATCATCAATAATTTTTAACCATCTTTCTTTCTCCTTTCTATATTTTCCACTTTGGTTTTGAGCCCACCCCTTTAGAAAGCGACGCAAATGTCAAATTCTATTTTGCCAATTTTGAATCGGTGAATCACTTTTAGGAACGTTTCCCCATTCAGCAACAACCATCTCAAAGAAACCTTCCTGATGCAACCAGGAAAGTTCAAAGGAGAAACGTGCTGAATTTCCAATATGTGCACAGTGTCCTGAATCAATTAACAGTGGTGTGTGATCAGAGCCAGAACGAGTTAAGGCCCTTACCGAAACAAGCGGGAATTTTTGTTCCCATTCAACACTTGCCAAAATCCGATCCAACTTCTCAAAAGTCGGTGTTTCTCGTCTATTAGCCCACGTGAATTGTCGACCTAAGAGAGCAATTTCTCTGAGGTCCAAACTTTCTATGATAGCATTAAAAATAAAAGGCCAGTGAGGATTATAGTTATCGTTACTCTTTTCTTCCCGTTTCCGTAAAATATTAAAATCTCCCCCCTAACAGCATGGGGAGCGGCTCAGATTCACACATCCTAACAAGCTCTAATAAGAACAAATGCTTAAAAGAGTCTTGCGCAGCCCCATACACCGGAATGAAAACCCACTCAAACCCATCATTTTTAGATTTAAGATGCAATTTTACACAAAAATCACCAGTGCCAACCTTTTTTATTTGAAGCGTTTCAGAGTTTATGCCGACAAGGATACCCCCTGACCGCCCATGCAGCGGTAAACAAAACCAATGGAAGTCTTTCCCGGCAGCCAGATTATGTAAAAATGGGATTGAAAAATTAGTTCGGTTTAGTTTTGAAGTCTATTGAAGTGTTCCTTAATTAGTGTGGCTGTTTGCGTGTGGATGTTAAAACGTTGATTTCCTTGTGGTTTAGAGTTTTGGCATACTATTCGGGCACCGCGCTTATTTTATGTGTTGTTTTATTCTGGTATATTGGTATTCTGATAATCTGCCTGTCGTGGATGTCCTTATAAACAGAGGAGACTCTGTCGAATTCTTTCTAAAAAGTTATTAGTAATTTTCTTTGTATAACGTATGTGGTAACATCTCAAGTGCTGGTTGGCTTGGGGTGTTACAGTGGCGCAATAGGAGTGCAGATAAAATCACTATTATTAGTACTAGTAAAATCACACAACTTGGTGTTCTCATGAGTAGCCATTCTAGCAAAGCTAAAAGCAGACAAGTAAAAACAACTATAAGGAAACTAATTTTTTGTGTTTTTGATAAAATGAAGCAAGTAAAAATAAAGTAAAAGCAAAACTTAAAACAAAGTAGCAGATGTGCGTGCGAAACTCCCCTTGCAGAAGTCTTCTTTTTCCCTGGCAACGGCGCCAGAAAAAGTCTTGATTGCTATAGATGGCGCGGTGATGATGAAATAAATGACCGGCCAGTTGGGAAACCCCAAGAGGAAGGTATGATGAATATAGCAGCAAGTTTTTCCCTCAGTAAGAAACCAAGGTTTGTCGGTCCAGTAGGAAAAAGCCAAACTCAAGAAGGTGATGCTTGCTAGCCTAGTGACACTCCAACAAGGGCGCCGTTAACGATTACTTATTAGTGCGTCTTCAACTAGTAGCAATGTGGAACCTGCACACAACACAACCAAATACTTTGTTCTAACTTATGATGAGGTTGTCAATCTCACTGGTTTGCTTGAAACAAAGGGTATGAGAATATCGAGTGGAAAGTGATAGTTGTATGCGAGTAAAGTAAACAGTGCGAGTAAAGTAAACAGGTGATAGCAATATAATGGAAATAGGACTGGGGTCCATAGTTCACTAGTGGTGTCTCTCCATAAGATAAAATAACACATGCATGGGTAAACAAATTACAGTTGGGCAATTGATAGAATAAAGACAACGTGCATATGCCAAGAGGATCACTATGAGATTTACTTTGGGCATTACAACAAGATACATAGACCGCCATCCAACTGCATCTATGACTAATAATCCACTTGTGGCAAATCAATCTAAGAACTCCACAAGTATTAAGTTGCGAACAATAGATAACTGCATTAAGCAAAGTGTGTAATGTCAACAAAGCATATGCCCTTGAGCATATGAATATTGTTTTCTCCCTAGTGGCAATAGCGTATCTATAACCTTAGAGGTTTCCATCACTCCCCCAGATTAAATAGAGGCATGAACCCAACTATCGAGCATAAATACCCCCTCTTGGAGTCACTAGTATCTACTCGGCCAAGATAGCTACTAACAACAGAGAGCATGCAAGATCATAAACAACATAGAGATAACATAATATAATATTCAGCACATCAACTCAATCATAACACCAATATTCATTGGATCCCAACAAACACAACATGTAGAATTAAATAACGGTGATCTCGATCATGTAAGGCAGCTCATGAGATCTAAACATGAAGCACATGGTGGAGAAGACAACCATCTAGCTACTGCTATGGACCCATAGTCCAAGGTAGACTACTCACTCGTCGCGCCGGAGGCAAGCATGGCAATGAAGAAGACCTCCGGTGGCGATTCCCCTCTCTGGCAGGGTGCCAGGAAGAGCTTCTGGACCCTCTCGATCTCGGGTCAACGACGGCGGCAGATCGCGATATGTTTCTAGAAAAGTGATCGAGTGTTTAGGTTTTTCCCGTTGGGGGGTCTTTATAGGTGAAGGGGCATCGTCAGAAGTGGACTGAGGTGGCCACACACATAGGGGGCATGGCCTAGCCCTGGGCCATGCTGCCCTATTGTGTGGGCCCCACGTGGCCCCACTCCATCTCTTCTTCGGTTCTCTGGAAGCTTTGGTGAATTTCTGGATATTTGGCTTTTGTTTCGTCCAATTCTGAGAATATTTCCTATGTAACTTTTCTGAAACACAAAAATAGCAGAAAACAGGGAACTGGCACAGTGGCATCTCGTTAATAGGTTAGTTCCAGAAAATGCATAAAAACGCCACGAAGTGTAACGAAACACTAAGCAAATGGTGTAAAAACAAGCATGGAGCATCAAAAATTATAGATATGTTAGAGACGTATCATGTTGCCAGGCTCATTAGTCCCAGTTGGTAATGCCAACTGGGACTAAAGACCCAGCTTTTAGTCCCGGTTGATATTACCAACCGGACTAATGAGTTTCCTATATAAAAAATCTCCTTCTTCCTCCCTGAGCCAACCATTCCCCCTCTCCCCTCTCCAAGTGTTCTTCATGCAACAAGCTAGCTCAAGTTCATCCTCTTTGACCACCATTTTTTGTCACAATTTGGTGCCCCCACTTCAATCTAAGTGGACTAAAAGGTGAGGAACTTTAAGCTTTTGTCTTTCATTGGTAATTTAGCTCATTTAATGCTCTAGAAGTAGAGAGATTTGTGAATTTATTATGGGAGCAATTATTTAGATGTTTATTTGATTATGTGTAGAAGTAGATGGAGATAGAGGTAGAAATAGAGGTAGAGATAGAGATATAGATATAAATAGAAAATAGAAAATAAAAATAAAGATAGAGAGATAGAAATATAGATAAAAATAAAAATAAAAATAGACATGGAGATAGAAATAGAGATAGAAATAGAAATAGAAAATATAAATAGAGATAGAAATAAAAATAGTGATAGAAATAGAAATAGAGATAGAAATAGCGATAGAAATAGAGATAAAAATAGAAAATTGATATAGAGATAGAAATAAAAATAGTGATAGAAATAGCGATAGAAATAGAGATAGAAATAGAAAATAGAAATAGAGATAGAAATAAAAATAATGATAGAAATAGAGATAGAAATAGAAATAGAGATAGAAATATATAGATAATAGAAATAGAGATAGAAATAAAAATAGTGATAGAAACAGTGATAGAAATAGAGATAGAAATAGAGATAGAAATAGAAATAGTGATAGAAATAAAATTAAAGATATAGAAATGGACATACAAACAAAATTAGAGATAGAAATAGAAATTGTATATTTTATTTGCGTTTGATATATACTTATATAATGCAGATGAGCCAGGCATGGATGTACGCTCATCGACGCTCTGGAGATTTCATTAAAGGCATGCATTCTTTTCTCAATGTGGCTGAGGCAAATAAGCGGAATGGTTTTATGTGTTGTCCATGCGGTGTTTATCGAAATGAGAAGGATTACCCCTCCACAAAGACCCTTCACATCCACCTGTTCCGGTTCGGTTTCATGTCCAGCTATAATTGTTGGACCAAGCATGGGGAGAGAGGGGTTATGATGGAAGACAACGATGAAGTAGAGAATGATGACAACTATCCAGAGTTCTCTGAAACCACCGATATCGCAATGGAAGATAATGAAGAAGAAGAAGGTGAAGAATGGGCATCAGATGTTCCTGCTGATGATCTTGATCAGGTCATTGTTGATGCACATATAGACTATGAAAGTGAAAAGGAGAGGGAAAAGTTGGAACGCATGTTAGATGATCACAAAAAGAATTTGTACCCAAATTGCAAAGACGGCCAGATTAAGCTAGGAAGCACACTGGAATTGCTGCAATGGAAGACAGAGACTGGTTTATCTGACAAGGGATTTGAAAAGTTGCTGAAAATTGTGAAGAAGATGCTTCCAAAGGATAACGAATTGTTCGCTAGTACATACAAAGCAAAGAAGATTGTCTGCCCGCTACGATTGGAGGTGCAGAAGATACATGCATGCCCTAATGACTGCATCCTCTACCGCGGTGAGGAATACGAGAATTTGAATGCATGCCCGATGTGCAGTGCTTTTTGGAAGATCAGGCTAGACGACCCTGGTGATGTTGAGGGCGAGCGCCCCAGGAAGAGGGTTCCTGCCAAGGTGATGTGGTATGCACCTATAATACCATGGTTGAAACATTTGTTCAGAAACAAAGAGCATGCCAAGTTGTTACGGTGGCACAAAGAAGACCGTAAGTGTGACGAGATGTCGAGACACCCCGCTGGTGGGTCGCAGTGGAGAAAAATCGACAGAGAGTTCCCGGAGTTTACGGAAGATGCACAGAACTTAAGGTTTGGTCTAAGTACAGATGGCATGAATCCTTTTGGGGAGCAGAGCTGCAGCCATAGCACCTGGCCCGTGACTCTATGTATCTATAACCTTCCTCCTTGGTTGTGCATGAAGCGAAAGTTTATTATAATGCCAGTGCTTATCCAAGGCCCGAAGCAACCCGGCAATAACATTGATGTGTACCTAAGGCCATTAGTTGAAGAACTTAAACAGATGTGGCAGAATGAAGGTGTACATGTGTGGGATGAGTACAAACAAGAGGAATTTGATCTACGAGTGTTGTTGTTCATGACCATCAATGATTGGACTGCTCTTAGTAACCTTTCAAGATAGACAAACAAGGGATACAATGCATGCACACATTGTTTAGGTGAAATTGGTAGTATATATTTGGATAAAAGTAAGAAGGTGGTGTATCTGGGGCATCATCAATTTCTTTCGCCCAAACATCAATTGAAGAAAAAAGGCAAGCATTTCAATGGTGAGGCAGAAGTCCGGGGCAAGCCTAAATGCCATACTGGTGATAGATTTAAAAGTAATCTTTGGAAAGGGTCCTGGCAGTCTGTCTGTTCCAAATGACGCTAGCGGACACGCACCCATGTGGAAGAAGAAATCTATATTTTGGAAGCTTGAGTATTGGAAATTCCTAGAGGTCCGCTCTGCAATCGACGTGATGCACATGATGGAAAATCTTTGCGTGAACCTGCTGGGCTTCTTGGGCTTGTATGGGAAGACAAAAGATACAACAGAAGCACATGAGGACCAGCATCGTATGAAAAGAAGAGACAACATGCATCCAGAGGATTTTAAGGGTCCTGCGAGCTACACTCTTAGCAAAGAAGAGAAGGAAATCTTTTTTGAATGCCTGAGTAGTATCAAGGTCCCATCTAGATTCTCATCAAATATAAAGGGAATAATAAATATGGCAGAGAAAAAAATTCCAAAACCTAAAGTCTCATGACTGCCACGTGCTTATGACGCAATTGCTTCTGGTTGCATTGACGGAGATTCTACCGGATATTGTTCGAGTACCGATTGTGAAGCTATGTGCATTCCTCAATGCAATTTTGCAGAAGGTAATCAATCCAGAAGATCTACCATGGTTACAGAATGATGTGGCCCAATGTCTTGTCAGCTTCGAGTTGGTGTTCCCACCGTCCTTCTTCAATATTATGACGCATCTCTTAGTTCACAGAGTCGAAGAGATTTCCATTCTCGGTCCAGTATTTTTGCACAATATGTTCCCCTTTGAGAGGTTCATGAAAGTCTTAAAGAAATATGTGCATAACCGTGCTAGGCCAAAAGGAAGCATCTCCAAGGGCTATCTAACAGAGGAGGTCATTAAGTTTTGTATTGACTTTGTTCCTGACCTGAACCCAATTGGTCTTCCTCAATCGCAGCATGAGGGAAGACTGAGTGGAAAATGCATGCTAGGAATGAAATCAGCATACTGTATGGACGAACATTCTTTGAGTGAAGCACACTACACAGTTTTACAAAATTCCATGTTGGTGGAGCCGTATATGGAGCGACACAAGAATATTGTACGTTCAGAAAACCTGGGGCAGTCTGACTCCTAGATTACAAAGTTCCACATGGCGACTTTTGGTGGTTGGTTGCAAATACTTCTCATAAATGATGCCACTGTTGGATATGAGCTGTCCATGTTGGCCAAGAAACCATCTTCCACTATATTAACTTTCCAGGGTTACGAGATAAATGGGAATACATTTTACACGGTCGCCCAAGATAAAAAGAGCACCAACCAAAATAGTGGTGTCCGCTTTGATGCAGCAAACGACAATGGAACAAAGGACAAATATTATGGTTACATAGAGGAGATATGGGAACTTGACTATGGACCGTCTTTAAGGTCCCTTTGTTTCGGTGCGAATGGGTCAAGCTGACAGGAGGCGGGGTAAAGGTGGACCAGCAGTACGGAATGACAATGGTGAATCTCAATAATCTTGGTTACAGCGATGAACCATTCGTCCTAGCCAGATTTTCTATGTGAAGGACATGTCTACCAAACCAAGAAAAAGAAAAGATAAGAAAACGAATACATCACACGATGAGCCAAAGCACCACATTGTTCTTTCAGGGAAAAGAATCATCGTGGGAGCGGAGGACAAGACAGATATGCCAGAAGATTATAACAAGTTTGATGAAATTCTGCCCTTCAGAGTGAACACTGACCCAACCATCCTCTTAAACAAAGAAGATACTCCATGGTTACGGTGCAGAAGGAAACCCCAACACTAGATGGGGATGTTGGTGATGTGTAATAATGTATTAAACCTTTTATGTAAATGTATGATTTTGGGTTAGTTATTCAAATTCGAACACTTTTTATATTCCAAGTTTTATCAGATTCAGAAGTATGCAAAAACAATATTAATTAATACAATTTTAATTGAAAATGGAAAAATATTTAATACTTTGAATAGTTAGAATAATTGATTTGGAAAATAGAAAATGGTTTTGAATTAGTTATTCAATTTCAAACACTTTCCATATTCATAGTTTTATCAAATTCTAAAATATGCAAGAAGAATATTAATCAATATAGTTTTAATTGAAAATGGCAAAATAGTTAATTGTTGGTGATAGTTAGAATAATTGATTTTGAAAATAGAAAATGGTTATGAATTAGTTATTCAATTTCAAACACTTTTCATATTCATAGTTTTATCAAATTCTAAAATATGCAAACAAAATATTAATTAATATAGTTTTAATTGAAAATGGCAAAATAGTTAATTGTTAGTGATAGTTAGAATAATTTATTTTGAAAATAAAAAATGGTTTTGAATTAGTTATTCAATTTCAAACATTTTTTATATTCATAGTTTTATCAAATTCTAAAATATGCAAAAAGAATATTAATCAATATAGTTTTAATTGAAAATGGCAAAATAGTTAATTGTTGGTGATAGTTAGAATAATTGGTTTTGAAAATAGAAAACTGTTTTAAATTAGTTATTCAATTTCAAACACTTTTCATATTCATAGTTTTATCAAATTCTAAAATATGCAAAAAGAATATTAATCAATATAGTTTTAATTGAAATTGGCAAAATAGTTAATTGTTTGAATAGTTAGAATAATTGATTTTTAAAACTTAAAATTGTTTTGAATTAGTTATTCAATTTCAAACACTTTTCATATTCATAGTTTTATCAAATTCTAAAATATGCAAAAATAATATTAATCAATATAGTTTTAATTGAAAATGACAAAATAGTTAATAGTTTGAATAGTTAGAATAACTTTTTTTGAAAATAGAAAATGGTTTTGAATTAGTTATTCAATTTCACACACTTTTCATATTCATAGTTTTGTCAGATTCTAAAATATGCAGAAGTTATTCAAATTGAAATTCAAAATTCATATTCAAATTCATTTCAATTGAAATCTAAAAAAAATATAACGCTTGCCGCACATTTATTAGCCCTTTAGTCCCGGTTGAAGCCAGCAACCGGGACTAAAGGGATCGGGCTAGGGCACGAACTGGAAACCGTCGCCCAAATGTCTTTAGTCCCGGTTGAAGCCACCAACCGGGACTAAAGACCCTTTAGTCCCGATTAGTGGCTTCAACCGGGACTAAATATATTTATCGCGTGTCAACATGTGTTTATAAGTATTACTCCCTCCGATCAGAAATAAATGTCAATGATTTTGTACTAAGTTAGTACAAAGTTTATACTAAATTGCCGGCACTTATTTCTGATCGGAGGTAAAAATTTAAGTATTTTAACCTACATTAAAAGGTGGAACCAACATCTACTAAACAATAGTAGTAAATTTTGAACAAATTTTGGAACCCTGGGTGTATTTAGCAGAAGTGTTGAACTAGAATTATCTCCTTCTGGCAGCGGCTAGGGTTTTTCCCCCGGGTCACTCGTTTTCGGATGATGTATTACTAGCAAAAATACCCGTGCGTTGCAACGGCTCTTCTTCCTCCACTCTGACCCGCACTCCTCACCTAATCCAGCGCCGCGGACTCACATACTCGTCATCCATGTTTTACTGCACGTCTACATAACAAGTGGATTGACAAAACTACACGAAATAGGGTAAACTGAGTGCACCGTCGTCGTTAAGACCAAGACAGTCAAGGGTTTTTACTGGAGCTATGCCACGGAGGTACTCATGAGATGCTCAAAAAGGTTATGACACTGTAAGCAATGTCGACGTTGGTGCCAGAGCGCCAAGCTTTTGTCCGTAAAGCCTTCCCACCACTCTGGTAACGTCCGACCACCCACTATCCCTGAGACCGGTCTCTCAGGCGGGACCTAAAAATTCATACTTATTTATCCAACAATTTAGAAATTCACATCACACATAAACTACAACCATGCAAATATAAATATTCACACTTGCAGAATACAACAATATAAAGTGGTTCTTCCAACAGAAGGATGCGAACAACATATACACAATGAACAACAGAGTATATGACCAATCGACTGATCCAACAAACATAAATCATTTGCGGTCCGAGTTAAACTACGCTTTGCATCCTAATACTGTATGCAGCGCAGGTAGCTGAATAAATCAGCCATGGACTACCCCTTGGCAGAATGGCCCAACTGCTCTACCGGTGGTCGCCTGACGCAAGGAAATGCTCGCACTGTACTACTATATGTACACTGAATTACTCTCTATACCAAATCAGGCTGCTAGGCTTAAGCATTAGTGAGCATGGCGGCGATCAACTCGCATTAGGATCATTCAATCATTCATCATGAACCGCGGTAGGTTATCTTAAGCCTGCAGGTACATGCAGTTTGTCCTGTTATTACCCATGTTCATTAGGCATTGTAGAACTGAAGGAACCAAACAGCTAGCTGACAGTGAAGGAAAAAATAGAACATACTGGTACATCAACCTAAGAAAAGATTGAATTAGATAAACTTAAAGATTAGATTGATGTCCACGCTTATATCACCAAACAGTTTGACGCTTGGCAGCGTGCCTTGACACCACCTGACTTTCTATTTAGGCATCCATGAGCAACGAGCAACCTGCCACTGACACCACCTGGAAGGCAGCAAAGAAACATAACTTTGAATCTTCCGCATCCGCTGCCTAGAATTATGACACAATCACAATGTTTGATTGTTGAACAGAAGGCATTTACCTTAGAATACTAGGTCAATGCCCTCCCCAATCAGCGGAGTAAAAGGCCAGCTGGTATCGGGATGGTGATCGCTAGAAGGAGGCTACGACGGCCACGCGCGACAACTCCAAGCCCTCCGCCTCCCTCCCCGATCTCCTTCACTCCTGCAGGGACGCTGCCCTTGTAGTGCTGCTCGCCGACCCTCCCTCCGGCACCCTCTGGAGGCCCACCAGGCCACCATCTTCCTGGCCAGGGTCTTCCCGTATTCCGGCCCGGTGCTTCCGGTCGCCGACCCTCCCCCCGGCACCGCCCAGCGCCCCACCATCCTCCTTGCCAGGGTCCTTATCCCTGTTTAGATTTAGATCAGCAGAAGCGTTTTGATATCCTGGCGGTGTGATGGCTTCAGCCTGGGCCAGCGGTCGGGTCGAGTAGATCCAAGTGACGTTTCGACGTTTTATTTATTTTTTCCAATCGTTTTCTGACTTACCGGTGGTATTGGTGGGTAATTTTGTATTTAGATGAAAACGTATTTCGGGTGGATTGAAAGCGTATATGTGAGCCACGGACCATACCTCTAGCAATATTATTAGCAGAGAAGATATTATGATACCCGCTGAACTAGAATTATTGAGCAGTCAATAAACACAACATGTTGGTCTAAGAAGACATGAAACGATAATATTAGAAACCAACTATATGAATATTTTTCGGCTTTGATATATGGGGAACACCAGTAGTACAAATTAATTAACAAGTACTCAAATGAAACCAGCTTGCGGCACAGAACTGTCAGCTTCCCTGCGGAGGTCTTCTATGGTGTTGCTCTTCTTAAAGACGACTTGAGCCTTAGAGGAGCCTTTACCTCGTGAACATATAAAGTCTCTCTGATCTCTTATGCTCTGATGGCTCCAGTTAGTAGCATGGATAATCTGCATGTCCGTTAGAGCTTTAGCTTCGGCCATAAGAAACTTTGCAAATTGCTTCTCCCCTCCGGTGCCACAATACCCTAGCAATCGCACATGCTTGAGATGCTTAGGTAGGCATATAACTTTATCAGCTGCTCCAGGTTGCCACGATCCGAACGCATCGAGCTTACTTTTGGAAGTAAAACAGAGGCACCAAACCCGAAGTTGCTGCAGGGACGGAAATAAGCTTAAAATGCCAGCAGCCTTTCTCAATTCCCCGCCATCACTGAACTTGATGTTTAGAACGAGGATTGTTATAATAGGTATGCAAGTCTTAGGCATGACGGTAAATCTGGGCGAGTCCAGCATGGGAAGTGTGAGGAGAATCGTTGGGAGCTTAGAGGGCAATGCAGCTTCGTTGATGATGTTGGGATAAAGCCGCCACACATTGACGTACCCGAGCACGATATAACAAATATTCGGTGTGTCCCTAAGGGAGATCTCGTCAAGTGGGACGTAGAGGTACATGAGATGCACGAAAGCTAGCGTACGGGAGCAGGGGACAAAGCGGCGGAGGCCCTGAACTCTCAAGAGGCGTAGCTCCCGGAGGGCCCGACAGCCAGCGATCATCCGGTGCAACGATGTCTCTGAGACCTTCACGTCAGTCAGTATTAAACTATGCAGGTTATTCAGAACCAAAGGTGCTCGAGGATGAGGGTCGACGAGGCGGCACCTACGGAGATCTAAATACCTTAGATTCCATGTCGCCAGTAGGTCAAGCGAAAGCAGCTGGCGCGCACCGTCTTCGGCAAAAGTCAAGTCAAGGCTACCACCGTCAATGCTCCTCTGCGCTAGGGTTTGTAGCCAGTCAGCTGTTGTATCATCAGCACGCGTCGTTGCACTTAAGCGCCGGATCTGCGCTCCGGCGGCGTGGGAGGAAAGGATGCGCGAGATTGACCGTCCGTTGGAGGGAATATCTGATGAGTCGTCGAGATCGAGGTCAAGGGGCAATGTCGGCCACACGTGTTGCCAGCGGCGGGAGAGTTGCATGGTGCGGGCTGCATCCTTCATTGGTAGGAGGGAGACGATGTGCCCCAGCAAGCAGTCAGGGAGAAGGCCGATACTATCCTCGCCGGCGACCTCCATCGATCTTCTAGTTGATAGGAACGGATCACGCCGTTCCGCTCTGGATGAATTTCATCTCTTTAACTTTCGTATATATAACTGCTCGAGTTAATCTGCGTGCCGTGTCGTGCACGACACGGGGTAAGTAGCAGCATGTTAAGGAAATATTGGTAGAATTATATAGTTGGTATATACACCGACCTAATCTATAACCAAATCTTTTTCAAACTCTATTATGTGTACTACGCAATGTATTGTCTAGGGTCAGCGGGGGCCAGGCCCCCCCTATCGACTGGCCACCCCCAACAAATTACAGCGGTGCCTATGTAATAGTCGTAAAGGATTTTAGTCTCGTATAATTGGAGCCTCAGGTAAAAAAAAAGAAATTTGAGGGTGCCTCACGTAATAATTAGATCAGGGCAGGGCATCAGGCGCAGTTGTATTTCTGCTCATCCAATAAAAGGCCTAACTGGCCCAAAAAAAGAGTATTAGAATTAGAGGGCCATAGCCTAATTAACTGGGAGCTCCTATAGCGCGCGCGTTAGCGCGTTCTACTTCGGGTGCGCCTACAGCGAGTTTCTTCGTGGGCCGGCCCAGTTACGGTTCTACTTGCTACAGTAATCACGTGAACGTGTTTTAAATTGCTGGAACGGCTACTTATTGCTAGAACGGCTTACTGGCTACAGCAATCATGAGTTTTTCATATTTTTCTTCAAAATTACTGGAACAATTCGTACGGTAGAAACATTAGCACAATTTACATTTAAAAAAACTCATGAGAATTGCTTTTTCCAAATGAACTTTTGGTTCAAAGGAAACTAGTTAACAAAGCAACATTTCTGAAAGAATAGAGTACTCAAAATTAAGTCCCGGTTCTTCAAAATGGTAATCTCTGATTGAAAAATCGAGATAAATTGTGTTTGAAATAACAAAGATGTCTTCAGTAATCCCGACGCTTCAAAATATAAACTGCTAACTGAATAACAAAGATGTCTTCAGTAATTCTGGTGCTTCAAGAAGGTCATCTGTCATTCTAATAAAATTGTTAGGCACTAACAATACAGAAATCTTTCTTGCAGACAAGACCCAAAAACTGCATTTTAGGAAATTTTGGTTTGAATTTCATTACCAAAATAAAATTGATTATGATGACCAGTGAGGAAGGTGAGGCGCCTATAGAACAAATTATATCAGAATACATAAATTGTTAGAAAATTAGAAAACTTATGAACAAAAAAATATGCTAAAAAATAGATTTAACTGATTACTTTTGCTTACATGAATTTTAAGGAATTGTCTGACTACAGGAGCTTGTAGTTCATTGTACTTGTTTAGTACTATCTGGCATGTGACTTTTTCTCGTATTGCTTGCACATCAGCCTTCAAGAAAATGGAAAGGAAACTTGAAGTTATATTTGTTAAAATTATGGTTTCAAGTTCCTAATGAATATTTTGAGAACTTTCTATTCATAATCTTACATTTGAAAACATTTTGACTTTGATTCCATCGAACCAAATGATGAATTGCAGAACAAATATTCCAGAATCATATCTGCGACGAACAAAGGAAATAGATTTTGAATAGACAGATCAATATTTCAACATGCATACAGACATAGGAATACATATGAAGAAATGATTGAGTATGTGCAAATTATTTTCCACAAAAAATACCTAAAATTGAATTTAGGAACTGCTATATGTCTCACTTTAAAGTCCCTGATGTTAAACTTTCGACAACCAGGGTAACTTTGGATGAATAAGTTCTTGAAATTGTAAGTTACTATAGCGACAATACTTTTGAACTTGTCAGTTGAATAATTACGATTAAGAACATCAAAACTCATGTCAATGAAATTTGCTACAATCAGTAGCCATTGCTTGTCAATCGGACATGGTATGTGTACCTAAATTCATATTTGAAAAATACAGAATTAGGACAACAAATATAGGAGACTGAATAGTAAGAAATATTCTTAAGGCTTTAAAAACACACCAGTCCTGCGTTTTCAAGTCTGAAACCAACATTGTTAAATCCTAGCAAATCTCGGTATTTTGGATGATCGTAGTTTAGCTTGGGATCCATCAATATATTCTAAAAAAGAGATATATGGAGAAAAGAGCATATGCTTAGAAAGTAGTATTTTGGTGTACTCTTTAACCAAATATTTGTCACTGCAAATCCCAATGTTTGAAAAAAAAACAATCTTTAATACAAAAAAGTTCAAAAAATATGTATCCAGAGAACAAAGATTAGGATGCATACAGTTACGTCTTTGATGATTATGTGCCTAACAATTTCCTTTGGGCCAACTTTCCCTTCCTTCAAACGGTCAACTTGATTTTGGTTGCTAAGTCTCGCAAAATAGTGAATCACATGAGGGTGTATCCAGCCTCCCTGGCTCACGGATAGAACTAGAGTTCTTTGCTCTACCCAAATATTTTGTAATTCGAATATCCTTGGGCTGAGAAATGGTTAATAAAATTAATATAAACATATGTTGTAATGCGTATAGGCATGAAGAAGAAAATTACATTCAATATTTTGGAAAAAGAAGAAAATAACCTATGATCAAGTTTTCCCTTCAGCAAAGTATTATATAACTAATGTTCAAATTCATTAGCAAAGATGATTTGATTCTTGCTGATTTCTATCAAAGTTTGAATGCAGGAAGCAGGTTTGAATTGTTGTGCATCATTGGTGTGCAAATTTCTTCTCTTGTCCTCTTCAATGATTTCTTGTTCAAATTGTTTAAGTGCAAGGTTGAGGTAAGGATCAACTGAGTCAATATCAATGCCTGTCTGCATAGATATAGAAGAGAATATTTGTGCATAAGTAAAAAGAGAACAAATTAGTATTGTTGAAAATATTTTCTTAACAAATGATGCAAAATTCCAAACAGAAACAATTAGTACAAGTAAAGGACATGTTTACTTTATTTGCAGATTCCTCAAATATTTCATTTGTGTCATCTTGAGACAGCTCGAATGAAACAAATCCTTCTTTACTAGATGTTTTTGAACCCATCAAACGATCATTGAGAGATAACCCAGAGTAGTTTTGCATGTCTGCATCCATTTTTTAAATGTTTAGATATTTGTTGATTCCATAACCCGCATAAATAACATATAAAGCATTATTCCCATAAAGAAACAATAGTTAGCTGAATAAAAGGAAAATAAGATGGTACCATTCTTCTTTAAAACAATATGGGTAACTGCATGTGTGTTATATTCCCACTTTGATATTTCAGTTGAATCATCAAATGAAGTTGGAGATGGATGTTGACAAACATTTTAATGTCCTGTTCTTGGTAATTTCAATGACACTTTGAAATCGACATCGTTCCCTAAAAAATAATATGGAGCTATCAAAATGTAATTTTCGTTATGAAGGAGGAAAAAAAATCTTGAAATCAGAAATGATTATTTGAAAATACATACCATCATGATGTTCACCAGGATAGTAGAATTTAAAATCTGACATTGATAACTTATAGTCCTGTGGTTGTATTCTTTTTGAATTCACAGCTTTCCTTTCTCTGTCAAACATCTCTATCAAAAAAACCATAATTAGGAATAAATTTAAAAATTAAAAAGCACGTAGCGGATAGTTACGTGATCTCATTTATCAGCAGTGAAAGAAAATTAGTACCTAGCAATTCATTCATTAAAGAAGATTCTCCTGATGAAGACGGAATTGGTTGTGCTATAGGGTACAAAGGCATTTGTGGTTGCATGCTTTTCTCTAGATAATCAAACCTAGGAAGATCTATCTGTAATGGATTGTCGTCAATCTTGCAATTGACCTTGAAGGTTGACAAGAGTTGTTGCATTACATCAAACTCAAGAGTTTTATCGACAGAACACAAAGTGTTGCCTGACGAGTACAGATTAGTTAGGAATTTTCTCGTTTCTTCATTTGTTAGCGGAGGGTAAATCTTTCCATCATTGTCAGCGAGCAACACAGGCTTATTGATAGCCATCAAGTGTAGAATTTTCTCTTGCTCCAACTGGAATTCTATTGTAGATGAGCATAGTAGGATAATATCATCAACGTAGTTCTTCAAAATTGGATAAGAGTTCTCAACCAAGTTTTTGAAGTACTTCTCAGATAGTAACAACAGTTTCTTCTTCAGCTAAAAAAAAAGATGAAAAAGACATTGTAAAATTTTAAAAAAGCTAAAAGAATGCAGGACAATGGTGGTGACGTTTGTTAGAAAAAAATGCTGACCTCATTTGATTTAACTGATTTCAATCTTTCCATAATGTAATTCTCCATGTCTGTTGGCAATTGAATTTGAGTTGGTTGACTACAACCTTTGAAAGTTGTTGAAGAAATATGTTTCCTCTATAGATACATGAAACAAATTAAAAAATAAGGCGGTAGTTTAGTAATTAACAGTTGGTAGTTTCTATTGGACCATATTATAAGAAAGAAAGAATAAGCTCATTGATTAATAGTTATAGAAAAACTTACAGGAAGCCTGCCATAAGTCTAAGTTGGTCCATGGATCGAGTCAAGAGCTATATACGAGTTAACTATGGGAGTTGTCCATAGTGAAAGCCTAGGGATAGAGCTCCCAAGGTTAAATTGAGATGTAATTAGGAATTCGAAATATGGTATCTGCATTGTTAAAGAAAAAAGAAAAAATAGTTGTCGGCAATAGAAATTATGACATAAAAAATTAATCTACAAAAGAAGGTGTTACAACATAAGAGTAACCTGGAAACAAAATATCTTATAATTTTGGCACAGAAAGAAAAAATAGCTAGATGGCAACATGATGTGCAGAGAAGATACTTACTACTAAAATTAGCTTGCATCCTCCTATTTCATCCTCAAAACCTTCCAACTTTCTTCATTGATAACTTTTGATTGACATTACAAGCCATCGTAGTGCAAATGAACACCAATCAAGGGTAT
Organism: Dactylis glomerata; assembly: GCA_007115705.1. Lineage (NCBI taxonomy): Eukaryota > Viridiplantae > Streptophyta > Magnoliopsida > Poales > Poaceae > Dactylis > Dactylis glomerata. The sequence continues at coordinate 605,432 of QXEO01000502.1, forward strand.
GTACTTCTTGAATATTTAGTAAGTTGTGGTAGTATATGTCACTAATAGAGCCACCTGGAGTGGGAGTTATGAATGCATTTAGAGCCAGAATAAGATATGTGCGAGCAAAAGTTGCTTCATCCAGATCATTCTTCAACATATTGCAAACACATTCAACTGTGGGAGCTTGGTTCTTTAGCATTTCATTGATGAAATGATAGTCATCTTGACTTGATGTCATAATAACTGGTTCAGGACCACACAGAATACCAATAACATGGTGTACAAATGCAGTAGTTAAGGTGAAGCTGAGCCCATTCTCTAGAGTTATAGTATTGGTTTTAGTGTCAAACTGGTTCACTATTCATAAGAAGATGTCATTAACATTACTAGAACATGAAAAGTCCAGTAAAGGTCCAAACCCCAATTTACGGACAATAGCTTTTTTTTTCCTCAGTCAATTCTGACATGGCTTGTATGAACAAGTTGATGTTATCAGAACATCTTATCTACAATAGACAAAGAAAGTGAAAGATAATTACATGTTTGAAAAAGGGAATTAAAATAAATCAAAGTCTCCTATGTAAGGCATGATGAGTTTTACATTAATCCATTTATTTTGTTATTACAGAAAAATAATAGTGATAGTGGATTTTACCTTAAATCTTTTTGGCTCATGTATAGTAATGTCAGTACTCTGCATTTGGGGTCCTTCTCTCTTCTTGGAATTCGATATAGGCATCTAGGTGATAAAGAAAAATATTATTGGCTTGAAATCATGTTGGTTGCCATTGGCACATAAAATTGAACAAAAAATAGATAACATTTTCATTCCAGTATGTATTGAAAACTAAGTTAGCATGTTTACAAGTATGATTTCTGCCTATTAAATTTCAGATAAAGATCTTGCTTGAAAGAAGTAAAAAAGATACCTTGTAAAATTGTTCACTTAAAAAATCAAACATCATACTTGTAACGCCCCGCCTTTTGCTAAAGGCAGAACTCCTGTGTATCTGTGCCATTCCCTGATCAGTAGATAGCACCACAGTACAAAATAAGTAATCATTGCAATAGCATCAATATTACAACGTAAATCCAGTTACATAGGTCTTCTACCTTATGAGTACACAGCATAAAGCATAGTTGCAGTGATCTTCCATCTTCATCAAGTGCCACAGGCAGACATGTTGGAATGTAAGCTCGAGATCCTACTCCTGGTTCCTTACTCGAAATAAAACCTGCACGTTTGAATATGCAGCCCCGAAGGGGTCAGTACAATGATGTACTGGCAAATGACACATATTTGGTGGCATTTTGTGAAAAGACTATACTACATGACATTTGGCTGGTGGATCTTATGGCTGAATTGCATAAAGCAAGTTTTATCCTATCAAAACATTTTTAAAACATTTTGATTTTTCTTTAAGGTCAAGATAACCCCCAGGTGATAACCACCACACAAGCCTTGGGTTGATAGCCAAGTTGTGTAGCCCTGGGTAGTAACTCAACAAAACATGAATAACCCTCAGGCGATGACAACCGCACATATCCTGGGTTGATAGCCAGGTGTGCAGTCCTGAGTAGTTACTCAATTAAAAACTAGAATAACCCTCAGGCGATGACAACCACACATATCCTGGGTTGATAGCCAGGTGTGCAGTCCTGAGTAGTTACTCAATTAAAAACTAGAATAACCCTCAGGCGATGACAACCACACATATCCTGGGTTGATAGCCAGGTGTGCAGTCCTGAGTAGTTACTCAATTTAAGCCCCAAGGTAACCCTTAGGTGATAACCACCACACATGTCCTGAGTTGATAGTCAGGTGTGTAGCCCTAAGTAGTTAGTCTTGGGATTGGTGAGGACCCTTAGGCGATGACAACCACACATATCCTGAGTTGATAGTCAGGTGTGTAGCCCTAAGTAGTCACTATTCAAGTTTTAATTATTTTGAAAAGGTGATGAGATTCCTTTCAATCGACATGTCCTCTCTCTGTTCCTAGGTACAACCAATACAAAGTACTCTCAGGTGATAACCACCACACATGTCCTGGGTTGATAGCCAGGTGTGTAGCCCCGAGTTGTGTACCCTCAGGTGATAACCACCACACATGTCCTGGGTTGATAGCCAGGTGTGTAGCCCTGAGTAGCACAAGATTGCACCCAGGTGATTCATTGGGTTGTTAATTTTCATATCAATTTGAGAACAAGGTATGGCATCATCATTTTTCAAAGTATTTAGCATCCTAACAGGTAGGGTTTAAGGGATAGCTAACCACTACTAGGATCTAAGCATTTGCAAAGTCTTTGCAACTGAAAACATTTGAACACCTATCATGCATACTACAAGTAGTGAATACACTAATGCATATAATAAAAGATAGGTGGAAGTATGTGTGTCACTTGCCTTTTTGAAGATCACGATGTTCCGCTTCTCTCAACTAAGCACGTAGCTCTTCGCACAAACTATAGCACAGAAATAGCATACCATAAACAATCCATACAAACACAATCAAACAAATCAAACAATTGAAAAGTGTTTGTTTAACAATTTGGTTTGTTGAGATGTTATGACAAGAAAGATATGGTAAAGGATCATGATCTGTGAGATATGGATCGGAGAGCTTAGTTGGGAGAGATCAATATGATCTGGGAGAGAATTAGACTAGGCATAATATATTTGATGGAGTTTTTATGCTTTATCAAAGCATATATGAGTTTGTAGGAATAGCTCATGTGAAATAAATTACACAAGAGTCAATTTGTGCAACTACAACACTATTGAGTAAATGTGACAACATTTACTCTTAAATAGCGTCTATTGCACTTAGGAACTAGGCTAGGTTTTAAGAATGTTTGGACTACTCAATTGGCACATTTGCAAGTTGAATAGTTCAATACATGTGAACAAAACTAGGTAAGCATTGGATTAGGTATAAATGATTGATTTTGGGGGGACATGGCTCAAATGGTTCAATGTTCAACATGGTGTATAACACATACTATGGTATGGGTTATAATAACACCACATTAACAAAATCTAGGTTTGAGATGTATTCATATTCTACTCAAGTAGCACAATTGCAATTTGAGTATAATATGAATTAGACAAAATATGTCTAGTTGGACAAGGTATGGGTCAAGGATTCATGAAACATTGAGTTACTCAATTAACTCATTTGTTAATTGAATAGTTCTACACATGAAATCCGGATCAGGTGGACAGAGGATTGAGCATGGGTAGATAACATTTTAGACTATGGTTTTGGGTTCCTATTTGGTACAAGGAGTGTCGGATAGGTACTAAAATGTTGATTTGATTGACACCTAAGATAGTAAGAATAGAATCCTATGATTGAGATGCATCACACTTTACTCAAACAACACTATCGTAATTTGAATATGTGTGAGCTATACAAGATAGGTCTAAGTAGATATGATCTTGATCAAGATGTTATTTAGATAACATTGATGACTAGGTATGATTAAAAGATTTGCTATGGTAGAAGGAAACATTAATTGAAATTGAAATAGATTTTATCTATATAGGAACTACTCAAATTCTCATATTAGAATTTGAATAATTGTGAAGTGGTTCAAGAAATTATGGGAGTGATGCTACTGGATATCTTGCAGTAATACAAAGTCACTGCAATTGGAATCATCCCAATATAGCTTATAGAAATTGAATTATCACCAAAATGGTGATTTGGACAAATTTGAATGCACAAAGTGTGTGCACGTATCAAATTTGGATTTTCTTGATCCTATGATGTTCTACAAGTTGAGAGGATTCCAGAGACTACAAATTCATAAATTTTGGACACTTGGTTCAAAAGATATGAATTTAGCAAGCTAACAGAAGGTTTGATTCCAATTTGAAAATAGTTTCAAATTGAACCCATAAAATATGAAGTTTTATTATACTACTGGATTCTACACTTCCTAAGGATTCCAACGGTATATTATTTGCTATTTTTGGACTTATAAATCGAAAGATATGAATTTTCAAAGATTTGGATTAAATCTGGTTTCAAACTTCTGTTTGAATCGAGTTTAAGTCGTGAGCCGACACATGGCAGCTTCTGATTGGAGGATACCTGTTCGGATGGATTAGCTCTGTGGACCGTAGGATCTAAAGTGGATTGGGTGGTTCAGATCTGCTCATACCGGTTCGAGTAAGTGAATTGATCTGGAGCGTTAGATCGAAATCGGACGGGCTAGGAAGGTCTGAGAGAGAAGGCTCACCTAGGGTTCACTGTAGACCACCGGCGACGTGGTCTGTGCACTGGAATCAAACTCCGGTGAGGTTCTGGTGGCTACTGGGAGATGGCGTGTCCACGACGATGTGCCGGAAGTCGTGGCGATCTCGAGGGTTTGGTATTCGTCAAGGTCCTCGTCCAGGAGAGGAAGCAGGTAGCGGCTAGAGATCGTCGGGGTGGCAGTGTGCTTCGGCCTTCGGTCGAATGCATCGATCTGCTAAAGCTAAACCCAGGAAAAGGAGTCAGGGAGGGGCGCCTGATCAAGGTGAAGGGGTCAGAGGAGAGGAGGGAGACGGGGGCTCACCGGAGGCGTCGGAATTGGCCGGAAACGCCTGCAGATATGCGGGGCTACGGCGAGGGATTTCACCGTCCTCGCTGTGGCTCAAGCGGGGAAGCAAAAGGGGAGAGGGAGAGGATGCCCGGGGCTATTTATAGGTGTGGGCGCTGGGAAGAAACGGCCGGCATTAAACGGGAAATAAATCGGGGAGGAGAGTTACTGTGAGGAAACGGTCGCCGGCGAGATCAGCGTGAGGAAGGAGAACCTGACAGGGTTGGTCCACCTATCAGCGTGCAAGAGAGAGGGAAGATACCGATTCGGGTTTTCCCTTCCTGGGCTGCGGGCTGGTTTCACTTCTGGGCCGAAAGGGTTCCCTGAGGCCCTTTTCTATTTTTATTTCTTCTTTCTCCTTTTCTTTTTCTGCTTTCTTATTTCTTTTGTAGCCTTTGCAAATTTGGTTCAAATTGATTCAAATCAATTTGTAAAATTTCCTAGAATTCAACACAGCAATCTGGAACTGTAAGAAGACAAGTTTTCTGAACAAAGTATGATTTTTAAGAAAAACTTTATAAATTGGCCAAAGGGCTTACTTGCATAATCTATAATAGAAATAGGGTTTGAGAATAAATCCTTTTAAAAATAAGGGGATAACACTTTATAAAATATTATTTACAAATTGTTTTCAAACCACCCTTTTGCAAAGCAAACCTTTTTGACAAAAGAAACATTTTAGGAGGTACCCTTTGCAAGTAGCTTGCATAGGTTTGAAATAAAAGAAAGGAAAATAGTATTTTGATACTTTATTTTTCTCAAAGAAGTTCTTCAAGAAATAAATAGAGGATTTAAAATGGTTTTCGCTAAAGCTTTCAAATAGACTCAAAAAGTTTTAAATATCTGTGAATTTTCAATCAACACAAGCAAAATAAAAAAAAAAAATTTCCCCCAAAATTTCATAAAATCTTGGGTCATTACAGACTACCACCCTTAAAAGAAATCTCGTCCTCGAGATTCGAAGAGGCTAGAAGGTAAGTAGGTATTAGGTTATCTGGGTTTAGGTATCTGGGTGGCTACCACCCTTAAAAGAAAATTCCTCTTGGTGGTATCTTGATGCTTCCTTAGGCACTTGCATTTTGTTCCCAGCTTGCATTCGCTGTTGTGTCATTTTTCCCTGAATCGTCCTTCTCAGAAATTTTGATGTTCAATACTATGTTCAAAAGTGGGCACACCAAGGGTTCCATCCAATTCTGGGGATAAGCAGATATCATCCATCGCGTTGTCTTCAACAAGGTAGTCCACATCGTCCAAGAATGTGTATCTAGCCTTTTCTTGGTCGGTTCTCACCAAGGCTAAGATTGCATACAGGCCATCACCATATTCCTTGTTGCTTTTTAGCTGATTTTCATTCCAGAATCTCAAAAGATAACTCAGTGCTAGGTGCTGCATGCTTGCCCCACGAACATGATGAGACCACACATCCCAATGAATTAGGATGGCATCTCTCTGTAGTCTTCTCAAGCATTTCATAGGGGTAAACAAGGTAGACTCTGTAAGAGGCACTTGCACCTTTAAGGGACGGAAGGTCGCCTTATAACCAGCATTGTTGAACCCATTCAAGTTACCGGAGCAAGTCGTGCTACTTGCCACAGGTATCAGATGGTCCTTAAGAATTCCTTTAGCAACCGTCTTCATAGTTGTTGAAAGGCGCTGAACAACTTGATCATATCTCGAAGATGAACTCCTTTGCAGGAAAAAGGGATCTAACGAAGCTCTCATGGGCAAGAAAGTAGTTTCAGGGATTCTGAGAGTTGCTTCAAAATGTCGCAGGTCGGGATGGGGTAGACTTCGGTGGCATAGGGCTCTGGAATCAGGAGGAAATCTCATAGTTGGTAGTGGTTGTCTCTGTTGTGACTCTCTGGAGAGGAGTGACCTCGCTTTTATAGGCTCAGGGAGGTAGTCGAATAGGCTACGCGGAGAGTTGATACCAAGAGTCGGGGAGGTAAATTGAATAAGCAGCCATCGAAACTGAACAGTCTTCGCCTTCAAGGTCCACTGAGCAAAACGCTTCTGATTAATGTGTAGTCGTTCAAAAGTCAAATTCTCACCGTATTCCTACGTTTTGGCCACTGGCTTACTATAAGGGATGTAATATATTATCCTCCTAAGGTTATGGTTTAACATCGTCATCTCTCTTGTAGGTAGGTCTCTCTAGATTAACCATTCCTCATACAAGAGCGAACAATATGAGTAGTCGTCATGGGGGCCAATCCATGTCGCACCCAATCATTACCTTGTATTTGGTTTGGTGCATCTCGCATTCTAACTCTTGGTCAACCTTACTAGCTCTTAAACAAAAGTTTTTATTGAAAATTGGAATGAGGTTCCCAATCTTATTTTAAATTTTGAAATCAAAATCTATCGTTCCTAGCTAGAGGTTTTTGCTCGAACTTGGTCGTGTGACTTTAACTCTTGAGTTACAAATCCTTCAGCTTGCCATTTCATTGAGAAGTAAAAGTTCACTCAACAAGGCTGTCTTTAGCTCTTACATGTCCTTACAATACTTATTACAAGGCTGTAGCTGCATACAAAATTCTTTCAAGTCGGCTATACTTTGTTGTGTCTTCTCCTTGTACTTTGCGGCATCCTTCAGTCATCCAGTTCACTGAGGTCTTGTAGTACCATTTTCTGAACACTTATTTGCATAGTGTCCCTTTTGTTTGCACTTGTAACAAGTGATTGTCGAGAGATCCTTCTTAACCACCGGTTTGGAGTGGTGTTGTCCATTTTCTTCATTATGATTTCCATTGTCTCCATTATGATGATCGTTGAGGTGGTTTCCATAGTTTCTATCATTGTGCCTATGGTCATTGAAATTACCATTTCCATAGCCTTCACTGAAGTGGGGTCTTTTATGGGAATGTCCAGTATGTTTCCTGCCATTGTTGAGCTTCCGCTTATGGTTTTCCTCCTTCCTTATGTTGTTGTCCAGAGTAACCGCTTGGTCTAGCAGAGCCTGGTAGTTTGGAGCATAAGCTATTGACAGAGGTATCTTCAGTTCCCCTTTGAGTCCACAGAGAAACTTGTCTTTCCTCTTGGCATCAGTGTCGATGTCTTCTGGTGCGTATCTTGACAGAGAGCAGAAGTCATCCATGTACTCCTTTAGTGTCCTGTCACCCTGCTTCAGAGTGCGGAACTCATCTTTCTTAAGATTCATAATGCCCGTGGAGATATGAGCATTACGAAAGCCTTCCCTGAAGGAATCCCAGTCCAGACCTTCAATTGGATTGGTGACTTGGTAAGTATCCCACCACATTGCTGCTGGTCCCTCTAGCAGGTGAGCAGTGAATCTAATCTTTTCAGCATCTATGCAATCGCAGGTAACTAAGTCCTTACTGACTGAACGCAGCCAGTCGTCGACCACTATTGGGTCTGTGGCAGATGAAAACTTATTGGGTCTGAGCTTCAGGAAACGAGCTAGTCGGTCCACTTGAGGTGGGGGTGGTGGATTGTTGTTGTTGTTCATGAGGTTGGTGCTTGCTTGGATGAATTGGGTCATCATCTGCATGAGCTGGGCTTGACCTGTGGCTAACTGTTGAACCACATCATTGATGTTGTTGTCATTGTTGTTGCTATTGTTGTTGTTGTTGTTGTTTTCACGGCGAGGCGGCATCTGAGGTGGTTTTAGCAAAGGTGAGTAATAGATAGATAGAGCTAAAGAAGAAAATTTTCCTACCCGTGCACAAACAACAAACCATGCAACAAACAAACATAAATCAAACAACCATTGAGAATTCCTTTTGATAAGTTTTGGAAAAACACGCTAACAAAATAATATGGTCATACACCAATTTTGTATGATCATAGAAGCGTCTATAAATCGTTGGTTCTATAAACTAGAATCTTGGTGGTCTATTCTATTATAGTTTTCATTGTTCCATTTCTTATTTCCACTTCCCAATGCATCGTTGGTGTTGGGCAACCTTCATATCCACATGTTCTCGAGCTCTTTGTTGGTCTTCAATGTAGTTCTTCATGTTGGATCAAGGTCAACCTATGAAGTAGAAGTCTCATTCTTCTAGCATATTGTGTTCTTCTGTCCTTTCTTGAAGGTTCCGAGAGTTGGGTCATCTAAGGGAATCATTTGAAAATGAAGTAGGGGAGAAAATACAAGGAGTTTCAAGATGCAAACATTCTTTTTAAATAGAAGTAAGATGAGATAGAGAATTTTATCCTAGGGTCTTCCTATCTCTAATTATCCAAACCTAGGGTCTCGATCCTACAGGCAACACTATGCTCTGATACCATTTTGTAACGCCCCGCCTTTTGCTAAAGGCAGAACTCCTGTGTATCTGTGCCATTCCCTGGATCAGTAGATAGCACCACAGTACAAAATAAGTAATCATTGCAATAGCATCAATATTACAACGTAAATCCAGTTACATAGGTCTTCTACCTTATGAGTACACAGCATAAAGCATAGTTGCAGTGAGCTTCCATCTTCATCAAGTGCCACAGGCAGACATGTTGGAATGTAAGCTCGAGATCCTACTCCCGGTTCCTTACTCGAAATAAAACCTGCACGTTTGAATATGCAGCCCCGAAGGGGTCAGTACAATGATGTACTGGCAAATGACACATATTTGGTGGCATTTTGTGAAAAGACTATACTACATGACATTTGGCTGGTGGATCTTATGGCTGAATTGCATAAAGCAAGTTTTATCCTATCAAAACATTTTTAAAACATTTTGATTTTTCTTTAAGGTCAAGATAACCCCCAGGTGATAACCACCACACAAGCCTTGGGTTGATAGCCAAGTTGTGTAGCCCTGGGTAGTAACTCAACAAAACATGAATAACCCTCAGGCGATGACAACCGCACATATCCTGGGTTGATAGCCAGGTGTGCAGTCCTGAGTAGTTACTCAATTAAAAACTAGAATAACCCTCAGGCGATGACAACCACACATATCCTGGGTTGATAGCCAGGTGTGCAGTCCTGAGTAGTTACTCAATTAAAAACTAGAATAACCCTCAGGCGATGACAACCACACATATCCTGGGTTGATAGCCAGGTGTGCAGTCCTAAGTAGTTACTCAATTTAAGCCCCAAGGTAACCCTTAGGTGATAACCACCACACATGTCCTGAGTTGATAGTCAGGTGTGTAGCCCTAAGTAGTTAGTCTTGGGATTGGTGAGGACCCTTAGGCGATGACAACCACACATATCCTGAGTTGATAGTCAGGTGTGTAGCCCTAAGTAGTCACTATTCAAGTTTTAATTATTTTGAAAAGGTGATGAGATTCCTTTCGATCGACATGTCCTCTCTCTGTTCCTAGGTACAACCAATACAAAGTACTCTCAGGTGATAACCACCACACATGTCCTGGGTTGATAGCCAGGTGTGTAGCCCCGAGTTGTGTACCCTCAGGTGATAACCACCACACATGTCCTGGGTTGATAGCCAGGTGTGTAGCCCTGAATAGCCACAAGATTGCACCCAGGTGATTCATTGGGTTGTTAATTTTCATATCAATTTGAGAACAAGGTATGGCATCATCATTTTTCAAAGTATTTAGCATCCTAACAGGTAGGGTTTAAGGGATAGCTAACCACTACTAGGATCTAAGCATTTCCAAAGTCTTTGCAACTGAAAACATTTGAACACCTATCATGCATACTACAAGTAGTGAATACACTAATGCATATAATAAAAGATAGGTGGAAGTATGTGTGTCACTTGCCTTTTTGAAGATCACGATGTTCCGCTTCTCTCAACTAAGCACGTAGCTCTTCGCACAAACTATAGCACAGAAATAGCATACCATAAACAATCCATACAAACACAATCAAACAAATCAAACAATTGAAAAGTGTTTGTTTAACAATTTGGTTTGTTGAGATGTTATGACATGAAAGATATGGTAAAGGATCATGATCTGTGAGATATGGATCGGAGAGCTTAGTTGGGAGAGATCAATATGATCTGGGAGAGAATTAGACTAGGCATAATATATTTGATGGAGTTTTTATGCTTTATCAAAGCATATATGAGTTTGTAGGAATAGCTCATGTGAAATAAATTACACAAGAGTCAATTTGTGCAACTACAACACTATTGAGTAAATGTGACAACATTTACTCTTAAATAGCGTCTATTGCACTTAGGAACTAGGCTAGGTTTTAAGAATGTTTGGACTACTCAATTGGCACATTTGCAAGTTGAATAGTTCAATACATGTGAACAAAACTAGGTAAGCATTGGATTAGGTATAAATGATTGATTTTGGGGGGACATGGCTCAAATGGTTCAATGTTCAACATGGTGTATAACACATACTATGGTATGGGTTATAATAACACCACATTAACAAAATCTAGGTTTGAGATGTATTCATATTCTACTCAAGTAGCACAATTGCAATTTGAGTATAATATGAATTAGACAAAATATGTCTAGTTGGACAAGGTATGGGTCAAGGATTCATGAAACATTGAGTTACTCAATTAACTCATTTGTTAATTGAATAGTTCTACACATGAAATCCGGATCAGGTGGACAGAGGATTGAGCATGGGTAGATAACATTTCAGACTATGGTTTTGGGTTCCTATTTGGTACAAGGAGTGTCGGATAGGTACTAAAATGTTGATTTGATTGACACCTAAGATAGTAAGAATAGAATCCTATGATTGAGATGCATCACACTTTACTCAAACAACACTATCGTAATTTGAATATGTGTGAGCTATACAAGATAGGTCTAAGTAGATATGATCTTGATCAAGATGTTATTTAGATAACATTGATGACTAGGTATGATTAAAATATTTGCTATGGTAGAAGGAAACATTAATTGAAATTGAAATAGATTTTATCTATATAGGAACTACTCAAATTCTCATATTAGAATTTGAATAATTGTGAAGTGGTTCAAGAAATTATGGGAGTGATGCTACTGGATATCTTGCAGTAATACAAAGTCACTGCAATTGGAATCATCCCAATATAGGTTATAGAAATTGAATTATCACCAAAATGGTGATTTGGACAAATTTGAATGCACAAAGTGTGTGCACGTATCAAATTTGGATTTTCTTGATCCTATGATGTTCTACAAGTTGAGAGGATTCCAGAGACTACAAATTCATAAATTTTGGACACTTGGTTCAAAAGATATGAATTTAGCAAGCTAACAGAAGGTTTGATTCCAATTTGAAAATAGTTTCAAATTGAACCCATAAAATATGAAGTTTTATTATACTACTGGATTCTATACTTCCTAAGGATTCCAACGGTATATTATTTGCTATTTTTGGACTTATAAATTGAAAGATATGAATTTTCAAAGATTTGGATTAAATCTGGTTTCAAACTTCTGTTTGAATCGAGTTTAAGTCGTGAGCCGACACATGGCAGCTTCTGATTGGAGGATACCTGTTCGGATGGATTAGCTCTGTGGACCGTAGGATCTAAAGTGGATTGGGTGGTTCAGATCTGCTCATACCGGTTCGAGTAAGTGAATTGATCTGGAGCGTTAGATCGAAATCGGACGGGCTGGGAAGGTCTGAGAGAGAAGGCTCACCTAGGGTTCACTGTAGACCACTGGCGACGTGGTCTATGCACTGGAATCGAACTCCGGTGAGGTTCTGGTGGCTACTGGGAGACGGCGTGTCCACGACGATGTGCCGGAAGTCGTGGCGATCTCGAGGGTTTGGTATTCGTCAAGGTCCTCGTCCAGGAGAGGAAGCAGGTAGCGGCTGGAGATCGTCGGGGTGGCAGTGTGCTTCGGCCGTCGGTCGAATGCATCGATCTGCTAAAGCTAAACCCAGGAAAAGGAGTCAGGGAGGGGCGCCTGATCAAGGTGAAGGGGTCAGAGGAGAGGAGGGAGACGGGGGCTCACCGGAGGCGTCGGAATTGGCCGGAAACGCCTGCAGATATGCGGGGCTACGGCGAGGGATTTCGCCATCCTCGCTGTGGCTCGAGCGGGGAAGCAAAAGGGGAGAGGGAGAGGATGCCCGGGGCTATTTATAGGCGTGGGCGCTGGGAAGAAACGGCCGGCATTAAACGGGAAATAAATCGGGGAGGAGAGTTACTGTGAGGAAACGGTCGCTGGCGAGATCAGCGTGAGGAAGGAGAACCTGACAGGGTTGGTCCACCTGTCAGCGTGCAAGAGAGAGGGAAGATACCGATTCGGGTTTTCCCTTCCTGGGCTGCGGGCTGGTTTCACTTCTGGGCCGAAAGGGTTCCCTGAGGCCCTTTTCTATTTTTATTTCTTCTTTCTCCTTTTCTTTTTCTGCTTTCTTATTTCTTTTGTAGCCTTTGCAAATTTGGTTCAAATTGATTCAAATCAATTTGTAAAATTTCCTAGAATTCAACACAGCAATCTGGAACTGTAAGAAGACAAGTTTTCTGAACAAAGTATGATTTTTAAGAAAAACTTTATAAATTGGCCAAAGGGCTTACTTGCATAATCTATAATAGAAATAGGGTTTGAGAATAAATCCTTTTAAAAATAAGGGGATAACACTTTATAAAATATTATTTACAAATTGTTTTCAAACCACCCTTTTGCAAAGCAAACCTTTTTGACAAAAGAAACATTTTAGGAGGTACCCTTTGCAAGTAGCTTGCATAGGTTTGAAATAAAAGAAAGGAAAATAGTATTTTGATACTTTATTTTTCTCAAAGAAGTTCTTCAAGAAATAAATAGAGGATTTAAAATGGTTTTCGCTAAAGCTTTCAAATAGACTCAAAAAGTTTTAAATCTCTGTGAATTTTCAATCAACACAAGCAAAATAAAAATGAAAAATTTTCCCCCAAAATTTCATAAAATCTTGGGTCGTTACAATACTAGAACAGAAAACATCATGCTAACGCCCTAGGAATGACAGTGGGATAAAATTGTTCATTAAAAAATTGAAGAGCGCTGGTAAAATTAGACCTTCCCCTTTAATATTAGAACAGAAACATCATACTAACACCCTAGGCTTAGTGAATTACCAAAGAAAAACTCAAAAATCAGAAGAAAAAGGGATCATCCCGCTTTGACTTCATCAAATAGGCGATAAGGTTTAGAGTACGAATAGAAGAAGGAAGTAGAACTGCATCTGACCTTCTTCTCATCTTTTCGATCTGGGGGATGCACGAATGAGTTATTATCTGGATCAAGCTGAATCGGGGGCGCTCTAGCAGTGAGGAGGAAAAGAAGGATAATGTTTGACGTGTTATTTTCTTGGAGACAAAAGAGTAGTTGGGTGTGGTGTGGGTGGGATTGTGTGTGTGGGGGGGGGGTCTATCTGTAAAAACAAAATCTCAATAGGACTTTATGCGAAACCCTAACAAATTAAGTAGGGCTAAATTGCTAAAAATTACTTCCACCAACTCCTCTTTCTTTCTTCTGTTCGCTGCCACCTTCTTCCTCCTTCCTCGTGTCGACGCTCTTGTCCTCCTTCCATCGTTTCAGCGAAAACAAGAACGGCAGGTATGAATCCTTGATGCGATTACTGATACAATTGGCTTGACAAGGTAAGTTCATATCTTGTACGTGTCATTGTTGCTAGAAATTTTGGCTCGTATCCGGTAGATTTGATGTTTGAAATCTGGCAAAATCGTAATTCTACTAGAATTTCCATCCTAGTGGGTACTAGTATCGTTGAAGATTGTGGTATCATCGATTTCATATAACTTTGTAGTGCTAATGGTCTGTTGCTAGTTTGTGTTGTCTTTGCTTTAGCCAGCTTGTGTACTTTCTTTTGATTGGAGCATCATGGCTGCACTAAAATCAATTAATTGTTTCTTCATATGATGACAATGAATTTACTTGACAAATTTCAAAGAAATTTTACAGTCAGAATTCAGAAAAATTAAATGGCACAATTGATCAGATGTTAATGCATGCTGCAAGTAACATAATGAACTGATTATTTGAATGTTGTCAAAAATATTAACTTTAGTTAACTGTGAATGTAGTTCTAAATTGTTAATGTAGAATATGTATGTTGGAATTTAGCAATTTATAATAAAATTTCTTCTGTGTACATATTTTTTTTGCAGGTTAATTTGAACAATCTAGTGATTTATAGATATGGAGATGTCAGATAAAATTGAGAGAGCAATAAGAAGTTTAATAGGAAAGCAGATACAATCTGCTGTAAAGGTTGTTGAACCTAAAAGTAGACCAACATTGAACTCTTAATTTGGTGAGTAAACATTTTGTCGACGGGCGTTAAATTTATGTGCAAAATAAGCTTCTGGCTGTATGATCATTTTAGACTATTTAAAAAATCCAAAACATGTGTCCAACAGGTTGAAAATGAAGACCATGTTGTCAACAAGAAAAAGAATGATGATACAATGGATGAGTTTGACCAATTTGTAATGTACAATGAGATGAAGACGGAAGCAGAGGTACTGAAGTAAACTAATTCTATTAAATGGCTTGTATTCCCTGTTTTAACCCATCGTTATATTTATGGGAAATGATTAAATTATTTCCTCTTTTTATTTAGTTGATTGACAACCTTACATTTCTTGGAATTGAACTAGAATGATTTAATTTCTGTTTTATACAGAAACTTCAACAGCTGAAGGATAAAACAATCGCAAACGACGTAACAGACTATAACCAATCTACAAGCAAGGAAACAATGAATTCTAACCAGGTGAGTGTATAATATTCAGAAAAATACATAAATCTTGTTTGAAAGGAGTCGCAAATTTTTGTAGAAGAATATAACAGTTTAGCTTTGTCTCTTTCATTGTAGGCGATGAATGTGAATGAAGCAGTCGATGATGGGAACGGTAATGCTGAAGTTGTCTCAAAGATTAATTTAGTTGAATATGCCACTTCTGGGAAGGTGTTCACTATATTTAAAAGAATTAAAAGAAAATAATTAATTCTTTCATACTTTTTGATAAAAAAATGTAGTGCGCCGATGAAGAACCAACTACATTTGTTTTTGTTTGAAAAATACGGTGTGTCTTCAGGAGCAGAAGGAGTACTTGATGATGGAGAAATAGAGTTAGAAGTTCAAGATGACAGTGATGATTCAAAAGAAAAAGGCTTGGAATACTTGTTTCCCACACTAGGTGAAGTAACTAAATGCAAAGTCCCTGAAGTTGGCATGATGTTTGCTACGCTTGATGAAGCAGTTAGATAACTTAATGTTTATGCCAAGCTGAATGGATTTTCAATTGTGAAAGGAAGGAATTACAGGAATAGGAAAATAACAATGCAGTGTAACAAAAGCAGGCATTCAGTTAGCAGATCACTTGGACAGCGACAGAGGAGGCGGAGAATTATTGGAAGAACAAATTGCCACATGAATATTATTGTCAGCCTGGAGGACACAAAGTGGGAAATTACATACTGTGATTTGAAACACAACCATGAATGTGTATCTTCCCCTTCTCTTACCAAGTTCTTCTTGAGCCACAGAAACATGAATCTTGATGAGAAGAAGCTATCAGAATTACTGCAAGAGATCAGAGTGAAACCTCAAAACATCATGACAATTTTAAGAAGACTAAGAGGAACCTCAGGAAATGTGAAGTTTGGGAACAAGAAAATTGATAGCCTGAAGCAAGCAGAGAGGAAAGCGAAGAAGAATTCAGATATAGAGTTCACGCTTAAGTACATTGAGAAGATGCAGCTCACTAAACTAGGGTTTTGCTGTAAAATGGATGTGGATTCTGATTCAGCTATGCGAAGCATTTTTTGGACTAATTCAAGATCAAGACTAGATTACAAGATATATGGTGAGATTATCTGCTTTGACACAACATACAGTACAAACCGCTATATTATGCCATTTGCACCTATAATTGGTATTAATGGGCATGGAAAGTGTGGGGACCCCGGATTACCCATCCGGAATACCCGATATGCATACAATTCACGATCCCATGATCAGTGTGTCATGAATCCACATATCCGAGTTGATAACAGAATTACATCATCCATTACAGTACCGAATGAAATACTTACAATTAGTCACATGACCAAGTATGATATTGCCACGCAGGGCAAGTCTACAACTAAGCAGCGGATACAAAGCAGCGTTGATGGCCCACATCATGCCTACTACCCTACAGGCAACTGACTAGGAGACATTCCAAGTTCACATTAGCATTGTCGTTCCCACCATCATCTTCATCATAGCCTTCTTCATAGTCTGACCAAGTTAATAGCCAGGGACAAAGCCGTGAGTACATTTGAATTGTACTCGCAAACCATCTAAGAAGAGGTGTTGTCATCAGTTTGGCTGTAGCAAGGAGAAAGGCTCTAATCTAGTTTATCCTATCTAGTCAATTTCTCATGTCGATATAGCATGTCTTACGACATCTCTATATCATAGATTCTCTTGTCGATATAGCATGTCATACAAAATCTCTATATCCTTATTAAAGAAAGATTTTATAAAACCATTTTAGTAGAAGCTCTAGGAAAGGGGAACTCATTTGTAAGAGATAGACGGTGGTCAATCAAACATGACCACCTTCCTGCATAAATCTAGGTCAATCGCACATGACACATATCCATTCTTTCGGCAATACCCTGCAAGTACTCTGAACCATAACCGTGCCACGGCAGTACCCTCCGAGTACTCCGTCCGGCACCTTTCTCCATTTTTCCCAAAAACATCTTTGTGAAACCAAAACTGACATTGGGCTAGATAGCGACCATTCCAACCGTCCATGACCGAGGACTCGGCTATTCGAATAGGTTTACACTCTACAGAGGTTGTACACTTTACCCATACCATCCGATAAATCTGCCGGGATACCACCACGGACTGTCATACACAAGTATACGGGGTTCGGATAATCGATCAGAGTCCTCCATCTATCCACCTTAGTACGGGTGTCTACCCTGTGGAGTCTACCTCCCCGGCATGTCCCGGCAATACCTCCTTCAAAGCATAACTCCGGCGCCATGGCGGAAGAACCCAAGTGTCTTCCGATGGCTCGGGATATGCCGTTGTAATGTATTGACCCTCAATAGGCATCAACCCGGATTCAGGGGTGTCGTGTACCACTTTTCGGGCACCATGAACCCTTATATAGTATGAGACTCCCCGCACTAAAACAGACAGACTTCAAACTAGGCCCCGTCCCATACCAGGGTAATGTGGTTGCATAGGTTAATTGTTCTGGTGGATACCTAGTGATCACCAATGTCTTTTGAAAATCACCAACTCCTTTATCCTCCATAGCCACCTTCATTTGTTCAAAAACCATTTTTGAAATCATTTCAGTGGAGTAGATACCACCCCAAGGTTTTCAAAAACATTTCCCAGAATTCACTTTGAGTGTTCCCGTCCTAGAGTTTTTGGCTCCACTAGGGGTTTTCCAAGGGCTTTGCTGCTAACCAACAAGCCACTACTGCAGGGATAATGAATAGGTGTTCAAGGGGGTCATCTCGAAGGATTATAACAACTTGGCTTGTGGAGATTGAGCCAACAACATAATTGCTATAAGAGATATAGCAATAAGAAAACATGCACTTTAATAAACCTTTATGCAATGTGCAAAGTGAGCAAATAGGATTCAGATATGCATCAAGTTAGATGGCTTGCCTTGGTCAGCTTGTCCCTAGTCTTCTCCTTGATATCCAAATACTTTTCCTTCCTCGATACTCTCGATGTCGCTCGAATCTAGTGCCGATAAATAATAGCGACATAAGTATGCAAGCACAAACAAGACATACACATCACCACAGCAAACAAATCACACCAAGCAAGTATCAAAAACAAACAAACACCATACTGAATATTTTTAGGCATTTTCAATGACAATAACTATTTCTATGAATAAAGCAAAGATTTACCAATTAACTAAACCCTAATGGAGCTCCAAACAACAAGCAGACAATTCAATTGGTTGACAGTATGCTACCAGCAGACCAATAGAAAGGTATTATTTTATGAATCCAACAAAAGTGGATTCACTCAAAAAGGACTTGCAGCTATTTTCCTATGATTTTTCTAGTGAAGGAAACTACTGTTTCAGAGTTACTTCTACCAGAAAATCATACAAGCTCAGAAAAATATACCCTATGGTAAGTAGCAAGAACTCATAGTACAAGATCACCCAAAATTGGTTTTACTCAAAAATACTGCACTTATTAGGTTCTTAAATTCCCTAAAGTCAGATCTGATGGTATTTTGCAAAAACAACCATGCCAAAAATAAAACCCTATTTGTATCTAGACCAGTGGCATTTGGAAGGTATTCCAGATATCTATCCAAAAAAATTAGATTCATCAAATTTGAGTTCCTAAGACCACAAATATTGATTTATCACCACAAAATACACTTTTTGTAAGATTAATTGTCAGAAATAAAATGGAAAATATCTTGGTAAACCAGTGGTTCTGCATGTTGGATAAAAAGTTTCAGAACACTTATAAAATGAGATCTATTCAATTTCATGCATTCTACAAATTATTTAGGATTTAATTCAAACAATAGTTTAATAGATCTAGAAATAAACAGAAATGAAATTGTCTAAAAAAAGCTAAACGGGCCAGATCTGGGCCGGTCCCTCGGGTCATCGGCCCACTCCGCCTAGGCGCGCGTGGGAGGGCGGTTTAAACCGCGCCGATAGCTAGGCCCGGTCTGTCAGCCAGTGCGGGAGGCCGAAGGGGTATGGAGAGTCCAGGGTCATTTGATTAAGACGAGATCGACAGTCCCCAATCTTCTTCTTCCTCTGGCTGGGGCAGACAGAAACCAAACCCTAGCCAGGTCGGGGAGGGTACAGGAGCTCACCTAGGTGCCTCCTCCGGCCAGGGAGATGCGAGAGGGCGATGCGGCGCTTCACGCCGAGCTCAACGAGGGGCTGCACGGCTGATCTGGTTCCCGGGAGGCAGATCTGCATGATAGCCATGGAGGAGCTCAATCGGGTGCTCCAGAGGGTCGTCATCTCGGCGTTCCTAGGTCAAGAGAGGGGTAGGGTTAGGTTCCTAGGGTTTGTAGAAGCGCAGGCATGCAGAGAGAGAGAGAGAGCGGAGAGGATCCCGAGCTGTGGCATTCTAATGCGTGGTGAATGAACAGCCCGTTGGGAACCCCAAGAGGAAGGTGTGATGAGTATAGCAGCTCATTTTCCCTCAGTTAAGAAACCAAGGTTTATCGTTCTTGGAGAGGAGAGACAGGCGACTGAAGGTGATGCTTGCTAGTTTGTGACAGCTTCAGACAATTTATATATGGCGCCTCATCCAAGCTTTGCTTGCTAGCTGCAACGCAGAACCTGCACACACACAACCAAGTACTTTGTTCCCAACTTACGATGAGGTTATCAATCTCACCGGTTTGCTTGAAACAAAGGTTATGAGCGTATCGAGTGGAAAATAGTAAAGTACGCGAGTAAAGTAAATAGTGCGAGTAAAGTAAATAGGTGATAGCAATATGATGGAAATAGGACCGGGGTCCTACAGTTCACTAGTGGTGTCTCTCCATAGAAAAATAACACATGTTGGGTAAACAAATTACAGTTGGGCAATTGATAGAATAAAGATAAACGTGATATATCAAGAAGATCACTATGAGATTTACTCTGGGCATTATAACAAAATACATAGACCGCCATCCAACTGCATCTATGACTAATAATCCACTCCCGGGTATATCAATCCGAACACCACTAGAGTATTAAGTTGCGAACAACAGATAATTGCATTAAGCAAAGTGTGTAATGTAAACAAAGCATATGCCCTTGAGCATATGAATGTTGTTTTCTCCCTAGTAGCAACAGCACATCTACCACCTTAGAGGTTTCTGTCACTCCCCCAGGTGAAATAGAGGCATGAACCCACTTTCGAGCATAAATACCCCCTCTTGGAGTCACTAGCAACTACTCGGCCAAGATAGCTACTAACAACGGAGAGCATGCAAGATCATAAACAACATAGAGATAACAAAAGGTAATATTCAGTACAGCAACTTAATCATAAACACCAATATTCATCGGATCCCAACAAACCAAACATGTCGAATTACATAACGGTGATCTCAATCATGTACGGCAGCTCATGAGATCTAAACATGAAGCACATGGTGGAGGAGACAACCATCTAGCTACTACTATGGACCCATAGTCCAAGGTAGACTACTCACTCATCGCTCCGGAGGCAAGCATGGCGATGAAGAAGACCTCCGGTGGCGATTCCCCTCTCCGACAGGGTGCCGGGAAGAGCTTCTGGACCCTCCCGATCTTCGGGTCAACGGTGGCGGCGGATCGCGATGTGTTCTGGAAAACTGAACGGGTACTTAGGTTTTTTCCGTCGGGGGGTCTTTATAGGCGAAGGGGCGATGTCAGAGGTGGAGCCAGGCTCCCTCACACGGTGGTGGCGCGGGCCAGGGGCTGGCCGCGCCACCCCTATGTGTGGGCCCCTGGTGGCCCACCTCCTACTCCTCTTCGGATCTCTGGAAGCTTCCGGGTAAAATAAGACTTCAGGAACTTGTTTCGTCCAATTCCGAGAATATTTCCTGTGTATCACTTCTGAAACACAAAAACAACAGAAAATAGGAAACTGGCACTGTGGCAACTTGTTAATAGGTTAGTTCCGGAAAATGCATAAAAGTGCCACTAAGTGTAACGAAACAATAGGCAAATGGTGTAAAAACAAGCATGGAGCATCAAAAATTATAGATACGTTTGAGACGTATCAAGCATCCCCAAGCTTAACTCCTGCTCGTCCTCGAGTAGGTAAGTGATAACAAAAGAATAATTTTTGAGGTGACATGCACCTACACAATCTTGATCATATATGTAAGCATTGGTGAGCTGGGATCATAAGAACTTAAAACATGGGCATGAAAGATATAATCATGAGAATAAGAACTTAGCAACCATGTTGTAAACATGCAAATGAACACAAACAAAAGATCATGAAAATGAAACAATGAAAGTCAAACGTGTGTTCACATCATAAGGAAAAACATACAAATGGTTTTCAGCTTGTCCTTCAAAGAGAGCAAAACATAAATGCATAGGACACCTTCAAGTTTAAGAGGGCGACTAGATACAAATAATTTAAGAACAAGTGAAACCAACAATATGAGTCAATCAATGAACTTTGGGACAATGCATATCACACTAAGAATGACAACTATGCTCTCTTAATGGTGCATAAAGAAAGAAGGTGGTGACTCAACATAAAAGTAAAAGAAAGGCCCTTCACAGAGGGAAGCAGTGATTGCAAGTTTTATAACCTTCAAAAATTATGGTACTTACCGGCTTTGAGCTCTCATTGCCCCCATCATAAGCATCTTGAATGGTTAAAGTTAATGCGAGAACAATTATGATGCATATGCTTGACAAATCATAAGTTGAAAACCTCATGCCCCGTGAATACGAGTACCCAAACCTCATGCTACTTTACTTAGAGTCCCAAGCAAGGCTCTTGTCATTGTAAGTATATGCATATCATTGAGAACCGCCAATGGGGTACCTCCGTGCCCGATGACATGGAACAAGCTCACACCAAAATGACTGGACAAGCAGACAATGAACACCTCGACATCTCTTTTATTTGCCTTTTGTTTAGCTTTTTATTGTGAGATGCGTCGTCGAATGTTCACCATGGGTATGCTGCAAATTTCCACCATGAATTATGCATGGCTTAGATTCGCGGCCCGACGTTTCCCTAACACATATACAAAATCCATGATCCCCACAAGATTCCCAATTCATTTCACACCGCGGGCATCCATAAACAAAAGATCACGACATCAACTCAAATAAGAAGTGCAATGTTGAAAGCTTGCCCCATGACAGCATGGCTGGGCTAGAATCCAACTTACAACTTGCAAGCATAACAACTCAACATAAGAGACCACAATGTCAAATTTTTAAGAACAGGAAAAAGTAAAGTGTGCCTTCCGGTTCGTGAGAGCTTTACTGACCGAATTTCGCATAACACTGGTAAGAGTTTAATTTGAAGAGATAATAAAAGCAAGTCAAATTTACTTGGAATAGCAAATTGCGAGTAGGTATGTATGGTGGACACTTTGGAAAACTTTGGCTTTTAGGAGTTGGATGCACGAGTAGAGCTCATACTCAGTACAAGGTGAGGGCTAGCAAAAGACTGGGAGCGACCAACTAAGAGAGCAATAATGGCCATAATCATGCAAAGCGACAAAGCAACATTAAAAGAAGCATATGATGGCATCAAAAGTCAAAACTAAATGATCATGAAGGCTATTGGCGACTTTGTAATAGTCTAGCATGTGTGAGCATGCGCCAAGTCAACCCAAATAAAGCCTCAAGGAGAAAACCAAAGTAATGCTTCCATACAATAAAAACAACGCATGATTTTTTCAAAGGCTCATTAAGCAATCTCAGTTATTTGAGACAACTCATGCTACAACAAAACCACTAAGCATACTATCAAAAATACATCAAGCATGACATGAAAAAGCCTAAGCCGCAGTCTACACAAGCTCCTTCTTGTACCACTATTTTGCACAAAGCTTTTTCTCTTTTCCAACACCATTTGAAATTTTTATAAACACCTCTTTTGATGAAAACCAATAAAGATCAGAGGCAAAAATACACCTTGATGAAAAGATATGACAAGGTCTGAACGCAAATCAAGGCGAAAACGAAAACCAAAAGCAGTAGCGGAAAAAGAAGAACACTCGATTTTAAATAAGAGTGAAAACTAGAGTGTTCTTGGCAAATGAAAACAAGGTAACTTCTCCAAAGGAAATTTGTTGGGGTCCAACCATTTATTGCAGCAAACAAACAAACTAAACCAACTAAGAAAACTAAAACAACTGATGCTCCAAGAAAAACACATAGTGCATGAAGCAATAAAAATATAGTGTTTTGAAAGGTGACCTGATTTTTGCCAATGAAGAAGGGGTGCCTCGGGGGCATCCCCAAGCTTTGACGCTTGTACTTCTTGGATATTTCTTGGGGTGATGCATGGGCATCCCCAAGCGTGAGCTTTTGTCCATTCTTCAACTCATCTCATCATTCTCCAGTCCCTACACTTGAAAACTTCTTCATACAAAACTAAACACAATTCTATTAGCAACATTAGTGCAAGCATAACATATAATCAATCCTCCATTTGCTTCAGGTTTCAACTCAAAACCACCACATATATAGCAAATACTACTGTAGCAACCTCCCCAAAAGTTCCGTGATCAAAAGAACTCAAAAGAAAGCGATAAAGTGGCAAACACAAATATTGGCAGAAATCTGTCAAAACTGAACAGCTGACAAAGGTCGAATTTTTGAGGGATTTTATGTTGCTCAAATCAAAAAGTGTTCAACTAAGAAAAGTTTGGATATAACCTGGGGCATATGCACAAGAAATCGCAAGTCCAAAAGATAAACAGAGAATTTTCACGAATTTTTACGGTGCAGCACCGAAAACAGTTTCAGGACAGCAACATCCCCAAATCTTTACCTCACTCAAATTAGAGGCTTCTCTTGGCACAAAAACGAAATAAACAAGATAAGGAGCGGTCATTACAGTAGTAATGACTTCCAAGACTCAAATAAAAGAAAAAGTACTGAAAGTAAAACATTGGGTTATCTCCCAAGAGTGCTTTTCTTTGACGCCTTTGAGCTAGGCGCAGAAAATTGCGAATCAAGTATTATCAGCAGAAGCATTAAGATCAACAGAAGAGGTCTTGTCAATAAGGCATTGTATTTCATCCACATAAGTTTTTGAAGACCCTTTGTGATCATGCTTTGGTACACTATTCTCATCAAAAAGATTTTCAGGACAATCCAGTCAAAATTATTTTCAAAAGCTTCACTCAATCCCAAAAGCTTGCAAGGTATAGGTATTTTGGTTCCCTCATCATTAGTATCAATAACCTTTATAGGTGAACCGAGTTTATTAAAATGTTTAAGAACTTTCCTAGCTTCAATAACGACATCCTTAAATTCTAGGTGCAAAGTTTCCAAGATAAAAGCTTTCTTTTCGGGATCCTCAATTTCATGAAGCTTAAGGAAAATATATTGCATAAAAGGATTAAGACTAGCAAACCTAGTTTCTAACATGTGAATTAAATAAACAGAAGCAACTTCAATACTAGGAGCAAGCTCAACCCAAGACTTTTCCTCAACTTCCTCATGCATACTAATGTGATTAAAGAACTCCTCAATGTTACTTTTGCCAATAATCGAAACACTACCTACTGAGAGGTCCTCCAGAACGAACTTAGGGAACAACATGATAAACTAAAGTAAAGAAATAACAACTACCAAGGATTCTAATTTTTTTGGGTTTTTGATAAAAAAAACGATGCAGGTAAAATAAATAAAGTAAAGCAAAACAATAACAAAGTAAAGGATGTGTGTGCGAAAAACTCCCCTCGCAGAAGTCTTCTCTTCCTCCCCGGCAACGGCGCCAGAAAAACAGCTGATGGCTAGTTGATGAAGGAGATTATTCTTCTTCGTCCCCCAGCAGCAATCCTTGTGCGTGGTGAATGACCAGCCCGTTGGGAACCCCAAGAGGAAGGTGTGATGAGTATAGCAGCTGGTTTTCCCTCAGTTAAGAAACCAAGGTTTATCGATCAGGAGAGGAGAGACAGCGACGACTGAAGGTGATGCGGAACCTGCACACACACACAACCAAATACTTTGTTCCCAACTTGCGATGAGGTTGTCAATCTCACCGGTTTGCTTGAAACAAAGGTTATGAGCGTATCGAGTGGAAAACAATATAGTATGCGAGTAAAGTAAACAGTATGAGAAAAGTAAACAGGTGATAGCAATATGATGTAAATAGGACCCGGGTCCACAGTTCACTAGTGGTGTCTGTCCATAGATAAAATAACACATGCTGGGTAAACAAATTACAGTTGGGCAATTGATAGAATAAAGATAAACGTGATATGTCAAGAAGATCACTATGAGATTTACTCTGGGCATTACAACAAAATACATAGACCGCCATCGAACTGCATCTATGACTAATAATCCACTCCCGGGGATATCAATCAGAACACCCTAGAAGTATTAAGTTGCGAACAACAGATAATTGCATTAAGCAAAGTGTGTAATGTAAACAAAGCATATGCCCTTGAGCATATGAATGTTGTTTTCTCCCTAGTAGCAACAGCACATCTACCACCTTAGAGGTTTCTGTCACTCCCCCAGGTGAAATAGAGGTATGAACCCACTATCGAGCATAAATACCCCCTCTTGGAGTCACTAGCAACTACTTAGCCAAGATAGCTACTAACAACGGAGAGCATGCAAGATCATAAACAACATAGAGATAATAAAAGATAATATTCAGTACAGCAACTTAATCATAAACACCAATATTCATCGGATTCCAACAAACCAAACATGTAGAATTACATAACGGTGATCTCAATCATGTATGGCAGCTCATGAGATCTAAACATGAAGCACATGGTGGAGGAGACAACCATCTAGCTACTGCTATGGACCCATAGTCCAAGGTAGACTACTCACTCATCGCTCCGGAGGCAAGCATGGCGATGAAGAAGACCTCGGGTGGCGATTCCCCTCTCCGGCAGGGTGCCGGGAAGAGCTTCTGGACCCTCCCGATCTTCGGGTCGACGGTGGCGGCGGATCACGATGTGTTCTGGAAAACTGATCGGGTACTTAGGTTTTTTCCATCGGGGGGTCTTTATAGGCGAAGGGGCGATGTCAGAGGTGGAGCCAGGCTCCCTCACACGGTGGTAGCGCGGGCCAGGGGCTGGCCGCGCCACCCCTGTGTGTGGGCCCCTGGTGGCCCACCTCCTACTCCTCTTCGGATCTTTGGAAGCTTCCGGGTAAAATAAGGCTTCAGGAACTTGTTTCGTCCAATTCCGAGAATATTTCCTGTGTATCACTTCTGAAACACAAAAACAGCAGAAAACAGGAAACTGGCACTGTGGCAACTTGTTAATAGGTTAGTTCCGGAAAATGCATAAAAGTGCCACTAAGTGTAACGAAACAATAGGCAAATGGTGTAAAAACAAGCATGGAGCATCAAAAATTATAGATACGTTTGAGATGTATCAGATGCCGTAGGGCATGAGCACGAACGACATCTTCGAGAAGCTCCACCACGGGAGATTTCCCAACCCTTTACCCAACACTGTTAGAGGAGATTGAGTCTTTCACAGGCTTGCAGGGAAATTTTTCCGAGGCAGAGCTTCCAAAGATGCCGTAGGGCGTGAGCACCAACAACATCTCCGAGAAGCTCTGCCACGGGAGATTTCCCAACCCTGTCCTCCATCCATGGGGATGGAACTCTCCCTACCTTCTAGGTTGGCTTGTTGAGCTGCTTGCCATGGCGTATTGATGCTCCTTTTATAGGCACGATGCCGCTTCTACTTTGTCTCGGTTACACCCACGCGTCCTTATCCTGCCGACAGCTTTAGTCTCGGTTGCACCCACCAGCCGAGACTAAAGGTTACCCACACGTCCTTATCCCACCGACAGTTTTGTTAGATGACACAAAAACCACCTTTAGTCCCGGTTGTACCCACCAACCGGGACTAAAGGTTAGATGGTTTCCCGCGCCACTGCGTTCCCGCCTATTTTCTTCCCGTGCTTTCCACCGCTTCCCGCCTCCGTCTTCCCGCCATTTTTTCACTATATATATGTAGGCATAAAAATATTGAACTTTTAAAGTTGCAAACATCATAAAAAATCCTTCACAAAATGACGTGTCATAGTTTTCATACATTACATAGATTTACATAGGGTTTAGGGTAAGAATCCTTCGTCGCGTATTTCGATCCCTTGCCTATGATCGCTTCTTAGGCCGTAACCATGGAGCATCTTCATTATTTAACGGGATGCAAGGGTCAGTTTTCATGGTGAAGGGCGGAATTTCTTCAAACTTATCATAATTTGCTGACATGTCTGTCTTGTCCTCAACTCCCGCGATGTTTCTTTTCCCTGAAAGAACTATGTGACGCCTGGGCTCATCGTCTAATGTATTCGTTTTCTTATTTTTTCTTTTTTTGGTCTGGAGGACATGTCCTTCACATAGAAAACCTAAGCCACATCATTGGCTAGGATGAATGGTTCGTCTCTATAACCAAGATTCTTGAGATCCACTATTGTCATTCGGTACAGCTGGTCTACCCCTTCTCCATTCATGTTGACCCAACTGCTCCGAAACAAAGGGACCTTAAAAGTAGGTCCATAGTCAAGTTCCCATATCTCCTCTATGTAACCAAAGTATGTGTCCTTTTTCCCATTCACACATATTGCATCAAAGAGGACACCACTGCTTTGGTTAGTGCTCTTTTTATCTTGGGAGATCGCGTAAAATATATTCCCATTTATCTCGTACCCTTGGAAAGTCAATACAGTCGCAGATGGTGTCGCGGCCAACAAGTAGAGCTGATCTCCAATAGTGGTGTCATTCATGAGATGTAATTGCAACCAAGTGCTGAAAGTCTCCATGTGATTTTCTTTAATCCAGTAGTCATCCTTCTTCGGGAACTTGGAGCATACAACATTCATGTGTTCCTTGATATACGGACCCACGAATGTAGAACTTTGTAGAACTGTGTAGTGTGCTTGATTCAAAGAATGCCCGTCCCTAAATATCATTGCTTTCTTTCCTAGCATGCCTTTTTCACTCAGTCTCCCCTCATACCATGATTCAGGAACACCAATCGGCTTAAGGTCAGGAAGAAAGTCAACACAGAACCCAATGACCTCCTCTATTCCATAGCCCTTGGAGATGCTTCCTTCTGGCCTAGCACGGTTACGAACATATTTCTTTAAGACTCCCATGAACCTCTCGAAGGGGAACATATTATGCAGAAATACAGGACCGAGAATGGAAATCTCTTCGACTAGGTGAACTAAGAGATGTGTCATAATATTGAAGAAGGACGGGGGGAACACCAACTCAAAACTGACAAGACATTGCACCACATCCTTTTGTATCCTTTCCAGACTTTCTCGATCGATCACCTTCTGAGATATTGCATTGAGGAATGCACATAGCTTCACAATGGGTACTCGAACATTTTCCGGTAGAAGCCCCCTCAAAGCAACCAGAAGTAACTGCGTCATAATCACGTGACAATCATGAGACTTCAGGTTCTGGAATTTTTTCTCTGCCATATTTATTATTCCCTTTATATTTGACAAGAACCCAGCCGGGACCTTGATACTGCTCAGGCATTCAAAAAAGATTTCCTTCTCTGCTTTGGTAAGAGCATAGCTACTTAAGTATTGACGGCCTTTATCAGTATGTTTGTTGTATGGGTCTTTGATAGGTTGCTGGTCCTCCCGTGCTTCTGGTGTATCTTTTGTCTTCCCATAAACGCCTAGGAAGCCTAGCAGGTTTATGCAAAGATTCTTCGTCACGTGCATCACGTCGATTGAAGAACGGACCTCTAGGTCTTTCCAATACTCAAGCTCCCAAAATATAGATTTCTTCTTCCACATGGCCGTGTGTCCGGTAATGGGGTCTTTAGGAACAGATGACCGCCAGGACCCTTTCCAAAGATTACTTCTAGGTCCTTCACTATACCAAATACATTAGCACCTCTAGGGAGCTTAGGCTTCTTCCGGTGATCTGCCTCACCGTTGAAATGCTTGCCTTTTTTTCTTACTTGATGATTGGTCGGAAGAAATTTACGACACTCTAGGTACACAACCTTCTTACATTTATCCAAATATGTACCTTTAGTCTTATCTAGACAGTGCGTGCATGCATTGTATCCCTTGTTTGACTGTCCTAAAATGTTACTAAGAGCAGGCCAATCATTGATGGTTACGAACAGCAACGCTCGTAGGTCAAATGGCTCCTGTTTGTGCTCATCCCACACCTTTACACCTGGTTCTGCCCACAGCTGCAAAAGTTCATCGACTAATGGCCTTAGGTACACATCAATGTCGTTGTCGGGTTGCTTCGGTCCTTGGATGAGCACTGGCATCATAATAAACTTCCGCTCCCCAAAAGGATTCATGCCGTCTGTACTTAGACCAAACCATAAGTTCCTCGTGTCACCTGCAAAGTTTGAGTACTTTCTCTTGATGTTTCTCCACTGCAACCCATCGGCGGGGTGTCTCAGTTTCTCGTCTTTCTTACGCTCTTCTTTGAGCCATCACAACAACCTGGCATGCTCTTTGTTTCTGAACAGACGTTTCAACCGTGGTATTATAGGAGCATACCATATAACCTTAGCAGGAACCTTCTTCCTGGGGGGCTCGTCATCGCCCTCAACATCACCAGGGTCATCTTGTCTAATCTTGTACTGACATGCGGTGCATACCGGAAATTTATCCATATTCTCGTAGTTCTCACCGTGGTACAGGATACAGTCATTAATGCATGCATGTATCTTCTCCACATCTAATCCTAGAGGGTAGATAGTCTTCTTTGCTTCGTACGTTGTCTCGGGCAGCTCGTTATCCTTTGGAAGCTTCGGCTTCATTATTTTTAGTAACTTCTCAAATCCCTTGTCAGATAAACCAGCCTCTGCCTTCCATTTCAGCAGTTCAAGTGTGGTACCGAGCTTTGTGCTGTCATCTTCGCAATTTGGGTATAGCAACTTTTTGTGATCCTTTTGCATGGCCTCCAACTTCAGCTTCTCCTTTTCTGTATCGCATTGTTGCTTTGCATCAGAAATAACCCGACCAAGACCATCACCGGGCTCATCTGATGCCCGTTGTTCTTCTTCATTGCCGCCTCCCTCTTCTTCATTGTCTTCCATTGCAGTATCACCGTATTCTTCAGGCGACATAGGATAGCTATCATCATCCTCTTCTTCATTTTCTTCCAACCTAACCCCTCTTTCTCCATGCATGGCCCAACAATAATATCCGGGCATAAAACCTCTCCGAAGCAAATGGCTTTGAATGATTCTCGGGGCAGAGTGCTCCGTCACATTCCGACAGTCGACGCAGGGACAAGGCATAAAATTATCCACTTTGTTTGCCTTAGCCACATCGATAAATTTATGCAGGCCTGCAATAAAATCGGAATCGCGTCGGTCACCGTACATCCATCGCATCCGTGCATCGATCTGCGTTATAATAATTAACTATTATAATAACATCATGAATAGTGAAATGACCACCCTATATGGACACATGCAATATTTTTGTATCAGTTACAGATGAAGAAGATAAGGTTGCTAACCTCGGCCGAGGATACCGTGTTGTGCAAACTTAAATGTGGCATGGACATTTCATCGAACACCTTGTGTGCAATCAAAGGAAAAAAAAGCTAGCACCCACACCTCACACACAATCCAGCAAAATTTTGTTGCAAAGGGCAAAGGGCTGGGTATCAATTTATAGCCAGGGGAGGGTCTTTGTTCCCGGTTCATGGCATGAACCGGGACCAATGCTCCGCAGAGAGCCACGTGCCACACTGGGGGGGCATTGGTCCCGGTTTAAAACCGGGATCGATTCTCTGAAATGAACCGAGACCGGCCACCAAACAGAACGAACCGGGACCGATGCTTGTCATTGGTCCCGATTTGCGAGCTGAACCGGGACAGATGGCTTTTGGGTGCTGGACCAAAGACCCTTTTTCTACTAGTGCATATAGCTCACAGTCTCCTCCTGGGAAGCCGAAAGATGCAGGGTCTCCATGGCGACGTCAAAGTGGAATATGGCCTCCTGGCCACCACAAGCTGCAAGAGAACACACCCGACACAGCGATAACTCTAGCTTATGAGGTGACGGGCCACCGTCTTAAGGTGGGTCGTTATCCGATAGAATTGGTTAGCTTCCTTGGCCTCCAAAGATGCCCAAGCATTCGAAATCGTGTCCCTGAACCCATCCATTTTGATCTAGTGTTTCTGAAACTAGAAGCGTCACCGTCTACATGGACGAGTAATATAGTCGAGAAGTAAGGGAAAATAATCGGTTACCACAGAAGAAATGCAATATAAGGTACATGTAACATCCCATTTGGGACTAGAAATATAGAGGAAACCGAAGTGTGCATTTTATTCATGCATAGAAAATTTGGGAAATTTTCGCGCTTTTAAATAAACTTGTCAAAGTGATTGAGGTTTCTGTTGAGTTGATGGGAGTGAAGTAGCTCATCAACTGAAGTGCTATAAACCTCAACAAGACCTTTGTTAATCACCTTTTTTGGGTAGAGATAATTACAATAATTTTTCTAAAATCAATCCAACACTATACTCATTGATAAACTCACATATAACTATGAGTCTCTATATCTTAATCTTAGATATTCTTGATAAGAGAGATATGAAATATACTTAATAAGCATAATTTAAGACTAAGAAACCACTGGTGACTTTGAAGTAGTCCATGGGACATTTCATAACATAAATAAACTATGATAGGCATGAAAATCATGCTCTTGAAACATATTCTTTCATGAGAAGTTAACAACCATAATATACCATGGAAGCATTTTCCTATCAATCAAGCATCAATTAATAATTACTGCATTTAACCATAAATCTTTGAAGTGGTAACAAAATAACCTTAAACCTCAAGGCAAAGTTTATGAATTTATCTCCATCAAGACCTTAATTAAGACCTAACAAAGTTTTAACTTGTCCCGTGTGCTAATGCACCTGTAAGTACTAGTAGTACCATAGAATGAAATAGATTATATGTAAACTGACTTTTAGTAGAGGTTTTGAACTAAAAACTATTGAAAACAGAATTCAAAATCAAACAGGAGTCCAAAACACAAAAAATAGAAAACAGAGAAAAAGAAAAGAATCTGTGAGAGAAAAAAAATAAAGGAAAGAGGCTTACCTAGGCCGCAGCCCAACTGCCTGCCGGCCCAGTCAACATACCGATTCGGTATGAGGCCAGCGGGATCCACCACGGTGGAGGGTCGTCTTCAACCGCTACTGCAGAATTGTTTATAGCCGTAAGATAATTAGTGACGGGCAAAAATAGACCTATCACTAGTAACCATACCACTGACGGACGAGTAAGTGCCCGTCACTGATACAAAAACGTTTGTGGTGTCTGTCACTTGTATTTTGTATCCGTAATAAGCAACAACAGGCCTGTCAGTGATAACCATTACTAGAGACGGGCAAATAAATGACCGTCACTGATACAAAGTACCAGTGGTAGGCACCATAAATTGCGGTCATAAGTATTTCTTATAAACGCCTTATAAAATGATCAAATTTACTAGTGATGTATTATTACGAACGCATGTTACATGTATTGATTCTACCACTGACCAATCGTCAGTTCATCACTCTAGGGGTTGTAGACAGTTAGGGTGGACTATTTATCTCCACTTCTCTATATACCACTTAAAAGAACGATAGTAGACTTACAAATTGGTAAGGCTATGTGAAACTTCAACGTGGCATGAGTTCGTCCGCTAAATGTTCGCTACTAGCCTAAAAGTCGGATCATCACGTTTTAATTCCCATTAGTGCGTCGGTGAGTTCGTACTTCCTCTGATTACTAATACCTGTCTATATATGAATATATCTAAACCCTAAAATACATCTAGATACATCCATATAAAGAAAGGTATTAGTGGTCGGAGGGAGTAGGTGATTTCTATAACTTATTTTTTCATCCGTTCATTCCACTTCTCTGGTTTTCGTACGTCGCTTCTCTACACAAAAAAACTACTCCCTCTGGCCAGAAATACTCTTCGCATACCCATTTATTAAACCCATTTTACAAAACACCCCTCCCACTTGTAAGTCTTCTCAATCCAGCTCCTCTAATACAAAATCACTAGAGCTGCTCGCTCCATCCTCGCCTGGATCGAGCTCGAGGCATCGAGCTGATCAACCTCCTTCGCCAGGCGCTGCTCTGGTTGCTCCTGCCAGGAACTCCTCCCGTGCGCCAAGCGCTGCTCCCTCTCGGCTGCCCCCTCCCGGCTTCTCCCGCCCGGCTGCTCCCGTGAGGCACTGCTCCTGCCCGGCTGCTCCCGCCAGGAACTCCTCCCGCCTGGAACTCATCCCGCCAGGAGCTTCCTCCCACCAAGAACTATTCTAGCCATGCACTTCCTCCTACCAAAAACTGCAGCTTGCCAAACACCATAGCTCGGGGGAAGCCGCAGCTCTCCAGCATCGCTGGACACCGCAACACTCCGGCATCGTTGGACACCGCAACACTCCGGTGTCGCTGGACACCGCAACATTCTGGAGTAGAAAATGAGTGACTGTGAAAACAAACTGGAGTTTAAGTTGCACACGTACATGGCACACCCTTCTTGATCTAGATCCCAGTTGACATGATGGCGCTCACGACGCCAACTCTTCTCTCTCGGCAAGGCTCATCGTCTCCCACCTCAACCAATCATGGCGGCTTCCCACCCCAGCTCCTACTCCAATGCCCCTCCCCCTAGTCGTCGCAGAGGTTTGTGCCCTCTCATGGTGGTCGAGCAGCACAAGTGGATCCAAATCCGGGGCCATCCAGTCAGCACGATCGGAGCAGCCCACGGCCATGGCATGGTCGATGCTTTCGGATACATCAGAGGCCAGCTCTGCGGTGCCGACCTGGACGCACGGGCATCATCACCACATCCTCTTCCTTATCCATCCGCGCCCACTCGGCGGAAGTGGCGAGGTGATTCACACCCGATACGAGCTTCTCTAATTCTGCCACATCTCGACCGTCGCCGACAAGGGATGTATCGAATCATCTTGAAACCCTAATTCTCCCCCGCCACCTCAATCTCTCTCTAACCCTCCCTGCTCCCCATATTAGACCGGAGGATCTCACCGGAGTTCATCGCGAGGCCACCGATTTTGACCACCTCGAGCTCCAAGAAGTGTTCAAAGAGAAGTGTCGTGTCGTGAAGATCTTCCCAGGGTAGGGAATCGACCCTGGAGTCAATCAGTGGCTGAACCTCATTCCCTTTCGCAGGGCATCACCGGAGTTCTGGAGGATGTCATCGCCACCGGCGACCATTGACCTCACCGAGATATTCCTTGGCCTCATGGTGAGTCAACGAAACCCTAAATCCCCTCGTTAATCTATAGGATCATCCGTAGCTCAGACTCGAGTTCTGCCGATGTGCTCCACCGCGTCAAGCTGACCGGAGCAAGCTCCGGTGACCAAAAAGTAGCAGCACAGCTGCGAGTCGGCTTGCGTTACCCTTCTTGTTGGACCGAGCGATGCCGCACAGCCCCTGGAGCCATGCAACATCGTCCCCGGCCATCGTCGGCGATGAGCCAAGACAGTCAACAAGTGTTGACTTGGTCACACCCATGTGACAACGAACATGGCATGTGACCCACCAGTCATTGCCTGTGGCTAGGTAGCCGCTGGTTAGAAAAAGGTATTCCCTGTTAAGTATAGAAGTTCAGAAAATATTTAAAATTTAGAAAATCCATAGCAATTTCATTTTAAATCAGAAAAATGCAAATAATATATCTAAATGATCACAAAAATAAGATATATATGATTGTATTATAACATTTCATCCTTTTGTGAAATAATTTCGAATTAAATTTTAAAACATGTCTAAGTAGGAGTTTCAAATATGCATTTGAACCAAATTTAAGAATCAAATAATTGTTCCAAATATCAAATAAATTTTCAAATACTTAAATAATGTTATTGTAATTAAATTTTTATTGCTCTAAATGTTAATTCCGCACTTTACTATTAGTGTTTTAAAAACCCTAAAACATTTTTCTTAAATAATTTTGAAGTGCTAAAATTAAGTAAAAATCATACCTAGCTATTAAATTGTGTTTTAGAATTATTTCTTAACCCTAAGACATTATTAAAAAATGTTTTTGTAAAACTAAAATTAACACCTCTAGGTCAATTTTAACAATTTAAAATGTGACTTAAAACCTAGAACAACAATATGGAGATAACCATGCTTATCAAGTATTCTAGAATTCTTCTAATGTCTGAATGTCATGAAATGAACTAAAGTACTTATAAATTATCAAGAAGCATGTTCTTCAAAATTTATTCTTTTAAGATACCTTGGAAATAAGCATCAAACTACTTCCTTTTAACCATTAAAGTAAAACTCTAATTTTTATTGAGACTGTTGTCAACCCTAAAACTAATTGGATATTGTTATGTGATAGGCTTAATTTCCACTTTGCATGTCTATGCTCAACTAGTTGATTGCTAATTGTAAGATGAAACTTTAAATTGTTACTCTTATGTCTCCACCGCTAATCATCATTCTCTTGTAGCAAGGGCTGATGCTAAAACCCTAAAGCAATAATCTTATCTGAATCTTTATTCTTTTACTCATACATGGTAGTAAGCTAACTCAGAACAATTAACAACCTTGTGTGTGCAATTGAACTTAAAAGTGGAACACATCACTAAGAAGTCACCACAACTCAATATTAACAAATAATCGGGGTTAGGTTACGCTTAGAGCGATGCATAGCATATATTATGCATACCATGTTGCAGTCTTCTAACATCATCCTTACCGGATGATGATTGCTATTTCAGGATTGGGATTTCTTTCCTATCGAAGACCTTGACTTGCATAATCTTTTATTCAAAAAGGAAAGTTCACTCTTGCTCATAACCCTTGAGTATTTTTATCAAATTGCTTCCAAAGCTATATATATCGGATCACTATTGCATTTAAAAGCAAAAGGTTCTATTTTCATAATTAATATGAAGTAGTGGTTTCAACTGGAATGGTTGTCTCCCTAGGATGGTGGGTAGTGGGACCATGGTATGATATATTTGGATGGTGGAGGTCCCACTACAACTGGAAAGTTCACCTAGGATTAATAACCAATGTCGTGAGTGATTCTAGCATCGTAAATAATGGTCAACCAGAAGATCTGGAATGGGACGGAGAAGCTAGCTGTACCGACTTCCTTTCGCATATCAACGGATGTACCGGACCGTGCTTTTCATTCGGAAGGTGAATGCAATAAGTTGTTCATTTGGAAGGTCAATGCAGCAGGTGGGAGCCCTTACGTCCCATGGGAACACGGTGTCTATGATGGATTGTAAGAAACTCGCCTGCAGCTGGTCATATGAAAGTCAGCTGGGAGGGAATCGACGTTGTTCAAGGAAAGTTGGCTTCGAGCACAGACAAAGATAGTGTGGACAAGGTCGCCACTTGGTTGTGCAACAAGGCTAAGATCACTTATGGGTACAAGTGACCACCTCTGCAGAATGTAAGAAATTATCTCAATACTCCCTGTTTCAGGAAGGAGCTACGAACGCGGCAGGAAAGGAGCTATCGAAGCTCTGGTCAACATGTGAAGACTGATGGGCATGGTTTTCCAAATAAAAGCAACCTCTTGAAGAAATATTTACGAAAACTTGCATTGCCAAATGACTAGTTAGTATAAGATTGTAGATAGTACATAGAACACCTTATTTCCCCTATGAACATGCTGGGTAATGCTCATTACTCACCCCAGTCCCTCTTAACCCTTGCTTCTATTAAAGGCAACTCAAGGAGGCAACCTGAAGACACCGAAGAAGAAGATGAAGACCTCTACCAATGTCAAAACTATCAACGGAGTCAACAACTATATCAAGCATGGTGGAAAACTAGAATAGAATAGAAGGGAACCAATTCCCTAATCCTAGAACCTAAGTATTTAGAGCAGATTTCTATAGCTTTTGTAGCAAGCCAACTGCATTAGTTGTAGCTCTAGTTTAGTCTTCAATGTGTTCTTTCTCCATTGTAGTCGTTAGAACTAAACCTCTACCTATTGAGGAGGTTCTGAAGATCTTCTGTATGATGAAATTGTAATCCTATAGACCTACCTTGGACTTGCGATGTTTCTATTGTACCAATCTGATTGATGTAATACAAATGGGACGGTGTTTCATTGGTGTTATGTCAACGACTTGCTTACTACACATTAAGTGGTATGCTGGGTCACCACAGTATAACTAAGGTGCAGTCCTCCCAACCCACAGTGCGAAACACCCGGTCTAGGCGAACCAGCATGAGGGGCTCGCGTCCATTGGAATACGTGTACCTCCTACCATGTAAGTACAACTCCAACAACTCACAATCATTGAGGAATCAATGGAATCTAACCATCATGCGGTGGTCAATATTGGCTCTATTCTCGTCATCCTCATTGTAGATAAGGCTAAAGTTGTCACATGACCCAGGGACCCTGCCGAGCATCTCACACCTCTCAAAACTCGGGGAGGAAAACGATCTTGTCTGGCTCCTCCCGTGGTCCATAAATGCAAGTTAATTACCATGGATCACCCCGCACGAGGGTAACCTAAGCCATGATGCCATGATCTCCTGGCTGGATGTCATTCCGCTGAACCGAGCGCCCCACCCAAGCGATGATGATACCCCCACATGTCTAAACCGCCTACAAAAGCACAAATAACCGTCGAAATCCACACCCAAGGCATAGATAACAAGAGAGGGGGTTATGACATCCAACTTACTTTCTGGAAGACATTCAATTGATGCACACATCATGCCAACTACGTTATGAACACTAGTGTGTCGAGCCGGATAGCCCGCACGTGTTCCAACTACCCAATCTAACGCCAATCAAGATGGAGATGATTTTCGACACCAGTGGTAACCTGGAAGGTTAAACCTCAATGAGGCTTCCTCTCACCACCTCCCAATAGGCCCTGTGCCACCCATAAGCGACCCCAAGGTCAAATTATAGAGCTTCGCGATCGCCTCGTTCATGTCATCCTCGAGGGGCACCTCAAAAAATGGCGATAAGCTGCGATTGCCTCCTCGGAGATCCTCTCGTCACCCTCGATGATTCCAAGCTTGCGAAGGAGGTTCTGAAGAGCTCTGCTCGGAGTTCAATCCCGCCGGCTGACCAGCAAGCCTACGGCAATGGCGTGGCTAGAAGTTCAGCTCCACCATGCACCGACGCGTGGGGGGAGAGCTGATCAACATATTCATGCGTGACTACACAGCTAGGAGAAACTGCCCCAAGGTTGCGTGGTGGAGAGGCATCCGGGGTCCTCGTCTGCAAGCGTCTATGGTGATATGCAAAATATCGATCGACAAAGTTTTTTTTTGAGGACGCGAATGCGTACCTCATTTTTATAAAAGGCAGAAGTAATTTACAAGATAGCTATCAGATGCCAGAGCAACCCTCAAGCTAGATCTCCAAAGAAAAATACATGAACTACTCACCCATTGTCAAAAACTCCCACTCCTAGACCTACTCTACGCAGCGCTCGCAGCTCGCGAAGCTCCTCTATGATATGGTTCACCAAAATTGGGCCACTGTATTGCCTCTGAGTGTTCTGGAAGCACCAAGCATTCCTTTTCTTCCATAGTCGATGACCTGCTAGGCAGACCAGGGTGTCAAACCACTTCCTCTCCCTGCCATAAAACCATCTCTCATTTTCTGCGTGGTGATAGTGCCAGACATCAATATATAGGAGAATGCATATTATGTTATACGATGCGCGTCTTTGAGATAAAAACAAGTCCATGACAATAGGACATGGAAGGTTCTGGCCTAGCTAGGTATCCATTTTTCGCCATGAATATCCATTGGACCTGTTGACAGGTGGGACACACATGCTAGGACGATGTGAAATAATCCTAATCCAACTCCTCCAAAATCCAAGGGCCTAGACAAATCAGCAATCGTGTTATTAGATAAGAATAACCGATCTAATTTTGTGTTACTCTTTTTTTAGGTAAAGAATATATATTAATATCAAGATAATACCAATTACATCCAGCCTCTGCAACAACGCAGTGCCCTAGTGGCAATACGGATGCACACAGCCAAAAAGAAGAAGAATTACAGAAAAAGAAAAAGCCCCGCTACAGTGATAAATTCCTTGTAGCATCAACACTAACACCACCAAGACAGCACCAAAAGTTCAACATCTCCAAAAACAACCCAAGAAGGGAACAGTGCACTAACACCGTCGTTACCCGATCAGATCTTAGGTTTTCACCTGGAGAAAAGTCCGCGCTCACAAAATAATGCCTTCAACAAGGCAATTGCCAGGCACAACCAATTAAGGCCAGACCTTGGGTTTTCACCCTGCAAGGTCGGACCTTGAACTTCTCCTGTGCTGTCGCCCCCACTAACCATGTCGCTGCTACAAGTCACGAATCACGAAGCAAGTTCCTCTTTGCCGCAAAGACTCAAACCACCAATGCAATTCTCCTGGACTCGGCAACCATGACATTCCCTGCTAGCTGACTTCACCATGGAACGAGAAATCATGTCGCATGGTGGAAATAGTCAGCAGAGCTTCGCAACGCTCCCTCTGAAACCAAACGGTCAGATAAAAACATGGGTGCGCCCATCCGATCCAACAATCTCCAGGCATGATCGCCCAGTGGAGTTCGCCGGCGGAGCCTTCCGGAACACGCCACTCCTGCCAGATCCATGAAGAAGGGCCTCCGGTAGATCCTCATCTTGGCGCGAGGAGGAACCATAGGACCACCTCCTTTATTCATGCCGAACCAGCAGTCCCCACACCGCCGGCCAGCTCCTGGCGAACGGATCGAGCGGAGCGACCTTCGGCTCAGATGAGCCTAAGGTAGCCCCAGATCAGGCCCGTGAATCAAGCCTAGGAGATCCAACGAGGCTGCCATGAAGGGCAGGCCACGCCACCGCCTCCGGCCTTCTCCACAACCTTCCCTGCCTCCTTCGCGCCTCCCAACCGCCACGCCGTCCGCCACGCAGCCACCGCTCCAGATCGCCGCGGCTCATGCCGCCGCATGCCGGAGAGCAGCCACGCCATGGTGCCCGGCGGCTGCACCACGCCCACGCCATGAAGGAGACAGCCCGCGCCATCCCTAACACGCGAGGGGACCAGCAGTCCCCGCCGCCGCCGGCAACGGCCAGGCTTTGACCGGCTGCGCCCTCGGGCGGCGGTGGGAGGAGGGGAGAGAGGTGGGGAGGGGGGCAGCGGCGGTGGAATTAGGGTTCCCCCAGCAATGGAAAAGATCGCTTAGTGTTACTCTTATTTAATCGGTTATTCTTAGCAGTAGATCTGTTATTAAATACAAGAGTTTATTTGCAATACTGTCATTGTCCTTTCTACATTTTGACTGCTACTGTTTCTGCTTTTATGTCTTTTTATTTCCATACATGGGTAGTATTTCCAAGGATATACGTGCGACATTTTTGGGAGAAAACGCTGGGCGCTCGCGTTGCTTGCCGCGTCGCCACCTGTGCGCAGTAAATGCTACCCGGCCCCATCGCCCCCTTCAGCCGTCCCTTCATATAACGTCTATAAATACTAGTTCCCCGAAAGAGAACCCAATCCGGCCGCTGGCGTCGACGATCGTTCTCGCAGGCACGCGTGCTACCATATATATATGGAATCCCAGATTGTCGTCGTGGTGAAACAACATATGCCATGGGATGGCTTAAATGGGGGCCGAACTAGATGCTGGAGGATTCGGGAGAGGGGAACGAGCTAAAAAGCACGACATAAAGGAACACAGATCTACCCAGGTTTGGGGCTCTCGTAAGGAGATAACACCCCTACTCCTGCTCTACTGGTTATATATCTGGATCGATGGAGTATACAACAATGGTGCTTCCAAGCTCTCTGCTAGAGGAGGAAGATGAACTGCTAAGTGAAGGAACACAGAGTGACCAACCCCTTGCCAGGGCTCCCTGTGCCACCTTATATAGTGCTGGCTAGGGTTACAACGGTCACATAAGACCAGGAGACACCAACTACACTCCAAACAGGACATGCTGACGATGGGCAAGACCCTTGACTTTGCCCCTGATTGCTCTCGATGGGACTCCACATCCCTGTACCTTGTACTTCTTACACTGTGACCTTACCTCTGTGATGTAAGGGCTGTACTTGTGCACAGTGAGGGTAGATAGACCACCACTGTGCACCCTGTCAACATGATCCCTCTCCATACTTGGCAGAGTCTCTCCTTGATTGTAGGGACATGACACCTTAGCTGACTTCTGTATCCCGGATATGACCGTTGGCCATATCCTGGACCTATATGCCGGACCAACGACCTATGAAGGACGAGTAATCCGGCCTCCATGCTCCTGCACAACATATCAAATAAGTTAGGCCGACATATCTAAGCATATGCCGGCACTCCTATATAAGTATCCCGGTTCTACCGGTATATCCGGACATTAGCCGGGATACACAGATATGCCGGCCTGGCCGATGCTCTTATAATCCGGCCAGGCCCTTCCTTGGTCAACCGGCATAAAGTCAACCATAGCCCTTGTATCTTTCTAGTCTCTTGACCCTACCGGGGGTCATCCCCTCGACACTAGTCCCTGAAGCTGCCGAGGTTCCCCAATCATAACTGTGGAGCCTTGACAGGTTCAACATATCATCTCTTCGTTATACCCCAGCTCTCCGTTATATCCCGACGATCAGATTATATGCCGGGACATCCACGCATATACCGGCCACTGTTCCTTCTCCAAAAATTAATCCGGCTGGCCCTGAGGGTATTTCGGACGAACCTTATTCTTCGGGCAGTTATGCCGTCATAGAGACGAGACTTCCCTGAAAAGCTGATACGTCTCCAACGTATCTATAATTTTTGATGCTCCATGCTTGTTTTTACACCATTTGCCTATTGTTTCGTTACACTTCGTGGCACTTTTATGCATTTTCCGGAACTAACCTATTGACAAAGTGCCACAGTGCCAGTTTCCTGTTTTCTGCTGTTTTTGTGTTTCAGAAGTGATACACAGGAAATATTCTCGGAATTGGACGAAACCAAAGCCAGAAGTCTTATTTTTCCTGGGAGCATCTAGACATCCGAAAGAGAGCCGGAGAGGGGCCAGGGCCTGCCCTCACACTAGGGTGGCGCGGCCCAGGCCCTGGCCGCGCCACCCATGTGTGAGGAGCCCCTGGCTGCCCTCTCGCGACGCCCCTTCGCCTATATAAAGCCTCGGGATGGAAAACCCTAGGGGAGTCGGCAATTTTCCAGAAACAGTTCCGCAGCTCCGCCGCCGCCGTCGACAAATTTCGGGGGACAGAAGTCTCTGTTTCGGCACCCAGCCGGGATGGGGAAGTGCCCCCGGAGCCATCTCCATTGGTCTCCATCGCCGTCTCGGCCGTCTCCATCGACCTCACCGCCATCTCCATCAACATTGCTGTCTCCTATGATGAGGAGGGAGTAGTTCATCCCCGGGGCTGAGGGCTCTACCGGTAGCTATGTGGTTCACCTCTCTCTCCCATGATGTGATCTTTATGTGATCGTGAGCTTTGTATCATGTTGAGCAAGTAGATGTTATTATTCAGATGTTATGTGTACTCTAGTGGTGATTGTTAAAGTAATCTATTCCTCCTGCCATGGTGTAACGGTGACAGTGCGTGCATCATGGTGGTACTTGGTTTAGGCTATGATTGTGATCTCTTGTGGATTATGAGAATAATTATTGCTATGATAGTTTGAGTGATCTATTCCTCCTTTCATGGTGTAATGGTGACAGTGTGTGCACCGTGTTAGTACTTGGTCTAAGTTGCAATGATTTCTATCTTGAATTGTGATTTGATTTGGATATCTCTATGAGTGGTGTTTGTCAAGTACTTGATGAACTTTAAGGGGTGCTTCTGTAGCCACTACACAATGATTAGTGTTATTCAATAGGAGAGTAATTCAGAGTACCATAGTGGAGAGAAGTCGTTTATTTGTTCAATCATGTTATATTGTTTGGAGTGTGTCCACTAGTGAAAGTATGATCCCTAGGCCTTGTTTCCAAGCATTGCACACCGTTTACTTGCTATTTTGTTACTTGTTTGCTCGCAGCAATATTTATTTCACATCACGTTTGCTACTTATAATCATCTATACCACTTGTATTTCACTATCTCTTCGCCGAACTAGTGCACCTATACATCTGACAAGTGTATTTGGTGTGTTGGGGACACAAGAGACTTTCTGTATCGTAATTGCAGGGTTGCTTGAGAGGGATAGCTTTGACCTCTAACCTCCCTGAGTTCGATAAACCTTGGGTGATCCACTTAAGGGAAACTTGCTGCTGTTCTACAAACCTCTGCACTTGGAGGCCCAACAAGTGTCTACAAGAATAGAAGTGCGTAGACATCAAGCTCTTTTCTGGCGCCGTTGCCGGGGAGGTAAGGTAAAAGGTACTCGCATCCTCCTGTGTGAGTACTCGGAGTTATTTCCTTTAGATTCTGCAATTACATCTTTTTGTTTCTTGTTTTTATTTTCACTAGTTAGGCTTAATGGAAAACAAAGAGTTCTGTAGTCTTTTTTCCTGAGTTTAGATATGAAGTGATTGAAGAGAAAATTGAAAAACCTTTGGAGCTTAATTTGCATGCTAATAGTGTTGTTAGTATGAATGCTTTGAACACCGTTGTTGCTAATGCTATAGAAAAGTCTAAGCTTGGGGAAGCTGGTTTTGTTAAGCATGATATTTTTAGTTCCCCAGCTTTAGTGGAGAAAGTTTGCCCTGATGATATTTTATCTCCCATATGTGATGTTCCTTCTTATGATGATATGTTTGAAGAATATGCTTTGCGAAATAGCTGTTCTCTAGCTTGTGATGATACTAAACCTCTAGTTTATGATGGCTATGATGATGAGTATAATATTTTCAGTTCACCTACTATTGAGGATAAAATTAGTTATGATTACAATATGCCTCCTATTTATGATGATTATGGTGATGAGAATAATTATTCTGTTGAATCTGCTCCTACTACTATTGTTCCTGTGGTGAGTATTAATTCTTTTATGCATGTGGCTCATGATAGGGATTTTTTATGTGATAGTTATATTGTTAGTTCTATTCATGATGCTACTGAAAGTTATTATGAGAGAGGGAAACATGGTTTGATGGATCTCAACAATATTGAGTTTCCCCTCT
This sequence comes from Dactylis glomerata, assembly GCA_007115705.1. NCBI lineage: Eukaryota > Viridiplantae > Streptophyta > Magnoliopsida > Poales > Poaceae > Dactylis > Dactylis glomerata. The sequence continues at coordinate 649,649 of QXEO01000502.1, forward strand.
TTATGTTGCAATTCTTGAAGTTGTACTTGTTTTACCTATCCATGCTAGCTACTATGTGCCTCGTTGATTTATTTTCTTACAAGATTCCTATGCATAGGAAGTGGTTCAGATATAAATGTGTTCCATACTTGCTTTTTGATGCTCTCTATTGCTTTAAGTTCCTATATGGCGCCTTTGCCTCAAGCTCTTATATAGCGCCCACATGAGCATCTTTGCAAATTACTGCGCCTAGCTCAAAGGCGTTAAAGAAAAGCACTCTTCGGAGATAACCCAATGTTTTCTTTTCAATACTTTTTCTTTTATTTGAGTCTTGGAAGTTATTACTACTGTAATGACCGCTCCTTATCCTTTTTATTTCGTTTTTGTGCCAAGAGAAGCCTCTAATTTGAGTGAGGTAAAGATTTGGGGATGTTGCTGTCCTGAAACTATTTTCGGTGCTGCACCGTAAAAATTCGTGAACATTCTCTGTTTATCTTTTTGACCTGCAATTTCTTGTGCATATGACCCAGGTTATATCCAAACTTTCATTATTTGAACACTTTTTGATTTGAGCAACAGAAAACCCTCTAAAAATTCGACCTTTAACAGCTGTTCAGTTTTGACAGATTTCTGCCAATATTTGTGTTTGCCACTTTATCGCTTTCTTTTGAGTTCTTTTGATCATGGAACTTTTGGGAAGGTTGCTACAGTAGTATTTGCTATATATGTGGTGGTTTTGAGTTGAAACCTGAAGCAAATAGAGGATTGATTATATGTTATGCTTACACTAATGTTGCAAATAGATTTGTGTTTAGTTTTGTATGAAGGAAGTTTTCAAGTGTAGGGATTGGAGAATGATGAGATGAGTTGAAGAATGGACAAAAGCTCAAGCTTGGGGATGCCCATGCATCACCCCAAGAAATATCCAAGAAGTACAAGCGTCAAAGCTTGGGGATGCCCCCGAGGCACCCCTTCTTCATCGGCAAAAATCAGGTCACCTTTCAAGACACTATATTTTTATTGCTTCATGCACTATGTGTTTTTCTTGGAGCGTCAGTTGTTTTTGTTTTCAGTATTAGTTTAGTTTAGTTTGCTGCAATAAATGGTTAGATCACATCATGTTTCTTTTGGAGGAGATGAACTCGCTTTTCATTTGCCAAGAACACTCTAGTTTTCACTCTTATCGTTCAATGAGTGTTCTTCTTTTTCTGCCACTGCTTTTGGTTTTCATTTTCGCCTTGATTTGCGTTCAGACCTTGTCATAACTTTTCATCAAGGTGTATTTTTGCCTCTGATATTTATTGGTTTTCATCAAAAAAGGTGTCTATAAAAATTTCAAATGGTGTTGGAAAAGAGAAAAAGCTTTGTGCAAAAAAGTGGTACAAGAAGGAGCTTGTGTAGACTGCGGCCTAGGCTTTTTCATGTCATGCTTGATGTCTTTTTGATAGTATGCTTAGTGGTTTTTCTGTAGTGTCGTGGGAATTTGGAGACAGTAGCCATGGGGAGGCTTATCGGAGGGGCTCGACGTTGGTGACGATGGGTCTGGCTCGAGATTGTGCCAACAGAGACACCTCGGTTTACCCAGGTTCAGGGCCCTCCCGGTTGGAGGTAAACCCCTACTTCCTGCCTGCTTCGTATTGATTGGATAGTAGCGATTACAGTGCTCCTAGAGCTATTCGGCTAGAGGAGGAAGAAGAAGATCGGATCTCCCCTATGCTAAGGGTCCAGGCCCCCTTATATAGACGGGGGCCTGGTTACAGGTTTTGGTAACGCTTCGGCCGGCTGCCGGCTCCTCGGCGGCGGCGTTCCTTGGCGTCGTCCTCTGACCCTGCTCTGGCGAAGGCACTTTATAAAGTGCCTTTTCCCTGGGCTGGCATCCTGAGGGCATATCCCCTCTCCTTTGCCTCGGATCCCATCGTGGGGAAGGGGCTTCAGTCTCTCATTGGTCGGTCGTGGCCGTGGCGCTCGTCACTCTTGTCCTGCGCCTCTGCCGGTCTTGTCGGGACCGTCCTGCTTTTGGCCAGACAACCGTTGAGAGATTTGTCTCCGTCGCCCGGCTCCAGTCCTCCTCGGTGGAGTCGTCAGCCGGCCGCTGGCGCAGCCGGCCCAGCCGGGTGGAGCCGGTCTCCTCGCGCTGAGGTCGTGGGATTTCCTGGGACGCCAGCCGGCATATTGCCCGGCTCGTGGTACGCCCCCTAAGTCATCCCCATGACACTAGCCCCCGAAACTGGTGAAGTCTCATGGGCTAGCATGGGGCTTCGGCGGGTTCTTCTTTTCGCCGAAGTCTTGCTCGTCCTCGTCGAAGTCCCAGGATCTCCGGTTCGGCTTGGTCGATCTAGTCATCGAGGCTGGGCCTTGCGGGGTTCCTCCGGCCGTCTCGGGACGAACCGGCTCCGGTGGTGACCCGGCTGGCGACCGCGAGCCGACGCGCTGCCTCTTGGGAAATTGTGCCGCCTCGGGTCTTGTTCCCACGCAGCGGCCGGCGCAGTGCGCCAGTGACCCGTCTCGTCATTTTAACTTCGGAATCATCATCGCCACGACTTCCCAAGTCATCATGCGGAAACGACGTGTCCCATCAACTCCTCCCACGATCCGGTGTGGCAACTGTCGCAGTGGCGCACGATACGGAAATTGGTTGCCGAAACGTCGTGGGTTATTCTTTAAATCTCGAAGCCTTCGAGGGTTTTCCTCACTCTCGAGCGTTTCGCTTCCTTCACTTGTCGCCTCCGCTTCCCTGCCTGGCCGGAACCGTCGCCTCCACAACCCCCGCTCCACTCTCAATGTCAGCGTCCAGGACGAACTGCGGAGCCGGGGCCGGCGACGGGTCAGGCGAGCATGGTCGCCCGCTCGGTGGCCCGGCAGGGATGCCGCCGATGCCTCGGAAACGCAGTCGCCCGCGGGGCAGCCGCAACAAGAAGACCCTGGCCGCGCTTGCGACCGCGGCCGCCGCCGCGGCCGCCACCGGGCCCCTCAGGATCGGCCATTCCCCCTCCATTGCCGCGGCCCCCGGCGGGACCGTGGCTGCAGCTGGCAGTGGCGCCGTGGTTCCCGCGGCCGCGACCTCTGTCGCCGGCCTCACCGGGACGCCCCTGCAGGCGGCAGCGGCCCTCGTCGGCGCCGCGATGGCGTTCGGGGCTGCTCCTCCAGGCCTTGCCGGCGTGGACGTCGGCGGCTCCTCCAGCGCGGCCGCCGGGAAAGTGCGAAAGACGCCGCCGCTGCCGCCCACCAGGCAGCGGCTTTCCTATGTTCCGGTGCATGGGTTTGCCACTGCCTTGGCGCCCTTGCTAGCTGGGAGCAATGAGCGTCTACCGCTCCCTGCCAGCTTCGTCGGCACCATGGGGAAGAATCCCCCGACGAGCTTCATGATCGAGGACGGCAGCGGCGGGCAGCCGCTGTACGACGTCGAGGTCCTCCATGACGGGGAGGGGAAGAGCTACCTCACCGGGGGTGGGGGCGGTCCTTCCACGACTACGGCCTAGAGCGGGGGTGGTCTCTCATCCTGACCCATCACGCCGGGTCGCACATCCTCTGCGTCCGCGTCATCGACGGCTCCGGCTGCGCCCGCGCCTACTCCCCCTGGCCATGATCGGCGAGCTGCCCAGAAGCCTCCCTCTCGGCGACGTCGTCGTCAACAGGAGTCTAGGGGGGAGTCCTTTTGCTATTCCGGCCCTTAGCGTGGCCCTTATTATGTAACTGCCAGCCGTATGGCTAAGAACCTTCTTTAGTTTCCTGCAAATCTTCACTTGCCCTTCTTTGTTTGCTATGTGAATGTCTTTCTCCATTGTGTACTTTTGCCATCGCGCAAAACGTCTTCTGCTTGATACCGCTGTGCCGCGACGGTTCTTCCCTTAGCGAAATCGCTTGTTGCGCGAATCCGTAGGTAGGGACTACGATAGTCACTGGCCTGCGCAAGCGCTTCGGGCGGGGTTCCTCCGGCTTCGATGCAGAGGGAACGATGCTCCTGCTAGCCGGCTCTGGGGAGCGCAGGCTAGCTCCGGCTCTAGCGCGGGTGGACCGGCGCTTCTGCTGGCCGGCTCCAGGAAGGATGGGCTAGCTCCGGCTCCAACGCGAATGGAACGGGAACCGCATCTTGTACCGGCTCGGGCAAGGGTCGGAGCCGGCGCGTTCCCTTTCCCGAGCCTTCGCACGTTCCAAGTCACGATTGGAGTAGGCCTCCTGGTTTCCGGCTTTAGCCGTTGCTTTGCGAGTGTTAGGTTTCGATTTCGCTGCTCGTTTACCGATCGTGTCGCAGCGCCAGCTGCTCGAACAGCCGGCGAGGTACTGGAGCTGGCCTGCTTCTGAGGGCCAATTCCCTTTCCCCCTAGCCCCCGAGTTTTGGGGTAGCTGGACTGACAGCTAGCTCGAAACTAATTTTCACAAATGCTGCCAACGCCAAACGAGGTAGCTCTGGCTTCGAACCTCTTGGGCGTGGCTTCTCAGCCCAAACATCAAGAGTTTTGCGACTATCAACTATTCGTCGGTTTTGCTTTTGTCTGGTTCCCTCAACCTTTTCCTTAATCTCCCCACCCTTCGGCCCTTCTACCCCCAACCTGCAGCCTGGTGCCGGTTGGTCTCCCTTGGGCCGGCGGCCGAATGCCGACCTAGGGTGGGAGCGTGCCGCGGAGTGAGAAGTAGTACTTCGGTCTGTCGGGCCCCCGACTCGTGCTAGCCTACGATTAGTTGACAGACACTGCCCTTAACGCTTGGTTGAGCGGCTTTTCTATTGTTTGTGGTTCTGCTCCGCGGCTTTCCCCCGTATGTGGCCTGCCGGCTCCTATCCGTCCGGCTACGCGGAGCCGGAAGGTGGAGGTTGGGCTCGAGACCTTCGTCATACGCAGTACTCATCCGGCTGGCGAGAGATCGATCATTTTCGGGGCAGCCGGCTGTGGCTCGGTGCCTGGAGCCGGCTGCCGGTCAAGTGAATAACGCAGGAAGCAAAACATGCACGAAGTGTTTTTCCCCGGAGCCGGCCGTGACTAGCCGCTCCGTTTTCCTTTATTCATTGACACATTTTTTGGGGTACAAGCTTTCGCCTTAACAGAAGAAAGGTCTTAGGAGACTGACATTCCAGGGACGCTCGGTCTCCTTGTCAGAGTTATCTGCCTTGTTCTTTTTGGGCTCTTGTGCGTCGATGAGGTAATACGCCCCATTGCCCAACACCCGGCTGACAATGAACGGTCCCTCCCAGGGAGGAGACAGCTTATGCATGCCTTTAGTGCTTTGGACCAGCCGGAGTACGAGATCACCTTCGCGAAACGCGAGTGGGCGAATTTTCCGGCTGTGGTATCGTCGCAGCTGCTGCTGGTAGAGCGCTGATCTAGCCAGAGCCTGCTCTCGAGCCTCCTCGAGGAGGTCGACGCCATCTTCACGAGCTTCTTTTGCTTGTTTCTCCGTGTACTGGACGACTTTGGGCGCGTCGAACTCGATGTCCGTGGGTAACACTGCCTCTGCTCCATAGACTAGGAAGAAGGGTGTGAAGCCCACAGAGCGGTTTGGAGTGGTGCGCAGGCTCCAGAGCACTGAGGGTAGCTCCTCGACCCAACAGCCGGCTGAGTGCTCGAGAGGCTCGACCAGTCTTGGTTTGATGCCGGCCAGGATCAGCCCATTCGCCTTTTCCACCTGTCCATTTGACTGAGGGTGCGCCACCGATGCTAGGTCCAGCCGGATGCCTTTCTGACCACAGTAATCAGCAAAGACTCCCTTCGCAAAGTTTGTCCCATTGTCGGTGATGATGCTGTGGGGTACTCCGTATCTTGTGATGATCTCGTTGAAGAACTTGATCGTGGACGAGCCGTCGAGCTTCTTGATTGGCTTGGCCTCGATCCACTTGGTGAACTTGTCCACGGCTACCAGCAGATGTGTTAAGCCCCCGGGTGCGGTCTTGAATGGCCCTACCATGTCCAGGCCCCAGACAGCGAACGGCCAGGTGAGCGGGATGGTCTTGAGGGCTGCCGCTGGAGTGTTTCTGTGCTTGGAGAAGCGCTGGCAGCCGTTGCATTGCTTCACCAGTTGCTCCGCATTCTGCTTGGCCATCGGCCAATAGAAACCATGGCGGAAGGCTTTGGCCACCAAGGCTCTGGAAGATGCGTGATGTCCGCACTCCCCTTGGTGTATTTCTCTTAGCAGCTCTGTCCCTTCTTCTGGCTCGATGCACTTCTGGTAGATGCCTGTCACGCTGCGCTTGTACAGCTCGCTGTTGATGATGGTGTATGCCCCAGCTCGGCGCTGAATTCGCCTAGCTTCCGCTTCATCTTGCGGCAGGTCCCCAGTGATGAGGTAGTTGGAGAATGGCTCCGCCCATGAAGGTATCTCCCGTATGTGGAAGACACTGGCGACCAGAGGGTCAGCGGCTCCCGGGTCCGTCGTTGAGCCGGCTTCGCTTGATTGTCCGGCTGGGGGAGCGGGCGTGGAGCCGGCAATCCCCTTGTCCTTCGTCGAGCCGGCCGCGCTGGGCTGGCCGGCTGCCTCCTCCAGCCTCGAGACGGCAGCCCCCGAGTCCGGTGGTGGTACCTGAGCCGGGGCTGGGTCTCCAGGCACGTAGATGGATATGGATTCCGGCAAAGGTTTGATGGACGGCTTGTGGATGATCTCCAGGGACACCCCGGCTAGGATGTCCTGCTTAGTGGAGCCAATCTTGGACAGCCGGTCTGCCTCCTCGTTGTTTGCTCTGGGGACATGGTGGAACTCGCAGCCCTCAAAGAATCCGCTGAGCTGCTACACGTAGAAGCGATAGGAGGCCATGTTGGCGTCCTTGGCATCCCAATCCCCTGAGACCTGGTGCGTTACCAGGTCAGAGTCTCCGAAGCAAAGAATCCTCCTGATTCCAATCTGCTTGGCCATCTTGAGCCCACGCACCAGGGCTTCGTACTCGGCGACGTTGTTCGACGCACGGAAGTGCATCTGCAGCACGTACTGCAGCTTGTCTCCCTTGGGAGAGGTGAGGACGACGCCGGCTCCCAAGCCCCCGAGCAGCTTGGAGCCATCGAAGTGCATGCGCCAATGAGTGGAGTCTGGAGCCGGCGGCAAATACTGGTGCTCTCCCCAGTCCGCGAAGAAATCCGCTATGATCTGTGACTTGATCGTCGTCCTAGGCTTGTACTGAATGGTATGAGCTGCGAGCTCAATCGCCCACTTGGCCACTCTTCCTGTCGCGTCCTTGCATCCTATGATCTCCGAGAGCGGAGTGGTGCTCACCACCGTGATTGGGTGCTCCTCGAAGTAGTGCTTCAGCTTCTTGGCCGCCATGTACACGCCGTACGCGACCTTCTGATAGTGCGGGTAGTTCTGCTTAGAGAGAGTGAGCACCTCACTCAGGTAGTACACCGGGCGCTGAACCGGCAGCTCTTTGCCTTCCTCGGTGCGTTCCACCACGATCACCACGCTGATGACGCGGGGGGTCGCTGCGATGTAGAGTAGCATTGGCTCTCGCGGAGCTGGCGCTGCCAAGACTGGCGCGGTAGACAAGGCTTGCTTGAGGTCGTTGAAGGCGTCATCAGCGCGCTGGGACCAAACGAAGTGGTCTGTCTTCTTCATCAGCTGGTACAGCGGCATGGCCTTCTCCCCGAGCCGGCTAACGAACCGGCTAAGCGAGGCCAGGCAACCAGCAAACTTCTGCACATCTCTGAGCTGGGTGGGCTTCTCTAGGGCCTCGATGGCTTTTATCTTCGAGGGGTTAGCCTCGATCCCTCGCTGGGAAACGATGTAACCTAGGAGCTGTCCAGCCGGCACACCGAAGGTGCACTTCTCAGGGTTGAGCTTCATGCGATAGCGCCGCAGGTTGGTGAAGGTCTCCCTTAGGTCATCCAGGAGCGTGCCGCTCTGCTTGGTCTTCACCACCACGTCGTCCACATAGGCGTGCACGTTCCTCCCAATCTGCCCTTGCAGACATCGCTGCATGGTTCGCTGGTAAGTGGCTCCAGCGTTCTTCAGGCCGAATGGCATGGTGACGTAGCAGTAGGCTCCATATGGGGTGATGAAGGAGGTCTTGATCTGATCCGGCTGGAAGAGCGGGATCTGGTGGTAGCCTGAATAGGCGTCCAGGAATGACAACAGGTCACAACCGGCTGTGGAATCGATCACCTGGTCAATTCGTGGCAGCGCGAAAGGATCCTTGGGGCAAGCCTTGTTGAGGCTGGTGTAATCGATACACATTCGCCAAGTGTTGTTCTTCTTCAGAACCAAGACTGGATTCGCGATCCAGTCTGGGTAAAACACCTCGATGATGAAGCCGGCTGCAAGGAGCCGGGCAATCTCCTCGCCAATTGCTTTCCTCTTCTCTTCTGCGAACCGCCGCAGCGGCTGCTTGACCGGCTTGGCGTCCGGCCGGACGTTAAGCGCGTGCTCAGCCAGCTCCCTCGGCACACCAGGCATGTCCTTTGGAGACCATGCAAAGATGTCCCGATTCTCACGGAGGAAACTGGTGAGCTCGCTTTCCTATTTGGCAGACAAGCCGGTGCCGATGATGACACACTTGGAGGGGTCGCTCTCGTCCAGCAGGATCTTCTTGGTGTCGTTAGCCGGCTTGAATTGCTCCACAGGCGACTGGCGAACTGGTATGTCTTGTTGGGCCAGCTCTACGCGATGCAGAAGCTGCCTTTTCTCCTTGGCGATGACCAGTGCTTCCGCCAGCTGTGAGCTTTCCTTTGAGCAAGCCAGGGACTTCTTGAAGCTTCCCGAGACTGTGATCACGCCTCTGGGCCCTGGGAGCTTCATCTTCAGATAGGCGTAGTGCGGGACGGCCATGAACTTAGCCAGGGCCGGTCGGCCTAGCAGCGCGTGGTAGGGACTGCTGATGTCCACCACCTCGAACCAGATAGGCTCGCGGCGGCTATTCCCCTTCTTTCCGAAGAGAACCTCCAGCTGCACCTTGCCCAAAGGGGTGGAAGAATGCCCAGGCACGATGCCATGGAAGGTGAGCCGGCTAGGTTTCAGTTGAGCAAGCGGGATGCCCACCTTCTCCAGAGAGCTCCGGTAAAGAAGGTTGATACTACTGCCGCCGTCGATGAGCACGCGGGAGAACCGGCACATGTGCGTATCGGAGCACACGACAGGGTCCACGACCAGGGCGTATTCTCCGGGGCTGGGCATCAGCCTTGGGTGGTCCTCGCGCCCCCAGGTAATGGCCGCCTCGGACCAATGCATGAACTGGGGTTCTGCAGGCATCACAGCATTCACCTCCGCCTCATGCCAAAGGTCGTTCCTTTTATCCTTGCCCGGGGTAGTGAAGATGTGATACTGCTCCACGTCCGTCGGGAAGTCGTCATCTTGATCCGGCTCGCCTCCAGCCGGTTCGCGTCGTTGGTCCTCCTGACCTCCAGCCGGTTGTGCTTGCGGCGTTCCATGGATCTGCCGAGCGCGCTGCTCCAGCTCTCTCATGAAACGGCACTGACGCATGGAGTGGGTCGCTTCCCTGCCCGGGGAGGTGTGAAACTTACACGGCTGATCAAGCGCAGCATCGAGGGTGTACTTGCCCTCTTTGCGCCCATGACCACTGCCTGCAGCCCCCGGGCCTCCTTGGTCTGAAGCCGCTCGCTTTGAGCTAGCAGATCCCCTAGAGGACGCCTGAACGTGGTCTAGCCACAGGTGGATGTGCAGCGCCGATGGGTGAGCCTGGGACTCCGACCCTGGTGCTGACTCCTGGCACAAGCATGACCTGCATGCCCCGCCGCCTTGCTGGGCGCGGCGGCCTTGAGCGATACCGCTGGGAGCATGGCCGCCGTGTCCACGCCCTCCGCGGCCTTGGCCTGCCGGTGGCGACCGCTGGATCTGGCCAGGGACAGCGGTGGCGAAGCTGCGGCGCAGGTCACGAGCGAGCTCGGTCGGTGCGTCTCTGTGCACGTCGTAGAACTCGCCGAGCGTGGTGCTCGCGCGGCGCCGGTTGGCCTCGTCTTCAGCCGCCTTGCCAAGGAGAACGAGGCGCATCCGCTCCAAGGCCTCGGCGACCCGAGCGGGATCGATGACGCGGTCGAGGGGAGCGCGCAGGTCCGCCACGGAGACGTCCGGGGCGTCCCGCTCTGGGAGTGAAGCATCTTGCTCCTATGGAGGTGGGCGCTCGAGCGACGGGCGCTCGGGGCGCGGTGAGTCGCCGCCCTCATCCTCTCCCAGGGCCATCACCTCGACCGCGTCACCAAGGTCGCTGCTTTCACCGCAGCTCGATCCTCCGTCACAGAGGGAGTCGAAGACGTTGGTGATCTCCTCCGGGAAGGACTTGGCGACGTAGAAGCGGTGGCCGCCGACGTCGAGGAAGGAGCCGCCGTTGCTGAAGCCGTTCTTGAAGTGGGCCAAGTTGTCGTCGACGCAGTCGAAGGTGCCGAACCTCTAGACGAGGCCGGAGGCGACCTTCTCGCCGGAGGGTCCCGGCCGGAACTTGACTCCGCTCGCCACCGCGCTTTGCCCCATGGTGGGAGCCAACTGTCGTGGGAATTTGGAGACAGTAGCCATGTTGAGGCTTATCGGAGGGGCTCGACGTTGGTGACGATGGGTCCGGCTCGAGATTGTGCCAACAGAGACACCTCGGTTTACCCAGGTTCAGGGCCCTCCCGGTTGGAGGTAAACCCCTACTTCCTGCCTGCTTCGTATTGATTGGATAGTAGCGATTACAGTGCTCCTAGAGCTGTTCGGCTAGAGGAGGAAGAAGAAGATCGGATCTCCCCTATGCTAAGGGTCCAGGCCCCCTTATATAGACGGGGGCCTGGTTACAGGTTTTGGTAACGCTTCGGCCGGCTGCCGGCTCCTCGGCGGCGGCGTTCCTTGGCGTCGTCCTCTGACCCTGCTCTGGCGAAGGCACTTTATAAAGTGCCTTTTCCCTGGGCTGGCATCCTGAGGGCATATCCCCTCTCCTTTGCCTCGGATCCCATCGTGGGGAAGGGGCTTCAGTCTCTCATTGGTCGGTCGTGGCCGTGGCGCTCGTCACTCTTGTCCTGCGCCTCTGCCGGTCTTCTCGGGACCGTCCTGCTTTTGGCCAGACAACCGTTGAGAGATTTGTCTCCGTCGCCCGGCTCCAGTCCTCCTCGGTGGAGTCGTCAGCCGGCCGCTGGCGCAGCCGGCCCAGCCGGGTGGAGCCGGTCTCCTCGCGCTGAGGTCGTGGGATTTCCTGGGACGCTAGCCGGCATATTGCCCGGCTCATGGTACGCCCCCTAAGTCATCCCCACGACATGTAGCATGACTTGTCTCAAATAACTGAGATTGCTTAATGAGCCTTTGAAAAAATCATGCGTTGTTTTTATTATATGGAAGCATTTATTTGGTTTTCTCCTTTGATGCTTTATTTGGGTTGACTTGGCACATGCTTACACCATGTTGACTACAAAATAAGTCGCCAATAGCCTCTGTGATCATTTAGTTTTTGACTTTTGATGCCATCTTATGCTTCTTTTAATGTCGCTTTGTCGCTTTGCATGATTATGGCCATTATTGCTCTCTTAGTTGGTCGCTCCCAGTCTTTTGCTAGCCCTCATTTTGTACTGAGTATGAGCTCTACTCGTGCATCCAACTCCCAAAAACCAAGTTTGCCATTGTGTCCACTATAAACTCCTATGCATGGTATTTGTAAGCCATTCCAAAGTAAATTTTCATGTGCTACCTTTCAAAACTTTCAACTACTTCTCGTTTTGTGACACTGTTTTCAGCTCATGGGGACGTAGTGGTCGGATTTGCTATCTTCCATATTGCTTATTCCAAAAAGAAAAAAAAGAAAAAAAGAAAGAAAAAAGGCACTCCTCCAAGGAATGTGAATGTTGGTGGGCACCCGATGGAATCGGTTAGCCATGGTTTGTGAAAGGAAAAAAGGTGGGGAGGAGTGCCACGCTTTATAAAAAGAGCACAAAAGTGCCAATCTCTCTCTCAAAAACTTGCTTCATTTTTGCATGGAAGATAGTAAGAACCCCATTGCCAGTCGTTGACAAAGACAACCACCTCTCAAAACCAATTTTTATCTCTCTGTTTTACAAATGAAAAGCTCTAGCACATGTTTAATCACTGCTTCCCTCTGCGAAGGGCCTTTCTTTTACTTTTATGTTGAGTCACCACGTTCTATCTTTATGCACCGTCTAAGAGAGCATAGTTGTCATTCTGAGTATAATGTGCATTGTCCCAAAGTTTTCATTGATTGATTCATGATCATGGTTTCACTTGTTCCTAAATTATTTGTATCTAGTCGCCCTCTTAAACTTGAAGGTGTCCTATGCATTTATGTTTTGCTCTCCATGAAGGACAAGCTGAAAACCATTTGTATGTTTTTCCTTATGATTTGAACACACGCTTGACTTTCATTGTTTGATTATTCATGATCTTTTGTTTGTGTTCTTTTTCATGTTATAACATGGTTGCTAAGTTTCTATTATCAAGATTATGTCTTTCATGCCCATGTTTTAAGTTCTTATGATCCCAGCTCACAATGCTTACATATATGATCAAGATTGTGTAGGTGCATGTCACCTCAAAAATTATTCTTTTGTTATCACTTACCTACTCGAGGACGAGCAGGAGTTAAGCTTGGGGATGCTGATACGTCTCCAACGTATCTATAATTTTTGATGCTCCATGCTTGTTTTTACACCATTTGCCTATTGTTTCGTTACACTTCGTGGCACTTTTATGCATTTTCCGGAACTAACCTATTGACAAAGTGCCACAGTGCCAGTTTCCTGTTTTCTGCTGTTTTTGTGTTTCAGAAGTGATACACAGGAAATATTCTCAGAATTGGACGAAACCAAAGCCAGAAGTCTTATTTTTTCCCGGGAGCATCCAGACATCCGAAAGAGAGCCGGAGAGGGGCCAGGGCCTGCCCTCACACTAGGGTGGCGCGGCCCAGGCCCTGGCCGCGCCACCCATGTGTGAGGAGCCCCTGGCTGCCCTCTCGCGACGCCCCTTCGCCTATATAAAGCCTCGGGATGGAAAACCCTAGGGGAGTCGGCAATTTTCCAGAAACAGTTCCGCAGCTCCGCCGCCGCCGTCGACGAATTTCGGGGGACAGAAGTCTCTGTTCCGGCACCCTGCTGGGACGGGGAAGTGCCCCCGGAGCCATCTCCATCGGTCTCCATCGCCGTCTCCGCCGTCTCCATCGACCTCACCGCCATCTCCATCAACCTTGCTGTCTCCTATGATGAGGAGGGAGTAGTTCATCCCCGGGGCTGAGGGCTCTACCGGTAGCTATGTGGTTCACCTCTCTCTCCCATGATGTGATCTTTATGTGATCGTGAGCTTTGTATCATGTTGAGCAAGTAGATGTTATTATTCAGATGTTATGTGTACTCTAGTGGTGATTGTTAAAGTAATCTATTCCTCCTACCATGGTGTAACGGTGACAGTGCGTGCATCATGGTGGTACTTGGTTTAGGCTATGATTGTGATCTCTTGTGGATTATGAGAATAATTATTGCTATGATAGTTTGAGTGATCTATTCCTCCTTTCATGGTGTAATGGTGACAGTGTGTGCACCGTGTTAGTACTTGGTCTAAGTTGCAATGATTTCTATCTTGAATTGTGATTTGATTTAGATATCTCTATGAGTGGTGTTTGTCAAGTACTTGATGAACTTTAAGGGGTGCTTCTGTAGCCACTACACAATGATTAGTGTTATTCAATAGGAGAGTAATTCAGAGTACCATAGTGGAGAGAAGTCGTTTATTTGTTCAATCATGTTATATTGTTGGGAGTGTGTCCACTAGTGAAAGTATGATCCCTAGGCCTTGTTTCCAAGCATTGCACACCGTTTACTTGCTATTTTGTTACTTGTTTGCTCGCAGCAATATTTATTTCACATCACGTTTGCTACTTATAATCATCTATACCACTTGTATTTCACTATCTCTTCGCCGAACTAGTGCACCTATACATCTGACAAGTGTATTTGGTGTGTTGGGGACACAAGAGACTTTCTGTATCGTAATTGCAGGGTTGCTTGAGAGGGATAGCTTTGACCTCTAACCTCCCTGAGTTCGATAAACCTTGGGTGATCCACTTAAGGGAAACTTGCTGCTGTTCTACAAACCTCTGCACTTGGAGGCCCAACAAGTGTCTACAAGAATAGAAGTGCGTAGACATCAGAAGCCAGGCCTGACAGTTTGCATCGAAACTTGCAACTGCCCTGCCACCTCGAACGGTCACACGATGTGACGGTTCACAGTGCATTTACTCCCCACCATCATTGCCTAGTGGCACGGTTATAGTAGCCACCGCCCCACTCCGTGCCGCCACGTGGCGACTCACCGCGGAAACGGTCGGGGTAGTGGAGCACTACCACCCCCACGACCCTTACCCGGAGATATATAAATAGGGCGGCGGGGGTAAACTTCTCCTTTTTACCCCACACCGTCGTCTTCTTCCTCTGTCCCTCTGCCTCCTGCGCTTCACCGCCAGACTACGGAACAGAGAACTTGCTCCGACGTCGTCCTGCTCCGCGCCGATGCCGACGCTCGACGACGCCCGACATCTTTGTCGATGACACCGCCGCCGCCTCTTTCCTCAGCGACATTGCTGGGAGATCGGAACATCTTCTGCACGTTCGTCGTCGCTGTTCCACCGCCGCCGGCCAAGCTCCGGTGAGTTTCTCCTTCTCTGTTCTTTCTTTCCCATGCTTTTCTGTAGCTTAGCAATGGTAACCCTATTGGCTTGGATCTGCGATAGTTCCTTTGCTTGATATCCCTCGGATTCGATTAGCACTGCTAGCAATGTTCCTTAGCACTTCACAGGTGTTCTTCCTTAGAAGTTTTACCCATGCTTGTTTCCGATTTTGACTGCGATGGTAGATCTTCTTTTTCTGCTAACTTTGGTGAGAGTAGTATGTCGGAGAGACTAACCTCCCTCTTTTCTCTGGCCTTGATAGGATTAACATCACGGGACTCCGGCTTTCACGCCTTGTTCCGGCCATCAAGATGGCTTCCTCAAGCATGACGGGTACCTCGGCCTCAGAGGAAGATAACTCGGCCCGGATCCAAGGGCGCTCCGGCTGGGAGGGGTCGGAGGTTACCCCGGCCGACATATCCTGGGTCACATCCACCAGGAGAGTGCCGGAGGGCGTCGCATGCCGGCTACCGGCGGGAGAGACTGCGCCGGCACCAGAATCCGGCGAACGAGTTGTCTGCATTGCCCACTTCGAGCGGGGTTTCGGTCTGCCGGCGTCGGACTTCTTCCGGGACTTCCTCGACACCTACGACCTGCAGCCCCACCATATCCCAGCGAACGCGGTGATGATCCTCTCCGCCTTCGCCGCATTCTGCGAAGTACTTTCAACTACGGAAGCAAGTCATCCAAGAGCCGCCCCGGAGCAAGGATGACCCGCCGGAGACGGCCCAGGAGAAGAAGGACCGCCCCATGACCCTTTGTGGCGCGGCCACCATCATGTCCCGGAAGGGCTCGGACTTCCCCAAGGTGGAACTCCTCGAGTCTTGCAAGAAGTGGCAGAAAAGCTTCTTCTACGTCAAGAACACCACCGAAGTGGATCTGCTCAACCTGCCGCCATTTGTGGACGAGCCACCCTTGGCTATGAAGAATTGGACCTACAATCCGAAGAACTCGATGATGCCGGTAAATGCTCTCCACCGGGTTAAGGGCGAGCTCCGAGATGCCGGCCTTACCCCTCAAGATTTGGTGGCATGCTTTATCAGCCGGCACGTCTCCCCTCTGCAGCGCCGGTCACATAAAATCTGCCAGATGAGCGGGCCCATGGACCCCACCCGGCATTCCACACACGAGCTGACTCCGGCCGACATTCTGCGGCGGATCAAGGACATCTGCAAGTCCTCCCAGGCCACCTTTGCCTGGGGACTTGAACCATACAGCCGGGATCGGCCTGCCCCAACGGTAAATACCTTGGCCGATACAAACTATCTTGTCCGGCATATAGACACTTATCATGCATGGCCCGAGATATGGCCATTCGCCGACATACTTATAATGCTTGATCCGACATACTTCTTGCACCGGCATATTTCTTGCTTCTGACTCATTTACTTTGCATTATGCAGAAGTTCAGCTTCCAGAGTATGGAGAACTCCCGGATCCAGATCGCGGCAGACCGCACCGCTGCAGATGTTGAAGATCCGGATCATTGGGATAAGTTGCCCCGGAACACCCGTGCTGCCTCTGCCGCGGGTAAGGCCTCTTCATCCCGGCATTTCACTCAAGACTGGAGTGATGATGACTCCGATGAAGACTGCCAGATGTTTATCTGCCCGACACCTCTAGCTTACGCTCTTCCTACAACACCTCTTGCTTATGCCTTTCCAATGCCGTCCTCAGCTATCCCGGACGACATGGTTGTCGACGCCGCCCTTCTAAACTAGGGACCTCCTTCCACCGGCGGACGTGCCGGCCGGAAGCGAGGCGTGAAGCCCCAGCCCGACACACCTCAGCCACAGAAAAGGCAGAAGGTTGGCGTGCCCATTCCGAAGAAACAGAGGCCTGTTGCCTCGGGGTAAGTTTCTTTTCTTCACATTGCTTCCGACATACTTTCCTCTTTGATTACTAACTTGGTGCTTTTCTCTCATTCAGGGCTCCTCTTGCGCCAGAACATGTTTCCAGCTCAAGTGCCAGCCCCAACATTGAGAAGCCAGCGGCCACTGCCACCCCCGACATACCTTCAGCGAGCCATACTACTTCACCGGCGCCGGCATCTTCGCCTGCGCCTGACAAGACCACCTCCCCGGCGAAGGACGATCCTCCGCCGGAACAAGATTTCTCTGCCCCCCGATGTCCACATGGACTCGGGGGCTCAACAGGAACCTTCGGCTTCTGATGTCCACATGGACACAGGAGCCCAACAAGATGCCCCAGACTCCAGCGCGCCCACCAGCGACGCCGGCACTACTGAAGACGCCGGCGCAAGCAATAAGAGCGCCGACACAGATATCAAAGGAAAGGGCCCTGCAGTGCTGGAAGTCCGGACTACTCCAGAACCTGCCTCTGCTGGGCAAGCTGCACCTGTCGCGCCGGAACAACCAGCGCCCAAGACTCCATCCTCGGAGCAGACTCCTGCCCCGGCCAAGCCTGCTGCTCCGGCCAAGACCTTTGCCCCGGTCAAGTCCGGCACCCTCAAGATCCAGCCAACCAAGTCCGGCACACCATCCGCCGCCACTGCTCCTTCTAAAGCAGCATCCCGGACCAGCTCTGCCCTGGCCTTGCATCTTGCCAGGGCAGCATCCCGGCCTGGCTACCGGCCCAGCTTCTTCGACACGCCAGAACTTGAGGGCCGCGTCTCCCTGGTGACGAAAAGTGACCAGAGCCTTGGGTCTCTTAAGGAGCACTGCGTCAGGTGGAATGACGCCGACAGCATGGACACTGCGGACTCCAGGAGCAAGAAGTTGGCCGAAGCCTCGGCCACTGGCAATCCATCTGACATCCTGGCCGCGAAGCCCATTCCTATCGCCTGCGAGCTCCTCAGCCTCCAGCAAAGGCTTCACCTCCTGGCCGATGCCACCAACGTAAGTCTTTACCACTTATATCCCTAGTCCCCGAAAATGTCGGTTGTCCAGGATACGGACATTCGGGATTTTCCAATACTCTTTTAGTTAGCTGCTCTCAAATTAACTGCCGACATATGAGCTCGATCCGAGCTTCAAATCCTAGTCACCGAGGGCCGGGATAGGTGCGCAGCACCTGTGCCGGGTCTTTATTTATTTCACCTCTTAATTATTTTTCAAATCCTCTTGACCGAGATATAAGCTCGATTCGAGCTTCAAATCCTAGTCACCGAGGGCCGGGATAGGTGCGCAGCACCTGTGCCGGGTCTTCAACAGCATGAATCCTTCGTATAATCTTCAATTGTACTGGTATGCTAGACTTTTCTCCTAACCTTTCAAATCCTAACATTTTTGCAGCGCATGAACAACATCCGCGCCGACATGTACCATGACTTGGTGTGCGAGCACCGGAAGTTATCTGACGCACATAGCAAGCTCCTGCTGGAACTGCGCCAGAAAGGTAAACTCATCCGACGCATATGCCGGATGCCTTGCCTCCCTTTTGCCGGCACACTTTAATATGCCGACACATAACCTTTTACCGTCATTCCGCAGCTGGTGCCGAAGCCCAAGTCACCGAGCTTGTCAAGAGGGTGAAGGAGCTGACAGGTATGCCGGGTCATGCTGTCACCCAAATATACACTTTATACTTCAAATCCTTTATCTCTTGTCTCTGTTTTCTATCTTCACATTATTTCGACTTCAAATCTTTTCAGATGATAAAGCTGCACTGGAGGCACGCCACCAGGACTGTACGTCCTCAGTGGATGTGGCCAAGCAACTGGACGACCGGGATGCCGCCCACAAGGTCGAGATAGAGCAGTTGAAGGGCCGGATTGCCGAGCTTCTGGAGGAGAAGGAGCAGAGGGAGGGCCAACTCAAAAAAGCCCAGGAGCTGCTTGTCACCTCCGAGACTGATGCCTCCAACGCCCATGCCGAATTGTCTAGCTTGAAGGAGCAGGCAACTAAATGGGAAGTTACAGTTGCACAACTCAATGCCGACCTCGCCGGTAAGCTTCAAATCCTTTTTCCTTATCCTGCCCGACATATCATGATCCTTTCCGGTATAACCTATGCCGACATATTCTCCTCTTGCTAACATTATTTCTATTTCTCAGACATGTTTCCCGCTTCCGTCAAAGACGTTGAGAGGGCTCTGCAATTGGATCGAGAGAACCGGGGTGTCCCGGTTGACTCGGCCAATTGGGACATGTCGGAGCAATTGTTGGCCCTTCAATCCCGGAAGAACGCCATGACCCTCTACATGGAAGAACTTTTTCTTGGCGCCCAGGAGGCATATTCTGCCCTCTGGCCGGGGCAAAGGACCCCCACTGACCCCGTCGACCTCGGCAATGATCTGCAGCTCGCCAAGGTTCGCCTCCGGGAATGGCGGGATTCCGGCGCCCGGGTGGGAGCTGATGAAGCTCTCACCTACTTCCTCTCTTGGTACGAAAAAGCTGATCTAGAGACTTTGCGCACTGTGCGCGAAGGATCTATCTGGACCACGGATCCGGAACACATCCGGCGTCGGCGGGAACTGGCCCACAGTTATGTGGACTATGCCGACACCGATGCTTTTGTCCGGGACATCCGCAAGCCGGAGAAGACAGCAGATGATGCCAAGGATGCTGCTGATGCTGAGGGCTCCGATTCCAGCCAAGACGAAGAGGAAGCTGAAGAGGCCGGCACTGATGCTCCGGAACAGGGATCTGTCCCGGGCGGAGGTGATGGCTCCATTCCATCTGCTGGGTCCGGCACTCCTGAAGCCGACATTTCCACTGCTACAGCTCCACCAGCCGGCGGCTCTGCTTCTGCCCCTGCTTCTTAATTTTGCCGTAACAAAAACTTTAAGGTTTATCAGATCCCCGGTATGCCGGGTGCAGATGTAATATATACTCTATTTCCCTTAAGTTTGCTAGCTGAACAAGTTTTAACTTGGTTTGCTTGTTTATGAATGCCGGATCATCTTTTGGCTAAGTCACCGAGTTTGTTTTCCTGTTTCCTCAACTTTCACAACCTTGGCTACTTGTCTACCTTTTTTGGCTTTCGACATATGAGTCTCAAGGTTGCTTCATTAAACATACAGTACTTTAACTTTGAAACTTAGACTTCAAGTCATCCGACATTCCAAGTTTGAATCTTAGCAATAACATAAATGTCGATTCGCTTGCTCTATATTTCCTTAGCCATTTTCCATGTGTAGACAATCTCCGGCATCTACTCTTGCTAGCCATGAAGCCGGGTTTCGGACAACAGCTGAGTCGAAGAGCGGCCTTTGGTGCCGACACATTACTAGGCCGACATAGGAAATATTCAAATCAAGCCAGCTGGCATACAAACAAGAACTGAAAATAAACAGCGATATATCTCGGAGGCAGTACCCGATCTCTTCGGGATGCCGACATTTCATTTATTAGCCTTATACCGGCATAAAAAGCAAAATGGAAATACATACATTATGCTGCTCAGGAGTAAAAGGGACGGAGTAGGGCTATGTTCCATGGTCGCTTGGTTTCTTCTCTGGACCTGTCCGCCCTGTCCTTCTTGGGGGCCTGCGCATCTATAAGATAATAGGCATCATTGTGCAGAGCTCTGCTCACAATGAATGGCCCCTCCCACGGAGGAGTTAACTTATGCCGGCCTTCTGTGCCTTGCCTTAGCCGGAGTACTAGATCTCCCTCTTGGAATCTCCTTGGATTTACCTTCTGCGCATGATAGCGTCTGAGGTTTCTGCTGATATACTGCTGTTCTTGACAGTGTTATTTCTCTTGCTTCTTCCAGCAGATCAACATCATTTTCCCTGGCTTCTTTAGCCTCTTCCTCAGTATATAGCACCACTCTTGGTGCATCATGTATCACATCTGTAGGAATCACAGCTTCTGCTCCATACACAAGAAAAAAGGGTGTATAGCCTGTTGACCTATTCGGAGTTGTCCTTAAACTCCAAAGCACTGCTGGCAATTCATCTAGCCAACATCCCGGAGTTTTCTCCAGTGGCTCTATCAGCCGAGGTTTTATGCCGGACAACACTAGTCCATTTGACCTCTCTACTTGGCCATTGGTACAAGGGTGAGCGACCGATGCAATGTCTAGCCGGATTCCCACTTCCTCACAAAATCTGGCAAATGGCCCTTGGGCAAAGTTCGACCCATTGTCAGTGATGATGCCATGGGGAACACCATATCTCAAGATTATATCTTTTAGGAATTTCACTGTTGTGTGTCCATCACACTTGCTTATTGGCTTTACTTCAATCCACTTGATGAACTTGTCCACCATGACCAAGATATGGGTCATCTTTCCTCTGGCCGGCTTAAAAGCCCCGACCATATCCAGGCCCCAAACAGATGCCGGCTGATGAATCTGGTGGGCATATCTTTGACACCCATTACATTTCCGGACCAAATCTTCTACCTCTTGTAGTGCCGTCGGCCAATAGAAGCCATGCCGGAATACCTTTGCCACCAATGCTCTGGACGAAGCGTGGTGACCACACTCCCCCTGATGAATTTCCCGGAGCATCTCCAGGCCTTCCGCAGATTTGACACATCTCTGCAATACTCCGGTGACACTTCTTTTGTATATTTCCTTGTTGATGATGGTATATCCTTTGGATCTCCTTGTAACCCGGCGGGCCCCATTTTCATCCGCCGGCACTTGGCCACTCACCAGGAAATCGATGATTGGGCGTGCCCATGAGGGCACTTCCCTGACAGTGAATACTGCCTGATCTATCTCCATCATTTTAGCCGACACATAATCGATCTGCATGGGCTGCAAAGTCCCCGGGACTGAGGGATCAGTCCCCGGGTATACCGGCATAACCTCTTGGTACATTTTACCCTTGCCCCTATTTCTGCTCCGGAATACAGCACTCACGGCATATGTCGGCCCAGTCCCCGGGACTGAGAAAACAGTCCCCGGGTTGTCTGACCTGACTCCGGCATCTATCTCCATCGGAATTGCCTGCTCCGGACTTGGCGGGACATAAATGGACGATGATTCCGGCGAGGGCTTGATTGACGGCTTCCTCAGATGCTCCAAAGAAATGCCGGGCGGGATTGAATCTCTGGAAGATCCCAGCTTGGACAATGCATCGGCTGCGTCGTTCTGAGCCCGGAGAACATACCGGAACTCACAACCTTCGAAGTAACCGCTCAACTGCTGTACCAAGAAACGGTAGGATCCCATGTTTGCATCATGAGCATCCCATATGCCGGAACATTGCTGAATTACTAAGTCAGAATCACCGAAACACATAATCCGGCGAATTCCTATGTCCTTAGACACCTTCAGGCCATGCACAAGTGCCTCATATTCTGCCACATTATTGGATGCTGCAAAATGAATCTGCAGAACATATCTCAATTGGTCATTCTTGGGTGAACTGAGAACTATGCCGGCACCCAGGCCATGTATTGTCTTGGAACCGTCGAAATGCATCCTCCAATAATTTGCATCTGGCAATGGCGGCTCATATTGTATCTCGGCCCAATCAATGAAGAAATCAGCCAATACCTGGGACTTGATTGTATCCCTCTTATCATACTGAGGTGTATATGGTGACAACTTTATTGCCCACTTGGCTATCCTGCCACTGGCATCTTTGTTGCCTATGATTTCCGAGATAGGGGCCTCGGCCACTACCCGGATTGGGTGCTCCTGGAAGTAATGCTTGAGCTTTTTGGCCGCCATATAAACTCCATATGTCATCTTCTGATAATGGGGGTAGTTTTGCTTCGAGGTGGAAAGGACTTCACTCAAATAATATACCGGCCGCTGCACGGTTTTGCCTCCTTCCTCTCGCTCTACTACCACCACTGTACTGACAACTCTGTTAGTTGCCGCTATATAAAGCAACATTGGTTCCCTGGGCATCGGAGATGCCAACACCGGCGCTGTTGACAACATCTGCTTCAATTCCTTGAAAGCCGCATCTGCTTGCGTTGTCCAGACAAATGTGTCGAACTTCTTCATCAACTGATATAACGGCAAAGCTTTCTCTCCCAGCCGGCTTATGAAACGGCTCAGGGATGCGAGGCACCCAGTGAATTTCTGTACTTCCCTCAAATCTGTCGGCGGCTTCATTCTTTCTATGGCCCGAATCTTGCCGTGATTCACCTCAATACCCCGGCTGGAAACCAGGAAGCCAAGCAACTTGCCCGCCGCCACACCGAAGGTACACTTAGCCGGATTCAACTTCATCCGGAATCTCCTCAGGTTTCCAAAGGTTTCCCGGAGATCATCTATGAGAGTCTTGCTCTCCTTGGTCTTTATGACGATATCGTCGACATATACCTGCACATTTTTATCTATTTGATCGTGCAAACATTTTTGCATACACCTTTGGTAAGTTGCGCCGGCATTTCTTAAACCGAACGGCATAGTGAGATAGCAATAAGCCCCGTACGGGGTAATAAAGGATGTCTTTATTTGATCCGGCTCATACAAGGGGATCTGGTGGAAACCAGAATAGGCATCTACAAATGATAACAGTTCACATCCAGCTGTGGAATCAATCACTTGATCGATCCGAGGGAGCGGGAATGGATCTTTAGGGCATGCCTTGTTCAAGTTGGTGTAATCGACACACATCCGCCATACTTTCACTATGGCGGGCTCATCCTTCTTCTTTTCCACCAAAACCGGATTAGACACCCAATCCGGATGAAGCACTTCTTTGATAAAGCCGGAGGCTAGGAGCCTGGCCACTTCGTCCCAAATGGCTTTCCTTCTATCGCCTGCATTCCGCCGGAGTGGCTGCTTCACCGGCTTAGCATCCGGTCTCACATGCAATGCGTGCTCAGCCAGCTCCCTCGGCACACCTTGCAAGTCTGAAGTAGACCATGCAAAGATATCCCGATTCTCACGGAGGAAGCTGATGAGCTCGCTTTCCTATTTGGGATCCAAGCTTGCCCCGACGAGGGCATGGCGCTCCGGGAAAACTTCATCCAGAGGCACCTTTTTGACTTCCTTGCCCACTTGAAAAGAAGCACTGCCACCGGGATTTGCCATGCCCGGCATAGATTTGCCGGCCGCCACTGTCTCCGCTATTTCCACGGCTCGCTTGAGCCTCTTCTTTTCTTCGGCAATGATCAGAGTTTCGGCCAGATTTGATCCGGCTGTTGAACATGCCATCGAGCGCTTGTAATCACCAATGATGGTGATCACTCCCTTGGGCCCCGGTATCTTCATCTTCAGATACGCCACATGCGTAGAGGCCATGAACTTCGCCAGCGCCGGCCTACCCAGCAAAGCATGGTAGGGGCCTATCCAGATCCACCACTTCAAACATGAGGTTCTCCACCCTGCAGTTATCCTGGTTGCCGAACATGACATCCATCCGGATCTTGCCCATCGGCGCACACGAAAGTCCCGGCACAATGCCGTGGAATGTGGTCTTGCTTGGCTCCAGCATATTTTCCTTGATGCCCAGCTTCTGCATCGTATCCCGGTACATGATATTGATGCTGCTCCCATTGTCAATGAGGACCTTGCTGAATCTCACGTTATTAGCCGGCCCGACAAACGTCGGATCCATCACCAGCGCATATCCGCCGGGGTTTGGCATGATCCTAGGATGATCTGCCCTGTCCCAGCCAATGGCCTGGTCAGACCAGTACATTAGCTTTGGAACTGCCGACATAACTGCATTCACCTCCAAACACCGCCGGTACAAGCTCTGCTTGTCTGTTCTTTCGGTCTCGAAGACCACGTAGCTCTGATCATGCTCCTTGTACTCATTCCGGCCCGCTGCTAGGCCTCCGGCATAGTACTCCGGATTATAGTTCTGATCTACTTGGTTTACACCGGCACTTCCGGGATTGCTCTGATTCCCGGGATTAACCGGCCTGGGCGGGACTGCAACTGTATTTGCACCTGTCAACGGCGATGGAGCTGCCGGGATAGATGGTCTAGCCGGTCCCCAGGGACCTGCACGACCTGCTAATATGTCGTCCAGCCACGAACAGTTTCTCGTCAAGTGATTTGCCGGCTTACCCGGCTGGAATATGTGAAACACACAAGGTTTATCCATGGCCAGACCCACCGTATACTTCGGCCATTGCTTCTTCTGGCCGGCGCCGCCGCCACCGGCATTCCTGTTGATCTAGACATTCTTCTTCTGGAAGGGCTGCGCTTGCTGCTGTGGCTATTGCTGCTGCTGCTGAGGCTGCTGATTGCCCTCATATCTCGGACGCTGGCTACTGCCGGCGCCCCCTTGTTCTTCCTCCACAGCGGCTACTTGCACCGTTCCATACCGGTAATCTGGCCTTTCATCTCTTCTCTTGTTCCGGTTATCAGAGTGATAATATTGCCCTGGTCTCCCGGTGCTGTTGTTGTTCCCCTGGGTCTGTCCCTGTCCTTGTGAATCAAGGGTGGGCTGCATGGGATCTCCCAGAGCATAACTATCGGCAATCTTGATTGTCTCGGCCAACGTGGCCGGCATTTCCCTCTGAAGCTTTTGCCACAACATGGTGCCATGCCGGCACCCATGAGCGAACCACATGATGGCCTGCTGCTCCACAACTCCTTCGCAGGAATTGCGCAATGTCCACCACCTGGTCAGGTAGTCACGGTCAGTCTCATTTACTCCTTGCCGGAAGTTGGCCAGCTCCTGCGGACGGTTAGGCCTCTTGTATGTACTGGTGAAGTTTGACACAAACTGCTCTTCGAAATCAACCCAGCCGTTGATACTTCCGGCCGGCAGATTATTCAGCCATATCTTGGCTGGTCCTTCTAGCATTTGCGGTACATATCGTACCGCCCATCTGAGGTTTCCTCCGGCAATGTTCACTGCGGTGGAGTAATCCTCCAACCAATCTTCCGGCTTTGTACTGCCGTTGTATGTCCTCGCGCCACGCGCGAGCTGGAAGTAGTAAGGTACCGGCTCACCCATAATCCGGGGTCCAAAGCACATAGGACCCGGAGCTCCTTGCCTCTCCACCAACTCTGATTGGTGAATCCTATCTAGCTTGAAGCGCGCATCACTTTCCGCCAAGGACCGAGGTCCTAGCCGGGATGCAATTGGGCCTGCGATCATCTTTTGCTGCTGCTGCTGCTCCAGATGACACTGCTCATTTAGCTGGCCTTGCTGATACTGCTGGCCTTGCTGGTGCTGCTGCTGATATCCCGCCCTGGCAAGGGCGGAGTTCCCATCATCTTCTCGATGTCTCGGCTGACCTGCACCTTGCTGCTGGGCTGCACCCCCGGCGCCTTGCTGCTGACGCCGAGCAGCACTATTACTCCGGCCCACACCGGCCGAAGCTGCTCCTTGCCCGGCCGGCACATTCTGACCGGCATTCTTGCTGCCGACATTCCTGTCAGCATGGCCGGCACTTCTCTGCACCGTCGCCTGCTTTCCGGCGATTGCCGGATCATACACCTGGATCTGCTTGTCCCGGCGGCCAGAGGTCACACTTCCGGCACGCCGGGCGCTTGGATGCGGGGACGAAGCCTCCCCCCTTGACCTTGCGCCGGCACCTCCCACCGACGCAACGTACTGGGATGCCCCGGCACCTGGGTTTGCCTTCTTAAAGGCCTCCTGCTGCTTGGTAGCTTCAGACAAAAGATGGTTAAGCCGGGCTTGCTGCTCATGCAGTGCTTCGCCGGACAAATTAGATAAGTCCTTAGCTACCTCTGCTGCTGCTCTAAGGTTCTTCACTGGTGAGCTATAGACTACCTTAGGCACAGTGCTAGTTGCAGTATGACTCTTAGCTCTAGCATCTTTACCTAGCTCAGTGTTAAGATTTCTACCTCTAGTTCTAACCTCTTCTATCCGGCTAGGCCGGGTTACCACAGGAGTAAAACTATGGGCTGCCTCATACTCACGGAGTTGCCGGTTAAACTGCTCGCGCTCCTGGTGCATGGCCAGGGCCTCGTCGACGAGGGCCTGGCGAGATCCCTCCAGGACCTCCCTTGTCTGCTCCGGATCATCGCCGGATCGCACCGGCTCGAGAAGCCGATCGATGATGGGAAGAAGCACCTGACCCTTTGCCGGCACAGCGGAAGTGCCGGCCAGGTTCTCGACACGCTCCAACGGAGGACGTGCTGACCTCTTGGCCTTCGGCGGCTCCGGGGGAGTATCTCCTGCTGCTGCTGCTGCTTTGCCGGCACCCTCTGCCGGCGGCACGGATGTGCCGGCCATCATTACCTCGGCCGACTCTACTGAGCGAGCGCTACGCCCAGCGTGAGCCAGCCGATGTGACGGAGGATCCGCCGCCACCAGCACCTTTTCCCTGCAAACTCTCTCAGTCCCCACGTACACCTCGTGGGAACCGAAAGACATGATCCGGCCATCCCTGAGGAACGGCCGGCCGCCGAGACATCCGGCGTTGTCACTGACGAAGCTGAGCGAGCCTAGCCTCTGGACGAGGCCAGAGACCACGCGCACTCCCGAAGCTGCTATCACAGACCCCGTCCGAATAAACACTCCGCCCAACATATCGATCTGCCCCACGGTGGGCGCCAAATGTCGTCGTGGTGAAACAACATATGCCATGTGATGGCTTAAATGGGGGCCGAACTAGATGCTGGAGGATTCGGGAGAGGGGAACGAGCTAAAAAGCACGACAGAAAGGAACACAGATCTACCCAGGTCCGGGGCTCTCGTAAGGAGATAACACCCCTACTCCTGCTCTACTGGTTATATATCTGGATCGATGGAGTATACAACAATGGTGCTTCCAAGCTCTCTGCTAGAGGAGGAAGATGAACTGCTAAGTGAAGGAACACAGAGTGACCAACCCCTTGCCAGGGCTCCCTGTGCCACCTTATATAGTGGTGGCCAGGGTTACAACGGTCACATAAGACCAGGAGACACCAACTACACTCCAAACAGGACATGCTGACGATGGGCAAGACCCTTGACTTTGCCCCTGATTGCTCTCGATGGGACTCCACATCCCTGTACCTTGTACTTCTTACACTGTGACCTTACCTCTGTGATGTAAGGGCTGTACTTGTGCACAGTGAGGGTAGATAGATCACCACTGTGCACCCTGTCAACATGATCCCTCTTCATACTTGGCAGAGTCTCTCCTTGATTGTAGGGACATGACACCTTAGCTGACTTCTGTATCCCGGATATGACCGTTGGCCATATCCTGGACCTATATGCCGGACCAACGACCTATGAAAGACGAGTAATCCGGCCTCCATGCTCCTGCACAACATATCAAATAAGTTAGGCCGACATATCTAAGCATATGCCGGCACTCCTATATAAGTATCCCGGTTCTACCGGTATATCCGGACATTAGCCGGGATACACACATATGCCGGCCTGGCCGATGCTCTTATAATCCGGCCAGGCCCTTCCTTGGTCAACCGGCATAAAGTCAACCATAGCCCTTGTATCTTTCTAGTCTCTTGACCTTACAGGGGGTCATCCCCCCGACACAGATCGCCACCACGGCGGCGGCGGCGGCCGACGACCACCCCTGCGTAAGGCGGCTCCGCCACGGGCGCCTCCTCGCCTACCTCCACAACCACGGCTTCGAGGCTGCCTTCCACTCGTAAGTCGTAACTACTACAACTACACAATTCATGAGCCTGATCTTCGCCTCCTTCCCATCTTCCTGCTGCTGCTAAATTGCTTGCTTGCGTACGTGCAGGGTAATCCAGGATCTGGGCCGGCGTCAGCACAAGATCTTCAGCGCGGCGCTCCTGCGGAATCTCGTGGCCGTGGGGCGGTGGGCCGAGGCCCTGGACTACCTCTCCCGCTACCAGCCGCTGCCGCCGGTGGACGTCAAGGGCAACGCCCTCTTCCTGTTTCTCTCCGCGCTCCGGATCCTGGCCAGCATCGCCGCCATCAGCTCCAGCCGCGTCGTCGACGTACGCTATGCAGAGGAGCACCGTCGCCAAGTCGCCCTCTTCGCTCCTATCTGCCGCCGCAGTTCGAAGCTCTCCGTCGTAGTTAATACTCCAATGCTTAGCTCCCCGTTGTACAGGTACTCGTATATACTCGTCTGTACATACGTGTGATGATGTTTATAATTGATTTCAACAAATTAAACAACACCTTGATCATCCTATTTGCACAGGTCGTCCCTGGACTGGGAACGAGTGACGCAAGCGGCATCGTCGATCGCCCTCGACATGGCCCTCGAGTCCCCGAGCTGAGCCCATACAAGGCGCTACGACTGCAGGCGCCGGGCGGCCCAGAGGATGTCCTTCTTCCATTCTTCCGGTGGATTTAGATCTTCTGTTCTTCATCCCTACTCCTTATTACTTCTCCAATGAATTCACTAATCATCTTTTGCATGCATGATCGACGATATATAGTACCTGCCAGAGGCGCCGATACGTGAGGAAACAAGCCAGGCGCCGATCACCATCTGCTATTGCCAAGCTCTGTCTTGGTCTTAACAACAAGAAGAGTAACAAGAAAATGACGACGGACATCGACTTAGAATTACGGTAGGGCACAATTTATTTTACAGTTCATAGATAGCCCCTCAATTTGTCTTGTCTCTGAGCTATAACTCTTTGCTCATTTGCAGCCTATCTTCTTCTTCAGACCCAAATCCAGGTATGATAAACCCTTCTAGCTACATATATGCATGAGTTCTAGTAAATGATCCCTATGTTTCTGTAGGCTTGGACACTCAGGCTCTGAACCGGGCAGCGGATCTTCTTGGTAATTAGAACTACTCTTGTGTTTTAATATATGTTTATTCAACTTCAGCCTAATATTGCTACCTACAAAATTTTTTGTCATTTGAGAAGACACGACATATGCTCCTGGTTTTTGAAATAAGTTTTCTATACATTTCAAAATGTCAAAAAATCCAACAAAAAATATCGTGCGTACATCTCGATGGTTCTCAAAATTGTTCACGGAAAATAATATTGTTGTGACTTTCCTTATCTTTTTTACACTTGACACATAAAATAACGTTTTCTGTGAAACTTCTCGTGCACACATAAAATGTCAAGATGCAAGCGTGAATTTTTTGTTTAGAATTTTTATGACAATTTAAAATGTTCCTTCCATGGCAGGAGCATATGCCCCTAAGATCAGAAGTGAATTAGCACTGAGAATGCTAACATTTCTAAATTTTACCATCTATACATAAAGAATTGATTTTGCTAGATCTCAGTAGATTGAGAACTAACTTAGGGCTCAGCAGAATCTTAAACCCTCATATTGCATCGTGATTCGTGCACTTAAGTTGCAACTCAGATTTTTTTTCAGTTGCGCAAGTAAGGTTGTAACTAGAAATGATATATCCGAACCGTTAGATTTGCTTCGTGATTCATGCTAGCTAGTGGTGAGTTGCAACATGAGTTACAACTGAGATATAATGACATCATTCTACTGAGCACTAAGTTAGTGCTCAGTAGACTGAGCCCTAGACACACCCTAAAGAATTGATAACATGAAAATATCATATTAATATTAGAAGATTAATCGTGAAATGTACTTTCATAATGTATCGCTAGTTTCATGTGAGGCAGCATGCTTGAAATAAAAGTGTTATATTTAGGCGCATAGCCTTACTTGAGTGCACATATGAACCGCTTATCCCATTTGTGACATGTAGATTTATTTGTATTCCCTGACATTCCTTAATTTCTCTGTGTGTGATACACATATGTTCTAGAAAAATGTCTGACAGCTGGTAAACGGCCAAACCCTTAGGTCATGTACAATGGGAGTGCTTAGAGAGGGTGCTTACCAAAATAAACCAAGCGTTTTGCTAAGCACTGGTGCTTATTTGTATAGGAGAGGTGCTTAGTTAGGCATCTGCCTAGTCTATATAAACACCAGTGCTTAACTAAAAACCGGTTTATTGACCTAAGCATCTCCCCTAAGCACCTAGCATTGTACATGCCCTTATCAGGGAATTCCAATACAATCGACCGGAATGCAAGGTAACCAACTCACACTAGTTTCTATCATAGAAAGATTAACTTGATAGAAAAATAAGCAATGAAATTAACTTTTCTTAGTACAAGTCCCAAAATTCTTTACACAAAAATTAATAGTGTTTTGAATGGCCAAAGATGCAGGCATGTTAAGCGACTCATAGAACATCATCATTTTTTTCAACGAAAGGGGTATCCTTAAATTTAGTCATTGTGTTTATAACTCATATCAAACATATATTTCTAGAAAGATGAACTTACAAAAAAATAAGCAATGAAATTTCTATTAAAGCTAAGTCTTAATAGTGTAACACCATTTGTTAGGTTAAAAAAAACATATTCTCTCCATCCGAAATTAGATGTCACAGATTCATCTAGATTAACATGTATTTATATACTAAAAGCATCTAGATACATGCGTATCTAGAGAAAATTGCAACAAGTAAATTGGGACACAGGCAGTATATTTTTTCATTCACATATTTTTATGATAAAAATTAATGTTGAATGCATGCTTGAGAACGTACTCATTTCAGACATGTCTATTTGTCAACGGAGGGTGTATCCAAGGGTATCCTTTAGTTTCGTCAATTGGACTGAATCTAGCAAAAGGCCCATGGCTGACTAGCTTTGTGAAAGATGCCCTAAAAAGCTTAGCATGTCATTCTAAAAAAAAGGACTATCTCAAATGAGCCTTTTCTAACTAACCCATTCAATTTTTTTTCTTCCATGTAGGATTGGGCCAACGAGAATTGGCTTGCATACGTTACATTGAGAATCATTGCTTCTTAAATGCGAACACGATATTGGTCGACATATATGGACATCGGCTGACCGCTCAAAATCTTAAGTGCTTGACAATCGACAGAACACGTGACGGTAGAGAGAAATTCATACCAACTAATCACTACTGGAGATCCTGCGTATGCCGTGTGCCTGCGACACACGGCGAAATAGGCAAAGCCCACGGCAAATAGTTAACCGTGTGTTTGCACACGGCGAACAACACACGGCAACGAACGCCACGGCGAACATCCTCTGCCGTGAGCTATCCCGAAAACCCACGGCGAACTATTTGCCGTGTGCTGCACTAGGAGGCACGGCGAAGTAAAGTAGCAAACGCCTTACAGCCGTCGACGGAGAAAGAGGTGGGCCCGATGGTACAGTATGCCGTGAGCTACTGCTTTGCCGTGTGCTTTGCACCTAGATGACTACCTCCAGTCTGCCGTGCGATAATTCTCTGCCGTGAGCCTCCATTGGAAGTTTGCCGTGAGCTTTGCTATGCCGTGAGCCGTGCTGTTGCATTTTGCCGTATGCTTTGCTATGCCGTGCGCCACACTTCCCAGGTCATCAGCAGATCAGCTCCCAGGAGAGCACAGGCTCTTGACGCGTGGCAAGTTTGCCGTGTGCTAGCACACGGCAGAGGACATATGGTTTCTTTGCCGTGTGCTAGCACACGGCAAAGGCCCAGTTTTTTCACTCTTTTATCTGTATTTACAGGAATCCCTGCACATAAAATACAATACCAATATATATGCAACAAAGCCAACAGCAGTGGCATCACAACAACATATTTGCATCATAAAACAAATAAATACACAATATATCACAAATTTAGCATAATAGATCACAAATACATGCATAATAGATCACAATAGGTGCATAATACAAACTCCATGACCACAAATAGTGCATAACAAGTTCACATGTTCATAATACAACAACACATGGCAACCCAATGCCGGAAGATCAACGAGTTCATCTTTCATGCACATCCTACAAGTTCAAATGCAAAAAAAATAGATTCACAAGTCATATGACATAGTATACTAATATATAAAGTACTTTTGACAAGTGTTGTTGAAACAATGAACATGGAAACTACAAGTTACTAAATGGGCATAACAACTCAAAGTGACCGAATCTCTACCCTTAGCAAGTTTTTTTGACAAGTTATATGTAAGAATGGACATAGCAACTCAAAGTGACCGAATCTCTACCATTAGCAAGTATTTTTGACAAGTAATATGTAAGAATGGACATGACAACTACAAGTCACTAAATGGACATTGAAACTACAAGTCAATAAACCAACACGGCAACTAAGAGAAGATAGCACTAAGTGTAGAAATATGACAACTAAGGGAAGATTGCGCTAAGTGTAGAAATTTGACAACTAAGTAGAATTTGAGATCTAACCGGGAGTCAAAGCCGGCGGACGACGTGCGGGTTGTTGAAGCTAGCCAGTCCTCCCGTAGGAGGCGTCATCATGTCATTTTCATTCTGACCCGATGACCCACCGACCTCCGCGTTGTTGGATCCACCCGAGGCATGTAGCTACAAGATAGAAAATTGTGAGCCTAAGTCAATATGCACTAGACATGTGGTATTTTGAGATTGGCACATAATACAAGCGAGAACTTACCCATGTGTTGAAGTCGAAGGGAGGTGGATCAAATGTAGGAAGAGTGGTGCCAGCCGGTAGAGAGGCCTGCAAATCAAGCATGCGCGGGTAAGGTGTATGGAATTATGATTCATCTAACGTTGTATTTGCGAGAACTCACCGCTAAGTGGGCATCGTGGGCACTGAGCCTCTGGTTCATCCACATCATCATCTGCTGCTGCTGCATCATCATCTGCTGCTGATGAGCAAGTAGGGCTTGGGCCTGTTCCCTCTGGGCCTTCTCAGCCTCCAATTGAGCCTACGTTGTGTCATCCGAAGGTCATGGATGTTGCAATGTAAAACATGGAATGAAGTATAGATGACTAAGGAAGGAGAACATACCCGTATCCCATCAATGGCTATAGACGACGGCGTCGGGCGGGGCTCTATGGCAGGCGAGGAGCTTGTCTTGCCACGGTTGATCTGTCTCAACGACGGGATGGTCTTAGGATCTACCGCCCCATCACAGACAAACAAGCGGCCATGCTTCTTGCCTTCTCCCGCACGCATGGCAACCTCGGGGTCAAATGGCTCGATGTCGGGGTTCGCCTCGGGGCCGTGAATCTGCGCATACTTGGCCCGGTACGCCTTGTCCTTGGCTTCGGCGATCTCGCTCACCCACTTCATCGTCCCGTCTTTCTTGTCCTTCTTCTTGCGGTTGTCGCCCCATATCTTGAACAGCGATGCAGTCGAGCCTATCTCCTTGTCCTGCAAAAGATAGCACAAAGATACATGAACGCATTTGCGGAATAAGGAAGAACATGATGATCAAGGTTAAGGCAATGCATTTTCTCACCTTCTTGTCCTGGACGATGCCAAGGGCGACGCTGCCTTGCGTGTGTGATCCACCTTTCATCTCGGCTCTCCTCAGCTTTTGTTCTGCGTGCTTCCTCTTGTATGCGGCGCTTGTGTAGTGACGAACCATCGCGCGCCAAACTTGAGGTCTGGTGTGACCTACATACGGAGGAGGGGACTGCATATGCACAAAATACACATATTAATGAAAAACATCCGGCGGTCACCAATTCCATAATACGGGAAATAGAAGTACCTGCAAGTACTGCCATGGCTGGAAGTCCACGATCTCTCGGGCTTGCTCCTTCTTCATCGGGAGCTTGCGTTTCTCGGCGTACCAATTGCGGATGGACAAAATACGCCCCTCGTAGTGCATATCGGTCACTTTCTTCCGCGCTATCCTGTCGGCCACCTTAATGCAGTCTTCCCTGTCAGAATTAGGATCCATACGAAAGTAGGCCTACAAGGATGCAAAAAAGTGAGAAAAAAGGCATTAGTGGAAGAAAGTGACAAAATGTAGGCTCTTGAAGTAGAATTACAGAATGATGAGAAGTAAAGTTAACTTACCCAGAAATCACGGAGCACCCTAGATCCACAGTTCCTGACCCTCCTCCCGTATTCGCCATCCGGATCAGGTGCGTAAGCGAAGTGGTCCCAAGTCCAAGCTATCTCGGTGCGACCATTAGGCATGGTCACAAACCCAGGCCAGTGCTTCCTAACAAGGCATCCAAGGATGCTCGAGTAGGCACGCAGTTTGTAGCCTTCCTTGTACACGAAGGACCTGCATAATGAACAACCCAAAACGATATGAGCAAATAGTGATGAAAAGTTGTGAAAACATATGATTGTGAAAGTAGATACCTATCCCCTCTCGGGATAAGCGTAACAACCCCACTGGCTGCCTTCCACTCGTCCAAGGTAGGCAGCTCGGAGACCCCACGCTGGTAAGGAGCACGTGTCCCAGGCTCAGAAGGCATCGACTCAACCGTCTCAACGTACACCTCCGGTGGCTCCCAGATCCTGTCCTCGTCCTCCTCCTCCACCAGCTCCTCCTCCTCCTCCTCGTCCTCAGCAACGTCCTCCTCCTCCTCCTCCACCTGCTCCTCGTCCTCCTCCTCCTCGTCCTCGTCAACGTCCATGTCCTCCACCACCTCCTCGATTGGGGGGGACTAGGTGCCCGTCTACCCCTCCGACGCCTCGAAGGGGCTGGAGGACTAGCTGCCCGTGGGGGTGAAGTGGAGCCCGTCGGGCCAGACTGCGCAAGAATAGTCGTCAAGCCCCTAACTTTCTTCACGGCCTTCTTTAGTAGTCCCCCTCCTCCTTTGCGCCCCCCTCCTGGCATGTTGGAAAAACCTGCATTCACAAAAATAGTATCTTCATTAGTACACATGAGTAAATCAAATGATATAGATAAAGGAGAAAATAAGTAAAGCACATAATTAAAAATACAACATGGCATAGATTTCTTACAAAACCATTGAATGCAAATAATTAACACACAAATAGAGTTCTTACAATCATTATTATTACAAAGAGTTCTCACAAATAATAGGCTACTTTTACAAATCACTATTACATAAGGTCGCTAAGAACTTCAGAAGCCCGTTTCGAGATCACCGGGAACAACCGACGGGCCACTTGCTTCGTCATCGCTATCACCCCCCACCAATAATCAGGCAAGAAATCTGGAGGTGGTATCGTTGGCTCATCTTCGTCAAGGCCTGCATGGAACCGTTCAAGCAAAGTCAAGTCTTGTGCATTCTGAACCTCCTCAACTACATCATCCACAATGTCTTCTGCCTCAACCTCGTCATGTTCTTCACCGTCTACTACCATGTCATCATCAGTCGCCAAGTTGATAGTGAATTTCCCTGGAAGCCCTTCCTCCTGAAAGAACTCGCCATCATATGTCGAGGGGTCAAGGCGACGGTAATCGTCTTGGTCTGGCTTAAGCGGCCTATTGTGCGTCGGCACCGTGATCACGACATCCCAACCCTGAAGTCGTTTTTTGGGGTTCTTGCACAGGTACGGGAGATAGAATACTTGGAAGGCCTGGGTAGCCAAAATATATACATCATCTCCCTCATAAACGGAGCTTCGCTCAACTTCGACCAAGCCAATTTCAGGTTTCCGTTTCACCCGCCGTGGGTCCAACCACTGACACTTGAATACAACGGGGTTATGCCCTTTGCCGAAACCATAATTCAGCTCGTATATACCCTTGACTCTACCATAGTAATGGAGCCCATCCGAGCCTTCACACAAAACCCCGCTATTTGTTGTCTTCCGGTTGGCCCGGCGTTCTGTGTACTCATGGGTATGAAAGCGATACCCATTGACGTCATAAGCATCAAATGCATTGACGGGTGAGGTAAAGCCCCTGGCAATTTGTCTCAACTCGAGTCTCATCTCTTGGTCATTTTTTGCCTACATGTTCAGCAGGGAAAGTTTAGTAGGAGGAGTGGTCGAGTAATGTAAGCACTACGAGAAAGTTATATAGAAAGGTACCAATGTTGAGAACCAGCTAATGAAACCGTAACCACCACCGTTTACAAAAAGATCATTATCTTCTTCTTCCGTTGGATCCCTCCTTAGCTTCCAATATTTCTGGGTGAATTGTCTATGGCAATGAAAAAGAGGAAGTGTTAGCCACAGACTAACGAGTGAATGTGTGTGAAAAACTAAGTACTGAGCACTTACTTGTAGTACGGCTTCACTTCTTCCATGCTTTTCAAGACATACGAGTGGATTAAGCCCCATTCGGGATTCGTTATCTTGCGCCTCTTCGAGCCTCTAGATGTGCCACCTAGCCCTATGAAGATGCCAAGCTTGGGTACATCATCAGGGTTGGCGGCATTGTAACGAAGGATTGGATTGTGCTGAGTGGGAATGTTTTCATCATAGTACTTTGTCGTGAAGTTTGACACCTCCTTGTTAAGTGTTGCCTCGGCTATGCATGGCTCGATCTTGCATTTGTTGCCTATTTGCTCACGAAGCTTCTTTGTTTCTCTCTCAGGGCCATACTGCCAACGGGTCTGCACAGTGGACCCCAGTAACGCCTCCTTCGGGAGATGCAAGATCATATGTTGCATCGGATTAAAGAACCCTGGCGGAAGGAGCATCTCTAGCTTGCAAAGCAGCTCGGGTGCCTGTTTATCTAGCTTCTTGACCACTTCACGGTCCAACTCCTTAGCACAAAGCTGGCGGAAGAAATAGCTCAACTCTGCGAGCACTAGCCAAGTCTGCTCGTCGACATAGCCTCGAATCATGATGGGCATTATCCGCTCAAGCCACACGTGATAGTCATGACTCTTGAGCCCATGCACTCGCAACGTCTCCAGGTTTGCTCCTCTCATCCAGTTAGCTGCATACCCATCAGGGAAGAACAAGCAGTCGATGATCCACTGGAATATTTCCCTCCTTTCTGTCCTTGAAGGGCAGAACGGGGCCTTTCGCTTGGTCCACCTGGGTCCTTTGACACCGGGAGGCTGTGGATCCAAATTTGGCCTATCGCACCATTCTTGTTGATCGATTCTAGCCTTAATGTTATCCTTCAACTTCTCGGTGTCCATAATTGTGCTCCAAAGGGCCTCACTGATATACTTTTCTGGGTGCATTACATCAATATTGTGCGGAAGCTCGAGATCTTCGAAGTAAGGAAGCTTCCACAAGCATGGAATGTGGGTCCACTGGTGTGTCTCCCCGTATCCCACGAAACCTTTCCCATCGGTGTTCGGCACGAGAGCTTCTAACTCAGCCTTGGTATCTTTGCCGGTCGGCATATGTGGACGTGGAGTATGGACAACAACACCTTTCTTAAAGTTCTTTGTGTCACTCCTATATTTATGATTCGTCTCAAGGAATTTTCGGTGTTCATCAAAACAAGAATACTTGCCACCCTTCTTCAGCCAAAAGAAAGTCACAGCCTGCCTACACACCGGGCAAGGCCACTTCCCATGTGTACACCAACCGCAGAACAATGCACGTGCCGGTAGGTCATGCAGGGATGTGTGGTACCAGACAAACATATCAAAGTGCTCCTTTGTTGCGGCGTCGTATGTTCGCACCCCACGATCTTCCCACCCAACAAGCAAGTCATCCACTAGCGGCTCAAGGTACACGCTCATGTTCTTTCCCGGGTACTTCGGCCCCGGGATTATCATCGACACAAACATGTTCTCAGATCTCATGACGACGCCAGGAGGGAGGTTCAGGGGAATAACAAACACGGGCCAACAACTGTATGTTGCAGCTGACATGCCATATGGATTGAACCCATCGGTTGATATCGCAACTGCTACGCTTCTCGGGTTAGCCGCTTTCAAAGGATATTTTTTGACAAAGTTCTGCCATGCTTGACCATCTGACGGATGTATCATCTTGTCTTTGTATCGTTTCCCCTCAAGGGGCCATCGCATCTGTTGGGCAGTTTACTCCGTCATGAAAAGCCGTTGGAGCCTCGGCAAGAATGGAAGATAACGGAGGATCTTTTGGGGAATCTGAGTCTGCCTCTTCGTGCCATCACCAGATTTGACCTCAAAGTACCTAGAGGACTTGCAATGGATGCAATAGCTGTCATTAGCATGTTCTTTTCAAAATAGCATGCATCCCTTTGGACAAGCGTCTATCTTCTCATATGTCATCTTCAGTGATTTGAGGATTTTAGTCGACTCATAAAAGCTCTTGGTCAAGATGTGCCCTTTCGGTAGAATGCTGCCGATGACAACCAGAAGATCATCAAACTTGTCTCTGGATAAGTTACTCTGACACTTGAAGGCCATTAGGCGAGCCACGGCATCCAATTGAGTAACCTCTGTATGTGGATGAAGGGGTTTCTGTGCAGCAAACACGGCCTCGTAGAACTTCTTTGTGCTCTGTTCCGGCTCCTCACTTGTCTCCGCCTCCTGTGGTGTCTCCCCCTCCTCTGCATTTGGGTTTTCAGGCGCATTTGCATCAAGGAACGCATCTAAGTACGCATCAAACCTAGCATCAAATCCACCCGCTGGCTGACTCTGCTGCGACTCCTTTCTTACACGTTTTGCTGGTTGCTCGCCATGGCAAATCCAACGATCGTAATTCGGTGTGAACCCAAATTTTAGCAGGTGTTTACTCATTTCATCCTTCGTCATCCGTTTTATGTTACGGCATTTCATGCAGGGGCACAACACTTTTGCGGGTCTAGCAGGTATGGCAAACGCATTGTCCACGAACTGCTCAGTCTTATCTCTCCATTCATCAGTAAAATCCCACTGACTAGTTCTGCCCTCGTACATCCATAAACGACTCGAATCCATCATCTATCTAGCATAAACACATAATTACAATGCTTTCAATTTAACATGTCATTACATCCAACATTAGTTCGATTAATTTTAACGAATATAGGTTTTACGCCATGCAAAACCCTATCTCTCTAATAGGTGAGCTCTAATCCCACCCGAGGGATGTGCAGATTGGGTACGTTCTCCATGCTCTACCCCGCTGTTCTCCCGATACACGTCTCGCGCCAAAAGCCGAGAGGATGTGCATCCGGAGAACAACAGGGAGGCGCCGTCGAAATTCTATCTTGAGCTGAGGGCAAAGCATGGAGAACATACCCAATCTGCACATCCTCCGGCTGTCCAAAATACGTGGACAATCCGGAAGAGTTACGGTTAAAATATGCAACTAAATACATATTTATCCGCGTAACCCTTCCGAACGGGAGACCCCTAGGTTTCGCGACTGACTTGGTTATCTAGACACAAAAAAAACCTATGCACGAGAGATGATGAATTCTTACCCTCGAAGCGTGACCGGTCGAGGAAGGTGAAGACGATCTCTGCGACGATGTCTCCACCCTCAACCTGTCGCCATATCCTGCAAAATGAAAAATGTGCACATTACTATACTATTTTACTAAACACTAGTACTAACACTAAACTAACAACTAAACTAACCTAGCAGTAAACTAACAACTAAACTAACCTAACAATAAACTAACACTAAACCTAGCAATAAACTAACCAAACAATAAACTAACCTAGCACTAAACTAACACTAAACCTAGCACAAACACACGGCAAAACTAACCTACACTAAACTAACCTAGCACTAACCTAATAGTAAACTAACTTAACTAACTAACTTACCTAACACTAACTACCTAACACTAACTAAACCTAACACTAGCTAACTTACCTAACAATAAACTAACTTAACTCTAACACTAACTAACAATAAACTAACTTAACTAGCTTACGTTGCTGCAGGGGCCGGCCGAGGTGGTGCTGCAGG
Organism: Dactylis glomerata; assembly: GCA_007115705.1. NCBI lineage: Eukaryota > Viridiplantae > Streptophyta > Magnoliopsida > Poales > Poaceae > Dactylis > Dactylis glomerata. The sequence goes on from QXEO01000502.1 coordinate 689,472, forward strand.
AGGGGCTACCGGGGAGGTGCTGCAGGGGGGCGGCCGGCGGGGAGGTTGCTGCAGGGGGGGCGGCCGGCGGGGAGGCTGCAGGAGGTGCTCGCCGGGGGGGGTGGCTGGGGAGGTGCTGCGGGGGGGTGGGCGGCCGGCGGGGAGTTGCTGCAGGTGGTGCCGGCCGACGGGCGCTCCGGGGGAGAGAGAGAGAGAGGCGGCGACGGCGGCGGTGGATCCTGGGGAGAGGAGGTGGCGGCGCGGGGAAGAAGATAGGGACGAGTAACGGTTCGGACAGGGGTGTCGGAAGCTGATTAAGTCGCCGCCTTTGCCGTGTGCCCGTGGTTTGCCGTGTGCATCAAGAAAAACACACGGCAAAGCGTTGAAATTAGGGTTTCCAGCCCCTGTTCTTTGCCGTGTGCACAAAATTGGCACTTTGCCGTGTGTTTGGAGAGGGGGCCACGGTAGGCCATGACGCTTTGGAGAGTCCGGCCGCGCCACCACAGCCGACGGCCGGCCTCGTTGAAGTTTGAACGAGGCGGGCCGTGCTCGTCGTGCCTGGCAAGCGCACTCTCACGCCGATTGATGAAGAAGGCGTCCCAAGTCGGGCTGTAGTCGGGATGCCACTGGGGATTCCTCCGCTGCTCTGGCGTGAGCTCGAAGTAGTAGTGGTTCGTGATGGCCATCTGACGCGCCACACCTAGAGGAACAGGAGGGACCGGTACGCCTCCGACGCTCAGCATCCAGCCGGTGGGGACGCGGTAGCCCGGCGGGCAGGGGTAGTTTGAGGCGCAAAGCGCCTCCGCCTTCTGGAGGGTTAGAGATACGATGGAAGCCATGGGAGAGAGTGATGTGGTTTGCAGATATGAGTCTAGATGTGATATGTAAATGGAGACCAGGCCTACATATATATAGTGAAAAAATGGCGGGAAGCGGTGGAAAGCGCGGGAAGAAAATAGGCGGGAAGCGGTGGAAAGCGCGGGAAGAAAATAGGCGGGAGGCGGGAAGCGGTGGACGCGCGGGAAGAAAAATGGCGGGAAGACGGAGGCGGGAAGCGGTGGAAAGTTGTCGGCTAGTGGGCCCGCAAACCAGTGTTTCAAGGTGGGAATGCCCCGGAGGCGCCAAAAATCCCTCAAAAACTTACATGGGGACCTATGATATATGGGTAAAAATAAACTAATATGTGGATCGTAGGTGCAATAAATGTGCAAAAATAGTAGAAGTAGGCAGAATAAATAGTTTGCCGTGTGCCTTCAAGCAAAGCACACGGCAAACGTGTCTATGCCGTGTGCCTTCAAGCAAAGCTCACGGCAAAGAGTGGGTACCGATAATTTTAAATTTGCGAGGCAAATATTTGCAATGGTGGCGGGGAAAACAGTTTGCCGTGCGTGACAGTTATGCACACGGCAAATGGCCTCCGTCACGCCGAGCCGTTGGACCGGCATCAGGATCAACAGTTTGCCGTGTGTGATACTCTGCCGTGAGCTTTTGTGTTATTTCGCCGTGTGTTTTATTTTGCCGTGAGCTTCTGCCGCAGTGTACCGTGGGCTCAGATTTCGCCGTGTGCTGTCGTGCGATACACCGTGAGCTGTTGTTTTGCCGTGGGCTGGACGTGCTGGCTCACGGCATACGATTTTATGCCGTGTGTCGACCAACGGCAAACGATGGGCGCACGGAAAAGGCATATTTTTCGGTAGTGAATGTGAGTCAGTGAATCTAACTTTTTGTTTATCTGTTAATTGACATATATGTACGAACTATGTACGATTGATATTCATATACATGGAAAAAAAACTGCAGGTAACGAATGCGTACATCTACTATATACTAAAAGCACAATACGGAGGTCTAAAATAGAGATACCATATTAATCCACATCATCAGAATTATTGTAGCTATTAGATCTAAAATTTATGGTTAAGATTAAACATGAGATTACGTAACATTATTGTCAAAATCGGAGTTTAACACCCTTTTACGTGTCAACAAAGAAAAAAGGCCCAACGTGTGTAGCCAATTAGGCCAAGACGTTCCTAGAAAAAAAAGCAATAATAGTGTACTCCTACAACTCCCAACACGTTTTAAGAGACCTACGTGGCTACGATAGACCAACGATCCATCCTAGCACATGCACGCTCCAAACAATTTAATCAGGTCAAGAAAAAATTGCAAGAGACCTAGCTGGCTACGAATCGTTACGGGCTAACAATCGGATACAACCATCGTATATGCATACTAGAGGTAATAACGTGCACCAGCAAACGGACAGAGTACAATTAGAAAAAGGAAAAAAAAAGACCGACGCTTTGTTATAAATTATTAGTTGTCTTAATTTTATCTAATACGTAATATCTACACAAGTTTTAGTGTGTAGATACTTTCTTCGTCTTCAAAAGAATGTACTTCCATTTTCTGAAGAATATTTCAAATTTGATCGATTTTACGCAAAAATATACCAATATTTTTGTAACTATATGATAAAAATATATTTCATCGTGAATCTAATGACACTAATTTAATGGCATAAATGATGATGCGCTTTTATTTTAAACACATTCAAAAAGAAATTTTTGACTCTCCAACAAATTGGAAATAGACTCTTTCGAGGATAGAGAAAGTTAATATGTATCTACGTAAAGTTGAGTAACCTAATTTCGGACAAAAGGAGCAGTAGAAATATTAGTGAAAAATATATAAATAATATGTACTTCGTGGATACCATTAGACAAGTTTCTTAGCAATTAATACATCTGCCAAAGAAAATCTTCTCCTGCTTGAAAATAACAATGGAGAGCGCTGCGCCGCCGTTCGGCTGAGGCATCACAAAATTCACAATTTACCATAGACACAATAAATTGTGCAACTCGATTTAATTGTTAATATATTATGTCAAATGAAAGAGGTTGATTTTTGCGTATTATTGATCATGGTATATGCAAGCTACACTAGATGACATGCATATATATCCGACGATTATGCCTCATATGTTGGAGAAATAGATGAACTCATATATCGATATTAATATGTCTAGATAATTTCATTTATATTCTTTGATGTATAAATTTTTATTAGGTGGATAAATAAACCAATTTCTCTAAATTAGTTTGATGGCTAGATCACAAGTTTGTAGCCATGATTTAATGAAAGTTGAATTAACTAATGATATCAGTTAAAACAACTTAGTTTTGTGGGATCTTATTGTAATCCATTGAATTAACTAATGAGATGATTGTGAACTCGCATACTATACTTTACATGTTTTAAAAAGAATGTAAAGACACTATGGTAAAATTGCACGACCTGGCACTGTAGGTTGACTTCTATATGAGGCTGCTTATTTAAAATAATTCTTTCATAGAAATCCTATAATATAATGATTTGGGCTATAAAAAATAATCTAACTACAATTAGCCGACTGCAAAAAACTAATATTGCATGCGGTTGCTGCATGGTTGGCTAACTAGCTAGAATGTGTTGTGGATAAATATGCTAGAACATAAAATATATACTGATCAACATGTATGTAGTTGAGTATACATATTTATAAATATACATGTTTACATGTTGTGGTAAAGTGTGCATGGTTGAGTATAGAAGAATCATCGCAAAAAAGTAAAATTTTAATTTAAGTATGAATGTAAAACAAGATACAAATATTTTAGACACTCTTGCTATATAACAATTAAAATCTTCACAAATCTGAAAATTTATAGAAAAGCTATGGAACACTGAGTTTAAGCATTTGGTCCACATGGTCACATTCGGCACACTGGTTATTCCTATTAATTGAGATACTTTCCTATAATTATATTAGAATAATCTTTTTGATCTATAAGACATTGCAATCACATAGTACGACCGGAAAGGAGAGTTAGAGTAGAATTTGTATAGAACAGTAAATCATCTAATGGTTGATGCCCTCGCATTTCTGAGGGCCACTGTGCTAGTTAAGATAATTTCACGTCGTCGAGCCAGCTGCGTGTTGAGGAATAGATTTATGGTTTGCGACTTGGACTGGGCCAAAGATATTCCAAGAGTTGTCACTGGAGATGTTCCGAGGATGCAGAAAGCCATTCTTCTTCATCATGCGAAGGTTATGATTCAGAGTGAGCAGGTAAATTGAATATTTTACAGTCATAATAATGAGAATAAATGGTTGACCCATAAAAATCTGTAGTTTTTTGTCCCAATGGTTGTCGGTGCACACATTATTGTGCTGGTCGTCAACTACAAGAAAAGAGTTCCAGGTTTTAGATTCAGCGATGATGTACTCACGGTACCAGAGCCAAATATATGACATGGTGAAAAATTCTTGAAAACTATGTTGTTCGATATGACATTTTGAAGATGCAGATCAAGTTGATTAAGTTAGATTCTAATATTAATTTGTGGACACAGGTTAGAGGGATCAAAAACTTGCTAGGCATAGCATGGAGTGACAGCCTCCATGAAGTGCCAGATGTTACAAGCTGGCCTGTCAAGCAAATCTATCACATACCACTACAAGAAGATGGGTACGTACGTTTTGACATTATTAACTTTATTCATAATGGTTTTTAATATACTAACTGTTTAGAAAGGGTACCAAATTTTTCAGATGTTCATGTTCCCTCTTTGCTCTCAAGTATATTGAGCTCTGGGATGGTGAGGGCGTATTGAGATACTTCAACCAGGTCAGCGTGTCGCATAAATCATAATAGCGTGGTTAAGAACATATTGTTAGCTCTAATCTTGATTAGTTGTCAGTATGTTCAGGTTGAACATGTTTGCATCGTGAGTCGTAGTTAACTTGGAAAGTGTCAAGTTTCCTAATCAACTACGTACGTGAGTCCTGGATCTAGTAGGATTAGCATTGGTGTTTGAAGCAGGTTTGCATACCGTGTATGCATCGAGTGCAGCTGATAGTAGTAGCTTGTCCGTCTAGTATTAGAATTCATGTACGCGTGGGTTAGCACCTTGAGGTCAGTTGGTCGTGTATATATAGATGAGGGTGCTGCGTTGAGTTGTAACACGGGGAGAAAAAGCAAAAGAAATAAAGAGAAAAATAGAGGGCACAATACGTGCCCTTGGCGATAAATTTTACCTCCACGTGTGTTCGTTTAGTTTCATGTGATCGATCTATGGGCGAATTCCAACAATTGGTATCAGAGCGAGGTCAAGGATTTGAAGCTACGCTTGCCCCGGGGAGGCGACCCTACTAGCGCCTCGGGGCGGACGATTATCGGTCGGTGGAGCGACCGGGTGAAGATGGGCGTGAAAGTTTGCACGTCGAGTCAGCGTCAAGTCCATGAGTCATTGTTGTGTCCAAGTGCTTGTCTCTGTGAAGGTGCGTTGCAGTTGAAGCGTGGTCGTCTATGTGTCTCGACGAGAGAATCAAGTTCAAGTATGAGGGGACGGTAAACCAGTGAAGGGGAGTCTATTGAATGAGGACCTGTCTCTACATGAGGCTGGAGTGGATGGTGTAGTCCACGAGGTAGTGGGCATGTATTGCGCTAGGGTGGACGGTGTGTTCCACGGTTGCTAGCGTGGCTGGGTAGTCCGGATCATGCTTGATTTGTTTCGTAAATTCGCTAAGTCAAAATTGGGGAGAGCCAACTAAACTTGTCGTGGAGCGAGACCTAGACAAGACGCAGATTTGCAAGGAGTCAAGATTAGAGAAGCACCGAGTTAAAAATCAAGATTAGGAAGAGATTGTTAGCTCTAATCTTGATTAGTTGTCAGTATGTTCAGGTTGAACATGTTTGCATCGTGAGTCGTAGTTAACTTGGAAAGTGTCAAGTTTCCTAATCAACTACGTACGTGAGTCCTGGATCTAGTAGGATTAGCATTGGTGTTTGAAGCAGGTTTGCATACCGTGTATGCATCGAGTCCAGCTGATAGTAGTAGCTTGTCCGTCTAGTATTAGAATTCATGTACGCGTGGGTTAGCACCTTGAGGTCAGTTGGTCGTGTATATATAGATGAGGGTGCTGCGTTGAGTTGTAACACGGGGAGAAAAAGCAAAAGAAATAAAGAGAAAAATAGAGGGCACAATACGTGCCCTTGGCGATAAATTTTACCTCCACGTATGTTTGTTTAGTTTCATGTGATCGATCTGTGGGCGAATTCCAACACATATCCTGCATCAGATGGTATTAACATATACCCTATCCATAATGCAGTCTGATATCCACTCCTTCAGAGTGCAAGTTCTCGTCGAGTTGCTGTTATCAGAGCTGAATTGCATGAATGATGTCAAGAGCGAACTCCGCCGTTTCTTCTTTGATAAAGCAAAGTGAGCGCTGCAGCTGTTTCGGCTGATGTTCTGTTGGTTTTTGGTTGTAAAAGAGGACATTGCTCGTTTTTTACTTCAATTCCCCAAAGGATAGGATATAACCTATCCTTTGCCTAGTCCTAGTGTGGCATACATTCATGGTTTACTAATTTGTTGAGAGTCTCGTATGTGCTTTACTCATGCCTGGAAAAGGTGAGGGGACTGATGGTGGTGTTGGTGAGCACAAACGATCAGTTCGGTATCTTTAGATCCTCCGCTTTATCTGTTTGTTTTTACTACTATTAGTCATAAATTACTACAAATTCGCAATCATTTTGCTCTGTTCTTGAATGCAACACTTAACTTGTTCTGATTCATCGATGTGTGGCATGCTCTCTCCACCACTACACTCCTAATTACTCTGTATATACATTATACTAGTACGGCCCACTTTTGTATATCTATACACTATATAATACGGTCCAATTCCTTATGTATCTGCACCAGCTTGTAGGTGGCAGCAGCACTGCAAAGTGCCAAAGTGCTAACACGTAGTTGGTCCGAACCCAACGTAGCCACTGGCAGAGTCGATTGTAATCTGGATGCCCTGCTGCTGTATGTTGCCGAGGATGGACAGCCCCGATGCCGACGCAGCGAAGGCCAGGCAGTAGACGCCGTCGTCGTCCATGGCCACGAGCAGGTTCCTCGCCGGCAGGGCCAGCGCCGTGCCATCATCACCGCCGAAGTAGAGCGCCACCGTCGGCACACGTACACTCGCGTACCCGCTAAGGTCGTAGCAGGTGTCGAACAGCGACACGCCCGGCGCGCGCGGGAGGCCGCCGCCCACGGCATCCGTGAACGCGTCCCGCAGCGCGGCGTAGGCGTCAGGAGGGAGCCGCGTCACGGCCGTGCCGGTGTCCATCACCACGCCGCCGCCGCCGTCCTCGGCGAGGTCGAAGAAGTTGGAATTGAGGGGGAGCCGCTCACCACCGACGCCGAGACCCGTGAGGCCGACGTAGTAGAAGCTCGGCGCCTGCGCGTTGCGCAGCAGCGGCACCCAAACGGCGCCCACTGGTACGGCGTCGGACCGGCCGAGCACAAGCGACCCGGCACCGGCGTTGTCGCCACGGGAAGCGAGGCAGTAGCTGAAGGCGCCGCCGGCCGCACCACCCAGCTGGCCGACGAGGGACATGGGTCCCCAGCCGAGGCCGAGTAGACCGGCTGCCCCGATGAAGAGACCGCGGTTGCGGTGGCCGCAGCCGATGGCGACGCCTTGCACTGGCGTGCTGTCCCCGAAAGTGAGAGTCTCCATCGCGAGAACGCCTTCGGTGTACGACCCGTCCCCGTAAGACACCTCGTAGCGGCAGGAGTCACCGGCGTCGCAGCCAGCCGAGCCGCCCGGCAGGGTCCTGCACACGCCGGAGCCGCATGGCACGGTCGCGAATGACGCCGACGCGGCGGGGTCGAAGAGCGGGTCGGCCTGCGCGTAGCACTGGGCGCAGGGACGGCACTGCACCCAGATGACGTCGCTCCCGGAGTCCACGACGAGGTACTGCTCCGTGGGAGGCGATCCCACGCCGACGCGGACGAAGTACTCGCCGCTGCCCTCCGAGATGCCGGACACCACCTCCGAGCCCACCGCCGTCGTCATCGTTGCCGACGAAGACGACGGCGACAGGCGCCGCTGGAGGTACTCTGCTCGCGCGCCGTCCCTTGCCGCAAGCGCGTTCACGGCATGGCGTTGCGACGGGTACGTCGTGCCGGTGACCGCGTCGCGGTGCAGCAGCGCGAGGGAGGGGCGGCCGTCACGGCGAGGAGATGACGATGGTGGTGACGAGGCGGCGGCCGTGGTGAAGTTGCGAGGATAGATGTAGTGGAAGCGCAACGATGAAGCCGAAGCGTCGGAGGTGATCACGGCGGTGAGGGAGACGAAGGCGACGATGAGGAAAATCGTGGTGGTCGTGGCGCCATGCATGGTTGAGGTATTGCGAGCTGTTCGTGAGTGTTTGTGGAAATGACGAAGCTAGAGCCGGTGGATTTATCAGTTCCCCTGCAGTGTGTGCGAGTGGCTGGCGTACATCACTAGCGAGATCGACATCGCCAAAGTGCAGCACATACATACCTTTCGGCTCCTCTATGTCTGCCACGACAACACAATGTATCGATCTCAACTTTTTCATTTCTCGTTTGGAGAAACTTTGTTCATTTGATTGTCACATCGGATGTAGTTACAGTCAGGACTATGAGTCAGTTCTGGCATGTTTTTGTGATCTTTGGTTTTGGGTCTTTTTAAGCTCCGTCCTGCTTTTCTCTCCCTTTTAGACATAATAGAGACCTTTTGCCAGTAGATTCGATCGTGCCTTTTATCCTTATGAACTCGTGATACTAGTTCTCTCGACAGAATAGGTATCTATTTTTTTTAAAGGTCTGTCTCTATTTCCTTCTTCCATTCTGGCTGCGCTCCTTGCTTCTTCGATTTGGTGCTAGTTATTCCTACAAGGAACCTGCGGATATATCACAACATGCAGTCTACAATGTAAATATCTGCATTTAACGCTTAAACACAACATGATTCCGCTAGGAAAACAATGAAATATGAGAACTGAACTGAACATTTCTTCCATACAAATGCAGTGTAGCTCCAACATGGAACCCTCATATATATCACACAATCCCAACATGATTGCAAGAAGAAAGTTAGCCATCATTGTTCTCTTTCTCAGCTAATTAAATTACTGCGATCTTTTCCTAGAGCTTTCCCAACTGGCTAGTATGATGTGCCTATGAGTGGGATGAGTTAGAAAGTTTGCTTTCTTTTTTGTCACTTTGTAGGCCGTGGACAGGCACGCATCATCTGATCATGCAAATCTTTATATCCAATCACACATGTCATTGTTCAAACATCAGAGTCGACCATGCTATTATCCTTTTGAAATTGTCGAGTGCATTTTGCCGTGGCGACAAAGAAAAAAGCCGTGAGGATGGTGTGCGCGCTCACCGATACCGGCCACTAGACAATGATTGAGGGGTAGCTAGAGTTAGTTCAAGTGTTGAACGAAAAGTTTGCAGCCCGTTCTTGTAGGATTAATTATCGTATAATTTTCTGAATTGTCACTAGCTACCTAGTGGTATAATGCTTTATATATACTTTAATCGCTTGCATGCGTGCTTACTAAAAGCCGACTACTGAAAAGTAACTCGATTTGTTAACCTGGATTGCAAGAAATCAAATTAGTTGTCTGTGCACTATGTCACCTGAAGTGACTTTGGTGCATGCATGGTTGCTGTTAGTTGGTGTATAGATCACTCGAATAATTTTATTTTGTGAAGTTGCATTCACTTAACTAACAACATTCGTTCTAGAAGACTAGCTACTTAGATAAGTACGTGCTCCCGGCACATGGAGTTTTGTCACCCAGGTGCATATGCTTCCTTTATTTAAAATTTAGTTTTGATATATTTAAAAATATAAAATATTTTCTAAAAATGTTTTGTGTACATCTCCAAGTCCTACGTACCTAGGAAGTCATTTCAAGAAAAACCAACTTTTTATGTGGCATATGTAAAAATGGCAAAATTCGATACTAAAATAAGCCTTTTCGTGACACTTATTTTGTCTTTTTTGCATAGGCTAAAAAAAATGTCAGTTTTTCACAAAACCTTGTGTGAACACTTAAAATATGGAGATATACATGCAAATATTTTTTTAAATTTTGTTGACATTTTAAAAATTTGTTTTCTAGATAAAGGAAGCACATACATCTCGGATTAAAAGTGCATTTCCGCTCCACATGGTCCTATAAAAGAACACACTTTGAAGACCTGGTCTTCCATACTTCAGATTCAATTTTGGTAATTTTATTTTTACTACTAGGAAGTCTTGAAATGTAATAAATTGTTATATAATCCATAAAACTTTTGCATATGATTCTGTGATCACATTGCAATTATAAAAAAACTATGTGTTACAATTTAAAAGCTGACTAGACTTACCTTGCAATTTTGTTTGTTTCATTACTAGTCGATAAAACACTTGTTCTTCGGTCAGTTACACGGTTCCATATTTGTCAATTATGAGCAAGTGCCTATTTCCTTAAGGTTTACACAAACTAATTAGAGCACTCAGGCACTACCAAAAAATCGATCGTTGCTGTGTGTGCCACTCTTTGCCAGAGTAAAATGGCGCCGAACTCGGCAAACACACGATTTGACGAGTTAAAAAAAACACTGACAACGATGGTACACATGGTAGAATTCACGTAATACACACGACAAAGAAACTATAACACGACAACAATCACGCAAAACACACGACAAAGCGCGGACACATGGAAAACTTCGGAAAATACACACGTCAAAGAAATGGCCACACGGTACATGTGGTCGTTCTAGCCACCTTTCACGGAGCCGGTATGATGGTAAGTATTTACCGACAAAGCCTAAGCCACATTCCTTTTTTCTTTTCCGACTGACGTCTCCTGTTTGCGTTTGCAGAGTGTCGGTAAACAAAAAAACGTTTGCCGTGTCCCAAACCTTTTTTTTCCATGTCTTTTGCCACTTGGCAAAGATCGTTCCCTCGGTAGTGAGGCATGCATGCAGCTGTCGAGTGGTTGAACAACTAGTGGATTAATGAATGGTCCGCATGGTTTGGATCCATCTAGCACCGGGTGCATCAAGTTCGTTGTCCTCCCCAGTCCCCATGATCTGGCACACTCATCTTGTGTTTTGTATGTGTGTGCTTGTGCTTGCTGTGTACATCTTGTGGACCTTTTCTAAGTAAAAAAAATTTAGGCGATGCACCAAAATTCAACTTTCATAATAATTGGTCAAATTTTGGCACAACTGGCCTCTTACCAAGCCAAACTATAGTGTTAGAGCAGTTTCCAACTTTTTGGTTTAATATAGGTTTCCCCCATGTCTAAATGTTAAATGATGGTATTTTGTGACGTACGCATAAAGAATAGTGGAAAATGGCACTTCATCAATTTTTCACATAAAGTGAACCATGTTTAGTGCCCACTGTCCAAATATTTTGAATTTTCTAGATTTCTTGCTAATTTTTATATGTTAATAAAAGTTGGCAAATTTTCATAAATAGGTCAAATTTGAACTACAAGTGTGTGATGTTTTAAAAAAAATTCATGTATCATTTTCATTTACCAAAAGTTCGATTGAATAGTACATCCAGATGAGTGTTGCACTACAGGAATCGAGTAATTTGCCGTAGGCCGGCGGCCCATGGCAAAAGGCCCAAAACACACGGCAAATCATTTGCCGTAGGCAAACACACGGCAAATTGATACAGCAAATTTGGACCGCCAAATCGGCCCACTAGCCTACGGCAAATATTTAGACCCACGGCAAAGACTTTGCCGCGATTTTTTTTCTGAACCTACGTTAACTAAAACGATCATTGCCGTATGTTTGTTCCAGACTACGGCAAATCGCAAAGTTTAGAAACAAAAAAAAGGAGGCAGCCGCATCGTGTCGTCGCCGGTGACCTTGCCCGCGCCTCCCGCCGGTGACCTCGCTCGCGCCGCCCCACGCCTCCCGCCGGTGAGCTCGCCCGCGCCGCCGCCACGCCTCCCGCCGGTGAGCTCGCCCGCGCCGATACCACGACTTCCACCGGTGAGCTCTCGCGCTGTCGTCATGCCTGCGCCGAGCCGTTATGCCTGCGTCGCCGCCGCGCTTGGGACCCCGCCGCTCCTGCACCGGCGTTTCAGCGCCGTCCGCCATTGTCGCCAGTGAGCTCGCCTGCGTCGCGCCGCGTCGTCCACCGCTGAGCGCGTCTGCACCGCGCCTGCGAGGCCCCGTGCCCCGTCGCCCGCCACGCCCCGTCGTGCACCTCAGAGGCACCACGCTGTGGCGGCGGTGGTCTTCGTCGTGGGCGGCGCTGGACTTGGCATCGGCGCCGGTCATTGGGTGGCTGTTGACTTGGTGTCGGGGCGTCTTGGTCTTGGAGTGGGAGAAGATAAGGCTGAGTCTTGCAGATGATAAGGGAGAAGATAAGAGAGAGAGTGTGTGTGTGTGCCACGTCATCGATCCGGACTCCTTCTCAACCAATCAGATTGTAGAATTCAGCTGTCCACGGATAGTGTGTTTTCTGTGTACGGTGGATCAAATTGAATCGAACGGTTTAGAACGAATCTGGGTGTTTCCTTGTAAGCTTATTTGCCGTAGGCATTTTATTTACACACGGCAAACTAATGATTTGCCGTAGGCTTTCCAACTACACATTGCTGCTGTAAGCTTGGTTTGGATTTGCTTTCTATCGTTCCATCTTCGTTTTCTCGAGTTTTAATCTCTTGTCATTTTCTAAAAAATCCTCGAAAATAAAGTATCTCGAAAAATTCTAGAAAATTCTTTTTAGATTTTTATGTCAAAAATGGGGCAGAGAGGCACCTGGGACACCCCAGGGGGACTCACCATGCCACCACACCACATGGTGGCACGGCCAGGGCCAGGCCACGCTGTGGCATGGTGTGGGGCCCCCTGGCAAATGGGGAACACTACTGTTAAACCTGTTAATTCACCTGAGTCTAGGGAATGCCCTAGTGACCATCTTGAGGGGGCTTATATTGAGCTCGATGATGATTTTATTGATGAATTTCATGCTACTAGTGATGCTGGTGCTATTAGAGATCTTCTTGCAAGACGCGCTGTTAGATATAAGTTATCTCCTGATGCTAAGTTTGTCGCTTCTCCCATAAATATTAGTGATAAGGACTATGATTTTTTTTGGATTTATCTTACATATCTATTGTTGAGAAAGAACCTTTTTGTGGTACTGAAAATGAAAGTGCTATGGGACATATGAATGAGCTCTCTTCTTTGAGTAATTTGTTTTCTGATGATACTAAGCTGCGTACTTACTTTGTTGCCAAGATTTTCCCTTTTTCACTGAAAGGTGCAGCTAAAGCTTTGTTTAATAATTTGTCTCCTGGATCTATTGATAGTCCTATTGCTTTGGTTAATGCTTTCTTTCAGAAATACTTCCCTGCTAGTGCTCAACATGCTACTTTGCAGATTTTTTTTTTTGACTTTGAACAGGTAAAAGGAGAGAAACTGCCTAAATCATGGGCAAGGTTTTGTTCTTTAATTAGAGCACTGCCTGGAGAGCCATTGCCTAAAAATTAACTCCTTGATATATTTTATAATGGACTAACTGTTGAATCTAAGACATACTTGGATAGTTGTGCTGGTTGTATTTTCAGGAAAAGAACTCCTGCTGAAGCAGAAGAATTAATGGCTAAAATAAGCCAGAATTATGATGATTGGACTATGGCTGAACCAACACCAGCGCCAACACCAAAGAAGAAAGGAATGATTGAATTGAATGATGAAGTGATGAGAGAAGCTAAGAAATCAATTAAGGAGAAAGGTATTAAATCTGAAGATGTTAAGAATTTACCACCTATAGAAGAACTATGTAAGCCAATCCCTCGCTCCTCCACTATTGAGGTACACTCTCTGCAACGCTTTGATAATAGAGATATTCCTTACTCTAAACCTCCTGATCAATGCTTAGTTGAGTTTGATAATTTCATTGTTAAGCAAGATAACTTTAATAAAAGGGTACAAAATCATTTGTTGGAGAACTCTAGAGCTATTAACAAGTTGCAGGATATTGTGGAGAGAACCTCCAATGATGTGAAGATGCTTGTTAAACATTTTCAAATGGTCTAGACTCAAATTGATCAGCTTACTAAAGTACAAAAAGATTTGCTAGGCAATGCTTCTAGAGAAAAACATGCTAGCAAAATAAGCACAAGAAGTGGTGCTTCTACTCAGGATCCTTTATATCCTGAAGGACATCCTAAGAGGATCGAGAAGGATTCTCAGCGTGCTGCAGGTGATAGTATTCTTTCCAAGAAAAAGAAGAAGAAGCATAAAACAGTTGCAGAATCTTCCGAAACACGTAAAGATCCTAATAGTGTTTCTATTTCTGATGCTGAAACCAGAAGTGGTAATGCTTCTGATAAAAAAGAATTTGAGGAGGAACCAGAAAAGCTCGCTAAGAATGCAAAGTACACCAAGGAAGATTTCATTGCCAATAAACATGGTAGTGAGAGAGAACCTTGGATGCAGAAACCAATGCCTTTTCCTGGTAAGAAACACAAATCCAAGGAAGAAGAACACTACAACAGGTTTTGTGAATGGATGAAACCTTTATTTTTGCAAATTCCTTTGACTGATGCTATTAAAATGCCTCCTTATTCAAAGTATATGAAGGATATTGTTACTAACAAAAGGAAGATTCCTAGTGTGAAAATTTCCACTTTACTTGCTAATTACTCTTTTGATGGTAAAGTTCCGGAGAAGCTTGGAGATCCAGGTATACCAACTATTCCTTGCTCCATTAAAAATAACTATGTTAGAACTGTTTGTGTGATTTGGGAGCTAGAGTTAGTGTCATACCTTTTTCTCTCTATAAGAGACTTGATCTAGAAAAATTGATATCAACTGATATATCTTTGCAAATGGCTGATAAGTCTACTACTATTCCTATTGGTATATGTGAGAATGTTGCTATTCAAGTTGCTAATAATTGTTTGATATTAACTAACTTTGTTGTGTTGGAAATGCCTGAAGATGATAATATGTCTATTATTCTTGGAAGACCTTTTCTAAACACTGCAGGTGCTGTTATTGATTGCAACCAAGGGAAAGTAACTTTTAATGTCAATGATAAAGAGCACATGGTCTATTTTCCCAAGAAGATTGATAGAAAATATGGTCTGAACTCAATCAAAAATATTGAGACCATCAAAGTCGGAGAAATTTATTGTTCAAGGCTAAAGCCCAAGGAAGAACATAAAATTGTTATGATTGGGACCATGCCTATCAGGGTCGAGGTAACATAATCATTTAGTGAAATGCAAAGTTTTACTTCATAGAAAATTGGTTTGGTAACAAGACTTGATCAACCTTGTTAGCAAAGCGCTTTTTAAATGAACAAAACTATGTTTTTACCGCATTTACTTTTGTTTACTCATGTTTCCACCTTGTTCATTTTTGTCTCCACTATTTAGTTTCATACTAGAATATCTTAGAGCTGCTGTAAGCTTGGTTTGGATTTGCTTTCTATCGTTCCATCTTCGTTTTCTCGAGTTTTAATCTCTTGTCATTTTCTGAAAAATCCTCGGAAATAAAGTATCTCGAAAAATTCTAGAAAATTCTTTTTAGATTTTTATGTCAAAATTGGGGCAGAGAGGCACCTGGGACACCCCAGGGGGACCCACCATGCCACCACACCACATGGTGGCACGGCCAGGGCCAGGCCGTGCTGTGGCATGGTGTGGGGCCCCCTGGCCCTCCACTTACCTCTCCACCAGCCACGTCACTCTCTCTCCAAAAATATCTTCACTCCATAGCTCAAACCCGTGTTCTTGCCCGCGATTTTTGATCTCCTTGCTCAGCCCATCTTTGCTGCTGAGATTTGGAGCATTTGTTCTCTAGTATGTGACTCCTTCGATTGTCCAAGTAGAATTTTGTTTAGTGGAGTATTTCTTGAGTATTTTAGCACTATAGGTGATAGGTTGAATGAGTTTGCATGCTTGTTCTATTGCTTAGATATGTTATTTTGATGCATGTTACCCCTCTTACAACTCCCTATAGTAGTTCCCTACATTTGTTTGTCTCAAAATCACTTTTTATGAGGATTGCTTAAAAAATTCATAAATGGAGGAGAATGGATATCAACTTATTCAACAAGAATTAAAAGTGCATGAAGTCATGAAAGTCCACCATGAAGAGGGAGTTTTTCCCTCTATCTATCCATGCTCGGAATTCATGAGTGCTACGGGGATTTTGCAGGATTTCCAAACTCTAATCTCTAATGCAGGATTGGAACATTTTGTTGATGGTGAACCTCACCAATATGCTAAACTAACCATGTCTGTGGTGCAGGATTTTTGATTCAGTTGGTCTTCGCCTAACCCCCTGGTTCATTATAAAATTTACAATAAAACTGTGGACTTGCCCTTTGATGTTTTTTGTGCAGCTATTAGAGTACCACAGTGGGGATCGCGCGGAAAGATAAAGGAGCGACCAAAGCCGTTGATGGACTTGTATGAACAGATTGGTCAAGGAAGAAGCTTCTCAGAGGAGAGTGGAATGGATGGTCACTCATCGAGGATGAGCTTGATGCGTACATAGAGGAGCACCCTCAGCCCGTACACGAGGATGGGGAGGAGACCGAAGATAATTTGGTCCAGCCCTCCAACACCTGGGAGTTCCCATACCAGTAGTCCTATTTTGATTATGGACCATCTGCTTCATCTTCGCGAGAGCCAGATTATGACCATGCCAACAATGACCCACCAGCTTGGGGCGATTACCGGAGTTGGGATTGATCTCCACTTAGGCCAAAAGCCTAAGCTTGGGGGGAGGTACGCCGACGATTCACTTATCTATACATCATATTTTGTCGGTTTTTTGTATATCCATGTTTCATTTTCTTCCTTTTCTTTGTTGTTCTTGTTCTTGTTTCTACTTTACAAAAAAGAAAACAAAAACCAAAAATATTTCCGTTGTTTCTGCTTGTTTTGAAGGGTTTCGCAGCATAGTAAATCAAAAAATTTCCTACGGATGCGAACAAGAAAGCCAAGATCTAATCTAGAAGATGTAATCAACGAGAGAGGTAGATGAGATCTTCATACCCTTGAAGAAATCGCACAGCGGAAACGTTCAACAGAACGTGGATGATGTAGTCGTACTAGCCTTCTCCTCCCCGCGATCCGATCCGATCCAACGCCGCAAGTGGCGACGCCTCCGAGAGATGCACACGTACAGCGCACCAACGACTCTGCCTTCCCGGTCCAGCGAGATATGGTGAAGTGGTAGATGGGATCGACAACACGACGGTGTGGTGTCTATGGTGGAGAGTATACGCAGACAGGGCTTCGCCTGTTTGCGTGGTGGAAGAAGAACGGAGAAAGAAGGCTTCAGAAAACGGGCAGCGGCTTCGCAGAGAACTAGATCTCAAAAGCCGCCGGCCATACGAGTCCTTTTATAGTCGGCGTGTCTTGCACAACGAGCTAGGTCACTCAATCAATTACGATCGTATCGTAATCATCGGCCACGATCGGCCACGGCCATATGCGACAGGCCCAAAGGCCAACAAGGCCAAAAGGCCACGCACGCGATGGAGCTAGGCCAGCTCATGGCCGCTCCGATCGGTACCGATCGAGCGAGCCAGCGAGTCTGGCGCCCGTACACCTTTCTTTGTTCTTCCTTTTTTTCTCTTATATTTATTTCTTCTAAATAAATACTGCTCAATATTTATTAATTCATATAATTAATAAATATTAATATTTCCACTTGGAACAATTCCGTAACTTTCCGAAATGCTTTCACATATATCCCGATACTACCCTAGCGTTGATTTGCGTTAAGTGTGTGTGACCCTACGGGTTCGAGAATATGCGGACATGATCCCCATCAATAATCAATAGCGGGATCTGGAAATCCATATTGACTCCCACGTACTCAGCGATGATCATATCGGATGAACCACGATGTCAGGATTCAATCAATCCCGTATTTGTATTCCCTTTGTCTCGCGATATTTTACTCGCCTGAGATTCGATCGTCGGTATCAGCATACCTAGTTCAATCTTGTTCACAGCAAGTACTTTACTCGTTCCGTAATCCGATATCACTTTGTGATCAACTCCTTAACCACGTGCTTGCAAGCGATGTTGATATCGATTACCGAGTGGGCCCAAAGTATATCTCTCCGACTTGGGAGGGACAAATTTCATCTCGATACATGCAACCCAACAAGTACTTTCCGATCACCTGAGAGACACCTTTATGATCACCCTCTCATAGGATGACGTTTGATGACCTCAAAGCTTTCTTTCGATACCAGGGAGTTGTATTATCTCATGGTCTAAGGAATACAATACTTGACATAGGAAAAAGCTTCGCAAAGATGAACACGATGACAAGATCTAATTGCTCTACTTTATTTGGGTCTGTCCATCATATCATTCTCCTAATGATACGATCTCATTATTAATTGACAATTCATGTCTATGGTTAGGAAACCTTAACCATCATTAATCAATGAGCTAGTCCATAGAGGCGTACTAGGGACACGGTGTTGTTCATAAACCACACAAGTATTAAAGTTTCCGCTTAATACAATTCTAGCATGGAATATAAATATTATCATGAACAAGAATTATAATAATAACATCTTTATTATTGCCTCTAGGGCATAATTCTAACAGTCTCCCACTTGCACTAGAGTCAATAATCTAGTTTACATCTGGTAACAATCTAACACCCATGGCATTAAGGTGCTGATCATGTTTTGCTCGTGGAAGAGGTTTAGTCAACGGATCTGCGACATTCAGATCTGTATGTACTTTGCTAATCTTCAGATCTCCATCTGCTATATAATCTCGAATTATATGGAACCGGCGGTTGATGTGCTTGGTCTTTGGATGATATCTTGGTTCCTTAGCCAGTGCTATGGCGTCAGTGTTGTCGCACAATATCTCCAATGGGTCCAAGGCGTTTGGAACCACACCAAGCTCAGTGATGAAGTTCCTGATCCAAACTCCTTCACTTGATGCTTCCGAAGCAGCCATGTATTCCGCTTCTGTTGTAGATCCCGCGATCACGCTTTCCTTGCAGCTTCTCCAGCTCACAGCTCCACCATTCAAAATATAAACGTATCCTGTCTGAGATTTAGAATCATCCGGGTCGGTGTCGAAACTAGCGTCGACGTAACCTTTTACGACGAGCTCCTCATCACCTCCATAGACCAAGAACATTTCTTTAGTCCTATTTAAATACTTTAGGATATTCTTTACGGCTGTCCAGTGTTCCACTCCTGGATCACTTTGGTATCTGCTTGTCAAACTAAGAGCATTGGACACATCCGGTCTAGTACACACCATGGCATACATGATAGAACCTATGGCCGAGGCATATGGCACTTTGCTCATAGTATCTCTATCTTTTACCGTAGCTGGACACTGAGCCTTGCTCAATATCTTACCTGACAACATGGGCAATGAACCTTTCTTTGCTTTATCCATTCTGAACCTCTTCAGAACTTTGTCCAGGTATGTACTTTGGCTTAAAGCTATTAGGCGTCTTTGTCTATCTCTATAGATTTTGATGTCTAATATATAAGCAGCTTCTCCTAGGTCTTTCATTGAAAAACATTTATTCAAATAACTCTTCACATCGTTAAGCATACCGATGTCATTTCCAATAATCAATATGTCATCAACATATAGTACTAAAAATGTCACCGAGCTCCCACTCACTTTGTTGTATATACAAGCTTCATAGCAATTTGGAACAAATCCAAAACTCTTGATCACTTGATAAAAACGAAGGTTCCAACTCCGAGATGCTTGCTTCAGTCCATAAATGGAACGCTGAAGTTTGCACACCTTATTAGCATCCTTAGGATTGACAAAACCTTCGGGCTGCATCATATACAACTCTTCATCAATGTTGCCATTGAGGAACGCAGTCTTGACATCCATCTGCCAAATTTCATAATCATGAAACGCGGCAATTGCTAATAAAATCCGAATGGACTTAAACATCGCTACGGGAGAGAAAGTCTCATCGTAGTCAACACCTTGAACTTGCCGAAAACCTTTTGCGACAAGCCGAGCTTTATAGACAGTAACATTACCATCCGCGTCCGTTTTCTTCTTGAAAATCCATTTGCACTCAACGGCCTTATGGTCGCTAGGAGGGTCCACCAAAGTCCACACTTGGTTTTCACTCATGGATCCCAATTCGGATTTCATGGCCTCTAGCCATTTCTCAGAGTCTGGGCTCATCATCGCTTCCTCATAGTTCGCAGGTTCACTGTTGTCTAACAACAAGACGGTTAAGACAGGGTTGCCGTACCATTCAGGAGTGGCACGCGACCTTGTTGACCTGCGAAGTTTAGTAGTAGCATCGTTCGAAGTTTCATGATCCTCGTCATTAGCTTCCTCTCTTGTTGGTGCAGACGGCATCGGAACAACTTTGGGTGCTGCGCTACTCTCCAACTCGAGAGAAGGTTCAATAACCTCGTCTAGCTCTACCTTCCTCCACTCACTTCTTTCGAGAGAAACTCCTTCTCAAGAAAGGATCCGTTCTTTGCAACAAACACTTTGCCTTCGGATCTGTGGTAGAAGGTATACCCAATCGTTTCCTTAGGGTATCCTATGAAGACGCATTTCTCCGCTTTGGGTTCGAGCTTGTCCGGCATCAACTTCTTGACGTAAGCTTCGCATCCCCAAACTTTAAGAAACGACAGCTTAGGTTTAGCACCAAACCATAGTTCATATGGTGTCATCTCAACGGATTTAGATGGTGCCCTATTTAAAGTGAATGCAGCGGTTTCTAATGCATAACCCCAAAATGATAACGACAAATCTGTAAGAGACATCATCGATCGCACCATATCTAATAGAGTTCGATTCCGGCGTTCAGACACACCATTGCGCTGTGGTGTTCCGGGTGGCGTGAGTTGGGAAACAATTCCGCTTGCTTTAAGATGCGTGAGAAAATTATAACTCAAATATTCACCTCCACGATCGGATCGTAGAAATTTAATTTTCCTGTTACGATGGTTTTCCACTTCATTCTGAAATTCTTTGAACTTTTCAAACGTTTCAGATTTATGTTTCATTAAATAGATATATCCATATCTACTTAAGTCATCAGTAAAAGTGAGAAAATAGCGATATCCACCGCGCGTCGAAACACTCATTGGTCCGCACACATCGGTATGTATGATTTCCAATAAGTCCGTTGCTCGCTCCATTATTCCGGAGAACGGGGTTTTGATCATCTTGCCCATGAGGCACGGCTCGCACGTGTCAAATGATTCAAAATCAAGAGACTCCAAAAGTCCATCAGAATGGAGTTTCTTCATGCGTTTTACACCAATATGACCTAGACGGCAGTGCCACAAATAAGTTGGATTATCACTATCTACTTTGCATCTCTTAGCCTCAATGTTATGAATGTGTGTTTCATTGCTTTCGAGATTCAGAAGAAATAAACCATTCACAATAGGTGCATGACCATAAAAGATGTTATTCATATAAATAGAACAACCATTATTCTCAGATTTAAATGAATAACCGTCTTGCAATAAACACGATCCAGATATAATGTTCATGCTCAACGCAGGCACATAATAACACTTATTAAGGTTTAAAACTAATCCCGAAGGTAAAACTAAGGAGAGCGTGCCGACGGCCATCACATCAACTTTTGATCCATTGCCAACGCGCATCGTCACCTCATCCTTTGCTAGCCATCGTCTATTCCGTAGCTCCTGTTTCGAGTTACAAATATTAGCAACTGAACCAGTATCATATACCCAGGCACTACAATGAGCGCTAGTAAGGTAAACATCAATAACATGTATATCAAATATACCTTTAATGGTGCCAGCCTTCTTGTCCGCTAAGTACTTTGGACAGTTGCGCTTCCAGTAACCCTTGTCCTTGCAATAGAAGCACTCAGTGTCCGGCTTAGGTCCAGACTTGAGCTTCTTCTCAGTAGGGGCAACGCGCTTGCCGCTGCCTTTCTTGAAGGATCCCTTTGCACCCTTAGCTTTCTTGAAGCTAGTGGTCTTGTTGACCATCAACACATGATTATCTTTCTTGATATCCACCTCTGCAGCTTTCAGCTTTGCGAAGAGCTCAGTGATCGTATCAGTGGAACCAATTTGATTATGAGTAACCACAAAACCTTTGTAGCTAGGAGGGAGTGATTGCAGAACTCTGTCAATCTTGAGCTCTTCTAGAATCTTGCAGTCCAGTTGCTCAAGGCGTTGAGTGTAGCCCGACATCTTAATGGCGTGCTCACTAACGGAACTCCCTTCCTCCATCTTGCAGTTAAAGAACTTCTCAGAGATCGCATATCTCTCAGAACGGGCTTGAGTCTGAAACATGGTTTTCAGTTCCTCAAGTATCTCAAAGGGCCCGTCGAACTCCTCAAAACGATTTTGAAGTTCCGGTTCCATAGCAAACAACATGGTACTCTTAATCACTCCATAATCATCTTTGCGTGACTGATAAACAGCTTTTTCATCAGCCGGCGCATCAGTAGCAGGGGTGTCACCTAGCGCTTTCTCAAGTACATAGGCTTTTTGTCCGCCAACGAGAATGATTCTCAGATTGCGGAACCAGTTGGTGAAGTTAGACCCATTGTTCTTAAGCTTTTCTTTCTCAGCAAAAACGTTGAAGTTGAAGTTGGACTTAGCCATTTGATCTACCAAATTTGCAAGTACAATTTAGACTATGTTCATGATAACTAGTTCAACTTAATAAAATTACTAGATGAACTCCCACTAAATTCAACATCCCTCAAGTTGTTTAGTGAACACGATCCAAATTCACCACACCTAATCCGATCTTCACGAGAAGAGATGTGGTTTCAATGGTGGACAACTAAGTGTCGATCATATCATTCATATGACTCATGTTTAACCTTTCGGTTCGTGTGTTCCGAGGCCATGTCTGTACATGCTAGGCTCATTAAGTCAAACCCAAGTACTTCCGCGTGTGCAAAACTGGCTTGCACCCGTTGTATGTGAACGTAGAGTTTATAGCACCCGATCATCACGAGATGCTTCAAAACGACGAACTTTTGCAACGGTGCATACATGGGGAGAACACAATTTTATCTTGATCTTTAAGTGGGGAATCATCTTATAATGCTACCATCGCGATCTAAGCAAAATAAGATACATAAAAGGATAAACATCACATGCATATTATTTTATGTGACATGGTATAGCCAATCTCCGCGCAATGATCTCCATCGTGTGCGCGCCGGCATGATCTCCATCACTCCACCATGATTGCCTCCACCACGAATAGTAACTACAACTATTGCTAACTACTTAGCGATAAAGTAAAGCTATTACATGGCGCATAAGAAGTTGACACGCAGGTCATACATAATTATAAAGACAACCATATGGCTCCTGCCGGTTGTGAACTCATCGACATGCAGGTCGTGAAGTATTACAAAACATGATCATCGCATACATCATATATATCATATCACATCTTGTGGCCATACCATATCACAAAACACTCCCTGCAAAAACAAGTTAGACGCCTCTACTTTGTTGTTGCATGTTTTACGTGGCTTATGGGAGTAACAAGTTAAGAACGATTCTTACCTACGAAAAGCCACAACGGTGATATTATGGTTGCTAACATCCGTTGTAAATCCCATGACTACTATAGTGAGAGAAACTGGCATCCACCAGCCGCATGTGTGGAACAAGCCACAAGTCAAGTGCGGAGCCGGTCTCGCGAACGAGGTCGCGTAAAGTTGGCCTAGACCGCTTCGATCTCACTATGCCGCGCCATAAGAAATACAAAACAAAGAGGTTTGCAACAGAAAACATCAACGCCCGCAACAAGCATGTTGCGTTCTACTCGTGAAACACATCTACGCATAGATCTAGCCCTGATACCACTGAAG